>CM019067.1:48878707-50078707 GCA_009667805.1 Leptobrachium leishanense | reverse complement strand
GCTGGGAAATGCATGTTGCATTAAGCAGAAATGTTTATTAACCATTTGTGTATTAGTTACTAACTGATAAGGTAAATGATATTAATCATATATGCAGTTACTAACCGGAGATACATATATGTGAAGCTAGTTTTTATATGCTGATGGAGTGTGGTTTATAAATTGTTGTTCATGATATGAGATTTGAAATTCTTTTGTATACGTAATAAATATATATATATTTTTATCCGATTATTGATTATTGTATTTTTTAAAGCAAAACACAGAAATTAAAAGAATTCAGGATAATTTCTAAGAGATATAAACGATTGATATTTGTGTCTCGTATAAGTTTCTTATGAAATAATAGTCCCTGATATATTGGAGACGACTGCCGAGGTAGGTCCAGTAAGTCCAATATAGACATATTGGAGGCTTGGCTGATAAATCCAATATATACAAACGTGTTGTATTCACGTGCAGAGATTATATCCGACATAGCGCCATCCTGCTAAACGTCCTAGCAAATTTGCATTGAATTTATATGACTGGGGATCTTGACAAATGATCATAACTTTAAGCTCGAACATTTCTGTTCAACTAATGAAATCCTAAGAAATAATTGTTTTGACGCTGGCTAATCATTGATCGTTAATAAGTACCATCAAAAAATTTTGCACTGCTAAGGTGGCATTGAGAGATACTGGAGTCCGATTGGGCTGATAAGGTTTCTGATTATATCTGGCAGAGTAATCATTGTATAAGAAGTGTTTAGATAAACATCGTGATCAAAAAACACATTAATCTCTGCACGGCTATGATCAACGATTAACCAAGTATTTGGCAGCATTGACAAATAATTGAGTCTGTTGGGACTTATAAGGTCCCTGACAAGAGTTGTGATCGAGGGCTCATCTCGATTTTTTTTTCAATCTATGTGGACCCCTAATCGGTAGCCTGGTTAAAGTTAAACAGTTAATAAAGGCTTGACAAGCGATTAAATTTTTCATTTTGCCAATGTGCTTGGATTGAAAATATATTATCACAGTATTAACTGTTAACTTTGATTACTAATTCAATGAGAACTATTTACTCGTATTTTGTGAATGTTACGAACAAATGGTTAAAAATTAGTACCAGCGTAATTAAGATTCGGCAATTTAAGTGTGGCCTGTGTAGAGGTCGGCAGGGCTGGGTCCTGGATGGACAATATGTTTCACCCCTATTTGGGTTGTGGACCCTTTAAGGGCAACCACAGGGTTAATCTTCCTGTCCAGGAAGAGTTTTAAAGCCAGTAACTCCCAGAGAGGATTGTGGGATTTCAGGAAAAGGAAAGTAATCAGTGGAAGCTGTGTGTTTGTGTTCCAAAAGCAGGAGACGTGCTGTGCCTTGCTGGAGAGGCTTCTACATACTGGGGAAAGGATTCCCTAGGTTTGGGACTGTTTAAAGCGTTGGTGAGCCACTATTATTTCTCTGTTTATTTGTGCTGAAGATCAGGACTTTGCTTTAATTTCGCTGAACCAAAGCGTGTACTTATTATGTTGCCTTTTTGATTGCCCTGAAAGGGTGAATAAAACTGTTTTGTTTGTGAAAGACATTGTGCACGTGCTCTGGGCCCCCAAACGTCACAACTGGTGTTTCGAATGCGGGCAATTTGCTACCCCTCACACGCCAAGCAAGAGGAATTTTTGTGAAAAAAAAAAAAAAAAAACTGACATTTTTAAAGGACAGTGTTCTGATTGCATGTCCTGGGCTAAGGCTGCACTGAAGTCACAGCTATGGAGGAGCTCGTTAAGCAGATGGTTTTTGTCAGTGTGCAGGCCCAGACTCGCCATGAAGAGGCAATGGCTCAGCAGCAACAAGCCCTGGCACAGGCTGTTGCTGCCCAACAAGAAAGCACCCATTTGCTGGCTGCACAACTTGCAGCACAGCAGGTAGCCACACAGACGCAGATCAATGCCCTGCGGGAGGCCATGCAGCAACTTGCACCTGGACGTGATCAAGCAGTGGTCACTACTGGTAACCATGTCTCCATAAGGGCCAGTCATTTCCTCCAAAAACTGTCTGCCAGTGATGATGTGGAAGCATTTCTTACCACGTTTGAAAGGACTGCTGAGAGAGAGGGGTGGCCCCAAGACCAATGGGCCGGTCTCATTGCCCCGTTTCTGACAGGAGACCCTCAAAAGGCATATTTTGACCTGCCCTAGAAGATGCAAAGAATTATGACCGGCTGAAAGCTGAGGTTCTGGCCCGCCTTGGGGTAACTGTTGCTGTCCGGGCTCAACGTGTTCACTGCTGGAAGTACTGCCCTGACCAGCCACCCCGGTCCCAGATGCATGACTTAGGACAGCTGGTTAAAAAGTGGTTGCAGCCAGAGACCCTGACTAGAGAGCAAATGGTCGAAAGGGTTGTGATGGACCACTACCTGAGGTCTCTACCAAAGGATCTACAGCGCTGGGTCAGCCATGGGGACCCCAAGACTGCAGCACTGGTAGTCGAGATGGTGGAGAGATACACCGTGGTGGAGGACCTGCTCAGACCAACCAGTCGTCGAGGACCAGTCTTGCCACCGCCTGTGAGGCCTGCTTCAGTTCCTCGGAGGGAAGCGTCACTGGATCCGGGAACCAGCACCCCAAAATCATCTTCCTCGGTTCTGCAGAGGCCTGTCGCTACCCGAACTGCTGGCGATATACAGTGTTGGAGGTGTCGCGCCTGGGGCCATACCCGGGCACAGTGTCCGCTACAGGAGGAGCCCATGGAGTGTGGATCCGCTCGGAGAGTGTCTTTCTACACCCTCACAACGTGCACTACCCACCTTGACCTAGAGGGGGGTCAGTTTGAATGTACTGTGTGGGTGAATCACCGCCCAGCCAAAGCTCTCCTGGACTCTGGGAGTATGGTCACCCTGGTGCATGCCCGGGTAGTCGGAAGGCTCGGTCCAGTACAAAGAACCCTCCGGGTTGTCTGTATCCATGGGGATACTCGGGAGTATCCGCTGATCCCTGTCACCATTTCCGCCAGGAACACTTCGGTCACCCAAGAGGTCGGGGTGGTGAGTACTCTGATACATGATGTGATTGTGGGACGGGACTGCCCCTTGTTTGCTGAACTGTGGTGCTTGGCACAAACTGAACTGCCCATCGAACTGGGGAACAATTCAGGGTCACCCCCACCAAACATGACTGTGGACACTGTTGATGAGGAGTTGCTCAAATGTGTTCAAAATAAGAATGTTGTAACTGATGTGAGTGTCCTAGCTCCTCAACCTGAGTTGACACCCAAGGAGGGGGAATCCTCTCCCGTGCCGGTTATGGTAGGAGAGGATGAAGAGGAATTATCCCCTGTAGATATTACACTTGGGGTGGATGAGGGGGAGGGTTCTAATATCCAGTACACCCTGACTTAGATGTGTCCAGAGGTGCATTTGGCAGGGCTCAAATGGGTGACCCGATGTTGATAAATGCTCGCGAACAGGTAACTGTTGTCAGTGGGGTACCTCAAGCACCAGATGCAGAGAAAAGATTTCCTCACTTTGCGGTCAATAATGATCTGTTCTACCGGGTATCAGAAATTCGGGGAGAAATTGTGGAACAATTACTAGTACCCCAGCCCTACCAGAGAATGGTGCTGGATCTGGCTCACAATGATGCTCTAGGTGGTCACCTGGGAGCTGAGAAAACCGAGGCCCGGATAACAGACCGGTTTTACTGGCCAGGGATTGGTGCCGCAGTTAAGAGGTACTGTTCCTCCTGCCCTGTTTGCCAGTTAACTGCCCCAGCACCCCATTATAGGAACCCCTTGGTGCCTCTGCCAATAATTGAGGTGCCCTTTGAGCGCATCGCTATGGATATAGTGGGTCCCTTAGAGAAGTCTGCTCGGGGACACCGATATATCCTGGTGGTTCTTGATTATGCCACAAGGTATCCAGAGGCGGTTCCTTTAAGAAACCCTACATCAAAGGCCATTGCGCGGGAGTTGTTTTTTATGTTTTCGAGAACTGGCCTGCCAAGGGAAATTTTGACAGACCAGGGGACCCCATTTATGTCCCGGGTGATGGCAGATGTGTGCAAGTTGTTCCAAATCAAGCAGTTGCGAACATCTGTTTATCACCCTCAGACGGATGGTCTGGTAGAAAGATTCAACAAAACTCTGAAAATGATGCTTAAAAGGGTTGTGCAGAGAGATGGAAGAGACTGGGATCATTTGCTTCCCGCACTGCTGTTTGCTATTCGAGAGGTTCCTCAGGCCTCCACGGGGTTTTCACCTTTTGAGCTGGTGTATGGTCGCAGACCCCGGGGATTGCTAGATTTGGTAAAGGAGACATGGGAAAGTGAGTCCTCTCCACACAAATCGCTCATTGAACATATCTCTCAGATGAGAGAGAGAATTTCTAAAGTGATGCCTTTGGTACAGAACATTTGCAGAAAGCTCAGGAGGCCCAGAAAAGGGTGTACAACCGGTCAGCCAAGCTGCGGCAATTTCAGGTGGGGGACCGGGTAGCAGTACTTATACCCACGGTGGAAAGTCGGTTCCTAGCCAAGTGGCAGGGACCATATGAGGTGGTTGAAAAAGTAGGGGAAGTAAACTACCGAGTGCATCAGCCTGGGAAAAGAAAACCATACCAGATCTACCACATAAATTTGTTAAAACCCTGGAGAGACCGAGAGGTGTCCGCCATGGTTGGGGTGGGTATAGAGTCTGATGGTGTTGACGCAGTACACATTGCTGCCACCCTGTCCAAACCCCAAACCCAAGAAGTTAAGGAGTTTCTGCAAAGAAACAAAGGCATGTTTTCAGGACTACCGGGACACGCGTCCGGGATTAAACATGATATTGTGACGGAACCCCATGTAAAGGTTCGGGTAAAGCCGTACCGCATCCCAGAAGCCCATAGAAAGGCTGTTTCTGAAGAGGTTAAAAAAATGCTTCAGCTTGATGTCATTGAGGAGTCACAGAGTGAATGGTCGAGCCCCATCGTGTTGGTACCGAAGCCCAACGGCACTCTGCGATTCTGCAATGACTTCAGGAAACTTAACGAGGTGTCAAAATTTGACGCGTATCCCATGCCAAGGGTGGATGAATTAATAGAGAAATTGGGTCCGGCCCGTTATATCACCACCCTGGACCTTACTAAGGGATACTGGCAGATACCCCTGACAAGGAAGCCAGGGAAAAGACTGCTTTTTCCACTCCAGAGGGTCATTTTCATTATAAGCGGATGCCTTTTGGGTTACACTCAGCCCCGGCCACCTTCCAACGAGCGATGGATAGGGTGCTCCGCCCCTACCTGAGATATACCTCGGTCTACCTGGATGACATTGTCATCTTCAGTCCAGATTGGGAGTCCCATCTTCCCCGGGTTCAGACAGTTTTGGACGGTTTGAGAAAAGCGGGCTTTACTGTTAACCCTGAGAAAAGTGCGGTAGGGATGGAGGAAGCTAAGTACCTGGGATATGTCGTAGGCAGGGGTCTGGTAAAGCCACAATTTAACAAAGTAGAGGCTATCCAGAACTGGCCACGCCCCCTCACGAAAAAGCAGGTTCGTGCTTTTCTGGGTATAGTGGGGTATTACCGGCGGTTTGTCCCCAATTTTGCCTCTATTGCTGCACCACTGACTGACCTGACGAAAGGTAGGAAGTCAGTGATGATTCAATGGAATGCCAATGCTGAAGATGCCTTCGAGAAGCTTAAAAATGCGTTGTGTCAGCACCCAGTGCTGGTAGTCCCTGATTTCATGAGGGAGTTCATTGTACAGACGGATGCCTCAAGTGAGGGTTGGGGGCTGTGCTATCCAAGAAGTCAATGGGGAAGAGCACCCCGTGGTTTTTCTTAGTAGGAAACTGACGGCAGCGGAGAAAAACTATGCTGTGGTGGAAAGAGAGGGCTTGGCCATAAAGTGGGCCTTGGATTCTTTGAGATACTTCCTGTTGGGCAGGAAGTTCCGTTTAGTGTCTGACCATGCCCCATTGACCTGGATGAGGCAGCACCGCCACGCTAATGCCAGGGTTACCAGGTGGTTCCTGTCTCTCCAGGAGTTTAACTTTGTGGTGGAACACAGGCCTGGGAAACAGCACCAAAATGCTGATGCCCTGTCCCGGATGCATTGTGGGCTGTCTACTGTTGCCTCAAACACCTCCGCGTTGAGACAGAGGGGGGGGATATGTAGAGGTCGGCAGGGCTGGGTCCTGGATGGACAATATGTTTCACCCCTATTTGGGTTGTGGACCCTTTAAGGGCAACCACAGGGTTAATCTTCCTGTCCAGGAAGAGTTTTAAAGCCAGTAACTCCCAGAGAGGATTGTGGGATTTCAGGAAAAGGAAAGTAATCAGTGGAAGCTGTGTGTTTGTGTTCCAAAAGCAGGAGACGTGCTGTGCCTTGCTGGAGAGGCTTCTACATACTGGGGAAAGGATTCCCTAGGTTTGGGACTGTTTAAAGCGTTGGTGAGCCACTATTATTTCTCTGTTTATTTGTGCTGAAGATCAGGACTTTGCTTTAATTTCGCTGAACCAAAGCGTGTACTTATTATGTTGCCTTTTTGATTGCCCTGAAAGGGTGAATAAAACTGTTTTGTTTGTGAAAGACATTGTGCACGTGCTCTGTGGGCCCCCAAACGTCACACCTGTTTGAGCTTAACTACTAATTTCAAAGCAAATCATCAACATCAATGTATATATCCTTTGGAACGTTCAGCATTATGACCAATTAAGAACTATCGTGGCAATTAGATTGATCCAGGTTGCACATGTTAACATAGTGAGTTAAACTTAGTTTGACTGATTTGGTTATCACGTTTAACAAGTGGTAAATCACCAAGCATAACGTATAGAGGTGGTAGTGAATGTTCCAACCTCTAAA
Organism: Leptobrachium leishanense; assembly: GCA_009667805.1. Lineage (NCBI taxonomy): Eukaryota > Metazoa > Chordata > Amphibia > Anura > Megophryidae > Leptobrachium > Leptobrachium leishanense. Next base: position 50,071,872 of record CM019067.1, on the reverse strand, counting down.
TCTAATAGGATTTCAGTTCATTCTCATAGGATTATAGCGGGTCATCATATAATCTGGTTTATCACAAGGAAGCTACGATTTAGTTTCTTTACAATAAGAAAGAGATCTCCGCAAGTTTCCTAAAGGTTACCCTGTGAATCCATTTATGCTCCTTTAGATTTGAATGCCCCATAAATGTAGGAGTAAAATTAAATGGATGATACACAAGTTTAATACATCAATTCGTTATAATCACTATATGTTATAATCACCTTTTGGAGGTAATTCACCATTGAATTTAAAGTGATTATATTTACCTTGTTTGTGGTTTTAATAGTATTCTTGTCCTGAGTTGAGTTTATTTAACTTTCTGAAGGCTTTATGTTAAATGTTATATGTTTAAATTAAAGTATTGATTTTTAAATGTAAACGTCCTAGCCAGTTACCTCTATGTTAGAGAGGTCCTTGTTCGTGGTATAGCCATAGTTACCAATAACTTGGTAAGAATGCCTCAGATCTCGTTATAAACCGCTGATCAAAGGGCATAATTACTGCAGGTCTGAACTCATGCTCCAAAAGTGACAAATCTGAACGCTGATAAAAATATGTAGGTCCGTGCACAAATAGATGTGTCCCGTATCATCCATATCAAGCTTACCAGGTACAGAAAAAGTAATGTACTGAATATAAAGGGAATCAATCCCAAATGATGCATACATATGTGGTCATTGGGAAACTCACATTCACGATTGTAAAAAGCGCTGAAAGATAATGGTATTACACAACAGATGTAAAAACAGCTTATGTTAGAGACTGCATAAAATTATCAAATTAACATGCCGTTCATATCGTTGTTGAGTTTATTTTAAAGAAGAGACTAAATTAATTAATTGATAATTTGACCTGGGTGTGTGTATAACAAATCAAGACAATAATTCATTGAATACAAATATATCCCGATTAATATATACATCAAAAAATATTATTTTTAAAGAGGTATCTGAATTTATTTTAAAAGTTCGTATACACTAAGGCTCATCTTAGAAAAATCTGTAACGAAAATCATATCTCCAACAAAAGATATAAAGTCAATATATATGTTATGACATACGCAAAATAGTCAATACAGAATGCCATTCACAGCCACATTAATCTTGCTGTAACAATAAGAGATCATAAATTAAACCGGTACATGCGCATTTGGAAAGGTGAGAAGACCTAAGTATATGCAGATAATCACACCATAACGATAAAAAAACATTTGCTCAAATACATCTTAGTACATATGTATCCCAAACTGCTATTTCCAAGAGAACTGCGGTTACTGATGCCACTAAATCATGGCACAAAAAATACACATGTAATCTCAAGATTAACTATAACCTAAACCCAATTGTCATATATATGCAATTTATGAGAGATATAGTGCTAGCAATGTTGTTGCATATACTAAAGCTTAATAATAATAGACATAATATTAGCTTATGTATATTGAGTGAAGAGGGAATTAAACTGAACCCCTAACAAAATACATTAGAGACTACAGTTGTGAAAACATTACAAATGTATTGAACAAATTAATAAACTAGTTAATAAAACTCCAAAGGGAGTTGATATCTTGAATACACGGAAGCTTGAATTAATAAAACTGGGACATAATGCTAAACTATATGATATATAGAATATTAACGATAGAACACACACTTATAAAAATAAAATAAAAGGCATTTAAAGTTTGCAGAGGCCATACCACAATATGAGGATGTTGTCGATATATCGCATCCACTTCACGATAAGTGTGGTAAATTCAGACATTTCATGTGTGAAGACAAATAGATTAGCATAACTTGAGGCACAACATGTCCCCATTGCTGTGCCCTGGTTTTGCAGGTAGAACGTGCCACCAAATAAGAAATTATTATGATGTAACACAAATTCTAAAAGAGACAGTACAAATTTGGCTGCTCGACTTAAAAAACACATGATAAACTCCTGCCATCTTTCTCCCAAGTCAGATATCTCTTTCACAGCCACTTTCCAATAAGCCAGGATGGGGCAATTGCTTCTCCTGTCACATGATCTGACATGATGTTGTCAGAACCATATGAGGCGGCGGTGAACAAAGCTGCCATCATCAGCGTACAAAGCAGGACCCCAGCAGACCATGCCCAGGTAGAGTTGGATGTTGTGGATGGTGCGCAGCGTGGCTTCTGGGGATTGGATGGGTTTGATTGATCAGTTACAGTGGAACGAGGTGGAGGTTGCTTCAAACTGACCTTCTCTCTCACTTCTTGCATCTTTTGCAGTAACAGAAGTGGTTAAGACATTCTCCTTAATCCTCTTGCAAATTCCAGCGTATTCCTCTGCTTAGATGGTCTGAGCTCCTGAATTAGCTGATCCAGAAATATGTTCTCTTGAGTCTAAGCCTCATCCAAGGAGGAGAAGATGTGTTCTTGGTGTTTCTCGCTGGTAGCACAGATCTGACAGATCAGTTGCCGATCTGTTGAACAATAAATGTTCATGGGCTGCCCGACGTGCACCTCGCATGATGTGATCTTCGGGCCGCCACCAGTAGTTTGTATTTCTCCATGATGCCTTTCAGGATGAAGCTGTTCTTTGGACCGTTGGGTCCCCTGACGAAGCTCTCCATTACGGCAGATGTGACATTATATAATGGATAGTCTCAATGTCACGTTTGCTATGGTCACAGCACTGTTTCGAATCACCGTTCCAGATCTTACAAAAGCTGTGTGCACAGCTCAGGATTTGGGATTACTCATACAGGCTGAAGCAAACGGCCACAACAGATACTCTTCCATTATCTCTATAGATGATTCAGGAACATCCAGGATGTGTATGAGAGAGAGCTGCAATCCGATCAACCAGTCCCTGAGGTGCTCGCTCTCATTTTCTCGGCTTGGTCGGTCCGCTCAGTCAGGGAAGTACCCAGCATCCATCTTTGGATATACACAATTATATACCATCCTTTTCCTTACACCCCCTCTCCCTTCTCCTCATGTTTCACCTCTTTCTCTGACGCGTGGGTCCTGTATGTGAGTTCCTTCTTGTCGCAGAACTTTTATTGAACTAAGTGAAGATAAAGCTAATATATATCATGATCATGATGTAGAACAAATACATCAACATGTGAATAAAACCAAAAAACCTACTAACTTGGTAACCGATACATGTAAGAGTAAATTATTAGGTCATACACATTAGTCTAGAACAGAGCACAGTATTGTGTGGACCAGGTTCATTGACACAAATAAGATGGAAAGGGGTTAGTAGGTACAAAAGAACAAGCATATAAACCATATATATGGATCTGACATACCCAATTTGTGATTTTTAAAGGGTATCCTACAACTGGCCTGGGAGAAGGACACTCCGACTTCAATCAATCAAAAAAAACACAGCCAAGGTAGATGAAAAGCCACAGCAGACAGGGCAAATGAGCCCAACGCCCTCAAGTAATACTACTGAGATGGGGTTTGCGACCACGTCCAACAGCTGAGACCTGCAAACAACACAATCTTCTGAGACACCTGGCTCTCTACCAACGCGGACTCATGCTGCTCTCTTACAAAAAAGAAGAAAGATATATATATATATATATATATATATCTCATACAGCGTAGGCGCCTATTTATAAACCAGATTACTATAGTGTTATGAAGTAGTTAAATTATAACTAATAAGTAGTGAGATGCTGCCCAAAGGGGTAAGCGCAATATACAGAAAAAACAACCAAAATCTGCATTAACAAAAAATGAAATTATAGATAGAACCTTTGTGGCGCATCAAAAATAGATTTAAAGGTAGACTTCAACAAAGAGGTATATCAAACATAAAGTGCTTCAGTCTTAAGGTGACAAATATTCAATCAATGTACACATATAAAAGTGCAATGTGCCATAGAACACAGTAAAGTGCAACAATATATAAAATTCCAGCAGTGCGATGGGTATAAGAGTCTATAAAGTGCAACAGTGTCCGAATGTGCAAAATGTGCAAATTCAATGATATCCAATACAACAGTATGAATATCAGTGGGAAAAATTCCTTAAAATTTACTTCTCTTTATGTTCAAGCGATGCACAAATATAGCCCTCCTTTCTTGGTCTGTGTATCTCTTGCCGTCTCTCAATAGTGAGAGGATAGCCAGAAAGGAGAAAAAAGTGAGAGAAAGGAAAAAAAATAAAAAATTTGGAGGGGAGAGAAAAAAATGAAGAAATAATCGTGCAGAAAATCCCAATTAAATATGGCAAATGAATTACTCGTAGGAATATGGAAACTCGCATTTATAAGAGCCAAAAAATCCCTGGCTCTAGTTTAGGAGCTTCCAGCCATATAGGAGGGTGGCGTATCCCTTCTTAAATCTTCAACTCTGGTTGCGATGGCTACAATAGGATAATAGACAGCGCTCCCATAGTATATTACCGTATTAGGATAAAAAAGAGGTGATAATGTATTGAACTCACCAGATATGGAGCCTCTTCTACACAGGTTCACTCAATACAGCGTCAGGTACACTATGGTGGATACCCAGAACCTCTTCTCAACCGTCTGAGGGCCAGATATCAGGAGCTTCGAAGCGGTGGCAAGTATATATCCAAGGAGAGTAGTCAATAGAATATAAACCATATAAAATTTATTAAAAAAAATTAATTGCATATTAAAAAATGGAAAGATGCGTTACCGAGACGCGTTTCAGCATTAACAGCCTTCCTCAGTCGGTATATTTAGGTGCACTATTGTCCAAAAAATCTCCAAACAGGAGCAAAAGTAAAAGAGTCCTCTTTTATAGTCCTTTCATGGGATTATGTGAACTGCTCTAAAACCATTATAAAGGGCAGCCGAGAGTGTGTCAGACAATTTGTGGATTATTGTGAAAGAAATCTTTCCTTTTTTTTTTTTTTTGTGAAAGGATTTTACCAGGAAGGATACATTGAGATTTCTCTCGTTTTCAAGTATGTCCTGGGTGGCGAGTATGTACCGTTAGATGTCTTGCCAAGGACACTTACTGGAGAGGTTGGACACTGCCGGTGTTCCATCGAGGATTGCCTGGGTGTCGAATAATGCCTGGCCCGCTCTGCGCATGCGCCTGGTGCACCTACGTCACAGAAGCTGTCAATCAAGCGGCCGATCAGCTGGCATCCGTGATGTAGGTGCATTCGAACACGAGCGTCTGTTCATTCTGACATGAGCGCCCGATCAAGTAAGACCCGCTCTGCGCATGCGCAACGCGGACGCCAGATCCCAAGGGCGACAATCGGCCACGAGCGTCCCGCTGCGCGTGTGCCACACGGCGGAAGAAAACGTGTGCACGAGCGGCGGATCTGGATCCTGCATGGTACAAGGGCCCTCTGCGCATTTTACAAGGGACGCACTGCGCATGAAAGCACGAGGTGCACTGTGCTTAATGTTGCATAGGATGGGAATCTTTATGTGTAGTCTCCATTTAAAAATAATTAATAAAGTCTTTTTTACATTTGAAAATCGTTCGTTGTGTTAAAAAAAAACATGTAAAGGCAGTATGTTTGTGCGCATGCCGCTGGCACAAAATATGACTGGCTAACAGATTGTTAACTCAAAATCACTGTGCTGCAGCAATTCTGTGCATTCTAACCCCGAACTTTGTGTGAAGGTGTTGAATTGCTGCGGGTTCATCGCGATACCAATTCTAGAGGTCTGGTTATACACATTGTAATTATTTACATTTATAGAAATTTAAAATAAATGTCTTGTTTTCACTGTCCATCCACTTAGGATGTTGAACCCATATTTTTATGAATATGTCCTTATATATTTTAATTTTCATCCAGTTGTGTGTTTAAAATATATATATATATAAATATGATATTGTAGTCTTAATCCATTTTTGTTTTTAAACCTTTAATTAGCACTGTACTTTTACCTATAATTAATTTTTTATCCAAAATAAGTATAAAAATATTATTTAGATTAGAAACATCACAAAGACACCCGCAAACCCTGAATATATGGAGGCGCCCCTAAAAAGACACCCGCACACCCTGAATATATGGAGGAGCCCCTAAAAAGACACCGCACACCCTGAATATATGGAGGCGTCCCTAAAAAGACACCCGCACACCCTGAATATATGGAGGAGCCCCACAAAGACACCCACAAACCCTGAATATATGGAGGAGCCCCTAAAAAGACACTCGCACACCCTGAATATATGGAGGCGCCCATAAAAACACACCAGCACACCCAGAATATATGAAGGAGCCCCTAAAGACACCCGCACACCCTGAATATATGGAGGAGCCCTACAAACACACACCCTGAATATATGGAGGTGTATCTAAAAAGACACCCGCACACCCTGAATATACGGAGGAACCCCTAAAAACACACCCACACACCCTGAATATATGGAGAAACCCCTGAAAAACACACACACCCTGAATATATGGAGAAACCCCTAAAAAACACACACACCCTGAATATATGGAGGAGCCCCTAAAGAGACACACACACACACCCTGAATATATGGAGGAGCCCCTAAAGAGACACCCGCACACCCTGAATATATGGAGGCGCCCCTAAAAAGACACCCGCACACCCTGAATATATGGAGGAGCCCCTAAAAAGACACCCGCACACCCTGAATATATGGAGGCGCCCCTAAAAAGACACCCGCACACCCTGAATATATGGAGGAGCCCCTAAAAAGACACCCGCACACCCTGAATATATGGAGGCGCCCCTAAAAAGACACTCGCACACCCTGAATATATGTAGGAACCCCTAAAAACACACCCACACACCCTGAATATATGGAGGAACCCCTAAAAACACCCACACACCCTGAATATATAGAAGAATCCCTAAAAACACACCCGCACACCCTGAATATATGAAGGAGCCCCTACAAAGACACCCGCACACCCTGAATATATGGAGGAGCCCCACAAAGACACCCACAAACCCTGAATATATGGAGGAGCCCCTAAAAACACACCCACACACCCTGAATATATGGAGAAACCCCTAAAAAACACACACACCCTGAATATATGGAGGAGCCCCTAAAGAGACACACACACACCCTGAATATATGGAGGAGCCCCTAAAAAGACACCCACACACGCTGAATATATGGAGGAGCCCCTAAAAACACACCCGCACACCTGAATATATGGAGGAGCCCCTAAAAAGACACCGCACACCCTGAATATATGGAGGAGCCCCACAAAGACACCCACAAACCCTGAATATATGGAGGAGCCCCTCAAAGACACTCGCACACCCTGAATATATGGAGGAGCCCCTAAAAACACACCCACACACCTGAATATATGGAGAACCCCTAAAAAACACGCACACCCTGAATATATGGAGGAGCCCCTAAAGAGACACACACACACCCTGAATATATGGAGGAGCCCCACAAAGACACCCACAAACCCTGAATATATGGAGGAGCCCCTAAAAAGACACCGCACACCCTGAATATATGGAGAATCCCCTAAAAACACACCCGCACACCCTGACTATATGGAGGAGCCCCTAAAAAACACACACACCCTGAATATATGGAGGAGCCCCTAAAGAGACACACACACACACACACCCTGAATATATGGAGGAGCCCCTAAAGAGACACACACACCCTGAATATATGGAGGAGCCCCTAAAAAACACACACACCCTGAATATATGGAGGAGCCCCTGTAAAGTAGATTGCTGGAGAGATGGATGGATATGTTTGTACGGGGACTGTCCAGCCTGCACAGGGACACTTGCTAGTTACACCGCAGGCCCGGTTCATGTTTCACAGGTGCAGGGTTCACCGCAGCTTCTTACTGGAATTGTGGTTCTCCAGCTTGATGAAGACCTTCTTGTCCCGGGCCGTAATCTTCAGGCAGCCGCTCCATGCCTGTTGGTCCATTTGCCATTCAGCGTCCCTCATATAATCCAAAACTCAGTAATTGGGAGCACTCAGAGATATTTTCTCTTCCAACTAAAAACAATCCCGATTTAATTAAAGTAAGTACTTATGTTTGTTAAATTAGTAAAGTATGAGATATAAAGGAGGTGCTATTAATAGTTTTTTTTGGATTATTATATGTATTCTATATAGCACCTTCCGTAGTTCGCCTATATACAAGAGTGACGAGATTACATACCTATAATTGCCTAAACAAAACCGGTGTCACAGGTTTCCTACGCTGCGCAGCAATGTAATTTTGGTGTTGCTAATCAAACAGCAGTGAAGAAGTTAATTTGTGAGCAAACATACAAGGATTCTTTTCTGCCACTTCAAATCTTTTAACATTGCTATTTTTATTCACCCTATTTATTAAAGTGGTGGATTAATGTAGTGTTCTGGATAATATGAGACGTCTTGGGTTTTCATTAATAGGTTTATTAATAACTAAGCATACAGGTTTCCTATAACAGCAACTGGCTGCGTCACTAGTCAGCCTCAGCTGGCAGACACAACGGACGACCAACTGTCAGCCAACTGCCAAAAGAAACACCCAACTCCCCCCATTGGCAGCCAGCACAACTACACCACAATTAATAAGTATTTTAATAATTTCATATTTTATTTAACAATATGATAATTATCATTAAAAACCATTTTTACATAATATACTGTATTTTATATATCATGTAATAAATAATACATAAATTTTAATATTTGTTGCGTTTTATTGCTGTGGAGCTCTGTGATACGCTCAAACACTGCATATTCATGTTATTTTTATTGCTGTGGTGCTCTGTGATACACTCACACACTGCACATTACTGTGAGTTTTATTGCTGTTGAGCTCTGTGTTACGCTCATACACACTGCACATTACTGTGAGTTTTATTGCTGTTGAGCTCTGTGTTACACTCATACACACCGCAACGCTTGCATTGGAACTCTGCATTAGTCAGTGGTAAATGGTAGACACTATATACAATCACCTGACACTAGTTAGTTTCAACAATCCATCACTGATTTGCCCCCAGCTCATATGTATAATTTATTGCCCCAGCTCACGCATGGTTATTTTGCCCCCAGCTCTCACCTCCTCTGCGTCTGCCAGGCCCCTCCGAGTAAATATTATAGACCCGCCAGCCACCGAGTGCTTTGCTCCCTACGAGCGTGCATGAAGCTTGGCCGCTATACTGGGAAACACCTGATCACTTGAACTCCACGATCTCGCGAGATCGCAGCTGGTAGATCCCAGGCGAGCGGCCAAGCATCAAGAACGCTCATAGAGAGCAGAGCACGAGGCGAATGGCGGTTGATTAAAGATAACTTTAGTCAACCAAGAAATTAACGATTAATCGAACAATTTATTGTAAATTTCCTCAGCCCTAATATAAATGAATGTCCATTTAAAAGGAATAGTAGAATTAATTAGAAAAAAGTAAACCCTAATCATATAGGTCCCCCGTGGCCCCCCCTTTCTCTTTTTTTTATATACAGTATATATTGAGATAAAAAGGGGACACATGGAGCGTTATGTATAGCGAATAGGAATGCACTGATACCACACACAGAGTTCAGATATACAGTTGTGTTCAAAATTATTCAACCCCCAATGCTGTAAAGGGTTTTAGGGAATTTAGTGTACATTTGTAATTGTATTCAGAATGAAATCCTACAAGGACTTTTTAAAGAACCATATGCAACTAGAATGACATCAATTGGTTTTGTAATACAGTAGTAAATGTTTCTTTTGTGAATTCTTCATTGACACAATTATTCAACCCCTTAAAGACTACCACTCTGAAGAACAGAGGTTCATTCAAGTGTTTTCAATCAGGTATTGAAAACACCTGTGGATGTCACGGAGCAGCAATAAAGCATAATAGGCACCAATTAGGCAGCTTTAAAATGACTGTGATACTCAGCTCCTTCTAGACATTTACTGATGTGGTTACAAACATGGTGAAGTCAAGAGAATGGTCCAGGAAGACAAGAGAAGAGGTGATTACTCTTCACAGGAAGGGCAATGGCTATAAGAAGATTGCAAAGATGTTAAACATACCAAGAGAGAACATAGGAAGCATCATTCGCAAATTCAAGGCAAAGGGCACTGTTGAAACGTTACCTGGTCGTGGCAGAAAGAAGATGCTGACTTCGACTGCTGTGCGCTACCTGAAGCGTAGAGTGGAGAAAAGTCCCCGTGTGACTGCTGAGGAACTGAGAAGATTTGTCAGATGTGGGTACTGAAGTTTCAGCTCAGACAATACGGCGCACACTGCGTAATGAAGGCCTCCATGCCAGAACTCCCAGGCGCACCCCCTTGCTGTCTCCAAAGAATAAGAAGAGTCGACTGCAGTATGCCAAAAGTCATGTGGACAAACCACAGAAGTTTTGGGATAGTGTTCTGTGGACTGATGAAACAAAATTAGAACTGTTTGGGCCCATGGATCAACGCTATGTTTGGAGGAGGAAGAATAAGGCCTATGAAGAAAAGAACACCTTGCCTACTGTGAAGCATGGCGGGGGGTCAATCATGCTTTGGGGCTGTTTTGCTTCTGCAGGTACAGGGAAGCTTCAGCGTGTGCAAGGTACCATGAATTCTCTTCAGTACCAGGAGATATTGGATGACAATGTGATGCAGTCCGTCACAAACCTGAGGCTTGGGAAACGTTAGACCTTTCAACAGGACAATGATCCCAAGCATACCTCCAAGTCCACTAGAGCATGGTTGCAGATTAACCACTTCAATGCGGAGGACGCGCTGAGCGCGTCCTCCGCATTACCGCTGCTGTGCTGAGGACGCGCTGAGCGCGTCCTCCCATTGGGGTCAGCGTTCGGCCGGGTTCCGGCCGATCGCTGGCCCCCCCGGTGCGGGCTGACATCCTCGATGTCAGCCCGGCATCCGGAACCGCAGCCGCTGGAATTAGGTGTCATCGCGGCAGCGCGATGACACCTAATTCAGGCGCCCCACCCGCATGTGCGGAGGAGGCGCCTGAAAGGGAGGGGGGGAGGTCCTTCGGACCTCTTTCCCTCCCGATCGGCGACATTGCGGGGGTTAACCCAGGCACCATTTGGAAGGGCACAGCCTGCCCTTCCAAATGGTGCCTGGCATTAACCCATGGGGAGCTGGATCGCGAATCAGCGCTGAAAAGCGCCGGTTCGCGATCCTTTCCCGGAGCTGGCCGACATCTTGGATGTCGGCCAAGCCTCAGGGAACTCCCCCTCAGGGAACTCCTAGAGTTAACCCCTAACTGCCACCAACGGTGGAGATAGGGAGTTCATTGGAACTCCCTATCTCCCAATCCGTGGCAGCTAGGGGTTAATGTTTGGTATGGTTGGATCGGCCAGAGCATGGCCGTTCCAACGATACCAAACACGAATGTGAAAAAGTTTTTTTAAAAAAAATTACAATTAAAAATATATTTAAAATTTTTTTATAAAAAAATAAATAATTATTTTTTTCTTTTTTTTGGTTGTTAGTGTAGCAATATTGTTCCCATTTCAATTATAATGTGAACAATGATGCTGCACTAACGATTTTTGTATGCGGTGCGTTTGTTAAAAATCGCGTAATTTTCCCCCAAAAAAAATGTAACGAGTCCCCATCTCTAATTTTTTTAACAAGCGCACCCCATACAAAATATAACCGCAATTGCTCGCATGTTAAAATGTGAAAAAAACACTTTACACGTTGTAAATTATTGAAAATACATATTTTATTGCATTTTTTGTTATAATATACAGACATGACATAACGTATACATATAATAATGACATATTATGAATCTACCGAGTCTGACGGAAAGAACGATATATAATATGTCTGGGTCATATACTAAAATAAGCCTTCAAAACACGTTTAAACATGATGAGCAAAACCGGTAAAAATGATCTCAGCACAGAGGTGGGAAAAGCCTCAGCAGCGAAAGGGTTAAAGGCTGGAACATTTTGGAGTGGCCATCGCAGTCACCTGACTTAAATCCGATTGAGAACCTCTGGTGGGACTTAAAGAAAGCAGTTGCAGTGCGCAAGCCTAAGAATGTGACTGAACTGGAGGCTTTTGCCCATGACGAATGGGCGAAGATACCCGTAGATCGCTGCAAGACACTTGTGTCAAGCTATGCTTCACGTTTAAAAGCTGTTATAACTGTAAAAGGATGTTGTACTAAGTACTAAGATTGAATGTCACTTGGGGGTTGAATAAAACTAATAATGATGTGAGCACAGAAAAGACATTTGTGGTTATTTCATTATAAATGTTATGTTATATTTGTCTGACCTACACGTGCCTCTTTGATTTAATTGTAAGCAAGATGACTGAATGATCAAAATCAATGTCAAACTGGCCAAAACACTCAATTTCAGTGGGGGTTGAATAATTTTTATCAGAACTGTGCCTGCCCCAACCCTGAGATCGCCAGTGACTGAGTGCATAGCGGTGCTAGGTGGGAGGGATCTACAGGACACGTTGCAATGCCACATGTGGTGCAGATCCCACCCCTCCTACTGTCGTTCCGCTTCGGGCTGAAGTTCAATTTTTCCATCCCACCAGATTTAGTACCGCAACATGTAGTTCCCTGAGCGGTGAGAGATGTAAAACACTGGACACACTGAGTGCATCTCGTCATGAGGTGCCGCCTACAGGTGCATTGCTTCGCACTCAGTGTATGTGTTACGTTCCACGACGATGCTGGTACCCGGCACCTGGCAGCGCTGCATATAGTGATTGGATTAATAGATATCGGGGGACACGTGACCATATCTCGGTCTGAAGAGCAGCAGTCATATCTGTGGCCACACCTTAATCTGTAATCAGAGCTTCTGAACTGTATTGTGACATCCCTAAATCCTGATGGTTTTCTGTTGATGGTACCCATTGAAATTACCAAACAAGCTGTTCTGCGCATGTTCAGCTTATATTTATACTTCCACCTCAACCACTGTCTTTTAGACAGTGTGGTGGGACATTTATCAGAATTTATAACTTATATTTTATATTCTTCCTTTATAGGCTTTGCATTTGATTTCGGTCACTTGCGGAGCTGTCCGGACCCATCAGACTCCCCGACAGTGGGTGATATATGAATATTCCTATGTCAAGCATTTATCATAGAAGAGGCATAATGACCATTTTTATTTTGTGGTTATATATTTTTTCTTTTTTTGTTTTTTATTGTTTGACAGCTATGTAATGTTCACTATATTAGGAAGACTGCTACACATAGCCACAAGACATAGTTATACTGTAATACATTTTCCTACCTCTATAAAGCTATTTGAGTAACACTTTTAAAAAACTCTATAAAAGAATTGTGTGTCATTTATTTTATGTGTTATTGTTTAAGAATCTTAACAACCTGTGTATATGGGTTTGGATGCACAATTCTGAAGTTTGCTGATAATGTTGTGCTTAATTTATAGCTATGGAGAAGAAGTGGGAAGAGGTGTTCAATTTTCTCTCCGTAAGAGCATACCCATCAGGGTTTTCCAACAATCAAAAATCAAACCTTCGGAAGTACGCCTCCAAATTCACAATAAAGGGGAATATCGAAATACAATTGATTGTGTTGTTTTGGTAATATATCTCTAATTAATGCAGCTATTACTGTCCACTTTCATTATAGAAGGGATGCTTTTCTATGGCAACAGAAAAGCCATCCAGACCACAGAAGAAGCAACGAAGATATATCGAGAATTTCATCCTCTTGATCTTGGCGGACACACGGGCATTGTAAAAACACGTTCTTCATTGTGTTCCAGATATTACTGGAATGGAATGACCTTAGATATAGATAACTGGGTATGTGATTTTGTTTTCTAAGTTTTTTCAAAAGTTGTGAAAGCTGTACACATGTTAACAACTAATTTCTCAAAAGGTCCTGGAATGCGATCAGTGTCAAAAGGTTGGAAAACCTGTGAAAGCTCCCCAGCCATTGCAGTTTATAAAGGTAGACGTCTTTAAAGTACAGTACTATCGGATGTTACATAATATATATATATAAAAAGGTCATATTATCTGTTATGTAACAACTACAAAATAAATTTTCAAAATTTTAAAATAATATTTTTTTTGATCAAATTAGGTGTCTAAAGTCTGGGAGCTAGTTGGCATCGATTTAACAGGACCTCTGCCAAAAACTGTTGATGGATATCAATATATCCTCACAGCAACTGATTATTTTTCAAAATGGGTAGAGGCTTCCCCATTAAAAACTAAATCTGCAGCTGAAGTGGGACAACGCATTTGTTCTATCATTTACAGACACGGTTGTCCAAAAAGAATCCTGTCTGACCAGGGCAGAGAATTTGTAAATAAAGTAGGTGTACTTTCAAAATAACATTGTTGTAAAAATTTTTGAGGCTTTAGTATCTTCCTATTTTGTTTGTATTTATTACATCCTTATTTTTTTTAAAGCTCAACGCTAGGATTTGCAGTTTACTAGGGATCGAAAGGAGCGTGACAGCTGCGTACCATCCCCAAACCAACGGGCTGGATGAAAAGACTAACCATAACATAAAGCGGCAAGTTAAATTTAAATACAATTTTTATTAACCCCTTAGGGACTGCTGACGTACCATATACTTCACGTTCACGGGTCTCCCTCAGGCCCGCGGAGGTACATGGTACGTCAGCGGGCCCCGGCTTTCCCACCCACTGTATACTTACCTTCCTTGCTGGCTCCCGCGGTGTTCTGGCAGGCTAGAAGCCTGCCGCGCGGCTTCCTGGGGGCTGGCTGGCCAGATGTCATCACGCTGCGTGATGACGTCATCCGAAGGTGCCCATCGGTGTAGGCAGTTACAAAGAGGAAGGGGTGGGACCTCCTTTGGAGCCCTTTATCTACCCAACTATATAAGCTATCTGGAAAAAATTGCACTGCTGTAAAGAGGAGAGTCTCACCTTTTCAGCGTTGTATAGAGTTAACAATTTTTTTGCTGATTTTCAATTAGGCGCCGAATCACAATTCAAACATGGAGATGGCTGACATTATAGATGTCAGCCAAGCCTCCAGTTCACCCCCCACATACTGACATCCTCACCATATATGTGAGGATGTCTGTGGGCCAGTTAACACCCTAGCTGCCAAGGGGGATTAATGGCAGCTAGAGGACCATGTATGACATCATTAGAAAGGCCTGATCATGGCCTTTCCACTGATACCAAACCTGACTATGTTTTGGTTAAAAAAAAAAAGAAATTAAAAAAATATTAATTTAAAGATTTTAAAATATTAGAAGAAAAAAAAAATTTGTCTGGGGGATAAATTTAAAAGGAACTAGGCTGTAATTTAAAAATTATGAACATAAAATGGTCATAATCAGTTCAGCGCACATAGGTGAACTGGCTCAGCAGTGAAAGGGTTAAAAAGCAAAAACATGGGAAATTTGGGTACAAAATTTTGAAACGATTGTAGATTTCGGGGATTATTTATCTTATTATTTTTTTTGTAAATTATACGATATGATGAAAATAATGGAATGTTTAGAAAGTACATCAAATGGTATATAATATGTGTTGGTTGCATAAATGAGTAATATGAAAATTTGACCTAAACAATAAGGGTCACATTACATACTTGGTGCTAACATTAGCGCTCACCTGCGTGAGCGTTAACGTTAGCCCAAGTAGATAACGCATATTTCAATCCAAACGGTAACAGTTTAAGTAACCCGTTTCGGTTTGGTATCTTGTGCTTTTCAGCGGGAGGTTACTGTACTTTGCGCTCCCCATGTTAAGTATAGGGAGCACAATCTACTAGCGCTGATTAACGTCCGGCCGCAGTTCACAAAATATTAACCACAGCCAGGACTTGGTGTTAACGGATTCCGCTTCAGCAGAATCCGTTAACCCCAGCATCAAAAATCTTAAACTCACCTCCTGTCCCGCGGCAAGGACCGTTGCTCTCTCTGCCTCCTCCGTCCGGCGGGAGTAGGGAAAGACTGGGAGAAAAATTCCCCCTAGTCTCTCCCTGCGTATCACTACTGTCATGTGCCTTGCCGCCGCAAGAGACCTAAGAACAAGTTGCCTGATAGTGGTATGAGTAGCAGTGGCCCTCCTGAAAAGCCTTGCTGAGCTAGGAACCAGGTGCTAGCTAATGCCTCCTGATTTCTCCTCTATAAAAGAGGACCACACCTATCACTAAATGCTTCTTCATTAACTTAGTATTTTCTTCACTAGCAAGAAGCTACTCCAGTTCCTGATACCTGCTCAGACCCTTGTTGCATCCTGCCTTCTCTACGTTCTGCAGATAACCCCTCTACAGTCTCCAGCCTTAAAGATATCCTGCTACAGATCCTGTCTAAAGGTATTCTGCTACAGAACTTGTTTAAAGATCTTTTGCTACAGACCCTGTATAAAGACCTCCTGCTACAGATCCTGTTTAAAGATCTACTGCTGCCGACTCCTCACAATCCCGCTGCCCTGCATCCTGCAGAATCCACAACCCGCTGCCCTGCATCCTGCAGAATCCTCAACTCGCTGCCCTGCATCCTGCAGAATCCTCAACTCGCTGCCCTGCATCCTGCAGAATCCTCAACTCGCTGCACTGCATCCTGCAGAATCCTCAACCCGCTGCCCTGCATCCTGCAGAATCCTCAACCTGCTGCCCTGCATCCCGCAGGTCCTACAGTTGTCGCCGCCCTATATCCTATCCAGGACCCCCTCACTCTACAGATCAGGGGCGGACTGGGCTGGGGGGCAGGGTGGCAAATGGCCCCTGGGCCGGTCCTCAGCCCATTAAAATGTCAATTGCGGCAGCTGCTCTGTCTCTTTGTAATGAGACCGGCCGGCTTTTACACACCGCGGCCAGCCAGACTCATTAGCAGGAAGTGCAGGGCCAGAGACACCTCCCACAGCCCTCCTTAGCCAATCATAGAACAGTGCTCCCAGGGGAGAGAACCCTCATTAGGCAGTTTTGTGGACTCTTTCATGTGTTACCTCTGTGGCTCAAATGGTAGCAGCACCTGTTTAGTGGGCAGGAAGGTCTGAGTTCAATTCTTCGCTGGTAATGTATAATTTTTTTTTTTAAAAAAAACATCTACCTCTGCACAATTATTCTAATGCTGCTATTTTTAATAACAGAACAATAATAGCATCAGCATTATAACAATATTATTATTGTGCTTGCAGAGGTAGAAAAAAAAAAACAGTTGACTAGCTGAGAATCGAACTCAAGACCTCCCTGCTTATTAAACAGGCGCTGCTACCATGTCAGCCACAGTGGCAAGACAAAATTTTCAACAAAGCTGCTTAAAGAGGGATCTCTGCCCCAGGCACAAAGTGCTGTGGTGAGCAGCCCCACCCTTTATTTTCCTCATAGCACTGCTTCCCTCCTCTGCAGAAGCAGCGCTGGAAGGAAGTGACTGTTTAACCTGTCACTTCCTCTCAGTCCCACAGGAGGGAAGGAGAACACTGGCCACAGGTAAGGGAGGAGACGACTATATGAAGGGGGGAAAAAGAGAGGGAGATAAGCTGAAAATGAGGGGGAGAGAGAAGCTTAAAAAAGGTGGGAAAGAAAAGACCTGAAGAAGGATAGAGAAAAGCGGGAAAGACCAGAAGAATATGGAATGGAATGTGGAGAGGGAGAAGTTGAGCTGAGAAAGGAGTAGAGAGAAAATGAATAGAAAAGGGAAGAGAGGAAAGGAGTACGGAATGAGAATGGACATAGGAGAGGAGTGGGAAGATCTGCATAGAAAGAGGGAGGAGCGAAAAGGAGATTGGAAGTGGAGAGAGAAGGAGAATGAAAGAAAGGGAAGAGAGAAGTGGATAAAAAGGAGAATGAAGGGAATAATGGGGAGAAAAGGGGTGAAAAAAGGCAAAGAGGAAGGGGGCATGACATGATGAAATGTGTGTATCTGTCAGTATTTGTATCTGTGCGTGTGTGTGTGCGTATCTGTGTGTGTGTGTGTATGGGAGTGGCTTTTACAAGTAATAAAATTGGTCACGGGTACATTAGTGTGGGGTTCGGGTACATTAGTGTGGGGTTCGGGTACATTAGTGTGGGGTTCGGGTACATTAGTGTGGGGTTTGGGTACATTAGTGTGCGGTTCGGGTACATTAGTGTGGTTTTGATTTTAGGGAAGTGGGCAGCGCTGGAATTTAAAAGGTCATCTGTGTAATGTGAATGGGGTATTGTTCTGATTCAGGGGTTAGTAGTTATGGGTAAAAGGGGGCATTGCTATGAACTAGGGGGTAATGTGAGGAAAAGGGAACATTGCTCTGATATAGGCAGTATTAGTTTGAGGTAGGTGGGACATTGATCAGAGTTAGGTGGTATTGAAAATAAATAATTATTTATTTAAAACAGTCTGAAAATGTCATTTATTATGTAATTTGTTAACCATGCCTTTTTCAAATTTTTTTTTTTTTTTTTTTAAATTTAAATGGGGGACCGGGTTGCTGCTCCATGGGCCTATGGGTTGTACTTGCCCCCTGGGCCAAAAGTTGCCAGTCAGCCCCTGCTACAGATCCAGGACCCCCTCGCTCTACAGATCTAGGACCCCCTCGCTCTACAGATCCAGGATCCCTGCATACCCAGGACCCTCTGCCTCAAAGAGTCTTCTGTTTCTATTTTCCTATTTATTGTTCTAAAGATCTCCTTCCCTCTTCCTTCTCCTATTTCTCTCCATATCTGGTTTAACCCTGCTCTAAGTTCAATCTACACTTTTCCTTTTATATGTAGTAGTTTAGTTTTGTTACTTTTGGTCTACCTTTCTCTCCTTGCCTTATAGTTTCTTATTGCTGATTATTATTTATACAGTGTTTCCCTTCCTCGTCTTATCCAGCTCCTTGATATATATATATTTGTTTATTGCCTTTTTGTGTTACTCCTAAATAAACCCCTTTTGTTCATATACGTCTTTCTATTTCCCATCATTGCACATTGGGCTCAAACCTGCCACCCCGGAACCAGCTCCCTGACAACTACGCTGACCGGCCGGATCTCGCGAAGCGAGATCCGGCAGGTCATGTGACCGCCATCGTGTGGCTCAAGGGGAAATTGCTTATTTCAATGTTTAATTTGTTTTAATTATTTGCATTCGAATTATTTTGTGTAGTGTACTGTTTTAGCAAAAAATATTGTGCTGATTTAAAGACATTTGTAAATGTCTTGTTTATCTTGCTATTCATATTTTTTATTTTAGCGCTCTCACTAAAATGGTTAATGAGAAGCAGGACAACTGGGACGTATTTTTGGAACCAATATTATTTTCTTTGCGGTCTAAAGTACAATCCACCACTAAATTTTCACCTTTTATGTTAATGTACGGAAGGGAGGCAGTTTTTCCCTGCGAGGTTCCAGTTGAGATGCCGGTTAGTTTTCTTCTGTCTTAATTTTTGTTTGTAATTTGTCACTTTGTTTTGTTTGCAATTATTAACATTTCACCCACAATATTGTAGCTTTCCAATATTATACTCGCGGAGGAAACAGACTATGCATCTTTCATGGAGGAGAAGGAATCTGCGATGGAGAATAACAAAGAAACCACAAAGACAAACATCTCAAAGTCACAGAACAAACAAAAAATAGCCTATGAGAAGAAAGTAAAAAAAAAGTATAAAAATTTGATTTATACTGTCGGAGACGAGGTCATTCTATACAATATGCGTAAGCAAGGAAGGAAGGGCGGAAGGATTGAGCCAGATTTTTATGGCCCTTATGTTATCCAGGCAATAACAGGGAAAAGGGTCATCACACTGGCAAATTTAGAAGGAAAGATTCTGAAAACGAAATACAATATAGATCATCTTAAGCCGTACCGAAGGAGCAAAAGTGAAGGCAGCCCAGTCTCCTTTGATGAAAGTGCTAACAGACGTTCAATGGAAGCCAATGAAGAAATCAATAGCAGAACATCTTCCATACAAAGTAGGCCCTCAGTCATTTGTTACGCCCCGAGAATGGAGAAAGAAGAAACGGTTGCCATTGTTGAGGTACAAACAAATGCAATGTCTGAATAGCTTACATAGATCTTCTTTGAATACGATGTACCTGTTGCTGTTATTAGTCTGTTCTTCCTTAATGTAGTATATTAAATCAAAAGTTATTATAATTTAATGCTGGAATCTTTAAGAACTCGCCAGATACATCGGTCAATGTCCCGCAAACCGTAGAAGACACAGGTAGCAGTTACTGCATTCTGTTACTAGTTAGACCCCGTTGGTCATATTTTTGGCCGTGCCCTGTTGGCTGGCCTTTACAATCTTTTGTCCACTCTGGCCGTTTTGTTTACAGTTGGCAATGTTTGCCATTATGCTTTATCGATTTAGGCTGGGGTCAGACTGAGGCAGTGCGAACGCGCGTGCAGGCGCACATAATCACGGCCGCACTAGCAGCAAATGACGGGCAATGACGGCCAATATACGAAGTACGGTCGCACGAAAGTCCGGCCGCGCAACGCAAGTGGAAAATGAACGCATTTTTTCGAGAACGTTAAACTGCTAGTACTGACGTACAGAGTGCGCTGCGTCCGCTAGAGGCGTGTGTGCATGATTAGGAGATGTCAGACACTGCTAATGTCCGGCCAACATAACGTTCAGATGCACAGTGTTTTATTGATGATCCGTACAAAATCACGGACGAAAAATGCGCATCGTATGACCGCTCTCGCGTACTCCGTGAAAAAATGCGTCCATTCGTTCGAACGCACTTTTTCACAGACAACGTGAAAATGCGTTCGTCTGACCCTAGCCTCATTGGTACAAGTTTGATATTATAACAAATGCACAATACAGGTTGAGTTAACACCTTTTAAAAATTTGATATATTCCAAATTTATATTTACATCTCTCCAATAAAAACACATTAATCAACGACAACATGCAAAGTATCACTTTTATGTGTTCACCTATGATGTCATATTTGGATGACATTTATATGTTTATTTTGGATCATTTGGAATTTTCACATTAGACATACGAAACCTATATTGGCTTTGGTTTAAAAGTATACAAACATATATTATGTAGTTTAATTTCCATCAAAAACCCACCCATCCCAAACCCACCCCACTGCCTTTCCCCTCCCTTTTTTTTGTTCATTCAACAGTAAAAATGCTGTGGGCTAAGGAAGATGATGGCTCGGTAGCAGTGGAGGTGGGACCATACAAACTGTATGTGTCTTCATTGCACACACACTACATGGAAGTGAATGGCTGGTTGACGAGGTAAGGGACAACACAGTTGAAAAATGTTTCCAAAAGCAAACATCTAAGATTGTTTCATAAATTTGTTAATCTTCTACAATGCAGGTTATTGACGAATACCTCCACCACCTGATTAAAAACCAGCAGGCAAGTGTGAATTATGTGTGAAATATGTGTATACTTCTCTTTAATGTTTTTTTTATTTTTTCAAAATTATAAATTTTAATTAAATTTGTAACAGGAATCAGTCCGACAGCTTTGTGCAGTGGTTTCAACAGCATTGTTCCATGGTAAAGTGCAGAAACTTGGAAAGGTTAGTTAATTGTCAAAATGAGCACTCTATCTATTAATTATCTAAGATTTTTTGCTAACCCCTTTACACCTATTTTTCAGGAGATGTTTCCAGAGGATCTTTGGCTGTGTCCAGTAAACACCGGAAATCACTGGATTTTGGTGGTATTTATTGTTGAAGAAAGTTTACCTTTCTTTACTACTGTTATTGTACACTATTATATTCTAATTCATTTTGTTATGTATACAGATATTTAACTTTAAGCCTATGACTATGCAGAGTGCAACTGCTCTATATATTAAAAGTATGAATTTCAATAACAAAAATGTTTCACTTAAAAAAATGTTCTTTTTTAATTGCTCTAGATTATCATGATGTCCGTGAAGATACTTTTGGTGATTGACCCGATGGGGAAAGAAATACCATATTGTTCAAAATTGCATGAAAACTGGAGGTAAGTGGTCGTATTACAAAAACGGTAGTGTAAGAAACCTATGTGCACTAATTGCAAATTAGAAATTTTTAAATATTTTTTTTCATTAGTTTGTTTCTGAGGTTCAACAAGCGGAAAGACCAGGGAGTCCAATGGAAAACATGCATCATGGACGACCAGAACCAGCAGGACTGCAGTAGTTGTGGTGTTTTAATTTTGATGGTAAAAGTTTTTGGTACCATTGATTCAGTCATTCAGAACAAATGTTTAAAAATGTAAGTTAACTGTTATTTTACAGTTTGCAAAGGACTTCATAACAACGAAGACCATCCAGAGTGTGAAGACCTCTGCGGAAGCTGTGAGCCATGCACGTCTGGAAATAGCTTGCACCCTACTTGAAAATAAAGGTCAGTGATATCACACACTGCATTAACCCCTTACTGCCTGGGCGGTTTTACACTAATCCGTCCTTTAATGACCACTACTTTTTTTTACGTTTCTGCGCTGTTAGTTTTTAGGTCAAATTTTACTCTTACTCGTTAATTTAACCCACACATATTATACACCATTTTTCCCATCCATTAAATTGACTTCCTATTAAATACCATTATTTCCATCATCTATATAATAAAAGAGTAAGGCTTTGGCTGTCCGTCGCCAAAGCCTTACTGCGCATGCGCGCGCAACCAGCGGCGGTTGGTTGCGCGCGCATGCAACCGCCGCGGCACGAGCCGGCTGCCGGCTCGCCGCGGCGGTTACACATGCACACAGCAGCCGGGTAGAGGCTGCGCTCGCAGCCTCTACCCGGCTGCCGCGCGCATCCAACCCCAGAGCGGCGAAGGGAAAGTTTCCTCCGCCGCTCGGGGGTTGGATGCGCGCGGCAGCCGGGTAGAGGCTGCGAGCGCAGCCTCTACCCGGCTGCTGTGTACATCTAACGGTCCCCCGAGCGGCGAAGGGAAAGTTCCCTCCGCCGCTCAGGGTAGGATGCGCGCGGCAGCCGGGTAGAGGCGCGCGCATCCTACCCCCCGAGCGGCGGAGGGAAAGTTTCCTCGCTTCCGCTTTGAAGGACCCAAGCCCCAGTCACGTGACCGCGGCTTGGGTCCTTCAAAGACCGGAAGCGGGGAAATCTTCACTTCCCTGGCGCCACTCGACAGGTAAGTATGAGCGCTGGTGGGGGGGGGTCAATATCCACGAGCTGGGGGGGTCCATATCCACGAGCTGGGGGACCATATCCACGACCTGGGGGCAAATCCACGAGCTGGGCAAATCCATGTGCTGCGCAAATCCATGAGCTGGGGCAAATCCATGAGCTGGGCAACTCCATGAGCTGGGGGCAAATCCATGAGCTGGGCAACTCCATGAGCTGGGGCAAATCCATGAGCTGGGGGCAAATCCATGTGCTGGGCAAATCCATGTGCTGGGCAAATCCATGAGCTGGGCAACTCCATGAGCTGGGGGCAAATCCATGAGCTGGGGCAAATCCATGAGCTGGGGGCAAATCCATGTGCTGGGCAAATCCATGAGCTGGGGGCAAATCCATGAGCTGGGGGCAAATATCCATGTGCTGGGGGCAAATATCCATGTGCTGGGGCAGTATCCACATGCTGGGGCAATATCCACGAGCTGGGGCAGTATACCCACAATAGACTGCCCTCTGGGCAGGCTGGGGCAGTATCCACGTGCGGGGGCAGTATCCACGTGCTGGGGCAGTATCCACGTGCTGGGGCAGTATATCCACGAGCTGGGGCAGTATATCCATGTGCTGGGGCAGTATATCCATGAGCAGGGGCAGTATATCCATGTGCTGGGGCAGTATATCCACGTGCTGGGGCAGTATATCCACGAGCTGGGGCAGTATATCCATGAGCTGGGGCAGTATATCCATGAGCAGGGGCAGTATATCCACAATAGACTGCCCTCTGGGCAGGCTTTACAACTAGTATCCAATAATTTACTAGACAAAAAATATGAAATATGATGAAAAAATGGTAAAAACAAACTTTTTCGTAATTTAATCACCAAAATCTACAACCACCAAAAAAGACCCCGGATAAATAGTTTCAAAATATTGTCCTGAGGATAGAAATACCCAATTTTTCCATGGTTATGCTTTTTAACCCCTTCACTGCTGAGCCTGTTCACCTATGTGCGCTGAGCTCATTCTGACCATTTTATGATAATTATTTTTAGATGACAGACTAGGTACTATTTTACTAAACCTCCCACAGATTAAAAAAAATATTATTATTAGTTTTATAATTTATTTATTTAATTTTATTTAAAAAAATTGTGCGGAAATAACCATCCTGCATAGAAACAGTTAATGTTGTACACCACTGAAAAAAGGGGAGACTCTCCCGTTTCCAGTGGTTCAACTTGCAGCGCTCTAGCTTAAACGGTTTGGGAGATAGAGGGCTCCAAAGGAGACCCCTCTCCTTCCTGAATTCTGCCCACCGGCGCTGGCCGATGACGTCATCCTGCAGCATGATGATGTCATCAGATCTTCCGGCCCCCAAGAAACGGCAAGGTAAGCTTGACGCTTGCCATAGACATCGTGGGAGCCAGCGAGGGAGATGAGTATCGGTGGGAGGGAGGTACTATGTACGTCTGCAGGTCTAAGGGAGACCCGTGGGCAGGACGTACATGGTACGTCAGCGGTCGGGAAGGGGTTGAAGCTTTGTAAGATAAAATTTTATTCATACTGAAAGTCCACACAGATTATGAGCGCTTGGAAACATGTCTATTATTAACATCAGTTCAAAAACAGTACATGTAATAACACAGATTGCCTTCCATTTTGACAAATCTTAGTGTAATGTAAAATGTTTTCTAATGTTTTTGTAGGTGCACCGTGAGTAGCGTGACCTCTTGTTTCTGGACTTTTCATCGCAACTCCCCTCTAAACAGTTTGTGTACATGTTTTTAAAAAAAATTGTTATTTTGAAAGATTTGCACACAGATACAGAAAACAATAATCTATGCGCCAGGGTAATATTTGTCCTGAAGGTGAAATGCATTCTGGGTGTGTTTTACACTTATTTTATTAATTTTATATGCTCATTACAGTTTTGGCATTATATATAATACGTTTGTGCTGTCCTGGATCCATCTGAGAAAGGTAAGGTGTTTATTTTTTTGGAAGTTGTATCCAATACTGAACAACAACTGAGTGAATTTCCTCAGGACCGTGGTTGGATCCCACATCACGTGAGTAAATCGATCCAAGAGATATTTCTATCCTCTATGGTCACAGAATGCACTATGACAGCTACACTTTATGTTTAAGTAACAGAGAAGACGTGGAATATCGGGAGGGCTGTTGGGTGGCCGACGAATAACCCAGAAGCATCTGTCCTCGAGCCAGGTTGGCTCTTGCAAGTGTGAGTGGTACCAATCATGTCTTTTATAATCTGTGAATTCCAATGTGTTGTGCTATGAAATGTTTCCTTTTTTTCTTTTTGAGGGAACTGAATAAATAAATTGTAGAAGCAACAAGAATTGCTTGAGAGTGAATACTGTCGATCTGGAACATTGTGAGCACTACACAGCTAATTGTACTATTTATGGGTCCAAAACAGTCAGTGAACACAAACCCCAGGACCAAAAAACCTTTCACATTATGTGTCCTATGACAGGCCTCCAACGATTCCAGAGCCATCGAAAGATGTTCCACACTTATCCCAAATTCAGCAGTTTTTAGAGATATATTGTTTGATTCAGCCAAATGCTGCTAAGTTGATTGGACGGCGCTTCACAGGACAGATGGACAATGATCCTAAACACACAGTAAAAGCAACCCAGGAGTTGAACGAAAACAAGTGGAATATTCTGCAATGGCCATGTCAATCACCTGATCTCAACCCAATTGAGCCGCATTTCACTCGCTGAAGCAAAACTAAAGGCAGAAAGAGCCACAAACAAAGAACAACTGAAGACGCTGCATTTAGAGCCTGGCAAAGCAGAGAGGAGGAAACCAAGTCTCTGGTAATGCCCATGGGTTCTAGACTTCAGGCATTTATTGCTAGTAAAGGATTCTCAACAAATGTTTAAAAATGAACATTTTATTTGTGTTTATATTCATTTGTCTAATTAAATTTGAACTCCTGTGTGACAGACTCAGCTGTCACTGGGGCAGTTGGAGGAGCCTGAGGCTAGCCTCCTTCCTACTATGGACCAAGGTAGTACCTCTCTCTATAGTGTACATTTTGTACACTTGCTGTAAGAAGATTCTTACCATTCCCCTGCTTTCCTCAAACCTCCCCCTTCCCAATAGGATCTACCCAGGACATACTTGAAAAGGAGGGAAATCTCAATGTATCCTTCCTAGTAAAATCCTTTATAAATAAAAATAAATAAATCTAGCAGGCAGGTTAAGATAAGAATACATATGTGAACAATCCATTGTGTTGAATGCCTCTTCCTATTGTCCAGTGACTGGAGTTATCTGATCAAATCAGCAATTAATTCTGGAAGGGACTTTGTCCCTACACTGTGTTTATCTGTGTTTTTACAATAAAGAATCAGTCTTTGTTTTGCAATGTACAACAGGTGCCTGGTGATTGTAGAGATGGTTGGGGGGCTGCTAATGCTGGATTTATATGGTTGGGGGGCTGCTAATGCTGGATTTATATGGTTGTGGGGCTGCTAATGCTGGATTTGAGGGTCCAGCTCCAATAAAGATTTGACAAAGGCACACATTCGGTGTGCCAGGTGGTTGAAAACCCTGAAAATGGGAAGGGGGAGGCTGTGTATTAAAATGGTTGCAGGTATTAAAATGTGTACTTGATATTTCTGTTCAAGCAGTTGGAAGTCTGCACTTCAATTTAATTTTGATTTCTCAAATTTTATTATGTTGGAAAACAGAGCCAAAATTAAGAACATTGTGCCTGTGACCAAATAAATATAGACTGAAGTATAGATTCAATAACTGATAGAATAGAATAATTTTGAGACAAAAAAGCTCCCCTACAGTGGATCAGGTTGTGATATTACACACTGATAAAGATTGAGGGTCAGCTCAACATATTACTATATACCATGTGTAGCCCTACATACATATGACTATAATAAGATGTTAACATATTAAACCTTCTGAAATAGAAATCGAATATAATCATTACTTATTTTTTCAAATTATTTATTTATAAGCAGTCACAAACCCACAGGAGAGTGGCCTTGCAGGGTCAACTCAAAACTATTAAATTTAAGATTCAGAAATAAACAAGCAAATTCATTGGGAGCCAAATAAAAAACTAACAAGAATACACAGTATCATTGAGTCTGCTGGCACAAAAGAAGGAAGTCTCTCTAAAAAGTCTGCAGGTACAAAAGAGGTTACAAAAGAGGCAAATAATACAAAGACATACGCAGAGGGGGGGGGGGAGCAAGCCAGGGGTGTAGAGATTCAAAATCAATAATTATATAAAATAAATAATTTGTGTCTGTAAATGCTCAACCAACACCAGCTTTCCAGGCAATCAGGACCTTCAAATGAGGACCTGGGGCCATGGAAGAGGCCACAGAGCCAGGTTACGAGGGCCATGAGGGACACACAGAACCATGGTGTCTGCCAAGGGTGTCAGCCCGTACACAAAAAAAAAAACAAACAGGGTGGATAGGGAGGGAGCAGGTGGGGACTCCCAGCATCAACATACGGGAAGGGGGGAACACATAGCACAGCACAATGAAAATACATAAGGAGCAAAGATTTGTAAAACTGATGGGCGGCGGGGATTGCTTTAGCCAAGAGCTAGGAAGTAGGCCAACACTACTCAAACAGAGTCCAGATGGGGGGTAAGACACAAAGCCCCTGTCAAGACGGCCAGCACAGACAGCAGAAAGGTGGCCCCATCCACTACCACAGGTGTAGCCAGTATCCCACGATCCGTTGTTAAGTCTCCAGTGAAGGGTTCCAGCATCCCCTCAGAAGGCAAGGAGCCCTGCGGTTAGTGCAGTCTGGGCATCATGTCCCCCCCCCGGCCAAGCTCGTCACGCTCAGAATCCTGCACGTCCAGCGGTGGTATCTGAAGAGCCTCCAGGAAGGAGGGTACTTCCCTAGGGCAGAAGACAGATTGCGGGACTCCGTCAAGAGGTATAGTGAGGGCGAAGGGGAAGCACAACCTGTACGGAATGTTCCTTTGGCGCAGGGCTTGGGTGACGGCAGAGATAAAAGCGTACCGTGAGAGTGAATGGCGTCAGTTCATTGAAGAGTTCAAGAGTCTGGCCTTTCGAAGTCCCATGACCTGGAGTTTCGGACACGCTGCATTACCGTCTCCTTCAGCCTGTAGTTGGAAGAACAGCACCCAGCGTCTCGCAGTGGTTTGTGACTTCAGCTCCGGGGCCCTATGTGCACGAGTCAGGTCACGTGCCAGGCGCACCTCGCGTCTCGAGATCGCCCTTATGAGGCGTCCGGGGTTTGACGCGGACCAAGATGGCAGCGTAAACGTGCAGCTCTAGAGTCCCCTCCGGCTTTTTCGCACATTTCTATCGCACGCTGGCAATGGTCCGAGGAAGTAAAGCACTGGGAAGCATACAGATCCCGCAGATTACCCCGGTCGCAAACGGGGCCTCTTGACGGCTTCTTGAGCTCGCCCGCCGGAGCGGCCTCTACGCCTCCGGCACCAGATAAAATGGCGGCCGCCCGCATGACACCTGAACACACTCAAGACCCTTTTCAAGCAATATGCCGCTTTGAAAAATTGGTGACAGCACTCCTGACGAAAACTGATCTCACCGCGATGATGGAGGATTTTTGGTCTAGTGTGCAGCATGATTTGCGGGAGGTACGTGATGATATGGCGGGCCTAGCAGACCGAGTTGGAGGTTTGGAGGAGAGAGCTAACTTACCATCTGAGCTTCCGGCATCACTATTAGCAGACATGTCGGACTTACAGTTGTGTTCAAAATTATTCAACCCCCAATGCTGTAAAGGGTTTTAGGGAATTTAGTGTACATTTGTAATTGTATTCAGAATGAAATCCTACAAGGACTTTTTAAAGAACCATATGCAACTAAAATGACATCAATTGGTTTTGTAATACAGTAGTAAATGTTTCTTTTGTGAATTCTTCATTGACACAATTATTCAACCCCTTAAAGACCACCACTCTGATAATTATATGTATTCTACATAGCACCTTCCGTAGTTCGCCTATATACAAGAGTGACGAGATTACATACCTGTAATTGCCTAAACAAAACCGGTGTCACAGGTTTCCTACGCTGCGCAGCAATGTAATTTTGGTGTTGCTAATCAAACAGCAATGAAGAAATTAATTTGTGAGCAAACATACAAGGATTCTTTTCTGCCACTTCAAATCTTTTAACATTGCTATTTTTATTCACCCTATTTATTAAAGTGGTGGATTAATGTAGTGTCCTGGATAATATGAGACGTCTTGGGTTTCCATTAATAGGTTTATTAATAACTAAGCATACAGGTTTCCTATAACAGCAACTGGCTGCGTCACTAGTCAGCCTCAGCTGGCAGACACAACGGACGACCAACTGTCAACAGCCAACTGCCAAAAGAAACACCCAACTCCCCCCTTTGGCAGCCAGCACAACTACACCACAATTAAATAAAATATGAAATTAAAATACTTATTAACAATATGATAATTATTATCATTAAAAACCATTTTTACATAATATACTGTATTTTATATATCATGTAATAAATAATACATAAATTTTAATATTTGTTGCGTTTTATTGCTGTGGAGCTCTGTGATACGCTCAAACACTGCATATTCATGTTATTTTTATTGCTGTGGAGCTCTGTGATAACACTCACACACTGCACATTACTGTGAGTTTTATTGCTGTTGAGCTCTGTGTTACACTCATACACACCGCAACGCTTGCATTGGAACTCTGCATTAGTCAGTGGTAAATGGTATACACTATATACAATCACCTAACACTAGTTAGTTTCAACAATCCATCACTGATTTGCCCCCAGCTCATATGTATAATTTATTGCCCCAGCTCACGCATGGTTATTTTTCCCCCAGCTCTCACCTCCTCTGCGTCTGCCAGGCCCCTCCGAGTAAATATTATAGACCCGCCAGCCGCCGAGTGCTTTGCTCCCTACGAGCGTGCATGAAGCTTGGCCGCTACCCTGGGAAACACCTGATCACTTGAACTCCACGATCTCGCGAGATCGCAGCTGGTAGATCCCAGGCGAGCGGCCAAGCTTCAAGAACGCTCATAGAGAGCAGAGCACGAGGCGGCTGGCGGTTGATTAAAGATAACTTTAGTCAACCAAGAAATTAACGATTAATCGAACAATTTATTGTAAATTTCCTCAGCCCTAATATAAATGAATGCCCATTTAAAAGGAATAGTAGAATTATATGAAAAAAGTAAACCCTAATCATATAGGTCCCCCGTGGCCCCCCCTTTCTCTCTTTTTTATATACAGTATATATTGAGATAAAAAGGGGACACATGGAGCGTTATGTATAGCGAATAGGAATGCACTGATACCACACACAGAGTTCAGATATACAGTTGTGTTCAAAATTATTCAACCCCCAATGCTGTAAAGGGTTTTAGGGAATTTAGTGTACATTTGTAATTGTATTCAGAATGAAATCCTACAAGGACTTTTTAAAGAACCATATGCAACTAAAATGACATCAATTGGTTTTGTAATACAGTAGTAAATGTTTCTTTTGTGAATTCTTCATTGACACAATTATTCAACCCCTTAAAGACTACCACTCTGAAGAACAGAGGTTCATTCAAGTGTTTTCAATCAGGTATTGAAAACACCTGTGGATGTCACGGAGCAGCAATAAAGCATAATAAGCACCAATTAGGCAGCTTTAAAATGACTGTGATACTCAGCTCCTTCTAGACATTTACTGGTGTGGTTACAAACATGGTGAAGTCAAGAGAATGGTCCAGGAAGACAAGAGAAGAGGTGATTACTCTTCACAGGAAGGGCAATGGCTATAAGAAGATTGCAAAGATGTTAAACATACCAAGAGAGACCATAGGAAGCATCATTCGCAAATTCAAGGCAAAGGGCACTGTTGAAACGCTACCTGGTCGTGGCAGAAAGAAGATGCTGACTTCGACTGCTGTGCGCTACCTGAAGCGTAGAGTGGAGAAAAGTCCCCGTGTGACTGCTGAGGAACTGAGAAAAGATTTGTCAGATGTGGGTACTGAAGTTTCAGCTCAGACAATACGGCGCACACTGCGTAATGAAGGCCTCCATGCCAGAACTCCCAGGCGCACCCCTTGCTGTCTCCAAAGAATAAGAAGAGTCGACTGCAGTATGCCAAAAGTCATGTGGACAAACCACAGAAGTTTTGGGATAGTGTTCTGTGGACTGATGAAACAAAATTAGAACTGTTTGGGCCCATGGATCAACGCTATGTTTGGAGGAGGAAGAACAAGGCCTATGAAGAAAAGAACACCTTGCCTACTGTGAAGCATGGCGGGGGGGTCAATCATGCTTTGGGGCTGTTTTGCTTCTGCAGGTACAGGGAAGCTTCAGCGTGTGCAAAGTACCATGAATTCTCTTCAGTACCAGGAGATATTGGATGACAATGTGATGCAGTCCGTCACAAACCTGAGGCTTGGGAGACATTGGACCTTTCAACAGGACAATGATCCCAAGCATACCTCCAAGTCCACTAGAGCATGGTTGCAGATTAAAGGCTGGAACATTTTGGAGTGGCCATCGCAGTCAGCTGACTTAAATCCGATTGAGAACCTCTGGTGGGACTTAAAGAAAGCAGTTGCAGTGCGCAAGCCTAAGAATGTTTCATGTGCCTTGCCGCCGGCGCCGCAAGAGAACTAAGAACAAGTTGCCTGATAGTGGTATGAGTAGCAGTGGCCCTCCTGAAAAGCCTTGCTGAGCTAGGAACCAGGTGCTAGCTAATGCCTCCTGATTTCTCCTCTATAAAAGAGGACCACACCTATCACTAAATGCTTCTTCATTAACTTAGTATTTTCTTCACTAGCAAGAAGCTACTCCAGTTCCTGATACCTGCTCAGACCCTTGTTGCATCCTGCCTTCTCTACGTTCTGCAGATAACCCCTCTACAGTCTCCAGCCTTAAAGATATCCTGCTACAGATCCTGTCTAAAGGTATTCTGCTACAGAACTTGTTTAAAGATATTCTGCTACAGACCCTGTATAAAGACCTCCTGCTACAGATCCTGTTTAAAGATCTACTGCTGCCGACTCCTCACAATCCCGCTGCCCTGCATCCTGCAGAATCCACAACCCGCTGCCCTGCATCCTGCAGAATCCACAACCCGCTGCCCTGCATCCTGCAGAATCCACAACCCGCTGCACTGCATCCTGCAGAATCCTCAACCCGCTGCCCTGCATCCTGCAGAATCCTCAACCTGCTGCCCTGCATCCTGCAGAATCCACAACCCGCTGCCGTGCATCCTGCAGAATCTTCAACCCGCTGCACTGCATCCTGCAGAATCCTCAACCCGCTGCCCTGCATCCTGCAGAATCCTCAACCCGCTGCCCTGCATCCTGCAATATCCTCAACCTGCTGCCCTGCATCCCGCAGGTCCTACAGTTGTCGCCGCCCTATATCCTATCCAGGACCCCCTCGCTCTACAGATCCAGGACCCCCTCGCTCTACAGATCCAGGACCCCCTCGCTCTACAGATCCAGGACCCCCTCGCTCTACAGATCCAGGACCCCCTCGCTCTACAGATCCAGGACCCCCTCACTCCGCAGATCCAGGATCCCTGCATACCCAGGACCCTCTGCCTCAAAGACTCTTCCGTTTCTATTTTCCTATTTATTGTTCTAAAGATCTTCTTCTCTATTCCTTCTTCTATTTCTCTCCATATCTGGTTTAACCCTGCTCTAAGTTCAATCTACACTTTTCCTTTATATGTAATAGTATAGTTTAGTTTTGTTACTTTTGGTCTACCTTTCTCTCATCTCGCCTTTTAGTTTCTTATTGCTGATTATTATTTATACAGTGTTTCCCTTCCTCGTCTTATCCAGCTCCTTGATATATATATATTTGTTTATTGCCTCTTTGTGTTACTCCTAAATAAACCCCTTTTGTTCATATACGTCTTTCTATTTCCCATCATTGCACATTGGGCTCAAACCTGCCACCCCGGAACCAGCTCCCTGACAGAATGTGACTGAACTGGAGGCTTTTGCCCATGACGAATGGGCGAAGATACCCGTAGATCGCTGCAAGACACTTGTGTCAAGCTATGCTTCACGTTTAAAAGCTGTTATAACTGTAAAAGGATGTTGTACTAAGTACTAAGATTGAATGTCACTTGGGGGTTGAATAAAACTGATAATGATGTGAGCACAGAAAAGACATTTGTGGTTATTTCATTATAAATGTTATGTTATATTTGTCTGACCTACACGTGCCTCTTTGATTTAATTGTAAGCAAGATGACTGAATGATCAAAATCAATGTCAAACTGGCCAAAACACTCAATTTCAGTGGGGGTTGAATAATTTGGAACACAACTGTAAAACGTAAAATGGATGACTTAGACAACAGAGGCCGCCGACAGAATGTCAGGATTCGGAGTATTCCTGAGACGATTAAGGTGGGGGATCTCCCCTCTTATGTGGAGGCCATATTTGTACAAATTCTGAATGACCCTGTGTTTGCCTCTGTACCACTAGACCGAGCCCACGAGTGCTGCGGCCTATACCGCCGGAAGGACGGCTGCCCAGAGATGTTCTCTGCATGATATCTAACGGCGCCCTTAAGGACAGGATAATGGTCAAAGCTCGGGATCAGGGACAATGGCACTAAGATGACCACTCCATTGAATTTTTTCAGGACTTATCTCCTTTTACACTTGCAGCCAGGAGGGCCCTCCGACCCATTACTTTACTGCTACAACATCAGCTCGCATATAGATGGGGATTCCCTTTTGCACTGCATGTGCGCAAAGACGAGACTACATTCACCATCCACCGTCCCGCTGACGTCCCAGAGTTTTTGGCGTGTCTGGAATTACCGCCCACGTCGGTGCCGAATTGGGAGAAGGGAGGTGCCCCTGACCGCCGAGGTGCAGCTATGGCCCGACCTCAGAGACAACCACGTCGCTTTTGGCAGCATCGAGGAGACAGGTCTCGTACGCTGTCCCTGGAGCGCCCTGGAGACTAGATACCTTTCAAAGAATTGGTGGGTGGCGGCTCTCCCCGCCCTTCTGGCGTCTGTGCTACATCAGATCCTGTGGAGGACCCACGAAGACCCTAAGCGGGCCTGGGCACGCAGGAGACAGCTGTTGCATCGGTGCGTCGGGGTCAGGCGGGAGGCGAGGGTCGGGATCTGGGTATAGATTAGGTATACCGGTGAGGTGCCAGGCCGTCATGTCAGTGTCCCGGGTCATCTTCAGAATTGGCAGGCCGGTATTTGCACTTAAGGCAGGTCAGGCCGTATCGAGAGTCACAGACTGTTGTCAGTTGTTTTGCGGTCTGTGCGAGGCTTGCGATGAGGATTGGGACGTTGAACGTTGGCGGCGACACGGTCTTTGCTGCCACGCGGGTGGTCCCGGTGGGGAGGAATACATCTCCGTGAGGTCCGGCCAAGTTAGTAGAGTATCCGGTGGGAGAGAGAGGGCTGTCATGCTCCACCTGGGTGCTGTCACGGTCTAAACCCCCTGACCCTCTGATGCACCTTTTTGTTTTTCCTTTTTGCATGATTCATGCAGATTCCAGGACTTTGTTTTGTTTCCCATGCTCGGTTCTGGACTTAGATTCTGAATGCATGCTAATCAAGCACCTGTTTCCCATCCATTCTGTATATAAGGAGGTCACTCCCCTTGATCTTGACTTCATTTCTCAGGCCTCTGTACCCAAGCCTTCTCAGGCCTCTGTACCCAAGCCTTCTCAGGCCTCTGTACCCGAGCCTTCTCAGGCCTCTGTACCCGAGCCTTCTCAGGCCTCTGTACCCGAGCCTTCTCAGGCCTCTGTACCCGAGCCTTCTCAGGCCTCTGTATCTGAGCCGTCGCAGGCTTCTGTCTCTGCGCCTTCACGGGCTTCTGTCCCTAAGCCGTCTCAGGCTTCTGTCACTACGCCTTCCCAGGCTTCTGTCTCCGAGCCTTCTCCGGCTTTTTTCATTAAGCCTTCTCAGGCTCCTAAAACCAAGTCGCCGCAGAGCCCAGCAGTGGTGTCGCCGCAGAGCCCAGCAGTGGTGTCGCCGCAGAGCCCAGCAGTCGCTGCCTCCGCCGAACTACGCCGCTCGGCACCCAGCAGAGCCATACCAAGGTCCTTGCCAAGGGTGCTGCCCTACCGAGCTACTCCGAGGGTTCTTTGCCCGTTGTCAAGGGAATCGTTGCCTACGGACCCCCTGAGCCACCCATTGTAGATCCTGTTCCTGAAGGCTGTGTCTGGGCCTCTAACGGCGCATTGGTCCGCAAAGATGATTTGGCGAAATATGAGCAGCTCCTAAGTGCATTTGGAGACGTTTATAGCGATCCCGGTTCCGACTCCGAGTACATTGGATGGTAGTGATCTGCGCTCTGTCCCCTGTTCCAGCTTCGGTGCCCGGAGTGCACCCGTCAGGAGGGGGGTGATGTCATGCTCCACCTGGGTGCTGTCACGGTCTAAACCCCCTGACCCTCTGATGCACCTTTTTGTTTTTCCTTTTTGCATGATTCATGCAGATTCCAGGACTTTGTTGTTTCCCATGCTCGGTTCTGGACTTAGATTCTGAATGCATGCTAATCAAGCACCTGTTTCCCATCCATTCTGTATATAAGGAGGTCACTCCCCTTGATCTTGACTTCCTCATTGAAGTCTGGACTTTGGACCTTGCTGACCTGCTTTTGGAAACTCCTTGTGCTGTATACCCTCTGGAATTGATACCGGTCATACCCTCTGGACCACCCATCTGGAACCCTCCTGTGAACTTTCCTACCTCTGATATACCGGTAACCCTCATCATTTTTACAAGTACCCCCTTTTTGGATTCTACGTGTATGACCCCTGGCTATGGACTTTTGATAATCCTGCTTTCTATATTCCTCGACTTCTGCTTGCTACCCCGACCACGAGATTGCCTTATCCTTTATCTGGAGAACTTGCCCTGGACTTTATCAATTATCAGTTCAGTATATTCTGTTTCCTGTTTAGTATTTTTCCTCCATTTTTCTGCTCAGCGAAGCAATTCATTTATTTCTGCTGTTTTTGTTTATTTAATAATAAATATTTTTGTTTTGAACCCCTCAACCTGCATAATTCATTGCCGTTCACTGCAAACTGGGCACACACATACAATCCAAGCCCAGTCCGCATGACAGAATGAGGAAGTCTTCAAACAGTGAGCCCGCAGTGAGCCAAGCTGTAAAGGATTATGTGAAGGGGTTAATGGAGGAAATCCTGCAGCAAGTGGACACGTTGTTTGTTGACCTGCTTAACCACTTCGCTGCTACAGACGCGCTGAGCGCGTCCAGGAAGTTCCCTCTGCTGTGCGGAGGACGCGCTCAGCGCGTCCGATCCTCCCGGCAGCGAAGCGGTGGTGTGGCGGAGATCCCCGGCAGCAAACAGTGAGGGACCGACATCCGGGATGTCGGCCCTCACTGTGGGATCATGGGAGTCGCGGTGACGTCATCACGCCTGTCCTCAAAGGACATTTTAAAGATCACCGGGAACGCAAAACATATGAAATGAAAATGATCACATATTTCAACAATATAAAACAAGGACTTAATATAGATTCGGGTTTTTTAACCCACTATAATAACGTCACGTAATATTCATCATTCCTATTTTTGTGTCTTCCCCATAATCACTGTGTTGTGTTTTTTTTTGGGTGTGTTTTTTTTTTTCTTTCTTATTTCTTTCGTTCTGTCCTTTCACATTCCCTTTGAAGTGGACATGATTGCATCTTGCCTGAGACAATTAAGGTTTCCCTTTTTTTTTTATTCCCACTCTGACCATGCCATTTGGCAATGTACTACATCTAACACCCCCAACTGTGAGCCCTATGACTGTCCCTATGTTTTATTCTATTATTCTGATCAGTTAGCTTCTATACCTGAGGAAGGGAGGAATCCTCTCGAAAGCTTGTACTTTAAATGTAACGTTAGTCCAATAAAAAAGGTATCACTACAGACTGCTATACTCGTGATTTTGGCATCTGGACTAACACGGCCGACCTAATCTATAATATATATATATATATATATATATATATAGATACTATCAAACGACGTAATTTTCTTTTGAAAATACATTTTCAGAAAGCAAATTATGGCTAAAAGGTTTCTAAGCGCTGAGGAAGCAGCTGACGTCCTTATGATGTCAGACTCTGATCCCAGCGCTGATGAATCTTTTGAAGATTCAGGCAGTGACTTTGTCCCTGGAGCATCATCAGATAGTGACGGTTCCAGTGACGAAGAACTACGTGATGAGCCACGGCGTGGCCGCACGGAGCTACCAGGGTGCTCCCGTGGTAGTGCAGGGACCGCACGGTCTGTAGTTGCACTACCTGATCCTGCACCGGCCCAAAGGCCTATTGCAGGGTATCTGCAACACAGGCTGTGGCGATGCCTGAACCAGGATCTGACTGGACCTCCCCTAATATGGTCCAGCCAGAATTGCCACAATTTTCTGGCAATCCTGGTATACTAGTGGACAACACTAATTTTGAACCCATCAACTATTTTCAACTATATATAGATGGGTTCTTGGAATTTATTGTTCAGCAGAGCAATCTGTATGCCGAACAATATTTTCAAGGTCAAGGGGCAGAATTGTTGCCAAGTGCGAGGGCGCGTAAATGGACCCCAACCAGTTTGCCAGAGATGAGGAAGTTCTGGGGCCTCACTCTGCAGATGGGGATTGTGCAAAAACCCAGCATAGCCTCATACTGGTCAAAAAAGAGTACCCAAACCACCCCTATCTTCCCTGCTACTATGAGCAGGGACAGATATTTATTGCTCCTGCGGTATTTGCATTATGATACCAAAGACCACCCAGATCACGACCGACTGTACAAGTTGCGGCCACTTCTTGACCATCTGATGGCAAGATTTGAAGAGTTATACACTCCAGGCCAAAACTTGTCAGTCAACGAGTCCTTGCTGCTTTACAAGGGACGTCTTGTTTTCAAGCAGTACCTCCCTTCGAAGCGAGCTCGGTATGGGATAAAACTTTATAAACTGTGCGAAAGCTCCAGTGGATACATGTATCGCTTTCGTGTATACACTGGCAAGGACTCGCAGCTGGCCCCACCTGACTGCCCCCCCGCCCTCTCCACCACCGAAAAAATAGTGTGGGACCTCGCTTATCCACTATTCGGTAAAGGTTACTGTATTTATACAGATAACTTTTACACGGGTGTGCCGTTGTACAAATTTTTGTACAGCAATGGTACTGGAGCCTGTGGCACGATCCGTTTCGAATAGGAAAGGCTTTCCAACAAAACCGTTTGGGAAGCAAAAGAGAGGAGAAACATCTGCCTTGCGCTGCGGTGAACTGCTGGCTGTGAAATACACAGACAAAAAGGATGTGCATTTACTTACAACGATACATAATGAATGCACATCTGCAGTTCACGTCAGATGGAGAGATTCCCCTATCATGAAACCCCTATGTGTACAGGATTATAATCGATACATGGGGGGCGTGGACAAGTCTGACCAGATGCTTGTACAATCTCGCTTCTCGCAAGGCATATGTATGGTACAAAAAGCTGGCAGTCCATCTGATACAGATGTCAATGCTTAACGCATTCATCTTGTATCAGGCCACTCATGCCCGATGGATAACATTCCTAAAATTTCAGGAATCTGTTATCGAGTCCCTTCTCTGTCCAGAAGAGAATGCTCCCATTGTTGAAGAGGTGGAAGATGTAATTAGGTTGCGTGACCCCCACTTTCCAGGCTACATTCCACCAACTGAAAAAAGAGTGACCCCATGTAAAAGGTGTCGGGTTTGCGCGCGCCAAGGGTGGCGTAAGGAAAGCCGCCTTCACTGCCCTGACTGCCCCTCCAAACCAGGTCTTCGTGTGCCTGATTGCTTCAAGATTTATCATACAGGGACACATTACTAGTGGCATACCGGGACCAAATTGTTTCTCGGCTGAGAACAAACAGATTTCAGTTTGAGGTATGCCACTGATTTTGTGCTTCTTGATAAATCTGGCTATAGCACCGTTAAGATCTTTGCAGATCTTGATGACATTCTGATGGACACAGTGCAGTGTAATCTGGACAGAGCTTGCCCGGATCATGCTGGCATTTATTCCTGGATAGTGCTATTCCTCTAAATTTTCCCAAATAAAAAAACAAACCAAAACCAGCCCCATTATTTTATAGCAGTGTTAATTCAAGCGTTAATAAAAAAACTACCCACCACGTTTCAATACCCACTCCGGTTCAATACCCACCACGTTTCACTACCCACCTACAGTTTACTACCCACCCCCAGTTATAATGTAATTCACCCCACATACAATAAAATAGGTTGCCCCATCCCCAACAATCTGATGTCCTCCGTACGTCAGATGTAGAAAGAAGCCTCTGCAGACAGATTGAACTGCGGTGTTAATGGTGTCTTCAACTTCTTTGTCTCTGCCCTTTTCTTTGCCCCTTCCCTTCACCCACTTCCCTTACCTATCTTCTTTCATGAATGGTGTGTGATTCAGTGAGTGAAACAGATGTGAATGGGGGGGGTGTTTCTATTCCACCCCCTCTAATCCTCATTATCTTTCTCTTTTCCCCTTCCGTGTTTCTGCACTTTTCCCTTCTTTGCCCCCTTAACGTCACTCACTCCACTTTTACTAGCTTCTTGCATGAAAGGTGTGTGATTCGGTGAGTGAAACAGATGTGAAAGATGTGTGAATGGTCAGTAACCTGGTTGGGGCCTTGACGTGGCGTTACTGCTCACATGGATGCCCCATGTGCCAATCCAACTGATTGAGTGAATGTAAAATGTGTGGCGGGCTTGTTGTGTGTTTGTGCAGCATTTTGAGTCACTATACAATTGTTGATAGACTACATAATTGTTGATCAAAATTCATGGGGAAAATTTTGTGAATTTTTTTTTTTTTTTTAAGAAGGCATACCTGCATTTAAATGTCTCTAGCCCAACAGAAAATTAAAACAGACCACATAAAGTATATATTAGGAGAAACTAGACACCCAGACGAATCAAATGAGGGGTTAAATAAAATTCTATCATAAAAATAGAGGGCGCAACAGCATGTGGAATTTACATTTATTTTTTTTTTTTAGCACAAATCCAAATTCCACAAGTTGTTGCGGGCTCAATATTTATGATAGAATAAGTAACCCCACGTTTGATTCATCTGGAAGTCTACTTTGTCCGGATATATACTTTATTTGGCATATTTTAGATCCCTGTTGAGCTAGAGCCATTTAATTGCAGGTATGCCTCCTTTCAAAAACCGGCATAAAAAGCTTCTCTAAATTTATTTTGCGCATGGCGCAAATTAGCGCCTCGTGCTCCATCTAGGGGGACCCGGACCACTAAACCTGGGTCTCATTTTTATCACAAGGGTTGGGGCTTTGCATTGAGCTAGAGAAAGGCCTAGTTTTCCAAGATTTTATCATGTCTGAAGTGATTGAAATAATTTTTTTTTTGCGCACAAATCCAAATTCCACAAGTTGTTGCGGGCTCAATATTTATGATAGAATAATAAGTAACCCCACGTTTGATTCATCTGGAAGTCTACTTTGTCCGGATATATACTTTATTTGGCATATTTTAGATCCCTGTTGAGCTAGAGCCATTTAATTGCAGGTATGCCTCCTTTCAAAAACCGGCATAAAAAGCTTCTCTAAATTTATTTTGCGCACGGTGCAAATTAGCACCTCCAACGCTGCCTAAACTTGATCTGTGCAATCAAATTGGATCTATTATTTTATAGGAGGGATATATTTATATAGTTAAGCAAAACAAAAATATTTTACCCCAAAAATTTATATGAAATTATGCAATATAAATCTTGACCTATTATGATTTTTTTTTTTACATTAAATATGATGTTTTTTGAATAAAGATATGAATAACAAAATAAATTTAAAAATGTGTCATAAAGGTCTCTTTTTTTGCGGAATTTTGTCTAGTTTCAGAAAATATATAGCTTTTCCATTTCAATTGGTTTAGATATACTAATTTTATGTATTACATACAATGAGTCATGACATAAGAAAAAAGCTGATTTTGATTTTTAGAAAACTGCATATTTTTGTACAAAAAAAACATGAAATATTCTCCATTACACCATTTTTAAAAAGGCACCTAATGT
Organism: Leptobrachium leishanense; assembly: GCA_009667805.1. Classification (NCBI taxonomy): domain Eukaryota; kingdom Metazoa; phylum Chordata; class Amphibia; order Anura; family Megophryidae; genus Leptobrachium; species Leptobrachium leishanense. The sequence continues at coordinate 50,030,815 of CM019067.1, read as the reverse complement.
ATCAATATATAACCACAATAGTTCTGGTCATAAAGTGTAGATAGAAAAAAATATGCAATATTGTTCTTCTGAATTTTAACAAAATTTTACTTTTTTCCCCCCCTTTTTTTTAAATCTTTACTTATACACATAATAATGATATATTTTGAATCTGTGGAGTCTGCTGAAAAAAAGGATATATAATTTGTCTGGGTCATATAATAAAACTTGACTTCAAATCGCATTTAAACATGATGAGCACAAAACGGTAAAAATGAGCTCAGCACACAGGCAGGAAATGCCTCAGCAGCGAAAGGGTTAAAGGCTTAAGGGGCATCTCAACTAAGGTGCGCGTTCCAGTTACAAAAAAGGGGCCCAAAGAACCCCTAACCCTGGAGGAGCGTGAAAGGAGAAGGTTAAACAACTTGTGTTTCTATTGTGGGAGTGGTCTGCACAAATTATCGGCCTGCCCTCTACGCCCAAATAAGCCACCTAGCACCCCACCTGAATCAGCGTCTGCAAAAGAGACTTTTGTTGCCAGGTCTCCCCCCACTAAGCCTAAAAGGTCAGCATCCGTCAAGGCAGTGCCCTTGATTCCTAGTAAAGCACTGTCCACCAAGCCGAAGAAGACATTGACTCTCAGAGACACGACATCCTTCAAGCCCAAGAAAGAAAATTTGTCTGCCAAGTCCTTGCCCCTAAAGCCTAGTAAGGCGTTGTCTGCCAAGTACTTGCCTGAGAGACCCACCACCGAATCCTACCCAGCTGAATCTTTGGAAGCGAATCCTGAAACCGTGCAGCAAGATTCCAACCAAGCTGAATTTATGGATTTCCAATCCACCCTGCCCACAGAATCTGTTCCAGCCGTACCGATAGAGGAAGCGCCCAGCGTACCTACAGCTCCTGACCCCGTTGTGCCCATGGAGATAGCGTCTGTCCTACCCTCCGGTATGACACCCACCACTCCAAGCCAGCACCTCACGGCTAACTGTTTTACCGCTCCAGTGCCTTCCAGTCGGCAAATATCCTCTTATCCATCGGCTTCAGAATACTACTTTTCAGAATAATGGAATTCTGTTGATTCAGAAGAGGAATTCCCTAAAGAGACTGCACGTCACCCTCGTGGGCAACCTGGCCAGTTCATTGGGTGCATGAGAACTACCTACATAGGAACCACGTTCGCCACTTCTGTCCATGTCCCCAAGCCTTCTCAGGCCTATGTCTCTGAGCCTTCTCAGGCCTATGTCCCCGAGCCTTCTCAGGCCTCTGTACCCAAGCCTTCTCAGGCCTCTGTACCCAAGCCTTCTCAGGCCTCTGTACCCAAGCCTTCTCAGGCCTCTGTACCCAAGCCTTCTCAGGCCTCTGTACCCAAGCCTTCTCAAGCCTCTGTACCCAAGCCTTCTCAGGCCTCTGTACCCAAGCCTTCTCAAGCCTCTGTACCCAAGCCTTCTCAGGCCTCTGTACCCGAGCCTTCTCAGGCCTCTGTACCCGAGCCTTCTCAGGCCTCTGTACCCGAGCCTTCTCAGGCCTCTGTATCTTAAAGATATTAAAGATGTAGGGATGTTACTTGGTGTGTTGCCAAAGCACAGTTCATTGGTTCCTTTAACTCCCGTGAATCCATGTTTATAAATGTGTGGGAGATATTTACACAGGGGGTATGAGTATTGATTAGGCAAGCCTTGTTTTCCCACATTCCACTGCTAATTAGGTGGTAGTAATCCAGCTTTCTGGGTTCATTTCCAGGGATCATTTCATGGCAGGTGTATACCCAGCACACACCTGTGTATAGAGATGGGAAAGCCTGGGCGGATAATGAAGAAAAGTTTATGAAATATAAACACCCTTCCTCATGAGTCATAGACTCCTTTAAGGTGAACCAGTCATGAATAAGGCCGGATAGAGTGGCATGAGAAGGTCTCTAGATGCAGGGCAGCTGGTATTAGTTGATATTCGCTAAAAAGTATAGAAATTAAGTGCATGCGCACTAAGGGATATATCCCTGCTGTTTTGTGCCAGGGTCTTCTCGAAATATAAAAAATACAATAAATAAGAAATGTTCTGGTCTGATCTCAGGGATCAGAATCGGCTCCCGATCAAAACATTTTTATGTGTTCAGGATAATCTTTTCACGCCAATCAGTGATAGACTAGCGCACAGTGGATTTTTTATTTTTGTTTCGGAATCGTTCCATTTTTTTTGTCGTTTCGGGTGATTTCAGGCCATTTTAAACAGATTTGGGTTTTTTTTCGTTTCGGGTCATTCGATATTTCACCGCGATTCGTAATTTCGGACGATTTGAAATTTCAGATCGTCCAATATCGATTCGGTTCACTTGTGTTTTCGGATCCAGTGAATTCTCGCATCTGATGCGCTTTCGGGTCAGATCCAATCCATTTTCGGGTCGGATCCGAACCATTTTCGGGTATGATCTGATTCATTATCATTATTAAAATCTGTATGCAAAAGAAATATTGAACTAAAACTTAAAAAAATTAAATATCAGATCCTCAGTAACCAAATGATCTGAAAAGAAAAAAAAAATGAACCAAATGATCTATAACTAATTTTAATGCAGCAGGAGTCCACACACTGAGGGAAGGGGAAGCACCTCTTTGCAGTATATTTAATGCAGCAAATGAATTCACACACTGCTGGGAAGCACCTCTCTACAGTATAACTAATGCAGCATTTGAATCCACACACCGCTGGGAAGCACCTCTATGCACTATAATTAATGCAGCATATGAATCCAGTCCACACACTGCTGGGAAGCGCCTCTCTGCACAGTATAATTAATGGAGTAGATGAATCCACACTCTGCTGGGAAGCACCTCTCTGCACAGTAAAATCCAAAAATGAATCCAGTCCACATACTGGGAAGCGCCTCTCTGCAAAGTATAATTAATGCAGCATATGAAAGTTTGCAGAGGGCCATACCACAATATGAGGATGTTGTCGATATATTGCATCCACTTCACGGTAAGTGTGGTAAATTCAGACATTTCATGTGTGAAGACAAATAATTTCTCCCACCATGCCAGATAGAGAGAGATAAGCATAACTTGAGGCACAACATGTCCCCATTGCTGTGCCCAGGTTTTGCAGGTAGAACGTGCCACCAAATAAGAAATAATTATGATGTAACACAAATTCTAAAAGAGACAGTACAAATTTGGCTGCTCGACTTAAAAACCTCATGATAAACTCCTGCCATCTTTCTCCCAAGTCAGATATCTCTTTCACAGCCACTTTCCAATAAGCCAGGATAGGGGCAATTGCTTCTCCTGTCACATGATCTGACATGATGTTGTCAGAACCAAAGAAAGAGGGGGTGAACAAAGCTGCCATTATCAGCGTGCAAAGCAGGACCCCAGCAGACCATGCCCAGGTAGAGTTGGATGTTGTGGATGGTGCGCAGCGTGTCTTCTGGGGATTGGATGGGTTTGATTGGTCAGTTACAGTGGAACGAGGTGGATGCGGCTTCAAACTGACCTTCTCTCTCACGTCTTGCATTTTGTGCAGGAACAGAAGTGGTTAAGACATGCTCCTTAATCCTCTTGCCAATTCCAGCGTATTCCTCTGCTCAGATGGTCTGAGCTCCTGAATTAGCGGATCCAGAAAGATGTTCTTGAGTCTAAGCCTCATCCAAGGAGGAGAAGATGTGTTCTTGGTGTTTCTCGCTGGTAGCGCAGATCCGACAGATCAGTATCCGATCTGTTGAACAATAAATGTTCATGGGCTGCCCGGCGTGCACCTCGCATGATGTGATCTTTTGGGCCGCCACCAGTAGTTTGTATTTGTCCAAGATGCCATTCAGGATGAAGCTGTTCTTTGGACAGTTGGGTCCCCAGATGAAGATCTCCATACGGCAGATGGGACATTATATAATGGACCGTCTCAATGTCACGTTTGCTATGGTCACAGCGCTGTTTCGAATCACCGTTTCCAGACAGATCTTACAAAAGATGTGTGCACAGCTCAGGATTTGGGATTACTCATACAGGCTGAAGCAAACGGCCACAACAGATCCTCTTCCATTATTTCTATAGATGATACAGGAACATCCAGGATGTGTATGAGAGGGGAGCTGCCATCCGATCAACCAGTCCCTGAGGTGCCCGCTCTCATTTTCTCGGCTTGGTCGGTCCGCTCAGTCAGGGAAGTACCCAGCATCCATCTTTGGATATACACAACTATATACCATCCTTTTCTTTACTCCCCCTCTCCCTTCTCCTCATATTTCACCTCTTTCTCTGTCCGTGTGCGTCCTGTATGTGAGTTCCTTCTTGTCGCAGAACTTTTATTGAACTAAGTGAAGATAAAGCTAAAATAAATCATGATCATGATGTAGAAAAAATACATCAACATGTGAATAAAACCAAAAACCTACTAACTTGGTAACCGATACATGTAAGGGTAAATTATTAGGTCATACACATTAGTCTAGAACAGACCACAGTATTGTGTGGACCAGGTTCATTGACACAAATAAGATGGAAAGGGGTTAGTAGGTACAAAAGGACAAGCATATAAACCATATATATGGATCTGACATACCCAATTTGTGATTTTTAAAGGGTATCCTACAACTGGCCTGGGAGAAGGACACTCAGACTTCAATCAATCAAAAAAAACACAGCCAAGGTAGATGAAAAGCCACAGCAGACAGGGCAAATGAGCCCAACGCCCTCAAGTAATACCACTGAGATGGGGTTTGCGACCACGTCCAACAGCTGAGACCTGCAAACAACACAATCTGATGAGACACCTGGCTCTCTACCAACGCGGACTCATGCTGCTCTCTTACATCTCAAAAGCCATTATAAGGGCAGCCGAGCGTGTGTCACACTACTGGTGGATTATTGTGAAACAAATCCATCACTTGGGTGGACACTGCCATTACTACATCCAGGAAATTGCAGATCGCCTGTAAGAGTTGGTATAGATTGATCCAGGGAGAAATCCGGTTGCCATTATGGAACCAAAAAGGATTTTTTTCCCCCTTTTGGGCACAATTGGATAATGCACCAAGAGGGGTTATTTTTTGCCTTTTTCTGGATCAACAGCAGCTATACAGATATACGGAAGGTTAAACCTGATGAACCAGAATCATGACACATGCTCCTTCTCTACCTTTAAACAAAGAAAGCGACTTTTAAATACAGTATATTTGTTTGCGTGTTCTCTCTGGGCTGAATAGCCGTGTGTATCCTCCACCAGGGGTTTCTCTGAATAAAATACATTGGAGGGTAAATCTAAGATACAGATATTAAAGATGTAGGGATGTTACTTTAACTCCCGTGAATCCATGTTTATAAATGTGCGGGAGATATTCACACAGGGGGTATGAGTATTAATTAGGCAAGCCTTGTTATCCCAAAATCCACTGCTAATTAGGTGGCAGTAATCCAGGTTTCTGGGTCCATTTCCAGAGATCATGCCGTGGCAGGTGAATACCCATCACTCACCTGTATATAGAGATCGGAAAGCCTGGGCGGATAATGAAGAAAAGTTTAAGAAATATAAACAACACCCCCCCCCCCCCCATCATGAGTCATTGACTCCTTTAAGGTGAACCAGTCATGAATAAGGCCGGATAGAGTGGCATGAGAAGGTCTCTAGATGCAGGGCAGCTGGTATGGGTTGATATTCGCTAAAAAGTATAGAAATGAAGTGCATGCGCACTAAAGGATATATCCCTGCTGTTTTGTGTCAGGGTCTTCTCGTAATATAAAACAATAAAAAAGGAATGTTCTGGTCTGATCTCAGGGATCAGAATCGGCTCCCGAACAAAACATTTTTATGTGTTCAGGATCATCTTTTCACGCCAATCAGTGATAGACTCGCGCACAGTGGATTTTTTATTTTTGTTTCGGAATCTTTCTTTCCATTTTTTTTGCCGTTTCGGGTGATTTCGGGTGTTTTTTTCGTTTAGGGTCATTCGATATTTCACCGCGATTCGTAATTTCAGACGATTTGAAATTTCAGATCGTCCAATATCGTTTCGGTTCACTTGTGTTTTCGGATCCAGTGAATTCTGGCGTCTGATGCGCTTTCGGGTCAGATCCGATCCATTTTCAGGTCGGATCCGAACCATTTTCGGGTATGATCTGATTCATTGTCATTAATAAAATCTGTCTGCAAAAGAAATATTGAACTTAAAAAAAAATATATCAGATCCTCAGGAACCAAATGATCTGAAAAGAAAAAAAAAACTAACCAAATGATCCATAACTAATTTTAATGCAGCATGAGTCCACACACTGAGGGACAGGGGAAGCACCGCTTTGCAGTATATTTAATGCAGCATATGAATTCACACACTGCAGGGAAGCACCTCTCTGCAGTATAACTAATGCAGCATTTGAATCCACACACTGCTGGAAAGCACCTCTATGCACTATAATTAATGTAGCATATGAATCCAGTCCACACACTGCTGGGAAGCGCCTCTCTGCACAGTATAATTAATGGAGCAGATGAATCCTTACACTGCTGGGAAGCACCTTTCTGCACAGTATAATCCAAATAGGAATCCAGTCCACACACTACTGGGAAACGCCTCTCGGCAAAGTATAATAATTAATGCAGCATATGTATCCACCCACTGCTGGGAAGCACCTCTCTGCAGTATAATTAATGCAGCATATGAATCCACACACTGCTGGCAAGCACTTCTCTACAGTATAATTAATGCAGCATGTGTGTTGGCTTCTTAAGGATTAAGTGGGCACTTGGCTGTACTATCTGCAGATATTTATATGATTTAATAGAATTAATAAATAATGATATACAGTTGTGCTCATAAGTTTACATACCCTTGCAGAATTTATGATTTCTTGGCCATTATTCATAGAATATGAACAACACAAAAAATTATTTCGCTCACAGTTAGTGTTTGGCTGAAGCCATTTATTATCAATCAAGTGTGTTTGCTCTTTTTAAATCATGACAACAGAAACTACCCAAATAACCCTGATCAAGTTTACATACCCTGGTGATTTTGGCCTCATAACAGTGAGGGAAAATATGAGGGCAAATATGATCAATATTTTGCGGTTTGGCATCCATGGTTATCACACCGGGCGTCCATAGCAGGGGAGAACCCATTGGAGTTGGTGGCGGATGTTGCGATATCTGGGAATGTGTTGACCGTTTCTTAATAGCTTGGAATTTTAGGTACTCCCCCGCGACTCTTACATTGATACATATTGATTGAAATTAGATCATTGCTTTTTACTTGTATTTTATTGTTGTTAATTTTGTTATATTTGGGAAAAAGAAAATGTCCGAAAACGCATTTTTTTTATTACATTTGACCGGACAATTGATGTTTGACTATAGAAACTTTCCACTCTGTATTATTGTCTGTGATCTCAATGTTATGCTCCTTTTTGTCAATAAATATATTTTACACAAATAAGAATGAATCCAACCTAGGTCATCCGTATAAAACTCACCAAATACTAAACAGTATTATGTCAAATATGTGGAAACTCGGTCCCAAGTAATGTATACATATGTTGTAATGAAATTGTCCACATATAAGGAAAGCACTATCGTTTTATTGACAAAATTCCAGTACAATCACATAGTGGCAAGGTGGTATAGCCATAGTTACCATTAACTTGGTAAGAATGCCTCAGATCTCGTTATAAACCGCTGATCAAAGGGCGTAATTACTGCAGGTCTGAACTCATGCTCCAAAAGTGACAAATCTGAACGCTGATAAAAATATGTAGGTCCGTACACAAATAGATGTGTCCCGTATCATCCATATCAAGCTTACCAGGTACAGAAACAGTAATGTACCGAATATAAAGGAAATCAATCCCAAATGATGCATACATGTTGTCATTGGGAAACTCACATTCACGATTGTAAAAAGCGCTGAAAGATAATGGTATAACACAACAGATGTAAAAATCGCTTGTTAGAGACTGCATAAAATTATCAAATTAACATGCCGTTCATATCGTTGTTGAGTTTATTTTAAAGATAATAAATTGTCTATATCATGCTTTCTCTCACGCTTCTACTCTTTACTTCTACCTTTCTCCTTAAATGGAACTCCTGCCCCTCTACCACCGACCCCTACACTATCTGCATCTCCCCCTCCCTCCTCTCGTCCCACATGATGGCCTCACATGAGCTCCTGTTTCCTCAGAACATGGTCTCCCTCTAACTCTCGTGCTGCCAATCACTCCCACAAATCCCATTCCCACCTTCTCTTTCTCACCCTCCTGTTACTCTATTCAGGTGACATATCCCCTAACCCTGGCCCCACAACACGTCCAATACTTCCCTCTCATCCTATCTCCATCGCACATAAATCACCTCCCTGCAAGCCCAGCAACCTCATTCCCATAATCCCTCAGCGCCTGTCCTTTCTCCTGCGCCCTCTGGAACGCTCGCTCTGTGCAACAAACTCACAGCAATCCATGACCTCTTCCTTTCAAACTCCTTCAACCTCCTAGCTTTAACTGAAACCTGGCTAACTCCCTCTGACACGGCCTCCGTTGCTGCTCTCTCACATGGTGGTCTACACTTGAGCCATACCCCCAGACCGGGTGAGAGAAATGGTGGCAGGGTCGGACTCCTGCTCTCTCCCACCTGTACCTACCAGCATCTCCCTCCACCCCCATCCCTCTCCTTCTCCTCCTTCGAGACACACTGCATCCGCCTGTTCTCTCCTCTGGCTCTCAGGGTGGCAGTCATCTACCGCCCACCGGGACCAACCTCCCAGTTCTTTGACCACTTTGCTACCTGGCTTTCTCACTTCCTGTCTTCTCATCTTCCATGCTTAATTCTCGGCAACTTCAACATTCCCATTGACGATCCTTCCGCCCCTGCTGCCTCAAAACTTCTTTCACTCACGTCCTCCCTTGGACTCAATCCTCCCTCCTCCCTACCCACCGCGATGGTCACGCTATTGACCTTGTCTTTTCCAACCTCTGCTCCATTTCTGAGTTCAACTGTCGCCCTTTCCCCATCTCTGACCACCACCTTCTCTCTTTCAACCTATCTGGACTTCCTAAACACCCTGCTCCCCCACCCCGCACACACACTCGCAGAAATCTACATGCTGTGGACCCCCATCAATTCTCCAACCTACTTCACCACCTCCCTCATACCTCATCCTTCACCTGCCCTGATGCTGCCACTAATCACTACAACACTACGCTTATCTCTGCTCTAGACACTCTTGCTCCTCTTCGACTCTGTAAGGCCCCACGCCGCCAGCTTCAGCCCTGGCACACCCTCCAGACTCGCTACCTGCAAAGATGCTCCCGCACCGCAGAGCGTGCCTGGAGGAAATCCCGCTCTGAAGATGATTTTGTTCACTTCAAGTTTATTCTCCGGTCATACACCTCTGCCCTCCACTTGGCCAAACAATCCTTCTTCTCATCTCTTATATCTACGCTGTCCTCCAACCCTAAACGGCTCTGGTCCACCTTCAACACCCTCCTCTACCCACCTGCACCTCCCCCCACAGCTGCCTTCAGCGCTCAAGACCTGGCAGACTACTTCCTCAGTAAAACTCTAACTATCAGAAGTAACATCCCAACACAAGATAGTTATCTGCCACCTTACTACCACAGGTCCCCTCTGCCACCCTCTACCGCTTCCTCCCAGCCACTGAGGAGGAAGTCAATTCCTTATTGTCCTCCTCACATCTCACCACGTGCCCGCTCGACCCCATTCCCTCACATCCAATTCCTCCCCTCTCCTCCTCCCTCACCCCTGCTCTCACACACATCTTCAACCTATCTCTCTCCACTGGCTCCTTTCCATCCGCCTTCAAACACGCGCTAGTTACCCCTTTACTAAAGAAACCATCCCTAGATCCCAACTCTCCATCCAATTACCGCCCTGTATCCCTGCTTCCCTTCACATCAAAGCTCTTAGAAAAACTAGTCTTCAACCGCCTCTCCCTCTTCCTGTCCTCCAATTCCCTACTTGACCCCCTGCAATCTGGCTTCCGTCCCCTACACTCAACTGAAACTGCCCTCACCAAAGTCACCAACGACCTCCTAACTGCTAAAAAACACGGCCACTATTCTATGCTCATCCTGCTTGACCTCTCGGCTGCTTTTGACACTGTTGACCACCCCCTCCTTCTACAGACCCTCAACTCTGGGTCTCGGTGACACTGCACTTGCTTGGGTTGACTCCTATTTATCCAACAGGTCCTTCTGTGTGTCCTTTGCTGGTAACTCCTTCCTCCTCCTCATTGCCTCTATCTGTTGGTGTACCTCAAGGCTCTGTCCTTGGTCCTCTGCTCTTTTCCATCTACACCTCCTCCCTGGGCAAAATCATCAACAGCTTTGGCTTTAATTACCACCTCTACGCTGATGACACTCAGATCTACCTCTCTACCCCTGATCTCTCTCCCCCTGTCCTTTCAAAAGTCAGTGACTGTTTATCTGGCATCTCCTCCTGGATGGCCTCCCACCACCTAAAGATCAACATGTCAAAGACTGAGCTCCTACTTATTCCTCCCTCTAATGCCTCCCCACCTCCTGACTTCTCTATCACGGTGGAGGGTATCACCATCTCCCCATCAAACCAAGTTCACTGTCTTGGAGTTACACTTGACTCTGCTCTTTCCTTCATCCCCCACATCAAGTCTCTCTCCTCCTCCTGCCGATTCCAACTGCGTAGTATTTCCAGAATTCGGCCATTTCTTACCGCTGTCACCACAAAACAACTCATACACACCCTGGTAATCTCCCGACTCGACTATTGCAATAATCTCTTATCTGGCCTCCCTCTGTCCCGCCTCTCCCCCCTACAATCCATCCTGAACGCCTCCGCCAGGCTAATTCACCTTACCCGCCGCTGTCTCTGCCGCTCCCCTCTGCGAGTCCCTTCACTGGCTCCCCATCCACTGCAGAATTAAGTTCAAAATCCTTATCCTTACCTACAAAACCCTCATTAACTCAGCTCCCCACTACCTGTCCTCACTAATCACCAAATACACCCCAGCCCGCTCCCTAAGGTCAAACAGTGACCTGCGCCTAGCTTCTCCCCGCATCACCTCTTCCCATGATAGACTGCAGGATTTCTCACGCGCAGCCCCCACTCTTCCCCTAACTTCTCTTCCTTCAAACGCTCCCTGAAAACATTCCTATTTAGGGAAGCCTACCACCCAACTCACTGACGCAACCATCAATCACTCTCACCTTACAGTCCTCTCCTGTTTCCAACCCCAACCCTCCAAGATTGTGAGTTCCTACGGGAATAGGGCCCTCATCTCCTCCTGTACTGTTTGTCAAATGTTGTTCAATGTATTGTAACCCTGTCTATACTGTGCTTATTGTACAGCGCTGCGGAATATGCTGGCGCTTTATAAAGAATAATAATAATTGATAAATTGACCTGGGTGTGTGTATAACAAATACTCATGTTGAATACAAATGTATCCCGATTAATATATATATATATATATATATATCAAAAAATATTATTTTTAAAGAGGTATCTGATTTTAAGTCCGTATACACTAAGGCTCATCTTAGAAAAATCTGTAAAGATAATCGTATCTCCAACAAAAGATATAAAGTCAATATATATGTTATGACATATGCAAAATAGTCAATAAAGAATGCCATTCATAGCCACATTAACCTTGCTGTAACAATAAGAGATCATAAATTAAACCGGTACATGCACATTTGCAAAGGTGATAAGACCTAAGTATATGTACAGATAATCGCACCGTAACGATAATAAAACATTTGCTCAAATACATCTTAGTACATATGTATACCAAACTGCTATTTCCAAGAGAACTGTGGTTACTGATGCCACTAAATTATGGCACAAAAAATACACATGTAATCTTATGATTAACTAGAACCTAAACCCAATTGTCATGTACAGGGTGAGCCAGTCAAACCTGCATTTTTGAAAAGGGCGGGAGAGCCGTGAAAGTGGGCGGAGCGAGTTAGCAAGGTTACCATTGTGTCCCCCACAACTAAGCATTTCAGTCGTCATGGAGCAGTGGTCTAAACAACAACTTTCATTCGCTGTGAAAGTGTTTTTCACGTTGTTGGACATGTTTGATGAAAACGAGGACCTTGTTCACAACCTGTGGATGAGCGATGAGGCACATTTCCATCTCTCTGGTTTTGTGAATAAACAAAGTTTCCGATATTGGAGTGATGAAAACCCTCAACAACTCCATCAAAAACCACTCCATTCAAGCAAGGTAACAGTTTGGTGCGCAATGTCCTCATTGGGAATCATAGGCCCGTATTTTTTTGAAAATGACAGGGAGCAAGCAGTTACTGTGAATGCACAACGCTATTCGGAAATGTTGCATTCGTTCTTCATTCCTCAGCTTCGTCAACATGGAATGAACAATGAAACCTTATTCCAGCAAGACGGTGCCACAAGTCATACAGCCCGTGTGAGCATGAATGTTCTCAACAATGTTTTTCCAAATCGGGTGATATCCCGAAATGGAGCAATTTCTTGGCCTCCCCGATCGCCCGACCTCACAATGTGCGATTTTTTCTTGTGGGGGTACCTGAAGAGTAAAGTCTTTGAACAACGACCTCCAACGCTTGGGGAACTCAAGAGGAGAATCCGGTTGGAAATCGAGAGAATTCCTCAGCGTATGCTCCGTGATGCGATGGGCTGTTTCAGAAATCGCCTACAAGAATGTCTCAATCGGGAAGGACACCATCTTACTGGAGTTATTTTTAAACAGTGAATGTTGTTTCTTAAATGCTTTTTAATGTACATTAAGATAGCAACAATAAAATTTTGAAATATACATCCGTTTATTTTTTAGTCATTTCAAAAATGCAGGTTTGACTGGCTCACCCTTTATATGCAACTTATGAGATATATAGTGCTAGCAATTTTGTTGCATATACTAATGCTTAATAATAATAATAATAGACACAATATTAGCTTATGTATACTGGGTGAAGAGGGAATTAAACTGAACCCCTAACAAAATACATTAGAGACTACAGTTGTGAAAACATTACAAATGTATTGAACAAATTAATAAACTAGTTGATATCTTGAATACACGGAAGCTTGAATTAATGTGGATGTGTATGAGAGGGGAGCTGCCATCCGATCAACCAGTCCCTGATGTGCCCGCTCTCATTTTCTCGGCTTGGTCGGTCCGCTCAGTCAGGGAAGTACCCAGCATCCATCTTTGGATATACACAACTATATACCATTCTTTTCCTTACTCCCCCTCTCCTCATGTTTCCCCCCTTTCTCAGACGCGTGGGTCCTGTATGTGAGTTCCTTCTTGTCGCAGAACTTTTATTGAACTAAGTGAAGATAAAGCTAAAATAAATCATGATCATGATGTAGAAATACATCAACATGTAAATAAAACCAAAAAACCTACTAACTTGGTAACCAATACATGTAAGAGTAAATTATTAGGTCATACACATTAGTCTAGAATAGACCACAGTATTGTGTGGACCAGGTTCATTGACACAAATGAGATGGAAAGGGGTAGTAGGTACAAAAGAACAAGCATAAAAAACATATATATGTATCTGACATACCCAATTTGTGATTTTAAAGGATATCCTATAACTGGCCTGGGAGGAGGACACTCCGACTTAATCAAAAAAACCACAGCCAAGGTAGAATGAAAAGCCACAGCAGACAGGGCAAATGAGCCCAACGCCCTCAAGTAATACTACTGAGATGGGGTTTGCGACCACGTCCAATAGCTGAGACCTACAAACAACACAATCTGATGAGACACCTGGCTCTCTACTAACGCGGACTCATGCTGCTCTCTTACATGTCTAAAGCCATTATAAGGGCAGCCGAGCGAGTGTCAGACTACTGGTGGATTATTGTGAAACAAATCCATCACTTGGGTGGACGCTGCCAGAACTACATCCAGGAAATTGCAGATCGCCTGTCAGAGTTGGTATAGATTGATCCAGGGAGAAATCCGGTTGCCATTATGGAACCAAAAAGGATTTTTTTTCCCCCTTTTGGGCACAATTGGATAATGCACCAAGAGGGGTTATTTTTTGCCGTTTTCTGGATCATCAGCAGCTATACAGATAAACGGAAGGTTAAAACTGATTAACCAGAATGATGACACATGCTCCTCTCCCATTAAACAAAGAAAGTGACTTTTAAACACAGTGTATTGGTTTGTGTGTTCTCTCTGGGCTGAATAGCTGTGTATCCTCCACCAGGGGTTTCTCTGAATAAAATACATTGGAGAGTAAATCTAAGATACAGATATTATAGATGTAGGGATGTTATTTGGTTTGTTGCAAAAGCACAGTTCATTGGTTCCTTTAACTCCCGTGAATCCACGTTTATAAATGTGCGGGAGATATTCACACAGGGGGTATGAGTATTAATTAGACAAGCCTTGTTTTCCCAAATTCCACTGATAATTAGGTGGCAGTAATCCAGGTTTCTGGGTTCATTTCCAGGGATCATGCCGTGGCAGGTGAATACCCAGCACTCACCTGTGTATAGAGATGGGAAAGACTGGGCGTGAAGGGATTTCACCCTTGATTCCCCTCCCCTACACGGTTAAAACATCCAAAAGCCTTTATGTATCTAAATAATAAAACTCATGTTTTACGCAAGATAACTGTAGTTTAGGAATGCGGCTCGCGGCTGTATCTCTGTAAAAGTTTGCGCGTTCTCTTTATTATCTTTGCAAACAGCTCACGGCCTTGCACACTATGTCCTAGTATCCTTACCCGCCAAGGCAGTAATCAGCTTAACTATAACACATAGAAAAGACCGGTCACTGTGTCCGTACAGTTGAAACCATAATATGAACTTTAGAATGTGTATTTCTCAGAACTTCTGCAAGCGTTTACGTGTGAAAGCAACAAACAATAATTTGTTTATGCCGCATGAGATATGTTACCTCCGCCTCAGTGTGTCACGACTGATTAATGTGGTATTTTGTATATGTTGCAAGATGTATGACGTATATTGCTTTTCCACTTGCGTAAGTGGTTTTTACAATATAAAGCTAGCGTCTTGAAAATATTAAAGCAGAGAGATTTTACCAACTGAGCATCGGTTATCTGTCTGTGTTCTTTCTGGTCCATTCTCTCTCCCAGCGCTGGACGAGTTCTTCCTCTACCGAGTGTCCATCCCACCAAAGGGTCAAGCGACCAGTTAACCCCTTCAGGGCGGATAATGAAGAAACATCTAGGAAATATAAACAACACCCCCCCCCATGATTTAATAGAATATATAATAATATACAGTTGTGCTCATAAGTTTGCATACCCTTGCAGAATTTATGATTTCTTGGCCATTATTCATAGAATATGAATAACACAAAAAAATTTATTTCGCTCACGGTTAGTGTTTGGCTAAAGCCATTTATTATCAATCAAGTGTGTTTGCGCTTTTTAAATCATAATGACAACAGAAACTACCCAAATGACCCTGATCAAATTTACATACCCTGGTGATTTTGGCCTCCTATAATGCACACAAGTTGATACAAACGGGTTTGAATGGCTATTAAAGGTAACCATCCTCACCTGTGATCCGATCACTTGCAATTAGTGTGTGTGTGTATAAAAAGTCAATGAGCTTCGTGTCCTGACCCTCGTGCACGATGGTCGCGTTTTTAACTGAGCTCTGGAGAGTACCGAGCGGATCATAAGCCTTGTTTCATTGGCACTCACCATGGGAAAATTTAAAGGCCTCACACAGACCCCCGGAGTCCTCGGCGGGTCAGTCCTCGGCCGGAAATTAAGAGACTACTTCCAGCCTCAAATGGACCCGCGGGCGCTGCCTACGGAGTCCAATATGGCGGCTGCAGCACCCCCCCAATGCCGGGTTCCCCAACTGCCTCAGATTGCGGAGGTGATCCCAAGCAGGACCTGCGGCGGATTCTTGGATCCCTTTCCACCAGGTACGACCTTATAGCGATCACACAGGACCTGCGCCTCTCCATTACAGGGAGATTCAGCAGGTCAGACAGGACATCTTGGGCCTTACAATACGCATAGTGGAGGTCGAGAAGGGCCTGCAGGCACGTGAGGAGACGGTCAGCGCTCAATCAGCGCAATTGCTTACACACAATACTCTGCTATAAACCTTCACCCGGCAGATAGAAGATTTGGAAAACCGAGGTAGACGGAATATTCGGGTGCGGGGTCTACCAAAACCAAGAAGGACCAAGACGACTTACGACGCACTCTGACCCGTCTCTTCAACACCCTCTTAAATGCGGAACCCGACATTATCATCGGGATGGAGCGTTGGCACCGCCCTCTGAAACCAAGGGGCCCGCTAGGAAGCCCACCTTGCGATGTCATATGTTGCAGTCTCTGCTTTGGGATCAAAGGAGACATATTGGCCCAGAATAGGGCCTCTATCAGGTTTGAAGGTTGCAAAATCAAGATCTACCACGATGTCTCCTTGCTCACCCTTCATACCCGGAGATCGCGGAGACCCCTCACGGCTGCATTACAACAGGCAGGCCTCCAATATCGATGGCTATATCCCTAGGGGGTTCAGGTCCGTACACCGCATGGAACGATCGCCGTCCGCAACAGTAGCGAACTGCCCAAGTTCCTGCTGGTGTTGGGTTTGCCCCAACACCATTTTGGAATGGCTGGAACCCTAACGTTCTTCACGACAGCACCGCCGATACAGCAGCGCGCCTGGAGATACCGGCGCCTGACCCCACAATCCTCACCAGCTGAGCTCTTCTCCACATCCAGTTCACAAGATCCCTGAGCTGCCAACGGGTTTTTCTTTTTACCTAGCAATCATCCAAGATCTGATTCCTGCTTCCTGACATATCGGCCTTCAACTCCATTATCAAAGGCAATATTATACACCCAGCCACGCTTGCAGCCACAGCTAGTCTGCTACCTAAACATGACCGCGACCCCAAATGTTGCTCTAGTTACAGACCCATATCATTGCTCAACCAATATATTAAGTTATTTGCTCAGGTGCTTGCAAGCCGTTTTAAAACATACATACCCATGAGCTTCAAAAAAAAGGGACATAACTCTAGAAATAAAAGAAAAAATATATAGGGTAATATCCCACAAACTGGATGTACGCAGAATACACTTGGCAACTCACAAAAGGTAGAGAGAGGTAAATCAGCCCATCATCCTCCAAAGATTGCCATGCAGTAGATGCCCAAACAAAAAAAAAAAAGAAAGATCTGTTTTGAAAGGGTCTAGATTTCTTAAAGTTTATTCTATTAACTGTGGTATAGACTTGGGATTCCAAATCTTGTTGATCCCGCAATAATTTCTTATCTTTTGTGTTAGCTATCTTTTCTTCCAATAGTTCTAACTTCTCACACATATTTCTCTTTCTTTAAACTCCTCACTTTCTCATAAGGACATTCCTTCAAATATGTTTCAATGGCACCTTCTACCTCCTTAACACTCTCTCTTTCAAACTGAATGATCAATTTCATCAAATCACAAGAACAACCAAACATAATTTCATCCATTTCTTCATAAACTCTGCATTTTCTAGTCCAAATGCAGGAACTTTTTCCACCGGTAGCCCCCTAGGGATGAGGCCTCTTTTCAGGTAGTTCTCAATAAAGGACACTTCCCACTATTTTTTGGTCTCTTTCGTAGTCTTTCAAGATGAAATGGTTTCACCCACCCCAACAGATACCAACCGCTCCAGGAAGATTCACCCCTCAAACGGAAGAGGCCGGACGTAGTGCCGGGACGGAGGGAGTAAGGGGGGCTAGTTCCCCCTCCACCTGGAAAGAGACAGGCATCTTAAATCTCACCAAGTTGAGATTAAGTCCCATCATGATAGGTGTTTTAAGGAGGGGACTCAAATTTGCCCCAGGAGACGGGCTGATGAATTTAACTTATTTATTGATTTATAACGATTCCAGAGAAAGTTGACACTAAAAAGATTTTTTTTCAATAAAACAGAGTGTGATATTGATATACCATCCACGAAGGTAGAAAATACGGGGAATGCCTTCAAGCCCAAATCAAGTTACCCTGTTCACGCTAAAGGACCTTTTTTGGAAAGTTTTTGTAAGATAGTGGAATCAGATTTCAATAAATTATGTAAGAGGAATTCAAATGCACACAATTTGACAAAGTTGGAAATAGACAGCATGAAGGAATTGAGACGTCATCAGGATATAGTGAATAAAGAGGCGGACAAGGGGGGGCATTGTACTTCTTACAAAGGAATACTATAGAATGGAATCAGAAAGTATTTTGGGGGTAGTTGATACATATCAGAAATTGAAGAGTGACCCAACATGGCTTTTAATAGGGCACTATTTGATTTTCTGAAATTGGCGCTTGAAGAATCAATTATAACTCAACCAAATTTTGACTTTTTAGATGTAAAGAATCCAAGAATTCCAATCTTTTTCTTCCTACCCAAGATCCACAAGGATCTTAAGAAACCACCCGATCGCCCAATTATAAGCGGTATTGGATCTTTAACAGCAAATCTTTCGCAGTTTATAGATTTCCACTTACAGAAATATGCCCGGGGAGCTCCATCATATATCAAGGACACTACCCACATATTGGATGACCTGAATGAATTTATATGGGCTCCATCTTATATGTGGGCTTCCTTTGATGTCTCTTCTCTCTACACGGTCATTAATCACAAATTGGGCTTGCAAGCGGTTGAATTCTTCTTGTCTCGAGATTTGGATATTGATCCCCAGCTAAGGTCATTTTTATTGAAAGCCATCTCTTTTATACTCTATCATAACTATTTTTGGGACAATGGCACATTTTATCTCCAACTTACCGGTACAGCCATGGGGACTAGGTTCGCCCCAAGTTATGCTAATATCTATATGAGGTATTGGGAACTAATGTATATCGAAGATCAACAGGTAGAAGGGGCGAGCCTGGTCCTCTGGCGTAGATATATTGATGATGTGCTGGTGGTATGGGATGGTACCCAAACCTCTCTGGAAGACTTTACGAAATATATTAATTCAAATAGATTTGTTAAAATTTACACCTGTATATGGGAGGGAACACATTGATTTTTTGACATCACTTTTTACTCTGTGGGCTCTCGTATACACTCCAAATGTTATTTCAAGGAGAATGATGGCAACGGTTACGTGCATTACGATAGTGGTCACCATCCAAACTGGCTAAAATCTATTCCAAAAAGCCAGTTTATTAGGTTACGCAGAAACTGTAATAGGGATTCTGATTATTACAAACAGGCTAAATACATTAAGAACAAATTGGTACAAAAACAGTTTCCTGTAGATAGGATGATCCAAACTGTGGGAAAGATTGACCGAAAGTCACTTATGAAGTAAAATCCAAAGAAGGATATGACAGTTTTAGCTTTTCTTTTATATCAGATTTTAATTCCCAGTACAATCAGGTAGGAGAAATTGTACAGAAACATTGGCCAATTTTATGTCAAGATCCTCTACTTGGAAAAGTTTTACCCAACAGACCATTTTTGGATTACAGAAAGGCCACCAATTTGAAGAACCAACTAGCCCCAAGCTTGCCATTTAATCCAATGAAGGAGCGACCACCAAATAATGGTTTTAGGAGCTGTGGAAGCTGCAAAGCATATAGATATAATTCCCATGCTTACCACTCAATTCCACAGTCAAGAAACAGGGAATAATCATCTCATTAAATCATATATGACATGCAATACAACGCATGTGGTATATCTCCTTCAATGCCCTTGTGGCAAACAATATGTGGTCCGCACAATTAGAAAATTGAAATGCCGTATCTTGGAACATATGAACAATATACGTAGGAAACTCCAGACCAACTCTGTTCCGGTCCATTGTAATGCATGCCCCCAATTCAGCATTAAAAATCTGCTATTTTGTGGGATTGAGGTGGTGCAGGCGGACTGGCGAGGTGGGGATAGAACCTTAAGATTATCCAGTAGGGAGACCTTCTGGATACACAAATTATGAACGCTCCAACCGAGGGGCCTCAATGTGGACATAGATTTGGCATGTTTTCTGAAATAACACGAGGTTGTGTGTATGGCTTTCTGTAATATATACAAATAGGCTGTAAGTATCCATCTTAATAGGGCACTTTAATGGTAAGGGAAATAAAGAAGAGGAAAGGGAGGAAAAAAAGGAGAAAAAAAAACATTCAGTATAGATTCGAGACAAAATAGGTTTTATTATGTATTTTTAACAACATATATTTTTGCGCTACTGAGCGTAATAATTACTGTTCATTTTTTATTTAGGATGTAGTGCGGGACAATACATTGATATTATGGAATATGTGTTTTTTGGTTTTTTTGCGATGTTTCAGCGGCTTTATGCCATGAAGGGTGGTTCTTTCAATTTTTTTTATTTTTTTTAAGATTTATGTTTTTTAGGTTCTTTTGTTCTGTGGGAGTGTCACATCTCGGTCCTGCCCCCTGCTGGTTGTAGCAGGGATTCATGTTTTCTGGTTTTCTTGTTCAGACTCTGCAGACCATTCCCAATGGGCTGAAGGTCTGCAGTCACATGATCTGCTTAGTCCTATATATAGGGCCAACCAGGCATTTGATCCATGGATCAGGATAGACTAAGTCTGAGATCCTCTGAGTCTCTGTTCCTCGTGTTAATTCTAATTCTAGTTCAAGTTCTGATATCTGTGTATGAATCCTTGGCTCTGGTTTCTGGTTATTCTCTAGTCTGCTCCCTAAGTTAATTCAGCATTTCTGATATCTCGTGTATGACCTGGCTTGGCTTCTGGAACTTCTTCTGTATGCATCTTGTCTGTTTAGATTTGTCTGTATGTGTCTAGTTCAGTTGTTTTCACACTACAGGCATTTGGCCACGAAGCCATATGGTGTGAGTGATTCCCAGGGCTTTGTCTGAACTCCCTGGCTGGGAGTGTGGGGATTTGCAGTGTGTTGCATTTATTGTACATTCACGTATCAAGTTCTGTCTTGCACTATAGAATTCACATTTTTCAAGTATTGGGTCCTGTCCTGCAGTGTGTAGACTTCATCGTGTTTCTTAAGTGTTGCAAGGGATTGCTGAAGTCTGCAAACAAAACCATATACCTGCCCTAAAGGCTTCACTCTACACAGCCTGGAGGTTCCCCATCACCCTATAGGGGGCCTACCATTACAGGGATAGGACATTTATTCCATTGCCCCCCTCAAAAATGGCGCTGGCTGCTTCAAATTTTGAAGGGCTGGATTTCTTGTGTCCAGCAGGCTCAGATCCGTGCATGGTGGATTTCAGAAAGCGGTAGTGATGCCGACCTCAAGCGCCAAAATTAAGGCACTGATATTATCAATAATGTGCAACGGATTTAGTGCGGCGGATGCTGCCGGTGAGGGGCATTAATACAATATATTCTTCTATTGCCCTACTCCAAAATGGCACCGGCTGCTTCAGACTGTGAAGGGTTGGATCTTCTATGTTTGGTGAGCTCAGATCCATGAGTACTGGTATCCAGAAAGAGGAAGTGATGCTGCTTCTAAGCACCAGAACTAAGGCACTGATATCATCAACAATGGGCGCTGCAGGTGAGGGGGATTAGGTGTCAAGTGGGGCCAATTTTCTTATTTTAGACTATAAAAAGACTCACAATGGGGGATGATGGTCATGAAATTCATCTTCTCCTGAGGAAGACCTTGTGTGGTAGAAACGCGTTGAGCTGCTTGTTTTTATCCTGTTGCCTCCAGTACTGCTATGCTGTTTTAACTACTCTGAAGAGTTAAGTCAAATAAATTTTTATTATATACAATTTGATGCTTGGAGCCATACTTGTTTATTATTTATTCCGAGATCGTGTAGCATCGGATGGATGTGATACCAATTCAACTTCGTTTGGGCATCTACTGCATGGCAATCCTTGGAGGATGATGGGCTGATTTACATCTACCTTTGTAAATTGCCAAGTGTATTCTGCGTACACCCAGTTTGTGGGATATTACCCTATATATTTTTTCTTTTATACATACCCATGAAAATTATGGATGAATTGACGGCGCTTGCACGCCACTCCTTGACATCCTATTATAAAACCTGGGGACATTGGCTGGACGCAGGGATGTAAAAATTCCATGTATCCTGGAAAAATACAGTTTAGATGATAGGTATATGCTTATGATGCCTTTTTATTTAAATATTTAAATGTTTCTTGTTCCCATTGTCCCCAGGCTGGGACTAGTTTGCTAGGTTATTTTTCTTTTTCTTCGTTTCTTTTTCTCTCTTTCTTCCCTCTCTTTTTGTGTCCAAACACTAATTAAGAAGTGGAAAATGAGGGGTTCTGTTGAAACCAACCCACGGTCAGGTGGACCAACTAAAATTTCACCCACAACTGCCAGGAAAATTGTTCGGGATGCAAAGAGAAACCCACAAATAACTACAGGTGAAATACAGTGCTCTCTGAAAACATGTGGGGCCCTATTACAATCTGAGCGCAAAAACGTTTGCGCAGCGCATTAACTTGTGCGCAAAGCATTAAACGTTAATTTACACGCGTTAACGCTGGTATTACAATCCGCGTGCATTTTTTTATCCGTCGAAAAATTGCGCACGTAAACCGGACTTGCAAAAACGCTCCCACATTAACGTTGCGCGCAGAAATCGGTGTGCGGACTGTTTTTTCACGCGATTCAACCAATCAGAATTAAGAACCACATTTTTCTCCCGTTAAGATTTTGGGCCTACCAAAATTAACCTGCGCATATATGCTGCAGCAATAATAAAAACACGCACAACTTCTCAATTTTATTGTTTGGGTATGCGTAGAATGTGTAACTATACTTTGCAGATAATTTTTTTTTGGGCTGGTGTATTTGGGTTCAGCCAGGACGTTCAGATTTGCCGTTACCACCAGCTTTTAAAAAACATTAAAATTATGCGCGCAAACGCTGTGCGTTAAATTTTGCGCATAGATTGTAATACCATCCGCATACCAACGCAAACGCATTTGCGCTCACAATGTTAAGTATAGGATGCGCGCAGTACATTACGCTCGCAAAGGTTTCGCGCAGGTTCACCGCGGTAGACGTTAACGCACATTTTTTTGCAAGGACGTTGTAATGCGACATTCAGCGCAAAGGGTTTTTGCTCCTCGCGTTAATGCGTTTTTGCGCACGTGTTAACGTTTGCGCGAAGAATGTAATAGGGCCCATGGTGTGGTGTTTTCAAGATGCACAATAAGGAGGCACTTGCAGAAAGATAGGCTGCATGGTCGAGTTGCCAGAAGAAAGCCATTACTACGCAAATACGACAAAGTATCCCGCTTACAATTCGCCAAACAGCAGAGACAAGCCTCAAATCTTCTGGCACAAAGTCATTTGGAGTGATGAGACCAAAATTTTACTTTTTGGTCACAACCAAAAACGCTGCATTTGGAGGGGAGTCAACAAGGCCTATGATGAAAGGTAAACCATTCCTACTGTGAAACACGGGAGGTGGATCACCTATGTTTTGGGGATGTGTGAGCTACAAAGGCACAGGAAACTTGGTCAAAATTGATGGCAGCAGGAATGCAGTATATTATCAAAAAATAAGAGGAAAATTGGCATTCATCAGCCCGGAAGCTGCGCATGGGATGTACTTGGACATTCCAACATGACAATGATCCAAAACACAAGGCCAAGTCGACCTATCATTGACCACAGCAGAATAAAGTGAAAGTTCTGGAGTGGACATCTCAGTCTCCCGACCTCAATATCATTGTGCCACTCTGGGGAGATCTCAAATGTGCAGTTCATGCAAGACAGCTCAGATAATTTTCTGTACATTGCCAGTACCCCTTGCCCTAAAGGAATCTCCTAAATAAATTGAGAAACGGGCCTTTGTGGGCCCATGCAGTACAGGAGAGAAGAGAGACTAGGGTTTGCGGGAATAAAAACATACAGATTGGTGTGCCAGACAAAATCAAGGGGGGGGGGGGTAGCGCTATAAACCCACACCTCGAGGTGGTTGAAAAAAGGTCAGAAATTCAAAAACGTCACTAGATTTGCATAGGTATAATGGTATCAGAAGTCTGCCTGTATACATGCTATTGCTGTTGCTCCTGTCTGCATCCACTCAGGGGTTAATCCCTGTGCCAGCTCCTGAGTGGGTGTGCATATAACCTGGACACACCCTTCCTTCTAGGCTCTGTCATTTTCCTTGATTCCCTGCCCATGTGAGGTTCTGAAAGCTCCCTCACCGTTGTTTATCAGTCTTACCCACTATCCTCTGTATGAACTTTTCTGCCAGCATTGCAGATTGTACCTTTGCGAAGAGCTCCTGTTTCCAGCTTAGTGGATCCTTTCTTCAGTGGTAACTACATAGCCCATTATCCTGTGGGCCTAAGAGACTGCACCTGTGTTCTGCTTTATTCCACCTTCCTGCTACCAAGGTACCTGTGCCAAGAGCTCCTGGTTCCCACGCAGAGGATCCAGTCTGCAGTGGACTACATAGCCCACAATCCCTGGTACATAGACACTACCTGCGCGCAGAGTGACTTTTCCTGTTGTATCCAGTGCTCTGTTAATTCTGTATCAGACTTGTTGCTGTGTGTTCTGAATATACACTTATTTACCAGCATAAGTTCCTGTGTCTGCTTCATCTGCTCTCCCCCAGCGCTTGGGTTATTATTTGACATTAAGGCCCTGCCATGGCTCCATCATGGCGCGAGCCTGACAATAGCTTTGTAAGAAAAAACGCTATCTGTAAAGGCGAAGGCTTGATGGGCAATTCATCATCGCATTTCGCTGCTACCAATTCCCTGCTTCATCAGGATAAAGCAGCCTGTAGTATGGTGGTTTAGTTCATATAGTAGAGCGACTGACCTGTATGAACGGATGAAGCCGCCCTCTGAGCGGTGAAATGCGTTTTAGCATTTTTAAAGGGACCTTTGCAAATCTGGAGATATATTCATGCAAGGATACCCTGCTACTTTGTACTTATATGTATATTTTACGTTTGTTGTTTTATTATATTAAATTTCATTTCTTTAAATCCACTTTATCCTCTCCCTGGTTATTATAACCACCAAAGAGGACCATCACTCTTTCAGCACCAAAATATAGGTGCATCACCACTGGATCCAGACCACCCACAAAGACATCGGGAGGAAGGGAAGGCAACCCCCCCTAAAGAGTTTGCCGAGGCACTTCATACTAGAGCCGGTTCCTAGGGCTCTAAACCAGGTGAGCAGGAATTTACATTTTGTGGACTATACAGTCCAACGTCGATGCATTA
Organism: Leptobrachium leishanense; assembly: GCA_009667805.1. NCBI lineage: Eukaryota > Metazoa > Chordata > Amphibia > Anura > Megophryidae > Leptobrachium > Leptobrachium leishanense. Next base: position 50,005,656 of record CM019067.1, on the reverse strand, counting down.
GCATACTGCACTAGGAGATTGTCTCTGTCACCATTTCTCCCTCAGAGACATTGAAATAGACTACACAGAATAGAGGACGTTGTCACTCCTTAATAAGCTGACACACTAAACTACCTACAGAGCCAACAGAAGGGCCCCACCATTGTGAGTTGGATACCATATGCTTATTTTTAACTCACTGGCTTGAACTGTCTGGGCAATACTGCACTATATTTTGTTTTCTGCACTTTTTTAGATAAACGGATCCCAAAGACACCCAAACGTGGACAATTATACCTACAAGAGTTAAAGGTTCACCTGCTTAGAAAATACATCACTGAGTACCCTTCGCCACTATATATGGTGCTATGCACACTTTGGACTACTTCTATGCAACATTTATTATAGAAATGAGATTGGGGAGCACTATAATACATAAACCAGAAAATAGTACAGCACGGTTTTGACATAGGCGGTTTTAACCCCTGCTAATAAAATCACTCACAAAATTGAAAAACAATTATAAGCCCATCAGAAAATACTCAGCCTCCTGGTTTTCCATCCAGCTGGCCTTTAGGCTCCAGTTCCAGTGTATGAATCACCATACACGAGGATATACGTATAATTTATTGGGCAATAAACAAGATAAATAAAAAAAAATTAATTCTATTTATTTTAAATCAAGGTGTTACTACGACGCGTTTAGTCCCTAAGGACTCCATCAAGGATGGACTGCCACGTGTTTACCGTTCTTAAATACTAAAAATAATGAGTCCTAAAAAAAATTCCGCTGTTACCGATCTTCCGCTCAATTATCGCTGAGTTCCGGTCACCAGTTGACTTCCTGGACGTGTCTGGGTCGTCAGACGTCACTATGCTTCCTGTTCTGTCTTATGTTGATGTTAATGTCACTTCTGGTTTTCTCCGCGGCAATCTCCGGTCATCCCCCCTTCCTCCGAGCCTCATACAGTACACCCACAGCGGTCTGTGCATCTTTTACTTTCACTTTTGATCTCGCTCTTTCAGGATGTATTTTGTTCACTGCAATCAAGCGGACTAATCGTAAGAGAAATACGTAGAGGATATATATGAGAAAAAAGACCTTATGGATCACCATAAATAACCTAGCCTGTAGACTTCAGTTTTAAAGAAAAGAATATCAAAAATATATAAAATATATATATAAATGACTGAACTCTATATAACCCCCAATACTGGAGACTGCATAACACTGGGACACCATGTTAGATACAATTCGCAACATCGATGTCAACATTCAGACCCTTACCCTTCATAATGCCCAGTTCTAAAATCCATCTAGTTTCCTTTCTGGCAATATCCTTAAGTGGATTTCCTCCCTTCCAATCTCTATGGACAAGGTCTATACCTATACATATAAAATTATCCCAATTAAAAGCAGGACAATTATTACAGTGTACAGGAACTGAATAATCTATTTGGTTTTTATATTATATTATTCCTGTTCCATCGATCTAATTTTTAACATTCATGTGGTCCGTCCCACATATTGAGTGCCACACGGGCACTGTAATAAATGGATCACATTTTTTTCTTGTACAATGAATAAAATTATTAATTTTGTATGTTTTTCCTTAGAAGTCAGATTCAAATTCCACTGTTTTTTCTTTTGATGTTTACAGGCTAAACAACGTCCACATTTATGGAAACCCAGCGGTTTCGGGCCTATTATAGATTGTACTTTCTTAACATTCTCCTTCAATTTGCTAGGGGCTAAAATCGATTTCAAGTTATCCGCTCTTCTAAAAATAATTTTTGGTTTTTGGGGTATGTTTAGACGCAAAATATCATCATTTTGTAGAATGTGCCAGTGTTTTCTAAAAAATTTCTGAAACTATAGCAAAGGGATTATACTTAGTGATAAAGGTATAGTTGTCATCCTCCTGACTTGCAACGGTTTTGTTGCTTCTTACATCTTTGCTTTTAGAGATTTCTTCTATGTCTTTCTTCATTTTTATTGCATTATACCCTTTCTCAATATACCTCTGGCTAATGTCATCTGCTTGCTTCAGCAAAATATCTTTTTCTGAGCAATTTCTTTTAAGTCTAATGAATTGACTCCTGGGAATAATGTGCAGCCACATAGGAGCATGAGAACTCTTCAGATCTATTGCAGTGTTGGCATCTGTTGGTTTGAAATAGGTCTTTATTTGAAGTAAGCCATTTTTCACATATAAGGTTATATCGAAAAAATTTATACTAAGGTTATCAACCGTTGACGTAAACTTTAAATAAAGGGGGCGTGGCTTGGCTGCAAGACAAGATGGTGGCACACTAGAGGAGCTCTGTGCAGACTAGAAGAACCCACGCACTATATGCAGAGAAATACCGCAATAAGGGGGAAAAAATGAGATTCGACCGTAGCTACACCGAGGGCACGTTCACATCCTCAAACAGCTCGTCTAGAGGAATTTTTCGCCCTGAGAGAAGCTTCACCTCCACGCTTTCAATCACCTAAGATGGCGTCCTTCCCCACCGGATCGGAGTTTTCTCTGCCGGATTTAGGTGCGGCCTCACAGCGGATCGAAATGTTCCTAGCAGAAATGCCCACGAGAGCTGACATACGTGAAATGATCTCGGAGGTCCGAGATTTGTTGCAACGTGACATTGCCAAAATGCCCACGAGCGCTGACATACGTGAAATGATCTCGGAGGTCCGAGATTTGTTGCAACGTGACATTGCCAGCCTTAAAACAGAAGTGGAATCCGTGGAGGCCCAAGTAACAGGCCTAGAACATGCGGCGGCATGTGTGGCCGAACATGAGGCTGGGACCGCAGGTCCGTCTCCTGATCTTTCCGGGGTCTGGCGGAGGTTAGATGATCAGGACAACCGATCAAGGCGCCAAAATCTAAGAATCCGAGGGGTACCAGAGACAAAAACGGCTACTAGCATTTATCTGATAGGGCTGTTTCATTTTTTACTGGGCTCCCGTGAGGTGACTACCGAGGACTTGGCCCGAGCACACTGCGCCCTTCGCCCACCGACGGAATCCCCAGAGGCACCTCCGAGGGATATATCTGCTGTGTCACTTCCTACTTGACTGGTCTAGCTACCATCCGGTGCCCCTTAAAATAGGTATACCCTATGGACAGTATTTGCGGTTACCCCGAATCTGTTCAAAGGAGGAGGAGTTCAGGTCGAAAGCGTGGACCCTTAAACAAAACTTTAGATCTAAGGGCTATGCGAACAGAGTCTTAAAAAGGGCATACCAAAAAGCCTCTGGATTGACTAGAGATATGCTTCTGACAGACCAGGTCAAGAAGGATGCATCCCTCACTCGCTGTATTGGGAACTACGATGAAGGTTGGCATGACGTCAGAACCATCCTTGATACATATTGGCCCCTTCTCATACTTGATCCGCACTTTAAAGATGCTATTGGCGAACATGCTTCGATTACCTTTCGACGCTGTAATAGTCTGAAAAATATGCTGGTACCCAGCCACAACCAGAAGAAACCCATACATACCAACTGGCTTCAAACCAATCTGAAAGGTACATATGCATGTGGGAAGTGTAAGAGTTGTGTAACCATACTCAAACTCAAAGTCCTTCAAAGATAGCTATTCTTTGCTATCATTCGAGGTTAAATAATTCTTTAACTGTAACACTACAGGATTAGTTTATATGCTCATCTGTGGGTGCGGTAAAAAATATGTGGGCAAAACATTTTGGCCCTTTAAAAACAGGATAAGAGCGCATATTCTCTCTGTGCGATGCCAGGATACACCGGTCGCTAGGCACGTACGGGACTGCCAAAGCGGAGACACCTCCAGGATGTGTTTATTATTATTATTATTCTTTATTTATAAAGCGCCAGCATATTCCGCAGCGCTGTACAATAAGCACAGTATAGACAGGGTTACAATATATTGAACAACATTTGACAAACAGTACAGGAGGAGATGAGGGCCCTATTCCCGTAGGAACTCACAATCTGGGAGGGTTGGGGTTGGAAACAGGAGGAGAGGACTGTAAGGTGAGAGTGATTGATGGTTGCGTCAGTGAGTTGGGTGGTAGGCTTCCCTAAATAGGAACGTTTTAAGGGAGCGTTTGAAGGAAGAGAAGTTAGGGGAAAGTCTGACAGTACGAGGGAGAGCGTTCCAGAGAGTGGGGGCTGCGCGTGAGAAATCCTGCAGTCTATCATGGGAAGAGGTGATGCGGGGAGAAGCTAGGCGCAGGTCACTGTTTGACCTTAGGGAGCGGGCTGGGGTGTATTTGGTGATTAGTGAGGACAGGTAGTGGGGAGCTGAGTTTTTGTGGCATTGAACTAGTTAAGCCCCAACAAAGAAAAGGGAGCTATGATCTGTATCTACGTCGCAGAGAGAGCTTTTGGATGTATACGCTCGGCACCCTCTCCCCCGGAGGTCTAAACGAAGGTTTCACCTTTACCCCTTTTATCTAAATGAATTTCTGAATTATTCTGTCATTGTTTGAATATAGGTTTAACAATTCATACCTTCAAGATCAGTGTCATTTATCACTTTTCAATATATGTTGTTTGTCTTTTTTGTTTTAAATTCCTTTGTTTTCTCCCTCTTCCAAACCACCTTTTTTCTTCCTCTAGTATATGGCCTTATTTTAAACAAGCATCTCTCTATTGCAAAACGGTCGCTGTCTTCCTGTCAAATAAATTTTTGCTCTTTAACTGTTGAATCATCGACCATATAATAATCATCTGATATGTGCCGTATAATTTTATGCTGATTCCATGTTCGTGACATTCACTAATAATATATGAACACTATAATAGAGGGTTCGAGATTCTGCCCTTTTATCACTCTTGGGCATTACAATTGTTGACAGTCTATTGATAATCTGATCTGCCCTGTTTATAAGGGAATCTACATATTTACATATTCCCCCGTTTAGCCGTTTTTTCAGCATAGAAAGAGATGCCAGAGGCAATTCGGCCATATCAAATGGCCCTTGCTAACCATGTGACATGAATATACGTCACTAATCCCGAAACTGTAGGGCATTCTAGGCATACTAGGCCCCCTGCTATTCATAATATTCATAAATGATCTGCCCAACGTCTGCAAAGCCTCAACTGTACATAAGTACGCAGACGACACTGTAATCTATACCAGCAAACCAAATCTCCCACAGCTGGAGGCCGTGCTGCAAGAACAATTCACAGAGGTAGAAAAGTGGATCAAAAACAACAAACGTTTTTTTAAATACTGACAAAACTAACGATGCTCTTTGGAACAGCACCTAAACTACATAAATTGCAAAATCCCCACCTATGTGTTGGGACAAAATCAAATGGCATGCTGACCACAGTCACTTCTCTCAAATATCTAGGTATGTGGTTGGACCCTAATCTATGCTTTGGCCCCCACATCAAAAAACTCTCATCTTAACTTTACCCCAAACTAGGTGCCCTGTACAGAAACAAATCCTGCCTGAGTCCCGCAGTAAGAAAGCAGATTGTACAGCAAATGCTTATGCCGGCTATTGATTACGGAGATGTAGTGTATGCCGCCGCCCCGCAAACACACCTTCATAAACTTACTACATTGTATAACTCATTCTGCGCTTTGCGCTACAATGTAACTACATGACCCACCATTGTGACATGTTAAAAGAGCTAAACTGGCCATCGCTGGAATGCAGACGCACCCTTCACCTTTCCAGCCTGGTGTTTAAGAGCATTTCTGGGAAGCTGCCACCCTACCTGAATAGACTGCTTCCCCCAGCAGCTCCCTCATCCTATAACCTCCGATCCAGGACCAGCACCTTACTTGCAATACCACAATACAAAAAGACAGTGGCTCGGTCCTCATTTTCCTACAGAGCACCACAATTATGGAATAACCTCCCAGACACCATCAAATCTTCCCCCAGTCTTAAGTCACTCAAGAGCTCCTTACTAACATACCTCAATACAGAATGCACCTGTAAACATGTAACCTAGTGACTATATTTCCTACATATTTATTTTCTGTTAATCTGTATATTTGTGTTTTTTTAATATCTTGCATTGTATTACTTTGTATTTCTGTAACGGTAACACTTCAATGTTCTTGAACCCAGGACATACTTGAAAACGAGAGAAATCTCAATGTATCCTTCCTGGTAAAATCCTTTATTAATAAATAAATAAAGCCGGCACACCGGCATTCTGTATAATCTAATTTGAACAGCCTCGTTTTCGAACCGGCATGGGGTCTGCAGTTACTACTTATATGAGCGAGGAAGAGGGGTCAACCATCACGCTCCTGACGAAGCCGTTTGGCGAAACGTACGTTGAGCGCAGTACAGAGTTATGGGTGATGCACCCTTTTAGCAGGAAATTTTCTTTTTCTTTCTGGTTTTCAAAATGAATTTGTGGTCTCTGTTTGCCCAATGTGGGTCCATTTAGAGCTGTTGATGCTGTTTTGTGGCTTCCTGACTGATTGAAATTTCCATTGTTACCTATTTTGTGCAGTGCAACATTGTAGTATATTGGCGATTGTAGTTGCTATATCTTCTCACTAAATCTATTGAATCAATCGAAATCTGGGATATTTAGCACCATCATTAATAATTGTTAGAAGTCCAAATCTGGACTACTTTATATCATATCAGCGAAAATCGTTTGTCCTATTCAAGAAGAAGCATATTTTTCTATCTATCCTCTAGCGAGTTGAATATAGGTGTCCTTCTTACTTTAATCAGCTCAAAAGGTATACAATAGCAATTTACACAATTTGTGTCATTTATTAACAATATTTATCATGGCTGTGTTATTCAAAATTTTGGTTTAGCGTGTATTGGGAACGTGAGGGAGTTATTCCCTAAGTATATGCAAAAGTATCCATACCTACTATGCTTAAAATAACATATCTATGGGATACATCTGTAGGGATACATCTATAGGATTGTTTTCTCCTTTCATCTGTAGAGTTTTCTCATAGTCAATTATTTGCTATGTTCACCCGCGCTAGTTTGACTGAATATTAGTCAACATATTTGGATTATGCTTCTTTTCTACATTATATGTCACTATCTACTATGGTTGCTATAATTCTATTTTTTGTCCCTCACTTTGAGGCTTTAATTTAAAAGCCCTCTCTGTGTGCTTATCAATCGTTTAGGCTTAATTGGGACTAGCCTGAATATATCAGCAACAGCTGACTGTTCTTTATTAGAATTTTCCACATACAATTGTACAATGATTTATTTATCTTTCATATTGCAACTCAACCAAGCGTTTTTTTCTGGGACAGTAGTCCAGTATACTAGACAATATTTACATTGTGTGCTCTTCATTAAAACTATTTTCTTCACTTGTGGATATCCCATCATAGGATCTCTGGAGATTTATAGAGCGTCTCTTTTCTTTTCTCAACACGATACCCAAGTGTCATTTATCTATTTTTTGCAATATAAGATCTCTATCCCGCCCTGATTGGGTTGGGCTATCTGTAGTAACTGGTTATCTCACAGACACTATTTATGCTATCAGCCAGGTGAATGTTATATCATAGCGATCCATTGATAATTATAAACAGTCAACAGCCTTGTTACAGAGTATCCAACTCATAACTTAAAATTGCACATAAATTTTTGAATAGTATTTGCTTTCAGCAATTTGTCGTTGTAATCATTGTATTACTTGTGTTTTCAGAATATCCGAATAATAAAAATTTAAAACTAAATATACTTCTAATTCTAACCTACTTCCAGTTCTGAGAATGGTTTCTTCCACCTTGGAACTTCTATGTTCGTACCTTTAATGAGGGTTTAATCCCATCTGGTTAGAACGCTCTCTAACTGGTCACCTTCTCTTAGAAGATAGGTGAACTGTTTTCTTGTTGTTGTGCTGTATCACTTCTTTTATTTTGAAGGTGCGAATTTATTTGGCCGCCCGCGCTTAACGTGAGTGAGAGTGAGTATCGCGGGGCACAAATTGGCATCTTTAATGGACTTGTCCCCCTCTACACTCCTGGCGCGCAGAATGTTACGCCCGATTACTCAAGCACTGCAGCAAAAGCGGATTCAGTATCGCTGGGGGTTCCCGTTGTCCCTGACGGTACATCATAAGAATCTGGTCATTCGTACCCCCAAAGACATCCCATACTTTTTGAGATCGCTGGACCTTCAGGCCATGGCAATCACAAACTGGGAGACCTTCGACTTTAGGCCGGTGAGCCCCATTACCACGTCGCAATCGATCCCGCCTTCGCAGACAGCGTTCGGAACAGAGACGGAGGCACATTAATGGGCAAAAAAAATAACCATGCCAACATCGTACCATCTTAATCTGGTGTTGATAGCCCCATTAGATTTTCATTTGCTTGACTCAGTCTACGGTATTGGGTCGAGGATAACCTTGCCGATCAGGGCCTAATCCGGCGCCTCCCCCCCCCCCTTGTGGGTACTGTTCTACCAAGAGACGCAGAAGACCATTCTTTTCCACATGGGATAACTAGAAACACTCCCGTTTATACTTCTACATAACATTTTTATTTTTCTTGGAGTTCCGTGTCCCTATTACTAGACGAGATCCTCACACCACAGTGAGGAAGCCCGATGGGGTTGTGGGAGGTGAGGGGGTTATTTGTGGACAATGCTAATGGGGACACCAGAGTACTTTTATTGCTGGGATACGGATCAAATTTGGTCTAATTTGCTCAGACTGTGCTCGTTGAACGCAGGCGATTTCAGTGGACTGTAGCAAAATTCCGTGAGCAGAGGTTACCCCCCCCTTGTTTTTTTATTTTATTATTTCTCCCATTTCCAGGTTAATGGACACCACTTTACTTCGGAACGTGTATTATTCACAAGTTGTGTTTTCAATTCCGTCATACTTATAGTTGAATCGTTTAAATATCAACTTTTCCGGCCGAATATAATGCCGTTCGCCTGTCTCATGCTATACGATGTTAAATCACGGGGTACTGCGATTGTAATATCTAAAGATGTACCATTTGTCGAAACGGGTATTAGTATAGATCCGGAGGGACGATATCTGTTTCTCAAAAGGCACTATCACCAATTCTATGTACACTTTTGCATCTCTTTACCTGCCCAATAAAGCCTAGCACAGACGTTTGGCCAAAATTTTACGGGCTCTTTCTGTGTTTCAAGAAGGCATACTGGTGGTGGCAGGAGACTTTAATGGAGCCTTAGACCCTAAAATGGACACCTCTGTTGGCACTTCTTTTCCGCATAATCTTTTATCACATATTAGACACACCCTGGATTCCTTTCAATTGATGGATGTCTGGCGGGCCCTTCACGGCAGCGAAAGAGGCTATTCCTTCTACTCCCCGGCACATACAGTCTATTCTAGAATAGATTATATCTTCATGCCACAACACCACATACAATTAGTCCGTTCCACAGACTTACACACGAGTACGGTCAGATCATTCTCCCCTCTCGGCCACATATCATCCCCCCCTCAGTGTACCGCACGAGCGAATGTGGAGACTTAACCATTCTCTGTTAGCGGACCCTGTAATTCTGGAAGAAACAAAATTGTTGCTTACTATTTTCAGGAAAATTTGACACAAGAAACACCTATTCCCACTGTGTGGGAGGCACATAAGGCAGTGATAAGAGGATTTCTTATTATGTCAGGGATCAGCCCCGTGTGTGCAACAATCAGACCTACAATCAGTGCTATCTCAGACCTGTCCAGCACTGATAGGGGTTAACCAAAGTGTAACACCAAACACACACCACACCCTTCTGTCTGTCAATAAAAGAGAATCCTCCCCTTGTGCAACTTGGCTTTGCATTGCAAGTCATTCCCTGAAAGTGTTCTGACCCCTCTCTGTTATCCTGCTATCAACTGTGTACCAGACCCTGCTTGACCCACCGACCTTGCCTCATTGCTGCCAGCCACTGATCTACTGACTACTCTTTTGCTTGCTCCCTTTGTACCTCGCCATGGACTCTGACCTGCCTCAGTCAGCTTACTCCCAGGTACCTCCAGCATTTCCCTGCCTAAAGGGCTCTAACCACCTGAACATGGGTCCCACCACGGCGAATGCCAGGTGCCACCCTGACATATTAGCAAAGGCACGGCGGCAATAAAACTGTGCAAAGCCCAAATGGCAGACATGTTTGATGAGATTCGTTTACTAGAAGCTCAACACGCAGAAACAGGTGATTCTAAAAACTTTTTCAATCTCTGTTGAAGGCTCGCTCAAATCTCACTGCACAACTTTCAGCAGATCTGAAATTTCTTGCTATTAAAACAAATAAAATTTTTCGCACTCAATGAAAACAAACCCGGAAAGCTTTTGGCGCAAATCTTAAAATCCAGACGTGCCAAAGCGTATATCCCTCGCATCAAATTATCGACAGGCCATGTCGCTGTTAAGGCCGGGTGCACACGGGACGTGTTCTGTAACGCACATTGCGTGCGTTAAAGAAAACCAGCGTCGCACTCGACGCCCGCCATCTACAGTGATGATGCGCTAGGATTCACGTCGGCGGGGCTCCGCTATGCTCCTATGGAAGATCGCGCAAGAGGGGGTGGCGGGCGTCGAGTGCGACGCTGGTTTTCTTTAAACGCACGTAATGTGCGTTACAGAATATGTCCCGTGTGCACCCGGCCTAAGCCGGACCTGATCGCTGAAGAACTTCGTTCTTATTTTGCTTCATTGTATTCCATCCAATCTACCCAATACCCCTCTTTAGATCACTCTGCCATTGATGATTATCTACGCCGTACCATCCACCACACGCTGTCTGAGGGAGAGGCGTCAGATCTGGGTTCGTCGATTCTTAGCGAGAAGCTAGCTCTGGCTCTCAAGCAGAGTAAGACATATAAATGCCCAGGGCCGGATGGATTTCCCGCAGAATACTATAAATTGTTGCAATCTGAACTCCTAACGCACACGCTGAATACTTTTTTAATTCCTTACTTAAGGATGGCAATTTTCAATCTTCTGCACTAGCGGCTACAATTTCGCTAATTCCTAATCCGGGTAAGGATTTGCTCTTAAACTCAAGCTATACACCAATATCACTCCTTAATTCGGACATTAAGCACATAGCATGAATCTTAGCCACAAGATTACAGAAATTTCTGCCGACTCTGGTGAACCCAGATCAGGTGGGGTTTATTCCAGGACGAGAGGCCCGAGATGCTACTACTAGGGTCCTCAATGCAGTAGCCAAGGCTACTAAAGATCGTACACCTCTCTTATTGCTTTCCATGGATGCAGAGAAAGCCTTTGATAGGGTATTATGGCCCTATCTTGATTGAGTGTTACGTGGTTTTGGTTTGGGGGAGGAATTTAAGAAATGGATTTTGGCACTTTATTCGGCTCCTACTGCCAGAGTTCGAGTTAACGGAGCACTGCCTCCCAGCTTTCCGATACAGAATGAAACACGACAGGGATGTCCCTTATCACCCCTTCTTTTTGCCTTGGCTCTTGAACCCCTTTTAATATCAGTACGAGCCAATGTGTCGATGCCGGGCCTTCAAGGATACGCCTTCAGACATAAGATTTTGGCGTATGCGGACAACCTGATGTTTTTTCTAACAGAGCCGGAGCTCTCATTGCCAGAAGTCGTCTTGGAACTTCAATACGGAGCAATTGCGGGTTTGGCCGTAAATGTTGAGAAGTCCAAAATATTGAACGTCTCTGCCTCAACAAAGACTGCTAAGACACTGCGTAATCGATTTGGATTCAGGTGGTGTGTAGGTAAATTGAAATACCTAGGGGTCTGGATCTGTGCGGATATTTCTCGCATACCCACCTTGAACCACGACACACTCTTAGGTTCGCTTCAAAGTGACTTGGACAAATGGTCTACGCGACACCTTTCCTGGTTTGGGAGGATAGGAGTATTAAAGATGAATGTGCTGCCCAGAATCTTATACTTACTCCAAACTCTACCCTTAACTGTGCCTCGAGGATTTTTGACTAAAATCCGCAAAATCTTTCTTGCATTCATATGCGTTAAACAACGCCCACGTATGAAGTACTCAGTAATGTGCCTCTCGACTGCACAAGGTGGACTGGCTCTGCCAGACATACGACTTCATTATTATGCTACACACCTCACTAGGATCATAGATTGGATGGCGGTCTCAACAGTGAAACGATGGCTTCACTTGTAGACCGCTCTCATTGGCTCACCTACATGGGTGTTACCATGGTTACTGATTGATCACCTACCCATGGGGTATACACTGACCTCAACAGTTGGATGTACACTTCGGCACTGGCATAAACTACGAATTTCACACTCGCTTTCTTCTGCCCCTGCGACACGGATGCCTTTTACATCTAACTCGGCACTCCCGGGGGAGTATTGTCCTCCCTGCGGGCACGTTTCACATCACAACCAAGATCGATGGCTTTACATGTGATATCAGATGGACAGTTTAAAGACATCCTAATTCCAGAGGGTTATGGGAAGCCCTCTATCTTGGAACAATTTAACTTTATGCAAATACGGCACTTTCTTCTCTCCTTACCCAACGGCACTCTCATGTCGCGACCCCTCCAACCATTTGAAAAATGTTGTTACCTAGCACTGGCGTTGCATCGTAGCCTCTCCACGTTGTACCGACGATTGCAGTCAAGGGATGAAGACCTCCCAATATGTTCATCGTTGGGACGTGTACCTCGGAAAACAGACCCTTGACTCCCAGTGGCGGAAGACATTTGCACTTATCCATCATGGCTTACCGATCACGAAGTTGAGGGAAACATCCTTTAAACTCACGGCACTTTGGTATTCCACTCCGGAATGGATAGCCAAATTTCAGTCAGACGTGTCCCCTTTATGCTGGAGGTGCACACAAAAAACGGGCTTGTATCAGCACATATGGTGGCTTTGTTTTAAGATTGCACCATTTTGGCAAGCGGCGCTTGACCTAATCAGGCGAATCACAGACATCACCCTGGATTTTCAGCCAGAATGCTTTTTGCTCAGTCACCTGCCGCTCTCAATTGCAGCTCTGAAGAAATCTATCATTCTACGCATTCTGTTGGTGGCTAGAGCACTGATTCCATTGTACTGGAGAATCTCCTCGGTACCCACCAAGGAAGAGTTGGTAGCCAAGGTAGAGCTGATCCGCTCACAAGAGACTTCTCAACTGCCACCTGAGAGATTTGCAGAAATACACCGTCACTTGGTTCTATTGGGATTAGTTTCATCAAATGACATGCGCGCTTGGCTAAACCCACAGTTACTGCCTGTAACTGATAACTAACACATCACAGATCCCCTAAGTGCGCCAATTACGTCCTCATATTGATAGAGACAAAGTGAGTGTGATAATACCCCGGAGTTGACCATGCACTCCATACCTTACCCCCACTTTTTTTTTTTTTATCTTTTTCTATTTTTATTTATAAATATCCTTTTCATTTCTCCTCCCCATTTTCTTTTTATCATATACGTCACTTTCTCTTTACTGTCTTTTTCCCCTTGATCTCTTTTATATTCTGATTCTTTACCTTTTCTATTTTTCGGAATACACTCACACGCTTGTGACCTTCGAATTCCTTCCTTTAGCTACGCCCCTAGTATAGCCACAACTGTCCATGCTGCATAAACTTTTGCTGTTGGCAAGGCCGATGCTGTATCACACGATATAATTATGCCCTACCATTTAATTTTAGCTGTGGTGGTCAGCTTCCCTGTGGATTTATTTTGAAGAACATTCCGTGGATATCTATATCTCACATTAGATTTGATTGATGGTCATGTGTTTCACTGTACTACTAATGCTGAGTTTTGTATTATGACTATGCATGTACTTCAGATGTGTTCTTCTAATACTTTTAATAACTTCTAAATTTAAAAAAAAACAAAACTTTAAATTATTCTTATCGAGGGCTTGTAAGAACAGATGTAAAGACCCCATATCCCCCTTCCAAACGAGAAAAACGTCATCAATGAATCTTCGCCAGAGGACCAAGTTGCCCCTCAGCTCATGCGAAATATGTTCTTGTTCCCACTGTGCCGTGTAGAGATTGGCATAGCTAGGGGCAAACTTGGTCCCAGTAGCTGTACCGCAGATTTGTAAATAAAATTGATGGGTTAAACCAGAAAAAAATAAAATTAAATGAATGAGATCGCCTCACCAATTAAATCAATTTGCTTTAATTTCAATGTACCACATTCCATTAAACATTCCCTAATCATATCAATTCCTTTCTCGTGGGGAATGGATGTTGTGCTGCCTCCAGCAGAATGTTAGAAAGTGTTTCCATAGAATTGTATATGTTTAGAAATGTTGTGCTAGAGTGCCATCTAGTGGCTGTTTTACTTCATAGCACTCTGGTATTTAGCCAGTCACATGCTTCCCTCCAGCAACGGATTGTGGGAAGAACCTCATTTCCTTACCACAGGAGCTGAAAGACACATCTGGCAACCATCTCTCTCCTCCATGAGAAGCGTAGTCGGCAAGGACTTTAGCTTATCGTTCCCCTAGCCATCCCACAGTCCCTACCAGCTTTAGAAGCACCATATGTACTGTATATGTTTCCTCTTACATTGCAGCCACCTGCTTGCCTAGTGTTTTATATTGACACACCTTCTTTCTGTAATGTTGTGTTACTGCTATACAAATCTGTGTATATTCTTATATTTTTACACTGTACTGTTCCGCTTTTCCAGTTTTACCACTCAACATCACACACGCATCACGCATGTGCATGCAGTTGTTCCTACAACGAGTTAATAAACATAAAGACTGCAAACCAGCCTCACTTATTCGACTCGTAGGAAAGGTTTAGCTGCCTGTTAAGCTCTGCATAGACTCCGGGAGTACGCTTAGTGTGGACAGGACATATGTATACAGGGATGAAACATCAATTGTAGCCATGATAAAATTCTCATTCCACTCTATCTTCCTTATTTCCTCTAAAAAGTGTCCCAAATCTTTAATATAGGATTGAGTGTCGGGAATCAGGGGGTTAAGGAAACGATCAACGTATCTTGAAAGATTGCTTGTCATGGAGTCTATCCCACTAATTATCGGTCGCCCTGGTGGTTTTTCCATACATTTATGGACCTTTGGCAAAAAATAAAAAATAGGGACACGGCTATTTGTATTATATAAGAAATCAAACTCCTCTCTAGAACTCCCTTATCTAAACCAGAAATTAATAATTCATATAGTTGCTGAGTGTATTCTTTTGTGGGATCATTATTTAATTTTTGATATGTTGATTCATCTCTGAGTAGCCTATGGGCTTCTTCTAAATAATAGCTTCTGTCCATTACAACTGTACCCCCCCCCCCTTTGTCGTTTTACGACTATTTCTTTATTTTGCTGGATCCTTTTGCAGGCTTCTCTTTCCTTCCTGGACATATTCGCATTAAAAGATAGTTAAGTTTTTCCAGGTCGGCCATAATTAGTTTATGAAATACTGCAATATTTATATTTTCCCCAGGTGGGGTAAAATTTGGAAAAATCCTATTAACGTCAATTTTCTAAGGTATTTCCGAGTGTCCAAAAAAAGTTCTACATTATCAATTTTCTTAGTGGGGGCAAATTTTAAGCCCTTAGAAAGAACCCCCACTCGTTCATCATCAAGACACAACTTTGAGATATTAAATACTCCCTTATCACTTCAATTGATAGAAACCCATATTAATCCACAACCTATGTTTCCTAATCTGAGCTTTCTTCCTTGCTCAGAATTCTTTTCTTTTTTGGTAGTTTCCTGATTTGGTCCTGTTCTTCCCAGTTGCTTAGGGGTAGATATCTGTTTCTTTCTTCCAGAGGTGGATGCTGATTTATTATAGGTAAGTAGATGTTTTTTTTCTCCCTACTAGGCTCCACTGCGGATGTGGCTCTAAAAAATTATGCTGTTCTTGTTATCCGCCATCTAAATTACTATAAGTCTATGGTTTTTGAGGTGCAATAGAGGTTCTTTCCCTCCCTTAGGAGATTTATTGTTCAAATACCCTGGAGGGTTTAAAAACGTTCAGGGATCTTCACCTCTTTTACCTATCCCGATAGGATATAGCCAGAAAGGAAACTTTTAGATTTTAGAACTGGGCAATATGAAGGGTAAGGGTCTGAATGTAGACATTGATGTTCCGATTTGTATCTAACAGGGCGTCCCAATGTTATGCAGTCTCCAGTATTGGGGGGTTATATAGAGTTCAGTCATTTATATATATTTTTTTTTATATATATATATATATTCTTTAAAACTGAAGTCTACAGGCTAGGTTATTAATGGTGATCCATAAGGTATTTTTCTCATATATATCCTCTACAGATCTCTTACGATTAATCCGCTTGATTACAGTGAACGAAATACATCCTGAAAGAGTGAGATCAAAAGTGAAAGATGCACAGACCGCTGTGAGTGTATTGTATGAGGCTCGGAGGAAGAGGGAATGACCGGACATGGCCACAGAGAAAACCGGAAGTGACGTTAACATCAACATAAGGCGGAACAGGAAGCATAGTGACGTCTGACGACCCAGACACGTCCAGGAAGTCAACTTTTGACCGGAACTCAGCGATAATTGAGCGGAAGATCAGTAACAGCAGAATTGCATTAGGACTCATTGTTTTTAGTATTTAAGAACGGTAAAGACATAGCAGTCTATCCTTGATGAAGTCCTTAGGAACGAAACGCGTCGGAGTAACCCCTTGATTTGTTTTAATTGTATTTTGTTTATTGCCCAATAAATTTTACGTATATCCTCGTGTATGGTGATTCTTCGACCGCCAGGAGAACTGGAGCCAATAGGCCAGCTGGATGAAAAAACAGGTGACACCAGGAGGCTGAGTATTTTCTGATGGGCTTATAATTTTTTATCAATCTTTTGAGAAAAGATTTGTCAGATGTGGGTACTGAAGTTTCAGCTCAGACAATACGGCGCACACTGCGTAATGAAGGCCTCCATGCCAGAACTCCCAGGCGCACCCCCTTGCTGTCTCCAAAGAATAAGAAGAGTCGACTGCAGTATGCCAAAAGTCATGTGGACAAACCACAGAAGTTTTGGGATAGTGTTCTGTGGACTGATGAAACAAAATTAGAACTGTTTGGGCCCATGGATCAACGCTATGTTTGGAGGAGGAAGAACAAGGCCTATGAAGAAAAGAACACCTTGCCTACTGTGAAGCATGGCGGGGGGGTCAATCATGCTTTGGGGCTGTTTTGCTTCAGCGTGTGCAAGGTACCATGAATTCTCTTCAGTACCAGGAGATATTGGATGACAATGTGATGCAGTCCGTCACAAACCTGAGGCTTGGGAGACGTTGGACCTTTCAACAGGACAATGATCCCAAGCATACCTCCAAGTCCACTAGAGCATGGTTGCAGATTAAAGGCTGGAACATTTTGGAGTGGCCATCGCAGTCACCTGACTTAAATCCGATTGAGAACCTCTGGTGGCACTTAAAGAAAGCGGTTGCAGTGCGCAAGCCTAAGAATGTGACTAACTGGAGGCTTTTGCCGATGACGAATGGGTGAAGATACCCGTAGATCGCTGCAAGACACTTGTGTCAAGCTATGCTTCACGCTTAAAAGCTGTTATAACTGTAAAAGGATGTTGTACTAAGTACTAAGATTGAATGTCATTTGGGGGTTGAATAAAACTGATAATGATGTGAGCACAGAAAAGACATTTGTGGTTATTTCATTATAAATGTTATGTTATATTTGTCTGACCTACATGTGCCTCTTTGATTTAATTGTAAGCAAGATGACTGAATGATCAAAATCAATGTCAAACTGGCCAAAACACTCAATTTCAGTGGGGGTTGAATAATTTTGAACACAACTGTATATTTTGTCATTTGGATAAAAAGGAGGAACCATCCAAGGAGACGCTATAAGACACGTATAACTTTTTTTGTTTCTACGTTTATCTCTCTAGTGTTGAGGCACACTATATTGTTTTGTCTAACATTTTTTATAGGCTTTAGCCGTCTTTTATAGATATCACCATATATGTGTTATATGCAATCCTGTTTCAAGAGATTTTCCACAAAGTGAAATGTTCTGTTTGTAGATAGATAACTATCCTACCTTTATAGGTACCCGTTTGCACTTTAGAGTGTGTTTATTCCTCCCAAATGTTTCCTTTAGACACATTCACCTATTAGCAGCATTCACTAAGGCACCTACCCAGCGATCCAGATATAGGTGGTTGTGCAACTTTTGTTAGACCTTAAATGCACTCGAGGGAGTTTTTTTGTGGGGAAAGTGAAACCGAAAGGAACGTCACGTCATAGACGTATACCGACATCTCCACACTTTTTCTTTGCTGGAGGCGATTGCTGATACCCATATCGGCCACGCATGCGTATGAGCGTGTTCAGAAGCAAGGGCTTGTTGGGTAACTGCCACAGGATGAGACTGGCACCCACATGGTCCTAGCGCCTATTCAATGTGCGAAATATGTGATATTTAGCCAGGTGCTAATGGATGCTATATAACCCATTGTGTAAACGTCACACAGCGCCTATTGGGATGCAGATTTACTAGGTATCAGCCTCGGCATGTCAGAAAAATTAGTGTACAATGTGTCTAATATAAAGTACGGCAAGGTTATACAAATAAATATTGAGGGCAGCTGTGAAAGCACAATGGACCTGAAGATAGGCCATATCATACTGACCCAAGACCGTGGGAGAGAGGAGGTTGTCAAGTATTTACAAGTTACCAGTGACTGGGAAATCACCTATGTGCATGCAATCATCATTGAAACAGTGTGCCTATGTGATAAGGGTAAAATAGCATCATCCACTAGCCACATGTATGGGGCAATAAATGGCCATGAGACATACACAATCGGCAGAAGAGACCCTCCGACTCCCAATGAATAAATCAAACTTGTTTGGATGGCACAATAAACCAAAGCTGAATGTGTTACCAAAAGATGAAAGGACTCAGAGTTTACGCCACAGATAAAATGATTGCATGTTTCCAAGTTGTGGGGCTATAAGTCCCGGAGGGGAGAGCAAGCCTTATAGGAAAGGGGTAAAAGTAAAGCCCTCATTTAGACCATCCGGTTGAAGGGTCGAGTATGAATCCAGAAGGCTTCCCTCTGTAGGAGTCGCCTGTCAAGGTCTCTCCCCACTTTGAGTTAGTGGTACAACCTCTATGCCTACAAAGCGGATATCGGAGGATTTGTTTTTTTTATTCATATAAATACCTCAGGTCCGCTGTGAAGTCATCTAAAAAGGCTACAAGCGCTCTCATCTCTGGTACGACCACTAAAACGCAAGCATCCCTTCTTTTCAGTGGTTCCTTCATATAGTCTGGGTGTGCAGGTGTATAACAGAGCTGCAGAGCAATAAAACTCCCGGCAATGAGTCTCTAAACCAGTGCTGTGAAACCCCAGATGTTTCTAAAGTACAACTCCATGATTTTGTGGCCATCTATAACACTCAAAGGATTCTGGGAGTCGTAGGTCATTGTAATGCTGGCTGAGTGGATTT
The DNA here is from genome assembly GCA_009667805.1 of Leptobrachium leishanense. Classification (NCBI taxonomy): domain Eukaryota; kingdom Metazoa; phylum Chordata; class Amphibia; order Anura; family Megophryidae; genus Leptobrachium; species Leptobrachium leishanense. The sequence continues at coordinate 49,986,253 of CM019067.1, read as the reverse complement.
CTGGGGTGCGTTCCAGGAAAGCCTGATGGAGGACTAAGAAAAAGTGGCTGGACTCCGCATGGGTGGAAAAGCGGTAGACCTAGAAGACAGGGATAGCAAAAAGGAAACACCAGTCTTTAGGTAGCTAGCAGTCAACGACAGAAAAGGAAGAGTAAAAAGCCAGCAGGAGACAAGGTTCAGAACCAAGAAGGCAAGCCTGGCAAGGGGAAAAGGGAACACTCTAGGTGAAGGCGAGTATGAGACAATCCATTATACAAATCAAGTCAATATAGAGATAGACAGTCAAATAGAAAAAAAATATAAACACATAAGGGTCAGAAACCAGCTGAAACCACAAGAGGTGGAAACAACCTGAAACCCAATTGAAAATGGGTTTAGGGAGTTTAAATAGTGCGCCCTTCTTCCTAATTGGTTGGCGTCATCACAGCGTATCAGGAAGTACGGGGGCTTGCGCGATGACATCAGAAAGCATGATGTTATGTGCACGACAGGCCACCCGCAGCATAAAAGGGGACCTAAAGCCGGCGGCTGGCCAGGGAGAGCGCGCCGGCTCCGGAAGAGAGCTGAGGTCTGCCAGTACCCAGATCGTCTGAGAGGTCTGACAGTCATCAACATCTACTGATGGTAGCCTAAACTGTATTAATTTGTTAGAAACTTTAAATTTTCTTCTACAGTGAATATTTATTACTATAAATGACCTTGATAGTGGGGCTACAACTTACCATGTCCCTGACCTCACCTATAGCGACATTTCCTAAAATGCAGGTCCTAACTGGTCGTTCGAAATGCCGGGTTTATCAATATCATCTTGCGTTAAAGTTGCAATTATTCTGGGGCCCAGTTATAGCGGTGTGCCCGGGCACAGAATCTCTGTCTAACTTCCACATTGACATTTTGGATGTTCCTTTCCTGGTTCTGGATAAACAGTCAGAAAGCTGACTTTACCTCTGTACAACAAATTCAATTAGCTGCACAAAGTGCACATAAAGGACCAAATAATAAATATGTTTATTACAGCAAAAAAAACACGCAGAGAAATGAACGGTGGAAATAACAGTTATACCAATGCGTGTACCCTATAATGTACAAGGGCAACATATACTCATCCACCTCACCTCTTACCCCTTTGTCATTCTGTACATTGGCTCCATTTCCTTTAGAAATCAAATTCAAAATATTAATGCACATGTACAAAGCTCTCAATAACCGCGCTCCTGCCTACATCTCCTCCCTTATTAACAGGTACATCCCATCCTGACCACTTCGCTCTACCAGTGATCTTATTTTATCTCCTCAAACCCGCACAACTAACTCGCCTTTAGGATTTCTCTTGAGCTGCCCCCTTTTTATGAAACTCCCTTCCCCGCAACATTAGACTCCCCATCTCTCCAGTCCTTCAAGACATCTCTAAAAACACATTACTTTAGCCACCCCTATTGGCTCACTCCATGATTCCCTCTCTTCTTGCACCATCTTCCCACCCAGCTCATATGCATACTGCAACTTTGTTCTCTATTTACCCTCTACCTCGTGTCATCCCTCTCCTTAGATTGTAAGCTCTTGGGCTGGGTCCTCTCTCCTACTGCTCAGTGTATTTAACTTGTATGCATATTTGTTATTCTGTCTCACTCATTGTAAAGCGCTATAGAACTTGTTAGCGCTTTATAAAAACGTGCAACTATTCAGTTTACACGAAAGCCAGAGAGAAGCCACAAATAAATAATCAACACCTGTCCCTATACACAGGACCTAACCTGTTACCTCGGCAGTTCAAGCTGCCTACTTGACCGATAACTAGAGGACAGGAAAAAAAGTAGAAGCAAAAAGGGAACTAAATTCACATTTAAGAACAAGATAATGCTAACACAATGGCCATAGCGTCAAAACATTGTAAATAAACTGTACAGAACGGTTATTACTGGCAAGAAAATGTCTATTTACTGCTTAATTTCCCTAAACACGCCACAGGAGCACACCTCATGAGCTCGGCTGCACACCCTGTTGGGCCTAGCACAGGGATCTCCCCATCTGAACAGTCAGGGGCTCCTCGGGTTTTTGCCAAGATCCCACTAAATCCGTGAGTAAAAGAAAAATCATTACTGACACGTTTACTGTGTATTACATGCCATAGAAGTACGGCTTGTGCCAGATACGGCTGTAACAAGTTACCAGAGCAAACCATCTAGCATGTTCCCCAACCGCCATTCCCTCCCTCACAAAGCAAGCGCGCTTCCACAGAGCTACGCAGGCTCAGTCTGAGCTTCCTAGCGATGCGCCTTGCACTAGGCTTGAGAAGGCGGGCAGGGCGTCACGAGCACCGCGTGACGTGCATTGCAACTCCTGGCAGGCGCTGCTTCACTGAGGGCTGCGCGCTGACGTCGGGCGCCCCCTCCCTCCCCTGTCCATGCTGTCTTCCTGTAAGGATCCTCCTTGTTTCCCCGCAGAGCTGCCTGCAGATGGACATCAGCTGTGCCTCCTCCTCCTCTCTCGCCCGTCTGCTCTTCCGTCTACAGCTGCTGGCTCTTTAAGCCGGAGGCTCCCCGTGCTGTGTTCCCCTCAGGCCGGGACCCGCTCACCCCGGTGCGGGGGATCCCCTCTTTGTTTTGGTTGTGTTCATTGTCTGCTTTGATCCATCCCCGGCTTCCCCAGATGCCTCCTGTGCTGTCCCTTTAAATGTCCTGACATGTCCTCCCCCTGCACGGGCTCCTTCCTCTCCCTGTAGAGCAGCAGAGCTGGGCCCCTGGCTGGCTGGGCTGCTGCCTCCTCTCAGGGTCCCCCATCCATCGCTCTGGGTCCTCATCTCTGGTCTGATCCATTAGCCATAGCTGTCATGGGACTGGACACTAGGCCTCTCCATGGTTGCCTCTTCCTGCTGCTCCTGGTGGCTGGTGAGTATTGGGGGGGGGGGGGCTGTGTCCCTTTAATTCTGTTTGGGGGATCACTGGGTAATGGGGGTAAGCGCTCATCCCTTGGAGTCAGGATAGGAATCATTTTGATGCGTTCCGTCGCTCTGTAATAACATTGTGTTATTGTGTTGCATTGTGTTAATGTTTGGGTCCGTCACAATGCGATGTGTCTCTACTGCAAAGAAACACACTATTAAAAAATGGAGTTCCCTATTCTTGCCCTTAAATAATTTGACAGAGGCCGCTGACAGCCCCTGCCCAATAAATGTTTTTTAATTCTTATCTTTTAGGATTTATTTTTTTACTTCTCATCGGATCAGGGATTCCCCCAACCTGAAAGTCCTTGAATCGTTCCTGTATAATGTAGGCAGAAAAATTGCACAGCGCTATGGGACTCGTGCTCTTTACGTCAGAGAGTCTCGAAGCGCCTTTTGCGGATCGATGTAACAGAGCTGTGATACGAATGTGCAGATCTCCATCAGCTGCTGCTCTGACCCTGAGTGCTGACATCACTAGTGACCTGCAGCTGGGAAATTCAAAGGGGAAACTCCTCCACTTCACCGTACAATTTTATTTTTTCCCACATGGGGGGGTGTTGACTGCATATCCTGACCACCTTTTAAATGTAAAGTGGTCAGTATGAGTGTGGCTCGAGGTTAAATTTCATTGCTGAAATCAGTAACCTCGAGCCACACTCGGGCTGATACATACCTGTCCCTGCGTTCCCATCAGCCCGAGTGTGGCTTGGTGTTAACGTGTTCAGCACTGACATTTAACCTCGAGCCACGCTCTGGAATACCGCCAGGGACATTAATGTGCAATAGTCAAGCTCGTCACGTAAGGGGGGGTTAATCATTGAGCGCTGGAATCTGCAATGAATAACCCCTTCATGTCAGGCTCATTTGGCCGGGAATCACTCTAAATGTGCTTAATGCTTATGCATATTTTGGGATTTATTCCCAGTAAAGGGCCCTATTCCAAGGCTGCTGCAAGAAGGAGATGGTAAGCTAAAAAAAAATAATCTGCGCCTGTAGCATTCACTCGCGGTCTTCCTTCTTGTGTCACAGTAGGTGGTTTGCGAGCAGCGAGTGTCTGAACGAAAAGCCGCGCATACCGCCTTGAGTATCGGCACGTGGAGTTCCATCGAACGCCATGGAGCCCTGCGTGAGCTTGTACCCGCGAGATCACGTAGTGACATGGATGCAATGAGAGGGGGGGGGGGGACTGAGGACTATTTGTTCCCAGTCTTACTCTGCTCCTTGCAAGAGGAATCAGCGGATGGTGCTGTCCTCTCTATGGGATGAGGGGTAAGTAAGGGATTGGGGGGGTTAGATATTGCAAAATCGCTTGACTTCAACTTTTTTGAGACTTTTTATTTTTTCAAGAAAGACAGTATTCGGGCGGATGAGCTGTGTCGGCATAGCCTGCGCTTTCATTCAGAGGTGCAAATTAACGCTTCCCGTACGAGGTATAGGAGATGTTAAGTTACAGTAAGGGCATGCAGCAGGGTGTCCAAACTCTGCCCCCCCCCCTCCCACATGTTCATGAACCACTACTCCCAGAAATCTGACTGCATTACATGGATGGAGAAGCATGGGAGTTGTAGTTCCGGGACATCTGGGGGCCAGAGTTTGGACATCTCTGGCGGGCAGCGACGCTCTAGAATCGAGTGGAATAGCAATTCCTATCCTTAAGAACGTCTCAAGGTGTTCTACATAACAGGGTGCTTATTCCCTGGGGGTAACTGCAAATTTTAAGTGTAGGAGATGTTAACGTAGAGTAACCTCGCATAGGGAATCATTACACTCGATCCGCAAGCCCAGTTTTCAGCAAGAATGGAATAGTGATCCCCATTGGTAAGTACAGGAGACATTACACCTAACGTCTCCTGTAGTTATTTTAGTGACAGCTATGGGATAAGGCCCTAGGACTGAAACTAAGGTGGGAATGCCACTGAACCCTGTGCCAGACGGAAAACTAACCTATTTTTTTGGAGAAAGTATTTTACCAGGAAGGATACATTGAGATTTCTCTCGTTTTTCAAGTATGTCCTGGGTGGTGAGTATGTTCCGTTAGGTGTCTGGAAAGATGCTCTGGCCGGGATCGAACCCATGACTCCACAGGCTCTCTCCATGCAGAGCAGTGATGTTACCTCTACTCCAATTCACTGTAGCGTCACCGCACTTGTTCCCAGAATATAAACCACTGAAAGAAAGATGGCTGGAGAATAAAGCCTTTGGCGTGACATTCTTTACTGTTTTGACCTTTCACCTTTGATCAGCACTGGTATCACTCCTCATAGCTTTAGCACAAGTTTTTTTAAAGCGAGCGATAGCACTTCGTCCACAATGATATTTTTCGATTCTGAAAACCAGGAGTGTTCTAATGTTGCCGTTACGCGGATGAAAAATTGTGTGAGTATTCTGACCCAGCTGACGACGGATTCTGGTGCTGTCACTAATGTCCTGGACTCCATGGAGCCAAGTGCGATCCTGACGCCAGCTCTGCAGGAGGAGGCTCGCACAGGAGCTGCTGTGACAGCGCGGAAGGACACTGGGAAAATGTGTTCCCAGTATTCCGCTGCGCACACGAGAGGAAGTGGTGGATCCTGTTGTCCTCGCCATGGGATCAGAGGTGAGTTAGGGATGTGTTTGGGGGGGGGGGCTTTTTTTAATTGCTGCAAAATCATTTAATGCCAGTTTCTGGCAGCCGCCATTTCTTTCAGACTTACCGGCTTCAGAAGGGTTAGTATGGGCTCGTGGTTCTCATTCTGGCCGCTAGTCAGCAGCTCCTATGCAAAGAATAGGGGACATTCCTTTACCGTAAGGAGCCACGATGACTGCCACATGCTTTGTTTGCAGCTCAAAGTCACACTGTTAACACCTGAATTTTCTATTGTAACAGGCGTCTAAATTTAGCAGGCTGCTAGCCATTAGTGGAATGTTCTATGACGTGTGACCAAGAAGGAGATCATGGCCTTACTGTCACCAGCTGGCAACCTTGCCCAGATCTTTAAAAAGGAAGAAAAGCCCAGACCCAACTAATTCTGGGGCCACACTGGCAATGAGTGCATCCATTTGATGCCCATCGCCCAGCAACGTCCGCGTCTCAGTGGATCAACTGGGAGGACAACACCATTTAACATGCATACTTTTACCGCACATAACGGATGTGGATTTTACTTCTGTCAAACTGCTATGATTGTCCTCAGTTGGGTCTGCAAAGCGCAAACCTCCACAGGAGACTTGCACTTTATAGGTCTGTGCGCACAGCGACGTGGCCGCGCAGGCGTCTGTGCGCACAGCGACGTGGCCGCGCAGGCGTCTGTGCGCACAGCGACGTGGCCGCGCAGGCGTCTGTGCGCACAGCGACGTGGCCGCGCAGGCGTCTGTGCGCACAGCGTCGTGGCCGCGCAGGCGTCTGTGCGCACAGCGTCGTGGCCGCGCAGGCGTCTGTGCGCACAGCGTCGTGGCCGCGCAGGCGTCTGTGCGCACAGCGTCGTGGCCGCGCAGGCGTCTGTGCGCACAGCGTCGTGGCCGCGCAGGCGTCTGTGCGCACAGCGTCGTGGCCGCGCAGGCGTCTGTGCGCACAGCGTCGTGGCCGCGCAGGCGTCTGTGCGCACAGCGTCGTGGCCGCGCAGGCGTCTGTGCGCACAGCGTCGTGGCCGCGCAGGCGTCTGTGCGCACAGCGTCGTGGCCGCGCAGGCGTCTGTGCGCACAGCGTCGTGGCCGCGCAGGCGTCTGTGCGCACAGCGACGTGGCCGCGCAGGCGTCTGTGCGGAAAGTCCATTCTTATGGATGTACTTTCCGCACTCCTTGTATGCCGTGTGACCCAGGCCTAAGTTGCTGAGTTAATGAGTTGGGTCCATTCTATGTAAAGGGCCACTACCACAAAAAATGAAATGTCCTTATTGTGTTTATTTGATGTTGCTGATATCTTTACATGTGCTTTGCTTTTCTCTTGTGTATTTAGTTAAGGAAATATTTTGCTGTGTGTCACTGGGTGCATCCACTGTGTGTTATTTTATGTTTTTAAACTGACCTCCAACATTATCTTTCCTTCACTTGCTCCTCACTGTCTGGCGTTGAGCATAGAATGGAGTCTATGGGTCAGGCAGGGACTAGCATTATTGTATTGTGTGGGAAGTAGTAAAAGGACATCACCAGGGGGTAGATTAGACGTCTTTTAAGCTCCCTGTCTTGCATCATTCAGCTGCCATCTCTTCTCGCGGCTACTCTGCTGAACAATAGCTTTATCTAAAACATTCTGTCCTCCACCTCATTAACTGTTATATAATGTAGAAGATAAACCACAGCAGTAAAGTAAAGCTTTTGCACATATTTAGGTAAAATTCTCAAAATGGAAAAAGGAGATAAATCCTAAACCTTTTTTTTTTTTTTTTCCCTTTTTACATACAATTTCTTTAAACAAAGAAAGAAAAACAGCAGCCTGTGTTTTATAAGGTGGTTTTGTTTGTAATGCACAAGTAATCTAGTTACAGCTTGTGTACGTGGTAGTTTCCCGCTAACGACTGAAGTCAGTTTTTCAACCTAGTCGCAATCTTTGTGCTTGGTTGTAGTGCGATCCTACTGTAATTCATCCTATGTTTTTATGTGGGAAGCGCCAATTGACAGCTGGCTGGAGAATTCAATGAGGCTGGGGCCAGACGAACGCAGTGCAAACGTGCGTGCAGCCGCACTTTATCACGGCCGTAGTAGCAGCAAATGACGGGCAATGTACGAAGTACGGCCGCACAAAAGTGCGGCAGCGCATCGCAAGGAAACACATTTTTTTTCGAGAACGTGATACCGCTAGTACTGACGTACAGAGTGCACTGCGTCCGCTAGCGGCGTGTGTGCGTGATTAGGAGGCGTCAGACGCTGCTAATGTCCGGCCAACATAACGTCCACATGCAAGAAGGGTTTTATTGATGACCCGTACAAAATCGCGGACAAAAATGCGCATCGTATAACCGCTATCGCGTATTCCGTGAAAAAATGCGTCCATTCGTTTGCACTTTTTCACGGCCGACGCGAAAAAATGTGTTAGTCTGACCCTAGCCTTATATAGCACCAACAGTTTCCGCAGCGCTTTACAATAACCAAAAGGGAACACTATACAGATAAATGGTGTGAAGTGATTTTTGCTTTTGTGAAATCACAACCCCAGAAAACTACATATACTATATGTGCCCGTACTGGCGTGACTTCCAGCGTCCGTCGCAGCATTGTGAACCTGCGACGGGGTCGGCCACACACTATTGCGCATGAAATGTGCACACGACAGTGGCCGTGCTGTGGCCATGCAGCAAGCCTCCCCGTCTAATAGCTAGGATGCACGTTGGGGGCTGCAAAGCGCGATCTTCCATAGGAGGATCGAGCCTTGCAGCGCTGAGCACACGAACTACGCTCAACGAGGTGGCCAGACGGGCGTTCCTTCCGCTCTTAAAAATGCTCGTGTGACCCCCGGCCTTAAGGGGATCTCTTATTTAACTCTAGACCAGGCAACTCTGACGGTCCTCTTCGCCACCCCACCCGATGTTTCTGAACTACAGTTCCCATGCACGAATCTCTGACCATCTTTGGGGACGCAAATAATTCTGGGTACTGTAGGCCAACTACATCTGGATGGCTTGAGGCCAAGATCCCCGCTTTACTGTAAAGCTTCTTCTGCTTTCTGTTTTTTTTAATTTTGAGAGGCGCCGGCATTTCACAACATGGTATTACAGCGATATTATCTGTGTGGGGTGAGTTTTTTTTGACGAGTCCTAGAACTTTCTGTAAATGTCACAATGCCAAGATTCATTTTTCCAGGGAAAGTCTTGAACTCGATCCAACCATTTTTTTTCTTCTCACTAATAGTCTCCTTTTCCTCTAAATAAAAGTAATTGCTTGGACATTTCCCAGGTACACAATGTCATGGCCTCCTCTTGACACACGCGATTAGAAAGCTATAGCGCGTATTGTTTAGGCAGATGTTTGTATATCACTACTTTTACTTGTCCGTTTTGGTATGAATGGAAAAAAATCCAAAATATCCAGCACTTCCTTTTTTTATGATTGTGAGGTCAGTAACCGGACCATTAACTCCTATTAAAAGAAGCATGGTGCAGGGCTTGTGTGTCTGTCCTGTGGTAGTTTTTTTATTTTTATTACCCCTTGCCAGTTTCTGGCTTCCATTCTTTTTATATATATATACAGGTTTATTCACTAAAGGTGAAACTCTGGAGAATTGTCAGGAGAAGTGAAAATTCTAGGCCAAAATGGCCAAACCAGAAAAATTCTCTCATTTATCTCCCTTTCCAAATCTGCTATTTGGTTTAGATTGTTCTCTTCTCCTGCCAGTTCACCTGAGTTTCACCTTTTAGTGAATACACCTGATAATGAATACTACCCATCATTGGGCTCTTTAAGAATGTAAAGGTGGAGACCTCCCAGGGGCCTGGCGGCCGGTATGGGCTCTTTGAGTTCTGTGTGGTCTGTAAATACCAAGAACTACGGGAATTAAACTTCCTGACTTAGAGAATTATTACCTCACAGTGTTACCAGGAAGTGAATGATTTCCTCATTGCTTCCTCCTACATCATGAACAAATGCAACACTGGGAAGCCAATGCAAGGACTGACATGAGCAGCACAGATCTTCATAGAGTATACTGGTTATGCAAGTGATCTAGTGTGTTTTTTTTTATTATTATTAGTATTGCAGTTTGTTTTAAGATGAAAGTTAACATTTTTAAGAATGGATTGTTAGAACTCCTTTTTTTTTTTTTTCCGCTTTCTCTCTCTCCCCCTTGTTGTTTTCGCTTTCTTTCTCTCCCTTGTTTTTGCTTTCTCTCTCTCCCTTGTTTTCGCTTTCTCTCTCTCTCCCTTGTTTTCGCTTTCTCTCTCCCTTGTTTTCGCTTTCTCTCTCCCTTGTTTTCGCTTTCTCTCTCTCCCTTGTTTTCGCTTTCTCTCTCTCCCTTGTTTTCGCTTTCTCTCTCTCCCTTGTTTTCGCTTTCTCTCTCCCTTGTTTTCGCTTTCTCTCTCCCTTGTTTTCGCTTTCTCTCTCTCCCTTGTTTTCGCTTTCTCTCTCTCCCTTGTTTTCGCTTTCTCTCTCTCCCTTGTTTTCGCTTTCTCTCTCTCTCCCTTGTTTTCGCTTTCTCTCTCTCTCTCCCTTGTTTTCGCTTTCTCTCTCTCTCCCTTGTTTTCGCTTTCTCTCTCTCTCTCCCTTGTTTTCGCTTTCTCTCTCTCTCTCCCTTGTTTTCGCTTTCTCTCTCTCTCCCTTGTTTTCGCTTTCTCTCTCTCTCCCTTGTTTTCGCTTTCTCTCTCTCTCCCTTGTTTTCGCTTTCTCTCTCTCTCCCTTGTTTTCGCTTTCTCTCTCTCCCTTGTTTTCGCTTTCTCTTCTCTCCCTTGTTTTCGCTTTCTCTTCTCTCCCTTGTTTTCGCTTTCTCTTCTCTCCCTTGTTTTCGCTTTCTCTCTCTCCCTTGTTTTCGCTTTCTCTCTCTCTCCCTTGTTTTCGCTTTCTCATCTCTCATCCAATGGTATCAAAGCCTTCCTGCAGGAAGAGCCTCCGGATTAGCTGAAGTGCCCAGCTCACCTGTGATCACATGACATGCTGAGGTGGAAGCAAGGCATATCCTGCAGAGTTCAAAGGGAGACCAGCACTGGATTTAAGAGAGGTTTTAAAGGAAACTAAAGTGTTAGAATTGGAGAGGGGAGTGTGGACGGGATCAGAAATTTAATGTATATAACCCTGGTTTCTTACCTCTTCCTGTTTTAACCCATACTATCTCTTTTCTGGTAGTCTTTAAATTACTAATATGAGGTCTTCCGTGGAGATCACGAGGTTGCATTTAATAGGCTTTTTAAAATTTATAGATATTAAGGGATTTATACACAAAATGCCATCATTGCAACAATGCGAGACTTCAGTTTATCACAGCAGAAGCTTCTGCTGCCGTTCGAATTTCTTTGACATGTTAGGCTAATGTCAGACGAGCGCACTCTGCGCACACTCTGCGTGCGTGCATGACGGACGTACTGACGGAAGATACTGTAGACACCACACGATCTGTTTTTTTAACAGTTTGTAGAAAAAAAAGAACTATGGGAAACAAAATTCATTAAAATTAAATGACAGGTACGGTCAGCCAGACCAATAAAACTTATGAGCGTCAACGTGATGGACATTGCAAATGCGCTGCGTCTGATGTTGCGTCATCATGCACACAGGCCGCTACGCGGATGTGGCGCACTCTGAGCTTCCGTCGTAGCGCTTTTACGTCGAGGCTTAAATGCCATCCGTTGCCACCTGTGTGGTGCGTGCGCACTTCGGTGCATATTGTCTTCGTGTGTTGGTCTCTATTGATCACCAATCAATGCTACGATGGACATTAAACTGTGCGGCGACACGGACGTGATGACTGCGTTCGTCTGACGCTAGCCTTAAAGTTTGTCATGTTTGCAACGATGACAAACACCGGAGCTTTGGGAATAATCCCCCGAAGTGAAATATCGGGGGATATGAACCTTACAGAGAAGCTAGAGTCACTGTGACCACTTAAGGTTATTGAAGTGGTAATGGTGGCTGGCCATGGTGACCGCGTTTCATTCTTCCTATGCCAAATTGTGGGGAGGCCCGCGACAAAACTGTCACTGAATATGTGTCAGCGCTCCTGCGTAAAGCGGAATCGGGTTGGCTGTGTGCTCGGAGGAGAACGGGGAATAAAATAATATAAAGCGCTTTTTGAAGCGGCATTTAAAAGAAAACTGTGGGGGGGTGTTATTATCGGGTGTCTGAGATTTTGCTACACGTGTAAGCTCAGAAACGCCAACATTTCCATCCATCAGATTTTTATCACAGCTGAAAGGGAACAAATGGGGACATGCTGGTCTTGGCAGCCGCCTTCTGCTCGGTGTGAGTGTGTGTGACATCACATGCGCGCCCCGGCTCACAACATTTCTAATAGTGGCTTTGATCTAATGCAAGCACCTCCCAAATGTGTCCTTTGTATTGTAATACTGGCGTCTGAGAGCGGAGTCTCTATGCGGTCTGTCAGTCCTAAAACATGTAAAAAAAGACCACATAGATCAGGCGCTGTATCGTTGGCTTTTTAAAAAAAAAAATGTTTATCAACTATTGCAAATACGCCCAAAGGAAACTTGTTTTATGGCCAACAAGATGACTGAACGTTCAATTATAGTATCCCCCAACCTGAAAACTCTGAGTACAGACATGACGCCTCAAGTGCGTAATTCCACCCGTGACCTCATGGGACGGGGGGGAATGATTTAAAAAATTCTATGAACGACCTTCAGGTTATGTGTGTTTTTATAAGGTGTATATGAAACCATAATAAATTTCATGTTTAGATTCGTGTCCCATCCCCAAAATATCTCCATTATATGCAAATTAGGGTTGTACCGATACTAGTGCCGATACCGGGTACTGCAGGAGTACTTGGTACTCCTGCACTACCCCCGATATTTTCCCCGATACCGGAAGCCGGCTTGCTGGCATCCAAGGGGCTGGGGCGGCTGTCCGAATGCTCTATCGACATTTGGACAGGCCCTGCAGCTGCTCACTGTTTTCATACTTACCTTCCTGAGCGACGCCGGGAAAGTCTCTGCGTGTGCGCTCGTTGGAAGGCCACCCAGCTGCGACACCGAAACCCTCAAAAACATCTGGATTAACCCCGCCGAACACGCCGGAGAAACCCGAGCAGCTGCCGATCACGCACAGCGGCCGGAAAAAGCCGACACCGCAGACGAATGGAGTGAAACAAAACAGTTCGCTTGAATGTTTGAAAAGTGAAACGCTGTTTGCAAAGAAACTACTGAGCGAAAATGTCTGAAATTTACATATAAAATCCAATGAATGATAATAAAAATGTCTGTTACAGAAAAAAGAAACTATTCAAAAAAAAAAACGGAAAAGGTCTTTGCACAAAAATCCCGAAAAATGCGGAAAAGATCCTAAAAAATGCAGAATATTATAATGAACGGTTTATTAGATATTGAATTAACCCCTTAAGGACCCAGGACGTACCATGTACGTCATTGCAGCGGGTCTCTTTTAGACCCGCTGACGTACATGGTACGTCCTGCGGTTTTTTGAGCGCTGGAAGCGATCGGATCGCTTCCAGCAGCTCAAACGCCATTGCAGGATGCCTGGGAGTCCAGGCATCCGTGCAATGGCTGTGAGAAGTGCCGGGGCACCTTGTGATCGCTCCCCGGGAGCGATCAACATCCGGTTTCACCGGAGAGGTGCCCGGCACTTCTAGAGAGCGCTGGAAGCAATCGGTATCGCTTCCAGCTGCTCTGTGTATATTGCAGGGATGCCTCGACATCGAGGCATCCTTGCAATATGCTTACCTGCCGCCGGTCCGCTAAGTGATCGCTCCCCCCGAGCGATCATTTCCGGTAGCGGCAGGAAGTACTGAGTGCCACGAGGTATCGTGGCACTCAGTACAAAAAGATCACATGAGTGATCAGGTGCTCTGCTGGGTGCCTCGAGGGATCAAGGCACCCAGCAGAGTAAAAAAAGTGTAAAAGAAAAATCAATAAAAAGTTTATAAAATAAAATAAACTGACAGCCAAGATGGCGCTGCCCTTCTAAGGGCAGGGTCATCTTGGGGCTGAGTGGGATGTTCCTAGCCTGCCTCATCAGAGAGGCAGGCTAGCAACATCCAATCAGAAGTAGAAAAAAATCAAAATAAAATTTCTAATTTGTAAGGTCAGGTCAATATTTTGTAAATATTGGCTCTGACCTCTGTGATTCTCCCTCTCCTCACTTGTGTTTTGGTGAGCGAGAGAGAGAGAGATCAGATTTGACAGGTTAGAGATTTTAGTGAGATTAGAAAAATTGAGGCAGATTTAGAGAGATTTTAGGGAGATTAAGAATTGAGGCAGGTTTAGAGTGATTTAGAGAGATTTAGGTGTTTATTTGTATTTTCTTGTGAAACCCAACGGTTCTTCTAAGAACCAACAATCCGCTTATTATATATAATAATTATAAAATTTTATAATCTATTATATATAATGTCTGAGAGGGTGTACAGCGCCGAGGAGGCATATGCCATCCTGGCGTCAGAATCTGAGGCATCTGCGTCAGACTCCGACCCTGATTTTGACCCCGCCAACTGCTCAGAGACGTCGCTAGATACATCATCTACGCTGGCTGATGTATCTAGTGATGTTTCTGATGCAGATCCTGGGTCACCACCTGCCAGCAGGAGACGCACAGCTCCAGCTGAGGAGTGGGTAGTGCCTCATCGCCAGAGGCCAGATATCCCTCCTTTCACGGCAAATCCTGGCATCAATATTGATGTTGCAGGATTTACCGCCACACAGTTTTTGCAGGTGTTTATGGGGGATGATTTGTTGGGCCACATCGTGGCCCAATCAAATCTGTATGCCCATCAGCATTGTGCTGCGAAGCCAGACTCCTACTTGGCAAGGCAGCAATGGACCCCGCTAGATGTGCCAGAATTTCTGAAATTCTGGGCACTTACTATGCTGATGGGCATCATAAAGAAGCCCTCAATTCGCTCCTACTGGAGCAGTAGCCCCATCTGCTCTACCCCCATTTACCCCCAATCAATGTCACGTAGAAGGTATGAAAACATTTTGCGTTTCATGCACTTCAGTGACAACAGCCTGTGCCCTCCTAGAGAGCATCCCCAGTTTGACAGGCTGTATAAAATCCGCCCCCTGATTACCCACTTCGCCGCCAGGTTTGCAGAGGCTTATACACCTGGAAGGAATATCTGCGTGGATGAATCCCTAATGAAATACAAGGGAAGGCTGGGATTCAAGCAGTATATTCCTTCCAAACGCTCCAGGTATGGAGTGAAGGTGTATAAGCTCTGTGACAGCGAGAGTGGGTATACTCAGGCCTTCGGGTGTACGAGGGAAAGGATAGTAGCCTTGACCCTCCAGGTTGCCCAGAACACATGGGAACCAGTGGCAAGATTGTGTGGGACCTACTTTTTCCCCTGATGAACAAAGGGTACCACTTGTATGTTGATAATTTTTATACAAGTGTCCCTTTGTTCAAGCTGCTGTATTGTTTTGATACAGCAGCATGCGGTACTGTTCGCAAGAACCGCGTAGGTTTCCCAGCACAGCTTGTCCGCACCCGGTTAAAAAGGGGGGAGACCTCAGCTCTGCGCCAAGAGGAGCTGTTGGCGGTCAAGTACAGAGACAAGAAGGATGTATACCTTCTATCCACCATCCACACTGAGAGGTCTGTGGAGGTCTCTGTACGTGGCAGAGCTGAGCGCATCAGGAAGCCAGTGTGCATCAAAGCCTATAACCGGCATATGGGTGGGGTTGATCTGGCAGATCAGCTGCTCCAGCCCTACCAGATTATGCGGAAGTCAAGGGCCTGGTACAAAAAGGTTGCAATTTACCTGATGCAAATTGCAACCCACAATGCCTTTTTGCTCTGCAAAAAGGCAAACCCCGAGTGACGCTGTCCTTTTTACAGTTTCAGCTCCAGGTCATTTCGGGGCTTTTGTACCAGGATGCACCTGCTCCCCGGGCGGTGATGGGGGACAGAGTTGGGGCTACGCATTTTATTTATAAAATCCCCCCTACTGAGGGCAAACAGAAACCCCAAAAAAGGTGCAGGGTGTGTTTCAAGAGGGGGCAGAGGAGAGACACAATCTTTTACTGCCCAGAATGCCTGGACAACCCGGTCTGTGTCTTGGGGACTGTTTCAAGCTATATCACACTGTGCGTGATCTGTGATTTTTTTTTTTTTTTTTCCTTTCTATTTTTTCTCACACTCCAGTTAGTTAGTTCAGTTTAGTTTTTTTTTTCTTTTACTGCACCAGACTTTTACATTTTATTCGTACATTTTTATGTTCTACAATTGGTGCTGTATTTTGCCAAAATCTTGGCACACCTATGCATGGGGGGCATGGGTGTACTCAGGAGACCTTGCAGAAAACAACCTGGAGAGTTTTCATGCAGTAACAAACAACAGTGTCTGCTAAATCACAGTCCAAATCTAATGTGGGCGTAAAATCTGAAAATTGAAAAATTACACCACACACCTTCAAATGTTTTGGGCTAAAACCGTTGCATCCATGGCATCAAAGCACTCCATATGCAATACCTTGGGGTGTCAACATAACAAATATAAACAATTTTCTGGCAATAATTCAAACTGGGGTATGCGGTAGACCCAAAACCAAAGCTAGGCCTAGCTGAAGAAATAATCTCAATTTCAACTCCAATGACAAAGTCATAAAAATTGTATTTGAACCTTCCCAAAATCCTGGCAAACCTATGCATGGGGGGCATGGGTGTACTCAGGAGACCTTGCAGAAAACAACCTGGAGAGTTTTCATGCAGTAACAAACAACAGTGTCTCCTAAATCACAGTCCAAAACTGATGTGGGTGTGAAAATGAAAAATGACCACCAACAGTATCCAATTTGTTTGGAGCAAACGGTTGCATCCATAGCATAAAAACACTCCATTTACAATACTTTGGGGTGTTAGCTTACCAAATATATGCACGTTCATAAAACTGGGGTATGTAAAAAGGTCCTAAAAAAAGAAGATAAGCAAAGAAGATACTGTATGTCAAATTAGAAAATTGACAAGCACATGTCAAAGATTGGCGTAGCACCCCAAAAAACAACAGAACAAATCTATATATGGGTGGTATCACTTTACTCAGAAGATGTTGCTGAACATATTTTGGGTGTGTTTTTTGGCATAAGTAACCATAACTGGATTTGACAATTCATGCCTAAAGTACAATGTGTGTGAAAAAATAACACAAAAAGTGACTACCTGAAAGTTGACATAGAGCTAGTGCATGGAAAGTGTTAAAATACAACTCTTTGAAGCACCCTAGGGTGTGCCCTTTCTAAAAATATATGGTTTGATGGGGGTAAATTGCTTTGGCCGGCTTCAAAAATGTCCCAAATAGGACATGGGTGCATGATGACGAAATGTGAAAATTCCAAGTTGGAAAACTGAAATGCGCACCCCCCCAATAAGGCCTATTAGCCCCAAATGACCCGACATACCTATACATGGGTGTTATCAATTTACTCAGAAGATGTTGCTGAACATATTTTGGGGTGCTCTTTGGCAGTAAACCTTAAAGTTCACAGTACATGTATTCTTAAATTGCGTTCAAAAAAAAAAAATCACCAAAAAAATTTTTTTTCTCAAACTTTGGCATAGATTTGTGGTAAAATGGTTTGCATGGGAAGACTCAAAATACCCCAAGTTTAATACCTTGATTTGTGTACTTTAAAAAAATATGTATATGTGGAGGGTTATTCGGGAATTAGTGACAGATATCAGTGTTACAATGTCACTATCACTAGTTTTGAAAATAAACTCTTTGAAATGGCAAAGTGCTACTTGCACTTATTGTTGCATAAAATAAGGAAAAAAGCGAGGAATATGTAAACATTGGTATTGCTAAACTCAGTACTAATTTTAGAAACTACTAAGGAATGAATTTTTTTGACGGTTGTTGATACATAAGAAATTTTGGGGGTCAAAGTTCGAAAAAGTGGTGGTTTTTCAATTTATTTTTTTTGTCATATTTCACAATATTTTTTTATAGTAAATTATATGAAATGATGAAAAAAATGGTATCTTTATAAAGTCCATTTAATGACGAGAAAAACAGTGTAAAATATGTGTGGGTTACATAAACGAGTAAGAGGAAAATTTGACGTAAACACTAACAGCGCAGAAACGTAAAAACAGCAGCGGTCACTAAAGGACGGATTTGTGTAAAACCGCCCGGTCACTAAGGGGTTAAAACAGGAATATTTTTAACATTGAAGCCTATGGGATTCTCTTGAAATAAACCTGCTGAATGAAACCACCGAATGGCAGGGCATTAGGGGAACCTTTCACTGCTGGTTTGTGTTCTCTGAATAGACAAAGCATTGCTTCTCTATGGGGAGTCACTGCCCTCGAACAGGCATCGTATGTGCACGCAATTCGCCAACATTTGGTGAACTGCCTGCTCTCTGGATAGCCGAATGGCCAAGAAAGGTAACCGTATGCTGAATTTCAGCGTTCGGTTACCTTTCGGCCACAATTCTGAGCTCTTTGAATAACCCTGTTAGTCTTCCCAAACACTGGGCAGCCCTAAAGCTTCACCTTGTGTTCGGAGGGGGGTGCACATCTAATGCTTAACGGCACTTGCAGCGCTGAAATGGTTAAATCGGGGTGTTTCAATGTTTGAAGCCCCTACACAGGCGAACGCTAACACTGCTCTAGTGTTTGAGCTGCCCTGATTGGCTGCTGACATGTCCCCTTCTGGGGATGTGGCCATCAAGAACATGTCTGCCGCCGGCCACACTTCCCGCAGTACTGACCTCCGACCTGCTGTCTCAAAAATGTTATAGGACCACTCTAATGCAAGTCCCCCTTTTTTTAATTTCCTATGCCCTTAAATAATTTGGCCGGTGCTGCTGGAAGCCTGACCAATTATTTTGTATTTTTCGTTTAGGAGAGAATATACTCACCTTTTCTCCCTCGTACGTCCGGTTTGTCCCCATCAGTTCAGGGGCTTTCAAATCCAGAAGTCCCTGCTTCTTTTTTACACAATTTGTGTACCAAAGCAAATAGCGTTGCATAGGAAACACAAATTGTGCGTCACTCGGAACTTGTGTAACGCAATCCTGTAACTCTAGCACCAAATGATGGATCCGAGTTGCACGAGCGTGCGTAAAACCGATCCATTGTCTGCCTTTCTCAGGACACTTGCTATCGCGGGTGGTGAGACAGAGAGTGACCCCAGCACGCTCAGTGTGCTGACCTCAGCAGGGACTGATCTGGTGTTAATCAACCAAGTTCCTGGTGCCTCTGGCATGGGTGGAGGAAACTCCTCCACTTCACCCAATGATTATATCAGATTGGCTTTGGAGGGAGGGGGATCTCTACACAACCTGACTTTTTATAAAATGCTAAATTGGTAAGGATGTGTAGCGCCTCCCTTTTTAGTGAGTACGTTTGTAGGTGTGTGATCATATATATTTTAGTTTGTTACTGCAGAAGCCATTTAAAGAACTGCATCCCAGCACTCCTGTGCTACATTCCCCATATGCAGCAAGGAACTCTGGGTAAGACATGCAAATGACATCTGTCACTTTTTTTGCATCTTGAGTCTGTTTACACACAGAACCCTTAAATTCCTGCCATGCATAAACCTGACCTCTGCAACAACAAACAAAAAAGGCCATGCTTCTGTACTAATAAATGTGGGAAAGTTAACGGATTATTGATCTGGTTGACATCGGGGTGTAATTATAAGGTTAGAGCTCAGGTTATGTCACTAGAGCGGTCTGTCCTCTAGATGCCTGTCGGATCAGCTGAAGAAATATTTGTAAATTAGGAAGAATAAAAAATAGAAAAAATAAAAAAGCAATTGTTCTTTTTTCTTTACGCCACCCCCCCCCCCCCCCCCATAATCCTCGAGGAATTTTGAGTAAAGGACGCAGAATTTATATCCTCCGCGCAGAGACGTGCTTACGGGTTCTGTTGTGACGAGTACAGGCATGTTCTTGTGTCAACGCGCTCCAAGCTGATCCCACGCAAGGAACGTACGAGAACAGTGAATCAGAGCCAGCTCTCTCTCTCATCTGCACCATCTATATTTTATCACTTTAAGCATAAAACATTCATCTCGGAGTGGGACTGGATGGTCGTGTACTTCCCCCCCCCCCCCCATCTGCTGCTTAATGTGTTCTTTTTAAAAAATGTAAGTCGTGTGGACTTGAGGGACATGAGAGGATAAAAAGCCCTATTTTCCCCCATTCATATGTCGGAGCGGTGGTTACATTCTATAATTTTTTCCAAAGAATAAGGCATTGTTGGACGTAACCACATCTGTTGCTGCGCTGCGTCCCTCCCGTCTTTGTCCTCTTTATAGTCTGTGACCTGTGAACTTTGCTTAATTCATTTGGAGCGGGGTTTTAGATCTCGGCTGGTTATTGCGTGTCCGATGTGGCCTTGTTTAACGTGCTTGGGCAGCCTGGCTTTCCATCCTTCGGGCGAATAATGACATCTTCTAGGAAAATTATATATATTAGATCTCTTAAAATAATAAAGGGAACACAAACATAAGACATCCTAGATGTGAATGAATGTAATATTCTTATTAAATACTGTGGTTATTACATAGCTGAATGTGCTGACAACAAAATCACACAAACCTTATCAATGGAAATCATATTGATTAACCCATGGAGGTCTGGATTTGGAGTTACACTACAGGCTGATCCAACTTTGATGTAATGTCCTTCAAACAAGTCAAAATGAGGCGCAGTGTATGTGGCCTCCACGTGCCTATATGACCTCGCTACGACGCCTGGGCATGCTCCTGATGAGGTGGCGGATGGTCTCCTGAGGGATCTCCTCCCACACCTGGACTAAAGCATCCCTCAACTCCTGGAGTTATATATATATATATATTACATATACATTAAGACACAACGCTTTCTGGAAATGCCCATTAATAGGAACGTTAAAACCATGAGGTTACCATCATACAGTAAAACAGATTTTAATCTACTCGCCCCCTCAATGCATCCGCACAACCTGCAGATAAAGAGGAACCGGCACTATTCATGCATCACAATTTCCTTTATCAGAATGCATATACAGAGTAAAAATACACGGGTGCATTGAACGCTTGATAAAGTGAAACACAACAACCCAGAACAATAAATACTTTCTTTTTTTTCTCTTCCAAGTCTATCCAGTAATCCAAAAAGTAATGTTTTTCATTGAATACATTTTTTTACCAAATTCTTTGCACTCCACTATAATATATTTTTGAATTGACACTTTAGGGTTGGGGTAAAAAAACAAAGGGGGTGTTAAACATTAACCCTTCCTGACCCCCTCTGCCCCCCCCCCTCCTGTTTGAACTCTGCTTTCTAATGCTCCAGGTGTGTCATGGTGCCGACTATATGGGGGGGGGGGGGCTCGCGCTCCAACAATTGACCACTCAATGTCCTGCTCCTGGATTGGCTGGTCACTGTGGCCAGAGTGTCCTTTTTGTAGATTTTAGAAACACCCGGGTTTGGAATAAACAATGGAGATTTGGTAAGGAAACGTGATCATACATTGCATAAGCCTGCCACAACCTCAATGTACCTCATCAACGGCCGGTCCTATCCTTCCTAACCCAGTAACTGCTCTTATGAAATTAATCTGTTTTAATTGAGTCATGCATCCTCCTGGAGCTCTCTGCGGTGCAAATGTTTAGACTGGGGTCAGACGAACGCTGTTTGAACGTGCGTTTACCCGCACATTATTACAGCCGTGGTAGCAACAAATGACATCCAATGACGGCCAACATACAAAGTTCGGCCGCACAACGCAAGCGGTAAACTAACGTGTTTTTGCAAGAACATCTAACCGGTAATACCGACGCAGAGAGTGTGCTGCGTCCGCATAGCGGCGTGTGTGTGTGACTAAGATCTCAGATGCTGCACATTTCCGGCCTACATAACGTCCAGACGCCCAGTTTCCTGGTTTGGATCCGTATAAAATCAAGGCTGTAATTTCGCACCATATGACCGCTATCGCGTCTCCTGTCAAAAAGTGCGTCCGGACGACGTGAAAAATGCGTTAGTCTGACCCTAGCCTTAAATAGATGTGTGTGACTTTGTATCGTCCAGCTTGGTGATCCTACACTCGCTGCCTTTGTACATTTGCTGCCGGCGCTCATTGTCTGGCCAACAATATATGTATCTCCCTTGATACGCCAGCGTCCAGGGACTGCTTTAAACGTCTCTTTCTGCATTGAATATCCCATGTGTTAACAGTTCAGTTCCACTAAGGAAATGTCCCGGGGCAGGTATATCTGAGACTGAAATATGGACCTTGTGGGATTTTAAACGCAGGTATAAAATTTATATCATTGATGATGAAACCCTTAATGCTCGGCACAGGGAAACTAAGCCGGGATACAACACGTTCTTGTAACTGTAGAAATTTACTGGAATCAAAGTATATTAGTTATTGAATTAATCTTTATCCATTCCATTGAGTCGCATCATGACAGGGGCTTCATTTAGAAGTCCTTAGTCTGAAATCCACGCGTCCTCGTTCCCTCAAAAGGCCTATTCATGAGGCGCTGCCTCATTTCCACACTGGAGTGGATTCATAAATCACCGTACGGATGGGACGGCTGGTGTAAGCAGGACGGTGTTACGTTACGCACAGACTGGCTCTGTATGAAGGGCCCGGAGTGTATACACATTGTCTTACTGTGCCACCTCGGACGGTGGGTTTGCCGCATTAGAGCTGTGGGCCTATGACTTCTCTCTTTACCGTCCCGCAGGGTGTTGTATGGTGTACACCTTCAGAAAACATCCATACATAAGGGTTTATTCAACAGGTGCTGAACTTGCCACAGAATTGCACCGAAATTTCACCATACGGTGCAATTTTGTGGCAATTCGGCTGTTCACAAAGCTGTCAATTTGCCAAATATTAGCGAATTGCCAGCCAAATACGGTGCAAATCCCCTCTGATCGCCCCAATTCAGTGACCTTCAACGGCTGTGAAATTCACCATAGACAACGCCGAACAGCACCGAAATGCCTAGCTTTTCAGAGCTTCAATTCAACAGGTTTAAACAGGCAAATCCCAT
The DNA here is from genome assembly GCA_009667805.1 of Leptobrachium leishanense. Classification (NCBI taxonomy): domain Eukaryota; kingdom Metazoa; phylum Chordata; class Amphibia; order Anura; family Megophryidae; genus Leptobrachium; species Leptobrachium leishanense. The sequence goes on along the minus strand of CM019067.1, from coordinate 49,963,713 downwards.
AGGTTTCAATGTAAAAGAATTAAAAATATATATTTTATCTTTTTTTTATTTTTTTTATTCAACCGTTTATTATTTTCATTTGCACCAAAAAGTCTTTTTATTTTTTTATGGCGTTTATTTTTAATTCTGTGACAGACCTTTTACAGATCGACAGCTGCGTGGATCACTTTGGGGACCCTGCGGTAAATGCTGAATTCACTGCAGGGTCGGCGAATTGAAAGTGCACTGAACGAGAAGGCACCAAAATTTCAGTGCTCTCTGAATAACCCTATAGTTTTCAATCAGGCCAAGGTTTATTATTAATTTGTATTCGGTCAAGACATACAGGGTTATTCACGAAGGTGGATAAAAAGAAAATTGCCACCCAATTGCACTGAACGGTAAATTTAACCAGATCTGTATTTTGTCTATTCGCCAAATCTAGGTGAATTGACAGCAAAATAATACGCACTTCACTGCGATTTGGCAGCACCGACATTGTCCCATAGAGAACTAATGGTCTGTCCATCCGCAGACTGAAAAATTGTGGCGAAATGACCGGATTTCGAATTAACAGGTTTAAACGGGCAAATCTAATAGGTTTTAATGTAAAATAATTAATCTTTTAATTTTTATTGACCGTTTTTATTTTTAAATTATTATTTTTTTTTTTTTTAACAATATATTTAATTTTATTCCCATTTATGGTGCAATACGTGAACACACGCAGTGTTTTCAGTGAAATGGAATTGCCAAAGTGTGCTGAAATTTCTGTGCTTTGAATAACCCTCATTGCGATGGGAATTCGAGGGGGACCCTGCGCCCTAAAGGGCTTAATTTGATTGTGTCCCAGACTCCTCTTGCAGGTAGCGCATGTTTTCAAATAGCGAAGCTTTGTAAAGTCCACCGATAACGGACTGAAACGTTGATGTCCTGCTGCACCTAAACGATAAGAGCTTTTGCAAATAAGTCTGTGTATGGAGTGCAAGTTTTTCTTTTCAGGATCATATATTTTAAATTTTATTTTCAAGCGTTTTACATTTATTTATTTTATCTAAAAAAAAAAAAAAAAAAATTATATTTTTTTGTATCTGTCAATTTTATACCAAGAATAACTCTTCCCTCCCCCCCCTCCCCATATATGCGGTTGTGGGGCTATTTTATCCGCCTTACATCTAGTTTAATTTCCTAGAAGTGGTTCTCTCCAGGCACGCGGCGGCCCACGTTCCTACACACCGGTATGGGATGTGCGTCTGGCTCGTGAGCGTCCTCGCTGCATCTGGAAGCACTTACTGTAAAAGACAATAACCAGGTCTGTCGTCCCCACAACTCGCAGGCTCAGAGTTTACTCATCTGGACTGGGAAAGGCCGCGTCACGGCGGCTGTTCCTGCTGGAAGAGAAGGTGTTAAAAATTCAGCAGCTAATAACTGTTAGGCCGACATACAGCCAGCAAGAATCCGTGTGTGCCTGTACTCTCAAAGTTTTAGGCCGGGGTCAGACAAGCACACTGCCGTGAATCCCGGCGTCCGTCGCATCGTTGTGACACTTTGGGCCGGCCACACACTGTAGCGCCCACAAATTGTGAGCACTACTTTGGGTGTGCAGTGGCCGTGCTGAAAGCCTAAAGCACTACGACGCGCGTTCGGAGCTGCAAAACTTGATCCTTCATAGAAGGATCAAGCTTTGCAGTGCTGAGCACACTAACTGCGCTCAACGAGGTGGCCAGACGGGCGTCAGAGGAAGGAACGTCCACTCTCATGGACGTTTGTTCTGCTCTGCAAAACACTCGTCTGACACCGGCCTTAAACGTAAAGTGCCCTTTCCTCGTATCGCAGAAGTACCATATTTTTCGCTCCATAAGACGCACCTAGTTTTTAGAGGAGGAAAACAGGAAAATAAATATTCTGAAATCAAATAGTGTAATAATGGATATACTGTCCCCCCAGCTCATGGATACTGTCCCCCAGCTCGCTCATGGATGTGCCCCAGCTCACCTGTCGCCGCCGCGTTAGGCTCCCTCTGAGCGTGTGTCCGGCGGCAGGAAGCTTGGGCACTCGCCTGGGGGAGCCACGTGATTTTTAAATGGTCATTCGATAAATCAAGCGTAGTAAAAGAGGCGTTTTAGCAACTGGATCTATTTAATTCTCCGCCTGCAAAGAGTTGATCATTATTTTTTCGTTACGCTCTAGGCTTCTGCACTTTATGATTTGGGAGCTTCTGCTTTCGCTGTTGTGGAGAATGTAAATGAAGTCGGGTTACAGAAAAATAATCTACCACGGGGCTTAGAGTGTACCTTTTTAGGACCTGGGTCTGCAGCTTTGGCCCACCAGTTTGGGGAAAGGATTTTACCAGGAAGGATACCAGTTGTTGTGAAACTACATCTTCCATGATTCTCACCCACTCACTAGGTTGGCAGAGACTCCTGGGGACCGTAGGGCCCGATTACATGGTTAACCCTAAAATGGGAATACTAACGGTGAAAACCTGGTTGCGCCGTAACGTCCCCATTTTTTAGTGTGGGATCCCAGGGCAGGTGATATACTTGGCCAATACAAACAAAGCAACTTTATAAAACACATGCTTATGTGTTTTTTCTTTGTCCGAAGTAATTACATATAATGCAGTGACACAAATAGAGGAAAATATCACACAATGGATCCAGTGACCCAAATAGAGGAAAATATCACACAATGGATCCAGTGACCCAAATAGAGGAAAATATCACACAATGGATGCAGTGACACAGAGGAAAATATCACACAATGGATGCAGTGTCACAGGAGAAAATATCACACAATGGATGCAGTGACACAAATAGAGGAAAATATCACACAATGGATGCATCCAGTGACCCAAATAGAGGAAAATATCACACAATGGATGCAGTGACGCAGAGGAAAATATCACACAATGGATGCAGTGTCACAGGAGAAAATATCACACAATGGATGCAGTGACACAAATAGAGTAAAATATCGCACAATGAATGTGCCCAGTGACACATATAGAGGAAAATGTTTTCTTCGCAAAACGTACAAGAGGAAAACAAAGCGCATGTAAGAAATCAGCAACATAAAACAAACACAATAAGGACATTTCATTTTTTGGTGGTACCGGCCCTTTAAAATATTTCAATAACTTTTGTACAATCTTTAAGCAAGAGGTGAGAAAAAAAAGCCGACAGTCACTTTTCACTTCCCCTTTCTTGTGAATCGGCGATGGTTGTCACACACACGTTATGACTATTTAAGGATCCGTCTGGCGGTTTTTTTTAAGTTTTTCCCTATCCTACACTTATTATATTTAAATTTTTTTTGTGTCTGGATGACATTGCATTTTGCACATTATCATTGTGCAAGCGACATGTATGCAGGTGCTATAAGCAGAGATGAGGTTAATCCCATCAGTGTGCGCACATTATCAAAGGAAATAAAGCACTTCGTACAGAGTCTATGGGGGTGAATTCTTTTTTTTATTATTTTTTTTTTAGTGCGATTGTATTTAATATCCCCTGTAACAGATCTCAGATTCGTTAACGCTGCTCCCTTGCCGGACAATAGGTCTCCCACCAGCAATCTTTCTTGCCTTTCTCCAGGCCTTACCCGAAGTTTAAGGCCCAGTACAATGAAACAGTGGTGATGGCGTTCCCCAGAAATGGGGCAGCACTCAGAACCTGCAGACTGTTTTGTAATGAAACACATCCGCAAATAATACAGTGCCTATATACAGTGCCAGGAGCGACCTAGAGACCAATGGAAAATGGTACCCTGACGACCCCCTTCTTCTCCAGTGAGCCAGTCCCTCGTCATCAGGGCCGGTGCAAGCATTTTTGTCTACTCAGGCGAAGATGTGTTTTGGTGCCCCCCCCCCCCCTTAGCCGTATCGTGCCTATCGGGAGTATTTGGTGTCTTCTCACAGAGAGTAAAGGACGCTGCATGTTGCTCTTGCACGGACCTCTAGCTGTGGTCTGAGTCAATGATTGGCACTGTGGCACAGGAGTGTGACACGGTGCCAATACCCACAATACATTACCAGTGCCACAGCTTCCCTACCTTACCACTCTGTAACGCTTTTGTTGTGGTGGGCCTGTGGCTGCCGCTCTTATTTTGGCCGCCACCATAGGGTCCTCTTCCCCTTAGGACGTCAGGGTACGGCCGGCGCCAGCCACAAGTACTGCTAGGGAATCAGGGTGGTGGAGGTTGCTTCCTGCTGACGACATTGGCGGGGCCGCCCGGCACACCGCCATCTTGGTGGAGGCAGTCTGTGATACCGCTCCCACTGGGAGGCTATTCCATGTAATAGTGATATAGAAAGGGTAGTAGATACATATCCTCCCAGTGGAGGCAGTAACGGTGATATAGAAAGGGTAGTAGATACTGCCTCCACTTTGAGGATATGTAACGGAGATATAGAAAGGGTAGTAGATACTGCCTCCACTTTGAGGATATGTAACGGTGATATAGAAAGGGTAGTAGATACTGCCTCCACTTTGAGGATATGTAACGGTGATATAGAAAGGGTAGTAGATACATGGAATAGCCTCCCAGTGGGAACCGTAACCGCAATATAGAAAGGGTAGTAGATACTACTACTTGTATTTTTTTTTTTTTTTTTTTTAAGGCTTTTTATTACTACTTAAAGGACCTTTTTTGTTTATTTAGACACATTTTTATTGGTTTAAACGCCTATTAGAATAGGAGACTTCTTGTTTGGGTTTTTTTGCAGTTCAGTGGAATTCGCTGATTCCAATTCGACATAGTTTGGTTTTTGCCGATGTCCGATAACTGCTTCGACTCCAATTTCGGGGAAAAATACAGCGGCCATTAGCTAAATGGTGAATTCACCGTATTTTTGGCAAAATGGGTCGCAACACAAAGCACCGTAATTGCGTACAATTCCCGGTGCTTTGTGAATAGACCCTTTGGTATCGTTGCTCTATTTCGATTTGATTTAACACTTCTTAACTCCATGTACGGGATGTGTTATCTTACTATATTGCTGTAGCAAATGGAATTACCACTATCCTTTTATATTTATTCATGATTATTTTTGAAGGATGATTTGGGGTTTATTTATTTTTTCTAAACCTAAGCACACCATGTATCCAGTTAAAGAATACTTTTTATAATTGTGACTTAAATCCTATAGGATGCAGAAACCGAGGAGATGACCACACAACCAATGTCACTTTGCTTGTAATCTTAATCCAGGAACTGGATGCTCGAGGGTCCAGGGGCGCCACCCACTGGTGTATTTTGGCCTAGGCCGACTAGGCCCAGGCCTAGGGCGGCACTTTCCAGGGGGCGGCGGCCCGCACTGGGTGGCCCCACCCCTAAAAAAATTATAATTTTTTTTCTTTACTTTTGCAAAGTATTTTACCAGGAAGGATACATTGAGATTTCACTAGTTTACACTTTCAATTTCACTTTCCAGGGGGCAGCAAAAAACCTCACCACTAAATGGGTTACTCACAGAGTACCGAAATGACGCCAACTTTTTGGTGTTCTGTAGTTCCCTGCACTTAGGAGAATAAAATTTCCCCACCCTGCAGTGAATTCACCATTCACCACAGGGTCCCCAAAGTGCATGGAGTCGGCCGCTGAATGCTGCCACCGCAAACCCGTGGCCTGCTGTTTTCAAAAGAACTACTGAACGAAAATGTCTGGAATTTACATATAAGATCCTATGATTGATAATAAAAAGTTCTGTTTTTTGCCCAAAAAAATCTGAAAAATGACTAAAAGGTACTAAAAAAAAAATCCATAAGTAAAGACTTTTTACTGCAGCTTAAAATAATAAATGATTTATTAGATATTGCATAAAAACGGGAATATTTTTAACATTGAAACCTATGGGGTTCACCTGAATAAACCTACTGATTGAAACCACCGAACATCAGGGCATTTCACTGCCATTTCTCTGAGTCTCAGTACCACATGACTGGCTGAACCACGTGAAACGCACGCGCGCAGCTGCCCGCCCTTTCGTTAACACAGACTATATTCTGGACTGAACACCCACCGGGAAGGGAATCAAAGCTACAGTGCACCCTCTGACAGTGTCACCCCACTGCTGACAAGATGGCTCCACAGCATAACTGCTGTGTGCTCATATACACTCGGTTTTCTGGGAGTTTTACTGCAGTGGATTCTGATGCACTCATACACACCGCACATTGCATTGCTGGGAGTTTTATTGCTGTGGATTCTGTGATACACACTGCATATTACTGTGAGTTTTATTGCCCTGGAGCTCTGGGATACGCTCATACACACTGCACATTACTGTGAGTGTTATTGCTGTGCAGCTCTGTGATACGCTCATATGCAGTGCAAGTTTCTGTGGATTTTATTGTTCCACCAATTAGAGCGGCTGTGATCCCGTTTACTTGACATGCGTGGTTGTTCTTTGTAAAAATGCTTGAATGTAAACATTTTCATAATTTTCTTTATCTCAATAGATAAATTTGAAATGGTATACAAAATATACAAGTAGGCACTTGGTATCCACTTTTAATATAAAGAGAGGAAAAGGCTGAGCTTAAAGAGGAAGGGTGGGGATTAACCAGGAAGAGGTGTGCCCTTGACAGGAAGGGGTGCGTCAAATTTAAATTAGGGGTGCACGAGTTTAGTCAGGCCTAGGGCAGCACAAAACCTAAATACACCACTGGCGCCACCACTATGGAGATCTGAAAAGAAAACCAGGAACCCGGCACTCCTGCTGTAAGGACAAACTTATGACCGCAGCGTGTTTCAACTTATTCAGGCTTGAGAAAGGCTTTGCTAAAGGTTTAAGCCGAAACGTTGCAGCTGTCATAAATTTGTCCTTACTGTAGGAGTGCTAGATTCCTGTTTTTCTTTCTAAAGACACGCTACCACGCACGTGAGCTGTACCTAGATTACTTGCGCATTACGCACTTTATAAAACACACGCTACCTGTTTTTTTCTTTTCAGAAGTAATTGTATGTAAAAAGAAAAAATAAAGTTAAGGTTTTGAGATCTTGTTTCCCTTTTTTGTTTTTTTCTTTGTTCCCATGATACAACCTTTACCAAAAGCTTTGTTGCTTTTTACTCTACATTAAGTAACATATGATGTGGAAGAGCGAATGTTTAGATAAGGCGGCATGGGGGGGTCTATTGTTCTCTTGGCTACCTGAGATAAGAGATGTCAGCTGAATGATGTGACAGGGAGCATTAAAAAAAGTCTATACACCCCTGGTCCTTTGAATAAATACATCCCCACAATACAATGATTTAAGTCAGTGACTGACCCATTTTCTCCATTCTATGGCCGATGCCACACAGTGATGGAAAGATACTGTGTGGGGGGTGGGCAGGTCACAACACAAAAGATCACAAACTGGATGCACCCAGTGACACACAAACTATTTTCTTAACTAAACGTACAAGAGAAAAACAAATCACATCTAGTATATCAGCAACATAAAATAAACACAATAAGAGCACTTCATTATTTATTTATGTTTGGGTCCCTTGTAAATCCTATAGAAGGATTTTTGGATTGGTTTTTGAATGCTAAGTGTTCTCTGCTATGAATGTGATTTGATTTTTACAGATTATAGTTTTTATTATCTAGTCGTGTATTGTATTCAAGTCCATTATTCGTCTGATGGGTTCCAGATAACCCCACCCCCCACTTAATGTTTTCAGCAACAGAACTGAAGTTTGTCAAATATGTTCATAGTTTCTGTTTTAGCCTTTTTTTTTTTTTTTTTCTGAATCTTCTTATGATCTTTAAGGTGTTGTGTAATGCGTCTATCAAACACACATACATGAGTTTAGGTCAGTAGGTAGATGGCCGATGACTTGTGGGGCACCATAATGGAAGAGACTTAGGCTAGGGTCAGACGAGCGCATTTTTCACGTTGTCCGTGAAAAAGTGCGTTTGAACGAATGGACGTATTTTTTTCACAGAATACGCGATAGCGGTCATATGATGTGCATTTTCATATGTGATTTTGTACGGATCATCAATAAAACCCTTTTGTGTCTGGACGTTATGTTGGCCGGACATTAGCAGCGTCTGACGTCTCCTAATCACACACACACCGCTATGCGGCCGCAGCGCACTCTGTACGTCAGTAGTAGCGGTTTCACGTTCTCGAAAAAATGCGTTCGTTTGCCACTTGCGTTGCACGGACGAACTTTCGTGCGGCCGTTCGTCGTATGTTCCCTGGCATTGGACGTCATTTGCTGCTAGCACGGCCGTGATTTCGTGCGGCTAAACGCACGTGAAAAATGCGTTCGTCTGACCCTAGCCTTAAGGGTGTAAAACAAGTGATGGGTTACTGGTCTTCAATGGAGCCCACCTCCAGTGTGTTGCTCTTTTAATTTAGAAAACAAAAGTTAAAGGGACATACTAGGGTTAAAACGAGAAGGGGATGGGGTAGAGAGTGTATTTTAGCCAGGTGACTTGTGGTGTTTTTTTCTCCTCCCACTCTCCTTGAATCAATTGGAGCTCCCTCGGTGCTCTCCTGGACATGACTTGCTGCCTGCAAGCTGCAGTAGTTACGTGACCATGGAGAGGATGGACACTCAAGCTAATGTCCAGCCAATCCAGTGGCTCTCTTCTCATCACTGCTCTATAACCGTGGAGACACAGGTTTGAATCCCAGCCAGAGCACTCTCCTGTAAGTGTCCTTGGGCAAGACATGCTCGCCACCCAGGACATATTTGAAAATGAGCGAAATCTCAATGTATCCTTCCTGGTAAAATACTTTCTCAAAAAAAAAAAGGTCCATGGTTGAGGAGGAATATTTTAAGTATACAACTGTTACCTTTTTATTTTTTCCTGTGACTCGCTGCTGTACACCAAGCCTCATGGTACCGCATCTGCTGGCAGACGTTGTGTACTTCTTGTCTTATTAATGAGTCTTTATTCTCCGCTGGCAGATCTGTAGGGATCGGCCGTCATTGACACTTCAGCTGCCGGTCTGTAACTCTTGGGAGTCTGCCGACAAGGCTGAATTGAAACGGCCGGGTTATACACGGTCATACAGTATACTTGTACATGTAATGGTTCAATGATTTGACGTTTATAGTTATGTGTGCATATTTGGATATAATATACATATAAACACACTCCACTACTTGTCACAAAATTTATTTGCGTCCAGACACCACTCCAAAGTTGAAAATTGCACTCCTGACCTGACGTGACAAGGGGACAAAATTCTTAAAAATATTGTATACAATGCCCTTGAGGCTGCGCGTAGAAGACATAAATGCGTTTTGTATTTTTAGACTTGGCTAACATCCCCAAGATATCTCATTAGACACAAATATTACCAAGTCCGAAAATCCTTCATTGCCAGAGTACATCAAGATGAGAAGGCATTCTGATCCTGTATGTATAAATGTTTTGTTGGCATCTTCGGTGCAGTTAGGATGAGATGTAGGTGAAAGGTAGACCCTAAGGCCCCGTTCACACTGTGCGACATGAAAATCGCACAATTTTCATATTCACGACATTGAGCAATAATGTCGCCGTTATGCGCGAAAAACACCACCTATGCAAATCGCAAAAAAAAGGGACACATACCAGGGACCAGCTACTGCAACATTGCGCGACAAGATGTGAACAGCTCCATTGGAGGCGCTACATAGTGCGGAAATATGCGCGCTGTGGCGGCAAAAAATGCACGATAAATCGTACAGTGTAGTCAGGGCCTTAGGCTGCGGTCACAGAAGCGCACGGAGTGCGTCCGTGTGACTGCACTTCCCTGCGTCCGCCGCAGCTTTTGACAGGGAGGGCCACACGGGATAGCACGTGCACGAATTGCGCCGCTACCACCGGATGTGACTTTAGCCTGTCAAAAAGCTATGATGGACGCTGACGGGGCTACAAAGCGCGATCCTCCATTTGAGGATCACATTTTGTAGCGCAGAGTGCATGAACTGCACTCAGTGAGGTGGCCACATGGCCGTCAGTGGAAGGAACGTCCACTCTGACGTACGTTCCTTCTGCTCAAAGAACGCTTGTGTGCCCGCAGCCTTAGGGTTGGAGCCACAGATGCACTAAGTGCATCCATTGTAGCGTTTCGAACATTCGGCAGTGAAGAGCACTTCTTGTAATGCGCACACTTTTAATGCATGTGGATTTTGCCTCCCTGTCCAAGCGCAACAACCTACATCAGACGAGTCTACAAAGCGCAAGTCTCCTGTGCGCGCAGCGACGTGGCCATGCGGAAAGAACGTCTGTTCTCACGGATGTTTATTCAACCCTCCTTTTGTATGTGTGTCTGGCACTTACAGGTTGCATTCGGGTGTGTAATGGCAGTGGTTGACTTCCAGTTGTGTCAAGCTCCCACCAGGCACAAAGTTGTACACATTACTACACATTTGATCCCAGCTACGTCCCACTATAATGACGGACGAGCAGGTCTTGGCGTTCCTGTTATGAATCATCTATTTCCCATTGATGATGGCAATCCGGCCAGCTGACAGGGTGCCATGGCCAACCTACCCGAATCCAACCTTCATATTAATGCCGCGTCTGATATAAGCCTCACATTAAACTTTTATTCTTCATTTCAGATAATGACGCCCAAGCAGAACGTTCCGGAAGCGTCCACATTTCTGGACTCCCCGTCGGTAAGTCTAGTTGATGTTATTAATAAATTATTCGTTAAAAAACGTAAATATGACACCAGAAATGATGACTTTGGTCAGATGACTTATTGCTGCCTGTCTCGGGCATTTCAGCAGTTTAAGCGTAAAATAAATGTCCTGGAAGGGTTTGATTGACGTCTGCCGGGGTCTGAGCTGATTTTATAGTGATTTAAAGGACGGTTTCGTTCCTCTGCAGACTCTGCTGCCGTCACCCCTTGGGGATACGCGAGTATTCAGCGTTTGCAGGGAATGGAACGCTTTGCTGGACCTTTTTATTCTTTGTATTGAGCTCACGTCCATCTCAATCCAATTAGGACATTCTCCTTCCAAAGACGTTTTTATATATAAATACATGTAACGGAGTTGCTTTTAGTGTGTGCGTCCCCTTATTTAATTAATAAGCCCGAAACCGCTGTCCAGGAGTGGCTTTAATTCGTTGCATAACCTGACCTTGGCTTAAAAAGCCATCTAGAATGGTGTGTCACTGGCAAGGAGGATTCTGTGTGAGAAAATGCTGACTTCATTTGCATGTCCTTCCCAGAGTTCCTTGCTACATATGGGGAATGTAGCACATGAGCTCTGTAAAGCCGTTCTCTGAATTGCTGGAATGTGTAAATGTCTTCCACAATTATAAACTTGATATTTTTTATTTTTTATTTTTTTTACTCTATTTATTATTAGTGTGTGTTTACTCGCCCTTTTGTTCCTCGTCGCACTCTGCTCATCTAATTCATCTCGGGGTCTCCTGAACCTGGAAGTCCCTCAAGCTTTTATTGACAATTTGTTCTATGTGTAGGAACCGCAAATTGTGCACCGCTACAGACTTGCGCACTTTACACACACAAGTTCCTTAGCGCCTGCACAGATATGATCCATGGCTGTATTGACTTGCTGTCGCTGGTGATCTCAGCAGGTGACATCAGCACGCTCTCTGCTGATGTCACTAGTGACCAATCTGTTGGACGGATTTTGAATTTCCCGGCTGCCAGTGAAACTGGGTGGGATGGAGGAAACTCCTCCACCTCACCCCTCATTTCAGCCCGATCGTGGCAGCATGGTGGGTGGGGGATAAGGGGGCTGATTTTACACATCCTGACCACTCTTTAAAAAGCTGAAGTGCTCAGGATGAGTGAAGTGTCCCTTTTAATTTCAATGTAAACAGTACATTGGGACCTTCAACGGAAAATCAAGTCATTTTGACTGCACAACCCAATAATATATGTGTTTTTTTTTGTTTTTTTTTAACCCTGGCTTTACCGCTGGTATCTAGTGCTGAAATATTTCTTCACTTTAAAGTCCTCCTACTCGAAGGGAACATTGTGGGTTTTTTTTTTTTTTTTTGGGGGGGGGGTTCATTAATGGCAAACTACTATAAAAGATTGTGTGTGTATAAAAAATAGTTCTTGTACGTTCAGTTTTCCTTTCCTGAATTTAATAAGACATTCCAGACGTTACAACCAATTTCGTTGAATCTGTATGAAACGGACGTTATTCCCTAAACACACTTTCTTTTTTTCTACGTTGGTTTAACGAGGATGAAGTACGGTGGTGCACGTGCTGGAAGCTATGCTGAATTCACGCTTTAGGGAGCAGCCTCTGTCGTTTGCCTTCGTTTTCACCATTTGTTTCCCTTAGTAGTTTGTGCTGAAGTTGTCTAGAGCAGTGGTCCCCAACCCTGGTCCTCAGGACCCACTAACAGGCCAGATTTTGTAGATCACCATGGGGAAAAGCGGACTGAATCCTGCAATCACTGAGCAGCAAATCATAACACCTGTGCTGTGCTTCAGATATCTGGCAAACCTGGCCTGTTAGTGGGCCCTGAGGACCATGGTTGGGGACCACTGGTCTGGAGAACACTTCATGGGGGTTTCTGCCGTAGTTAAGTGTTGCTTTCTCTGTAGTTTACCCCCCCCCCCCGTGTTTCAATCAAAGTTGCCTACCATTGTTTGTGGCTTGTATGAGAGGTCTACAGAGATTAGCGCTTAAGGATGTTTGCAGGATCGTCGCCTGCAGGTGTTGGATAAGCCGATGTTCGCCGTAGTTGCTTCAAAGGTTAACATCGCCTTAGCGAATTACCCCTCTAGGAGCCAGGGAAGACCTTGTTTCAGGGAAATGCAGAATAAGTCAAATGTGAAGTGTTAACTTGTTCAGGACGCGCTGGTACATTACCTCACATGCAGTCACGAACCAAATCCTGCTACTTCCACCTAAAAAAACATTGCACGCACCCACCCCTTTCTTAATCTGGACTCTAGTAAAATGCTCATCCAAGCTCTTATCTCCCACCTTGACTACTGTAACCACCTTCTCTCTGGCCATAAGAGATCCCAGATTCTCCCTTTGCAGTCTATTATGAATGCTGGTGCCAGACTCATACACCTCACCTCCCGCACCTCACCCCTTTGTCAATCTCTACGCTGGCTCCGTGTCTCCTATAGAATCCAATTCATTATACTGGTGCTCACGTACAAAGCTCTCCGTAACCGCACCCCAACTACATCTCCTCCCTTATTAACCGGTACATCCCATCCCGACCACTTCGCTCAGCCAATGATCTGATGTTATCAGCTCCTCGTACCCGCACCACCAACTCTCGCCTTCAGGACCTCTCCCGAGCTGCCCCCTTTCTATGGAACTCCCTCCCCTGCAACATCAGACTCTCCCCGTCTCTCCAGTCCTTCAAGACGTCTCTGAAAACACATTACTTTAGAGAAGCCTATCTGTTCGTTTCTTGCACCATCTTCCCACCCAGCCCACATGCACCCTGCAACTTTGCTCTCTATTTACCCTCACCTAGTGTCACCCCTCTCCTCTTAGATTGTAAGCTCTTGGGCAGGGTCCTCTCTCCTCACTGTTCTGTGTTTAACTTGTATGTACATTGTTATTCTGTCTCTCCCATTGTACAGCGCTACGGAACTTGTTAGCGCTTTATAAATACTTGTAACTGTAACCTGTGTTAACGACACGACGCGTCCATATCGCGAATGAGCAAGTGTAGCCGCTCACGACCCACAGGCAGTGCACGATCTGTTGCCCGGTGGCCTCAGGCCTGGGGCAGTCCAGCAATAGCCAGTGGTGGTTGTGGGAATTTATAGTCAGACCCTGGGACACAATATAACAAGGTTAGTATTGACAGACCCTGATTTTGTCAGTTCCTGTCCCTGTCCGCACTCTGCTTCTGTCAGGCAGAGTGAAGAGGCTTTCCCAGACAGGGGCTTCTTTATTTTCGTCCGACCAATGAATAGTACAGTCTGGTCAGCTGAATTACATTTCTTTTTTTTTTTTTTTTTTAACCTAAGGGTTAATTTAATTTACTTCTAAAAAATATATAATTTCTATTCTGTTCAGGTTTGTTGACATTTTATACTATACTTGTATTTTTACTAAACTGCACACATTCTTGGGTAAATGAAAGAGCGCGAAATTGTGGTTACAGAAAAACGCAGCTAAATTTTAAATATTGCCTGTCATTGTGTTTCCACAGAAAAGAGCAGGTCATTAAGGGGTTAAAACAGGCCACTTCCTGCCTCTTTCTGTTTGGGTTTAGCATTGCTCTTGATAAGGTTACACTGCCACCTACCTGATGCAAAAGAAACTGCTAGGCTTGAGATTTACTCAGAGCGCCAGTGTTTGTTGTTACTGCAACAGTGACAAACACCGGCGTTTCACTAAAAAGAAAATACAGAAAGTCACAGGAGAAGCTTCGCAGTGAAACTTCCCTCGCAGCTCCCTGGATTTTTCTCTTGTGAAACGCCAGCGTTTGTCGTTGTTGAAACAATGGGTCATACCAGTGTTTGCAAATTCCGGGGAAAAAATGCTGGCACTTTCAGAATAACCCACTAAGGTTGATTATTCTATTCGTCAGCGGTCTAAACCAATCGGGGGCATTTAATTACTGTCATTGTAGCAGCATCACATTCTGCAGACCTTCATTAAATTGGAGATTTAAGATGATCTTTTTTTGGGGGGGGGGTGCTCTATTGAAGTCTGTATACGTATTGATGGTATTCTTGTTTTTTCTCAATGTTTTGTTTTGTAGGTTGCTCAGGGATTCCAGAAGAAATCCGAGATCGTAACGGGATAATAACCAGCCCCGGCTGGCCTCTAGAATATCCATCAAGAATCAACTGTAGTTGGTATATCCGAGCAAATCCTGGCGAATTCATTACCGTCAGGTACATGCGACCGTATATAGTGACTTGTATCATACAAAGGTGTTAATCATGGAGGGTTTTTTTCGTCTTGCTGATATTCTGCCAATATTTTAGCATCATCGTGTTGGCCTGAATTGAGGATTGTATGTTACTAAAGGAATCTTTTTAAAGCTGTTTTTGAGGGCTCATGATTTCCTCACGGACACCCCAACAGCCGTTACTATAGAGTAAGTGTAGAGCACTTACCAGGAAATCAAGTTTTATTCTTTTTTTCAGTGACTGGTAATTTCTGGTACGAGTAAATATGACACTCAGGATGTTTTGGGAAGTTTAAATCTTTTAGTTTAAGAAAACGCGGGATTTTTAAAAAATATAAATTTATAACAATATGACAAATATTTAAAAAGCACCAACATAATCTGCAGCACTGTACAATTGGTAGGAGCCACATGTAAAATTAACAAGTTTGACGAAACCTGAACGATGGGGAAAAGAACCTGATGCAGTGAGTTTACAATCTATGGCTGGTGTCAGACGAGCGTTTTACGAGCGGAAGGAACGTCCATGGGAGTGAACATTCCTTCCACTCTGACACCCGTCTGGCCGCCTCGCTGAGTGCAGTTAGTGCGCTCAGCGCTGCAAGGCTCGCTCCTCCTATGGAGGATCGCTCTTTGCAGCCCCGTCAAACACGTGTCGTAGCGCTTCTACGTGGAGGCTTTCTAAACAGATAAGCACGCCTGCTGTGGCGCACACAATTTGTGCGAGCGCTACAGCGTGTGGCCGGCCCCGTCTCAGCGTCACAATGCTGCGACAGACGCCGGGGGGCACATAAGCTGGTGTCAGGCAAGCGCACTAAGACGGTGCTTCCCAAACCTGTCATCAGAACCCATAACAGGCCAGGTTTGCCAGATATCTGAAGCACAGCACAGGTGATGATTTGCTGCTCAGTGATTGCAGGATTCAGTCTGCATTTCCCCAAGAGAATCCTTAAAACCTGACCTGTCGAAGGGTCCTGAGGACCGGGGTTGGGAAACACTGATCTAAGTGGACAGTGAATTCAGATTTATAGTTAGCTACTTATACAGCGCCAACAGATGCCGTAGCGCTTTACAATGGGGAAGCACGAGCAGGTGACATAATAAATGATAAAACATAAGGGACAGACGGCCCTGCCCATAGGATAATTGTCCTACAAATGCAGCACTTTATGCAAGTGCTCAGCCAGACATCCTAAGAGCTTACAATCCTAGGGCTGAGACAAGTGAAACAAAAGGGAGCAGGGGGAGTGTGGAGTTAATTACCAGAGTGCATGATAGTAAGTCAGAGAATTCCGTCCATGGCGTTGTTACGTGTGGCCATTCTGTCATTTGACCATCATAGACGATAACGTGATGTGTTGTTCATGTTCCAATGGATTTCTCATAGTAAAACCTTATTCTTTTTCAGTTTTCAAGAATTTGATCTTCAAAACTCAGACTCCTGCAGCTTTGATTGGCTGACTATTGGTCCAACTCAAAATTACGACGGTGTTCGCGTGTGCGGCTCTACAATACCACCACCGTATATCTCCGTGCAAGACCACGTGTGGATCAGATTCCATTCAGACAACCGTATAACTAAAAAGGGCTTTCGCTTATCCTTCTTTGCAGGTAAATCTTTAATGGGCTGATCGTGTTTGGCAGTGCTTGTAAATTTAACAATCCCGATAGGCAGGTTTGTTTCTAGGCGTGTCCCAATCTAGAAACATAGAAAATGTCGGCAGAGAAGAACCTTTCGGCCCATCTAGTCTGCCCAATTACATGGATACTTTACCTGGATTTATCTTTTGTTTAGGATAGCCTTATGCCTATCCCATGCTTGCTTAAATTCAATTACTGTTTTGGTCTCTACCACTTCAACTGGAAGACTGTTCCATGTATCCACCACCCTCTCAGTAAAATAATGCTTCCTGATGTTACTTTTAAACTTTTGCCCCTCTAATCTAAGACTATGTCCTCTTGTTTTGCTACTTTGTTTCCTTTTAAATATACTCCCTTCCTCTACCTTGTGGATTCCCTTTACGTATTTAAATGTTTCTATCATATCTCCTCTGTCTCGTCTTTTTTCCAAGCTGTACATGTTAAGATCATTAAGCCTTTCCTGGTAACTTTTCTCCTTCAAGCCGTACACCATTTTAGTAGCCCTTCTCTGAACTCTCTCTAAGATGTCTATATCCTTCTGGAGATACGGTCTCCAGTACTGCTCACAGTACTCCAAGTGAGGTCTCACCAGTGCTCTGTACAGTGGCATGAGCATCTAGGGATCGGGATTTGATCGGGCTATTTTTGGGGGATCAGGTATTGGCATTTTCAAGCTGATCCGATTTAGGCTAGGGTCAGACTAACGCATTTTTCACGTTGTCCGTGAAAATGCGCGTTCGAAGAATGGACGTATTTTTTCACGGAATACGCAATAGCGGTCATACTATGCGCAGTTTCATCCGTGATTTTGTACGGATCATCAATAAAACACTTTTTGGGTCTGGACGTTATGTTGGCCGGACATTAGCAGCGTCTGACGTCTCCAATTCACTCACACACGCCTCTAGCGGACGCAGCGCACTCTGTACGTCAGTACTAGTGGTTTAACGTTCTCGAAAAAATGCGTTCATTTTCCACTTGCGTTGCGCAGCCGCACTTTTGTGCGACCGTACTTCGTATATTGGCCGTCATTGCCCGGCATCTGCTGCTAGTGCGGCCGTGATTAAGTGCGCCAGAACGCGCGTTCGCACTGCCTCAGTCTGACCCTAGCCTTAGAGTACGAGGCATGCCAGGCTGCAAGACACCAAGCTGGAGTCCCGAAGCCTCGACATTTGTCACGACACCTTGTCACGACACCCTATCTGCTCACAAGGAAGACGTTGCGAGTGGTTGCAGAGCCGTTTCTCGAAGGCCGTGTGAGCAGATTTCAATAACAATCTCCCTTGAATGCTGTCCTTACGCTCCGTGCTAGGGTTGTAACCCCCCCCTTAGGGAGTGCGGGCTGCATTGTGGAGATTGCCGGCGGCTGCATGGTTGTGCACAGCTTTCAATAACAAGCGGTGGCTCTGCACTCAGCCCCATCGTCTTCACTACAAGCAGGCAGCGACAGTGCAGAGCCTATAGGACTCGTGCTAGGAGTTTCTCAGATAGAGAAGGCGCTGCAGTCAACACAAAGACCGCAGAACCATTTGGCGGTAGAGCCACCGGCCATACAGTATCGGTTCTGGACTCTACATCAGCTGATACCAACCACCACACGACTTGGATCGGATTGGTTATGTATTACACCAGCGCCACCTAATAGGGAAGATGTAGATGAGATCGCCAGCACTATGGGGAACTGCACACCATCATGCAGTACAAATCTTAACAAAGATAATAAATGTGAAAAACAGTGCTGCGCTCTAAGCATGGGTTACCTTCTCTGTGCACTCGACAGTGGTCATGTATTGTCACGCCTTGTATTGAATGAATACATGACCACTGTCGAGTGCATAGAGAAGGTAACCTATGCTTATTGAGCACTGCACTTACTGTTTTTTTCATTTAGATCGGATTGGTGACCAAAAATGATCGATCAGGACATCCCAGTGAACATGTCACTGGTACTCAAGGCCAAGCATTGTGTAACAAAAGTGTGTTTTATGCCAAATTATGATTTGTAATGGGAATGTCTGCCACCTACATTTTGGTTAACAACCGACCCTTACCGAGCCTCGGGGCCTCTGCATTGACAGTGTCTCCACTGACTGCTCGCGGGTCCTGCTGTAGGCAGGGTAAGTGCTGGCAAGTGAATGCAGAGGTACCTGGAGACTCGCAGCTTCTTCCCCGCTTCATGCATGACTCGCAAACAGACAGGGCAAGGGACGCGAGACACTCACACGGCGTTGGATGTCTCACTCATTCTGGAGTCCGGTATCTGCATGGGTCGATAAAGCCAATCTCTGATCCCCAAAAAAGCCGGGATCAGGTACTGATCGTGTTCTTGGGATCAGATCAGGACATCCTTAATTTGTAATCCCTCTTGGGGCTGCCTTAATGTATCTTTTATCACTTTCTTCCAGGAAAAACCAAATGCTCAAATGACCGGTTCCGTTGTGACAACGAGAAGTGTATCTCGGATACTTTAAAATGTAACCATGTTGATGATTGCGGAGATGGCTCCGATGAAAAGCTTTGCACCAAATTTACCCGGCCCACACTGGCTTCATATGAGCCGTGTACATACAACCAATTCCAGTGTCTTTCGCGCTTCACCAAAACATACACCTGCCTCCCGAACTCATTGAAATGCGACGGGAACATAGACTGCCTGGACCTTGGCGATGAGATAGACTGTGACATGCCTACGTGCGGACAGTCCCTCAAATATTTCTACGGCGCCTTCAGCTCTCCAAACTATCCAGATTTCTATCCACCCGGCAGTAACTGCACATGGCTCATTGACACTGGTGACCGACGCAAAGTCATCCTGCGCTTCACAGACTTTAAGTTGGATGGTACAGGGTATGGGGACTACGTTAAAATATATGATGGACTAGAAGAGCATACACCCAAATTGCTGCGTGTCTTGACTGCGTTTGATTCTCATACTCCTCTCACAGTAGTGTCTTCGTCTGGACAAATTAGGGTTCATTTCTGTGCCGATAAGGTAAATGCCGCCAGAGGGTTTAACGCCACATACCAGGTGGATGGCTTCTGCTTGCCGTGGGAGATCCCTTGCGGGGGCAACTGGGGGTGTTACACTGAACAGCAACGCTGTGACGGCTACTGGCACTGTCCCAACGGGAGAGATGAGTTAAACTGTACCATGTGCCAAAAGGATGAGTTCCCATGCTCCAGGAACGGCGTCTGCTATCCCCGATCAGACCGGTGCAACTACCAAAACCATTGCCCCAACGGATCAGATGAGAAGAACTGCTTCTTTTGCCAGCCGGGAAATTTTCACTGTAAAAATAACCGCTGCGTGTTCGAAAGCTGGGTGTGCGACTCACAAGACGACTGCGGGGACGGCAGCGATGAGGAAAACTGTCCTGTTATCGTTCCTACAAGAGTCATCACTGCCGCGGTGATCGGGAGTCTCATCTGTGGACTGCTGCTGGTCATCGCTTTGGGGTGTACTTGCAAGCTTTACTCTCTACGTATGTTTGAACGCAGGTAAGTGGGCCTTCTTAATTCCAGTATAGCAAATCCAGAGTTTGACAAGTTTACAGTGATCTACATTATTTAAACTGCACGATCCTTACACTTTTTGTGACCATAGAAGTAAAATTTAAGTCGATCTTCTTCTAAAGCCATTAATTTGCCCTCAGAATAAGAAGGACTGTTTATTTCATGGTAACTTATTCGTCTGTTCTGGGGTGGGTATTTCTGCCGAAATGCAAACTCCCAGAATCTGGTGCCAAGTGATCTTTTTTTTTTTTTTGCTTCGGAAGAATCACTGGGGTCAGTACAATAAACCCCACCAAAAAAAAACATACCTCTGATCTCATGATGCAGAGCGGTGTTACTCTTTGCTCAGCTTGCGAGACGCATGCGGCCAGCGCAGCCGACAGTGGCTTGTGGACCTCCATCAGTGACTCTCTCTCTCTCTCTCTCTCTCTCTCTTCCCCCCCCCCCATCTCCGGCCGTCACATTCAGTCTTATACTCTCTCATCCGGGCAGGGTTTGCAGCCACGGCGCTTCCCGGCCATGTTTTTAGGCTGCATTGCGGCCTGGCCGGTGGAGAATCAAAGATGGCGGTCAGCCCCTCTGACATTGGAGGGCTCGCCGGCTGTGTGACTTATCCGCCCAGCCCTATGTGCCCCGCCCTAGCGGTTCTCTCCCAGCAGTCACACCCTGAGAAGACACTGAGGTGAGGGTCTCACGCTGGCCGGGCTGCGGCCTGGACTCCCTGGAGCTGAAAACTGGATGGAAGGAGCAGCACCAAACCTCGAGTTAGGTCACCCCTGCTGTATTAAAAAAATAAATAAATACACCCCCCCCCCCTCGGGGGAAAAAAAATATAATGTGTATGTACAGGCACTGCTTTTTGGCTTTGCCTTATGTATTACCAAGCACAACCCCCCCCCCCCCCCCCCCCAAAAAAAACTGAATGACTTTATTTCCCCCCCCCCAGATAACAATTCCGCTTCGGGATAAAATAAAAACAGACGCAGAAGCAATAATGACCTGGCTGGGGATACGACAAATATACATGTGTACAGAAAAGAGCTGTTTCACGCCTGTTCCCTAACAGGGTGGCTGCGTGGACCAGAAGTATCCAGCTCCTTCCTTTTTAATCCCAAAGCGGAATTGTACCTGGTGAGGGTATAAAAGGAAACCCACCAGTCTCCCTCATGAAAAGCAGCGTGAGCTTGCTTGGAAAGCAGCTTGATTTCATGAGATAGGACTCACCTGACCAGAGGTTGCCATGACGTGGCAGGTGAGCTTACACTTTAATGGCCAATCAAGTAAACCAAAACCTCTGTCTTTTGTTTCACATGGGGCTACAGGAGTGCGCGCAAATGACAACCTTTTTTTTCTTATGTTTTATACATGGAGCAGGCTGGATACTTCTGGTCCGCGCAGCTTCCCTGATAGGGCACAATTAAATAAAATATGAAACCGTTTTTTCTGTAAATATTAAAATTGTACAAGTTTTGTTAATTTATCCATTTTAGAACTAGTGTAATACAGATGCTCATAGACCTCAAAAACGTATATTTATATTAAAAAAAAATGGGAATAATTCAGCAATGTAACAGCCAGAGATAAAATGGCCACCTCAGCCATAGATTAGCCATGCCCCGTCACGAACAGAAACTTGTACAAAGATTACTTTATTTCTCGACCAGTGGCATGGGTTTCCTCCTAATCCAGTGGTTTCCAACCCTGATCCTCAGGTCCCCCCAACAGGTCAGGTTTGCAGATATGTGAAGCACAGCACAGGTGATATGATTTGCTGCTCAGTGATTGCAGGATTCAGTCTGCTTTTCCCCAAGGGAATCCTTAAAATCTGGCCTGATAGAGGGACCTGGTAACAAGGCTGCGAATCACTGACTTAATCAGTTAAGTTAAAAAAATATATATATATATTTTTTTTTTGAGAAAGTATTTTACCAGGAAGGATACATTGAGATTTCTCTTGTTTTCAAGTATGTCCTCGGTGGCGAGTATGTAACGTTAGATGTCTTGCCCAAGGACACTTACTGGAGAGGTTGCTCACTGGGATCGAACCTGTGTCTCCACATGTTACCTCTACTCCACCCAGTTACTATTCTGACCTTTTTGTCACAGTTGGTTTACTACACATTGCAGACGGCTCGGCCACTGGTTTCTTGGCTGCAGGTAGACCTCATCAGAGGTTGTCTTGTGCATTTTATTGATGTTTATTCCTAGAATCACTTGCTAGTTGGTGGATTAACCCCTTAGTGACCGGGCGGTTTTACACAAATCCGTCTTTTAGTGACCGCTGCTGTTTTTACGTTTCTGCGCTGTTAGTGTTTAGGTCAAATTTTCCTCTTACTCGTTTATTCAACCCACACATATTATACACCCTTTTTCCCGCCATTAAATGGACTTTCTAGAAATACCATTATTTCCATCATATCGAATAATTTACTATAAAAAAAATATGAAATATGAGGAAAAAAATGGTAAAAACACACTTTTTTGTAATTTAATCCCCAAAATCTACAACCACCCAAAACGACCCCAGCTAAATAGGTTTAAAATTTTGTCCCGAGACTAGAAATGCCCAATTTTTACATGCGTTTGCTTTTTAACCCCTTCACTGCTGAGACAGTTCACCTATGTGCGCTGCGCTCATTCTGACCATTTTGTGCTATTTATTTTTAGATGACAGCCTAGGTCCTATTTAATTAAACTCCCCCCAGACAAAAAAATACTTTTAAAAAAAAAAAACTTTTTTTTTTTTAATTTTTTTTTAAAACCAAACCTGGTCATGTTTGGTATCATTTGAAAGGCCATAATCAGGAAAGGCCATGGATCGGCCTTAGGATCCCCTTATCTCTACATGGCAGCTAGAGGGTTAACTGGCCCACTGACATCCTCACACATATGGTGAGGTTGTCAGTGGGTGGGGGGGGACCTGGAGGCTTGGCTGACATCCAAGATGTCAGCCCCCCTCCAGGTTTGAATCGCGTTTTGGCGCCAATTGGCGCCGCAACGTGATCCGGCGGCGAAATGGTTAATGACATACACCGCTGGAAAGGGGAGGCTCTCCCCTCTCCAGCGGTGCAAACGGCATCTCCCTAGCTTCAATGGTTGGGGAGATAGAGGGCTCCGAAGGAGCCCCCCCCCTCCCCTCCATTGAAAAGCATGGGGACGCCTGCTGATGACGTCACCACGCAGCGTGGCGACGTCATCAGCCTCGCCTGCCCATGTAAATCACATGGGCAGGCTTCCTCCCTGCCAGATCCCCGTGGGATCCGGCGAGGGAGGTGAGTATCGGGCGGGAGGGGGATTAGGCGCCGCTGACGTACCCTGTACGTCCGCGGGTCTAAGGGAGACCCGAGTACAGGACGTACAGGGTACGTCAGAGGTCCTTAAGGGGTTAACTCCGCTGATCCTGGCGGCGCAAAATCCAGACTTCATATCGGGTAATGTGCTGTGATGAGGCAGGGAAGTGCAGATCCGTATGTGTCGTTAATGCCATTCAATTATCTACCATTTATTTCCCTTTTTGTTTTGCAGATCATTCGAGACCCAGCTTTCTAGAGTGGAAGCTGATTTATTACGACGCGAGGCTCCTCCTTCATACGGACAACTGATCGCACAAGGCTTAATTCCACCAGTAGAAGACTTTCCTGTGTGTTCTCCAAATCAGGTAAAGCCGTGCATGTCTATCGATTCTTACAAGCTATTTTCTTGTGCAGTTGTGTGTAGGGAGCACTCTTCTAATGGAAATGGTTTGTTGCGTCTTCAAACCCAAAATGATCACAACTTGACACTTTATCCGGTTATGGAGAGCTTTATATGTGCGCACCAGTATTTTCAAGTGGATTCTAATGGAAACCAGGAGCCAGTGTAGAGATTGACAGGGGTGAGGTGCGGGATGTGAGGTGTAGGAGTCTGGCACAGGCATTCATAACAGACTGCAGAGGCAGAATCAGTGCTTTTTTTTTTTTTTTTTTTTTTTTAGGCCAGAGAGAAGGAGGTTGCAGTAGTCAAGGTGGGAGATAAGAGCTTGGATGAGCATTTTAGTAGAGTCCTGATTTTGCAGGACGGACGCGTGCAATGTTTTTTAGGTGGAAGTGGCAGGGTTTGGTTAGTGACTGAATGTGAGGCGTGAAGGAGAGATCCGTATCCAAGAGGAACCCTAGGCAACGAGCCTGAGAGGTAGTAATGGTGGCTCCATTCACCTGAAGGGAAATGGGAGCAAGAATGGAGGTTTTAGAGGGAGGGAAGACTAGCAGTTCAGTTTTTGAGAGGTTAAGCTTCAGGAAACAGGAAGTTATCCAGTTGGAGACAGCTGACAGGCAGACACCGTCCAACACATGGGGAGCATCTTACACGTGCTTTGTTTTTCTCTTGTATGTTTTAGTTTAAGAAAATATTTTACTCCTATATGTGTCACTGGGTGCATCCATTGTGTGATCTTTTGTGTAAACTGCCCCCACCCATTCCCCCCCCCCCCGTGTACCTTTTACAGCATTGGCTAGTCACTGCATGACATTGGTCATAGAATGGAGTAGAAAGGGTCAGTCACCATCTCACATAATTTTGTTTGGGATGTAGTCGAAGGACATCGGGGGCCTTGATTAAAAGTCTTTTAAGCTCCTGGTCATATCTCATGCAACTGCCAGCTCTTATCTTAAGTAGCCCTGACAACTCAATACACAGCTGACCACTGAAGCCTTATCTAAACATCTCCTGCTCCGTACTCATTAAACTGTTAAATACTGTATAGGATAAAGTACAGCCACAAAGTAAAAAGTTCGCACAGATTTTGGTAATTGTTGAATCATGGGAAATGTCCACAAAATGGAATCGGACTTAAAACCAATTAAAATGTGTCTCCTTTTTACTTGCAATTACTTCAAAGATAAAAACAGCTGCAGGTGATATTATAAGGTGTTTTTATATTGAGTTTTTGTTTGCAATGCACAAGTAATATAGTTACAGCTTATGTAAGGGTATTGCCCCTATTTATATAGAGCATTACAGAATATTTTGAGCCCCACTGACTGCACACTTGTTGCTAACTCAAATGCCTCAGATGTGTCGGTTTTGGCAGCAAGTTTCTTAAAATTCCCATCTGTCGAATATCAAGTAACTGGTAGCAGGTGCCAGTAATGTGAGCCGTGGATAGTCCTGTCTCCTGAATTCTCCCTAGTGTGGCAGTGGAGCGTGTTCTCTCAAGCTTATTTTGGTTATGTGGTTTCCAGCCACCATTAGCCATATCTTCTCACACTA
The DNA here is from genome assembly GCA_009667805.1 of Leptobrachium leishanense. Lineage (NCBI taxonomy): Eukaryota > Metazoa > Chordata > Amphibia > Anura > Megophryidae > Leptobrachium > Leptobrachium leishanense. Next base: position 49,938,508 of record CM019067.1, on the reverse strand, counting down.
TCAGGGTTAATCAGAGAGAGGTGAAAATTCTAGGTCAAAATAGTCAAACCAGAAAAATTCTCCCATATATCTCACTTTCCAAATCGACTATTTTGACATAGACTTTTCACTTCTCCAGTCATTCTCCTTGTTTTCACCTCTTTCTGAATAACCCGGATAGTGTCACAGGGTTCTCTAGTTTGGGGTTTTCCAAGAATTATGGGAAACGACTCAAGCGCCATCATAGAGACCATTTTCTTCTTTGCAACTGGTGTGTGTGTGTGTGTGTGTGTGTGTCTCCATATACTATACTTGTGCATAGGAAATGTGTTTGTAGTTTATTCTTAACCTAATGGGTTTTGTACGTTCGCCACTAAAGTGAATTTTTGTATTTTCCTAGGCTTCTGTTTTGGAAAATCTGAGGCTCGCCGTCCGATCACAACTGGGATTTACTTCAATCAGGCTCCCCATAACTGGCAGGTCAAGCAGTATTTGGAATAGGATTTTCAATTACGTCCGGTCACGTAACTCAAGCACTCTCGCATTGGTGTCGACGGATGGGGAGAACGCATCCAGCCAGAATGGAAACCGAGAAGGTGATCGAAATAATACGCACAGAGGTCTCTTCTCAGAATCCGACGAGACGGACCCTGAACACGAGAGAAGAGGAGCGCAGGGCGCAGTCGGTGGAGTTGCTGCTTCTTTGCCCCAAAAAACTCCACCCGTGTGTGCTGTTGAAGCCACAGTCAGTGGAGTTGCCTCTTCTCAGACACCAACCACCACCAGCACGTCAGATAACGGGAGAGAGGTTCCAGCGTCAGAACAGCCCGTCCCAAGTCCTGCACGCCAACAATTAAGTAGCGCGCTTAGTCGAATGACTCAAGGATTGCGCTGGGTACGAATTACTCTTGGTAGGTCAAGCTCTGCAAGCCAGAACCAAAGTCCACTGAGACAGCTCGACAGCAGTGGAAGCCGGAGAGAGGACGATGATGACGTAGAAATGCTAATTCCTACCTTAGACTATGATCTCAACGACTGTACTAGACCATTACTGGATCTTACTTCGGATCAGGATCAAGGCGCTACACTAGCTTTTAATGCAGGGCACCAAGGAACGAGGCCGTGCAGCCGTGATGGTCCGTGCGAGTGCTGCGGGATAGTCCATACCGCTCAGATCCCAGATACCTGCTTGGAAGCCGTGCTGAAGAACGAGACTAGTGACGACGAAGCTCTGCTGCTCTGTTAGTCGCAGATTAAGCAGTGGATGTGTATATCACCTTTTTGGAGCAATATTTAATCACTGTTTTTGTAATTTGCAGAAACCAGTTACCCTTTGCAGGCCAGGAGAACGAGCAGAGCGGTCTCCGACGCGCCCGGCCTCCTGCCAAGCAAATGGTCATTGCTTGGAACGTTCAAGTGAAAAAGTCCATTTACCGCAGGCTTGAATTCTACGGGCTACTCGTAAACGGTACTCGTAGATGTCCCTCTGTCGGATGTTTTAAACTCCAGATTTGTGTTCAACTGTGAATGCATACCTCTTTTATGGTATGCCAGTTGATGCCGGTACAGAGTTAGAACACAGTTTACACTTGGCAATGTAGTTGTGTAAGTACATGGCTCCGTGAGTGTCCGTTACTGTCACACGAACACAACTTTGTATAGGAGAGTCCACTCTGGATACGAGTCAGGGAACACAAGGCTTGCTTCAAAGCTACCAATGTTTGCACAAACCACACCTGAACAAATCTAGATCAGTATATGTATATATTTATATTAAAAAACATAAACTGAAACGACCATTTGCTATGTTTAGCTCAAGGGAAAAGAGGATTTGTGCCCTGCCCACATTTACAATATCATTTTATGCTACTTTTCTTAAATTTGTTAATACTTTGGTTTCAAATTCTTCAAAAAGTCCATATTTTGTCTAAAAAAAATTTTTTATGTAAGCCCCCCCCCCACTTCTGGTTAATAATTGTACAGTAACCCTTTATTGTTAGTGTTGGAGTTCACCTGGTGCAGTGATGGTCCATCTTCACGCTCGGTGTGTGTGTGTTTGTGAACCACATTTCCCATGATGCCTGGCTTTCCTTGGCACACTCGTCGCTTCATGTGTTAAAGGGCTGTGCAGTACAGTCTAATCATGCTGCTATTAAGGAGTCTGTTAAATACCCTGAAAAGGGCTTCTGAAAGTCCTATTATTATAGTGTGACTTTCATGGTACGTCAGGGGTCCTTTAAATCCCTGGATCCGTCCCTAAAATGTTTACCTACCCCTAAATGCGTCGGTCCTCACATTTCATTCTATTAAGTCACTGCGGTAACAGGATCTAAGAAGGTTCAACCTCTGAAACTATTCGGATGTCCCCGGTTTAAATTTCGGGCAGGATATCTTTAAAGTTATGTCCCAGTGGTTTTTAACCAGTTCAGCATTTTCCTGAATTACATCCATTATTTATATACAGTTGTCCCTCCTTTAAGAGTGCGCGGACTTCTCCCTCCTGCCCTAAATGCGTGTTTAATACTTATCGGCCTACTTGTCCTTAAAGTATATCACGGGTCATATTCCAAGGCTGGTGCTAAAAGGGAGACTGTAAGTCTCCACGGAAGGAACCTGGTGCGCCACTGCAGGTATCGGCTCTTGGAGTCCGTATGACTTCATTTAACCCTGCGTGTCCTGGCCATGAGCTGAGGGAGCTTGGAAACTATTTGTTCCAAGTCTCACTCTGCACCCCAAGAGCGGAAACTTGGTCACGACGCCATCTCCAGTGCAAAATCACTTAGCAGGAGCTTCGAGGAGACGGGATTTCTCATAGAAATCCAATCTTCAGACGAGAACGAGCTACCATGGAATAGCTGGTTCTTCTATTCTGAGACCCTCATGAACGCCATCTATACGAAGTATAGGAGATGTTAATATACAATAATGACACTCTATAGTCGAGGCACAAGCAGAGCTTGCACCAGCGGTGGAATAGCAATTTCCCAACGTAGAGGCTGAGGTCAGATGAGTGTTTTGCAGAGTGGAAGGAATGCCAGTGAGCGTGGACGTTCCTTCCACTCTGATCCCCGTCTGGCCACCTCGCTGAGCGCAGTTAGTGCACTCAGCACTGCAAGGCTCGATCCTCCTATGGAGGATCGCACTTTGCAGCCCTGTCAAACGCGTGTCGTAGTGCTTCGACATCGAAGCTTGCAGCACGTCTGCAGTAGTGCGCGCAATTCGTGCATGCACTACAGCGTGTGAGTGGCCCCGTCGAAGCATCGTAACAGCCCTGCCCGAGAAAACTACTTAACTTCAATATGTTATACAAAAGGTCATCGCCAACCTTGGAATAGGGCCCTTAATTGTTATGAATACTTAAGCGGTTATTCACTAAGCTCCATTATTCTATGGAAATAATGGTGTCTTTTATGTTTAAACTATGGTGGATCAACCATGGTGAATCTCCCGATTCGGTGAACTGCCACTGTAACTTTCACCTTTCTTTCCACCAGTTTCTGCTGAAGTTATCCAGCTTAATCCTCAGCCTAGTTTTCTTTGGGGTCTCCACCATGGTTTCTGGAATAATTAACTTTAGATTTCACTGTATTAAGTTGTTGTTGTCTGTACCTTTTTTTTGGTTTTCACCATAGTTTAGTTTATATCAGATTTCCATGGAGATCACCACTGTAAAATCATGGACGCCTAGTCACTGTTGTTGCAAACCATGGTGGAACAATGGAAAATGGAGGACAGACGCAGCTTACTCCTTTTCAGGAGGAATAATAATTTTACTGTTATTCACCCATTTTTGCAGAAAGTTTGGTTTTTCCATAAAGGACAAAAAACAAACGGCAAAGTGCACAGTAGCTGCCGTAACGGAGATTTTTGGTTTTCAACTACAGCAAATGTCTTGTTTAGTGAATAACCCCTTCTGTGACATCCCACCCTTTTTCGACTTACTTTTCCCTTTGAGATGGTAAAAGGCTAGATCACCATTATTCACCCATATGGTACTTGGTGCAAATGGCAGATGTGTTGGCACCCATTTCCATGTGTCCTTAGAGTTTATTTGGTGCCATTTTTTTTTACATTTATTTTTAAAACCTTCTGCCTTCATGTTCATTTGCCTTTTTACTTTGCACTTTAATGTAGCTAAATTGTACGTTTTGTACATCTTAGTCCAGCTTTCATCAGAGAGTACTCGCTGTGCAGTCTGAATTCTGCTTTATCTCAATGCTGTGCAGATATTGGTAGTTGGTGCCCCAACGGTCTACTTTTAGAGTGACTTTAGACCATATGGGAGGAGGTGCCCCTCTCAATTGTTGCGATTTATTCAATGGTGAAATGTTTTTTTAAAAATATTTTTCCTCAATCCAGGCACTGAAATAATCTATAGGTTGAGCACCCTGAACTTTCCACACTTTGGATTCTTCCAAACTTCTGAATCCGAGAGGAACACGGACATAGCGGGAAGCTGTGATGCACTTCCTGCTGCAGCACCAGTATGCGGATACAATCTGTAAGATGCTGCACAGAGCCATCATGTCTCTGTGCAGCATGTCACACGATGGAACTGCAGAGTCTCCCTGCGTGTCCCTTGTGGTCCTACAGCCATCGGAGAAGTGTCTTCGAGCAAGAGGACTATCTGGAGCGCCAGCGAGAAGTACAATTTTGGTCTTGAAGACTCCAGAATATCTGGATTTCCGAATTCCAGATAAGGGGTGCCCAACCTGTATATTCAAACACACAACTCTACAATTTGAAATGTTACCTCCCTTTAAAAAAATGAGATTGAGGATGCAGAAATTAAAAAGTTATTCTGATATCTTTATTGTCCCCTTTGTGACAGCCATGCAATCCTAGGTGGTAAATATAAAATTCAAAAAGAAAAGGGTCGGGCGTGCGAATTACAAAAGTAGCCACTTCTTTTACACACAGAGAGCAATGTTTTGGCTATCAATGCAGCTTTTTCAAGTCTTGAAGTGATCAAGGCTGCTAGGCCTTTTGTTCTCTATGTGCAAGTTACAGGTTATGTAATACTGCTAACATGAACTCAGGTCTGCATTGACCAGTGGGTAGTTGTGAGATATTGGCCTGTCTAGAGGACATCGGAGAATTCATGGCCAGCATTTCTGCAATGTTGCCCGTATCCACCTCATCTAAACTCTACAAGGGCCAGAGAACAGGCATGTTTGTAGCAATATCCTCCCATGGTTTTACCCATCAGTATTGGATGATTTTAAATCTCCTTGGGGACTCATGCTCTCTAGAGTGGGACTCCAGGTCATCAATTTATAGCTTTTTTTGCCCTTTCGGATGTATGACATTGGCTGCCTTAGAGACCTGAAGATTTCAGACTGTCCCAAGTATCATATGAGACAGTTTGTACTGCACCATCGCTGTTATACTTCATGTGTGTTGTGTTTAAAGTAGAGAGAGCATGAGGGTTTGACCATTATCCTCAACATGGTCATGGGTCGGCATTATTGTCCAGTTAAACCTTTCAAAGTCATCTTGGTAAAGAAAAATAGGCATTTATTATTTTTGCCCATGGAATTATGTGTGTTCTGTAACCAACAGGTAGGGCTTCCGAAACTACACTTAAAAGTGCTTTGATTGGCAATGGGATGTGGCCAAATTCCACACTGGCCGACCAGAGCAAGTTATTTTCGGGGGCACCACGGCCACGCTTCCTTGGGCCATACTGGGTAAGCTGATACGGCACTAAACATTTCAAACACGTGAATATAAAGTTATTTTCATGCTTTTTATAATTCAGGTGTAATAAAAACGCTGCTGACATGTGCATCATAGGCACGTGATTCTCTTCTTTTGTTTATTCCTATTAGTGATTTTTATTTTTGTGGGGGGGGGGGGTGCTACTATTTTAAAAGCTGGGAGTCCTACAAGCCAAATAATTGAACGCTAGAATTTTTTATTCATTTAACCTGTTTCTGGAACTGCCCAATGAGCATTCCAGTTTACCTGTTGATGTTATGTTTTCCTCTATTTGGTGGGTTTTATGTTTGTTTTTGGCCAGGATGGGGAGCAGGGGTATCACCTGCAGTAGGGGCCTGCTCTCTGCTGTCATTCGAACCTTTAATTGGAGGACTGTACCGAAGAACTGATTGACGAATGGCAGGTAGTTTGTGCTTTCATACATTTCAGTTCAAGTTGAACCTCAGGCGTTCACATTTATCAGTTTATATCATTGTAAATATTCTGTCGTATCCACTGTGAATATATCCACGTGATAATGGCGTCAAATCAGATTAATCAGATCTGGTTTTCCAGAATCTCGTATACAAAAATTCCTTTTTTTTTTCTTTGTGTGCGTGCATTTTAATTGCTAAATTTATATTGAACCCTTTTTCATCTATAAATATTGTAATTTACTTTTATTTATTTTATGTCTGACATCTTTGCACCCTTCATTTCCCTTCGATGTTCTTTAACGGTACTAAAATCCCATGTTGCTCCTGGGTTTGTAAACCGATGGAGCTTAGGTCTGTCACGTCTGTTTAAACAGGGTACGTCCAAAATGATTTTTTTGTTTGTTTTTTGTAGCCTCTCAAAGCTGAACTTTATGTTGGTCATTATACAGTGTAGACAGAATGTCTTGAATATTCCAGGAGCACTCTTTGCTTTTGCTGCCTGATTTATTTCCAGCTACGAATACAAAAAGATGATTAACTTGAATTTGTTTATAAAACAAGGACAACCAATCTTGGGCTGTCCTGACAAGCGTGTGTGGCACTTCCCAAAATGCTCAGCGGGCCACTTGGCAGCCACCGCTACCCTGGACTGTCATCCAAGATGTTCGGCCAAAGTTCAGTCATCACTTATTAAAGCTGTTTCACTCAGATTAACTTCAATCTTCTTTTTGTTGGAGAGAGTGACGTACAATATACTGAGCGGGGGGGGGAAATACATTTCAACTGCTGTTTATTTATTTTTGGGTTTTTCGTAAGTTCCATTTATGATGTATACTGATGTGTTTTGAAAAATGTTGTCTTGTGTTCTATTTATTACACTTTTTTTTCCTTTGTTAACCTTTCGAGCGCTAATGAGGAGCTAGGGCAAAGCAGTGTCATACGCTCCCTGGCACACACGCCGTTATTTTGAGAGCATGTTTAAAGTCTCGTATGTTCTGTGTGGTCGGTCAAACTGACCAAATGGTTTATTATGTATAAACATTAAAATTTCATTTTAATTTTTTTGCTAAGTTGTTTGTGGTTCCCCCCCCCCTCCTCCTAAAACGTACATTTATTTGCACATCACCTCAATGCGTAGCATTCCTGTCATAGTATTTTACAATGTGAAATGGCACTGTAAGGTTGTAGGTGTTCCCCCCCCCCGGCGATTTTCCAGAATGTGGCTCGGGGTTAAACTTCTATGAAGAAAGCGGTAACCCTGAGCCACACTCGGGCTAGATACATCTTTTACCTGCGCTCCCTCGCTGTCCTCGTGTAATCGCATTCTCCTATGTGCAATCGCGGCGTCCTGTTTCCCTTCTCGCAAGAATCTAGACGCACCCTTCACCTTTCCAACCTGGTGTTTAAGAGCTTTTCTGGGGAGCTACCACCCTACCTGAATATGCTGCTTCCCAGGGCAGTTCCCTCCTCCTATAACCTCTGATCCAGGACCAGCACCTTACTTGCAATACCACAATACAAAAAGAAAGTGTCTCGATCCTCATTTTCATACAGAGCACCGCAGTTATGAAATAACCTCCCAGACGCCATCAAATCTTCCCCCAGTCTAAAGTCCCTTAAGAGCTCCCTATTAACATACCTCAATACAGAATGCACCTGTAAACATGTAACATAATGACTATAACACAAAATAAATATGTAGGAAATAATCTGTATACTGTTATTTTTAATATCTTGCATTTTATTTATTTCTGTACCTACTATAAAAACAATTTTCTTGAACCCAGGACATACTTGAAAATGAGAGAAATCTCAATGTATCCTTCCTGGTAAAATCCTTTCCAAATAATTAATTGGATACTGTAGGGTTAAAGCGGAAGGGGGAATGAAAGCGTTAAACATTAACGGCTCCAGGTACGCCTTGCATTCCCCTCCCCTCCAATTATAACACTTTACCAAGTAGAATACATGCTCTGAATCCAAAGCTTCTGCTCCAAACACAGCAGTTACATGACTAACGGTGGCTGGAGTGTCCAGTGAGAGCTGATATTCAGGAAATTACCGATAATCGGTATCTGCCTTTTTATTTGCTGATTATTGGCCAAGTTGGCTCACTGCAGCCATGATATGCAAAGTCTTGAAGACCAGTGCTGATTTGGGACTTCGCTCACAGCAGGCTGACATCTTTGTCAGCCTTAGTGAGCAGGAGAAGACCTACAACAAATGCTTTATTGCATGAGTGTGATGACAATAGACATGGGGGGCTTCCCTTCCATCTGGCAGGGAATTCCCTATACAGAGATGCAGGTGTCTTTTGGTCCGCTTTAGGCCGGCGTCACACGAACGCAGTGATCACGTCCGTCATGATAAAGAGACCCACACACAAAGTACGTCCGCACCGAACTGCGCACGCACAACGCACGTGGCAAACAGACGTAAGATAGGCAAGAACGTAAAACCGCTAGACGGACGCGCAGAGTGCCCCGCATAGCGTTGTGTGAGTGATGAGATGTCAGACGCAGCACATTTGCGACGTCCAGCACCTTGACGCACACAATGGCTTTTCATATCCTTTTCAAATTTTTTTTTTTTTTCATATTAATTTTGTTTCCCTTAGTCCTCGCAAAGGCCAAAATATGGATAAGGCCATGTTGTTTGTAAACGTAAAAGCTTAAATAAAAACAATAATTTTATTAAATTGCACCATGGCCATTTCATTTATTCAATCAGTTAATGGCATAATGTCAGATTTGTGTTTTGGACACAAAAACTTTAACTTCTGCTCTTTTTAGAGATGACAAAATGCTCTATTGAAATGACGTATTGCATTATGACTGCTAGTGAATCCAATCCTTTATATAAGATTTTGGAGAACATTGGCTGCACAAGGTCTGGGTGGATTGTCACAATGATCATCACACGATCCGCCATGAGCATGCACATCAGTTCATGACCTGCCCTAAAATGTACTAGGAAGCCCTACAAATCTTTCCAATCAAAGAGTGGGTTTAGAAAATAGCACAAAAAAAAGTACTCCCCGCCTCAAACGTATCAAATGCACAAACGCCCGTGCATCATAATGTTCATTAAATGTGTGCTTCACAAGATCCTGTCGGTTGGCTCTCATGCAAGTGGTGTTTCTTGCCAGAGTTCATGCTAGGTGCATGGAGCTTTGTCCCTTGTGCGCCGTCTCTTTCTACCCTGGCCAGGTTCCCGTCTCAGGCCACAGTTTGGCCATAGTTGATCCCTGTCCATAAGGTTTTTACAAGTTTAAAGAAAATCCCTGATCTATCACATGGACGTTAGTACTAAGTTGGATCTGAATACTTAAATACCACTGGTAACCATTACAAGCTTCAACACTTTTTTTGCATGTTCTGAGAGAAGTAGTTTCTGCAATTCAGCTCTGCAGATACACTCAAGCTCTGTCAATTTTGGATGGAGACCTATCATTTGACCACCATCGTCAGGTCTCTGCAGAGATGTTTGGTTTTGAGTGGCCCAGCCCGATCAGACTTAAACCCAATCACTCAATTCCCAGAACATTTTTTTTTTTTTTTTTTAAAGCTTTGTGCTTAGGGTCATTGTCCTCTTTAGAATGTGAACCTACTGCGCACTCTGGGCCAGGTTTTCATGAAGTATAACTCTGTAGTTTTTTAGTGTTTGATTTTCCTTCCCCCTTGACCAGTCTCCCAGTCCCTACTACTGAAAAGCACCCACAAAGCATGCTTTTCTGTTGGGATGGTATTGTGCAGGTGATGAGTGATGCCGGTCATCCACCAGACATGCTATGAATTGAGGTTAAACCGTACAATCGTCATTTCATCAGACCAGAGAATCTTGATTCTTACAGTTGGAGATTCTTTTTTTTTTAATCTGTCTTTGTTCTTGCAGTGCTGAGAAGCTTTCTTCTGGCCAGGCTACCGTGAAGCCCAGATTGGTTAGGTGAAGTGTTGCTAAAGGACAACCATAACAGCAAGTTTCTGACACATCCACACTTGGTCACTGTAGGTGAGCTACAGAAATCATCAGGTTCTTGATCACCTCTCTTACCCCACGACCCTTCTCCAATTGCGCAGTGTGGCCTCCGTTAGGAAGAGTCTTGCTGTTCCCCCCCCCCCTCCCCAGCTTCCTTATTAAAAGTTGTGGAATCTGTGTGACTTTGAGAACTTTCAATATAGAGACAATTTTTACTTATCCTTCCCTAGATCTGTGCCTCAATACAATCTGGTCTCTGCCTGCAGCTCAGTTAAACCCGTGACTTGGTTTTCACTCTGGTCTGTATTTACAGCTGCAAGACTTTATTTATGCTGGTGTTCGCCTTTCCAAATACTGTCCCATCTATTGAATGTCACATTTAGGCTCCAATCAAGGTGTAGAAACCTCTGATGATCCAGAGACATGGCATGAACGTGGACTAAATAGAGGGTCTGAATACTCATGTCAATGCTATTTCAGTTTCTTATGAATAGATTTGGCTAAACAGATTTTTGTTATGATCCAAGTTTGCTTGAGGCTACAACATTAAAAAAAAATTGACAAACATTGGGTCTGAATACTGTATCTTCCTGGCATTTAATCAGGCAGAAAGGTTCTTAGTGTTGCAGCAGTAGAGATAATCGATTCCTTTGGTTACTGTGCCAAACCAATATTTGGAGATTGGCAAGAGTGGGCTACCGATCAGAAGCGTTCAATTGTGACATTTGAGATGAAACTTCTTCCACCCTAATCCCACATGAAAGGTTCTTCATAACACACGGAAAGTCTTCTCTACCTCTAAATATACAGTGTGAGTTTCTCAGCTGTGATTGGGTCGCCTCAAGGAGATGCAGCTGATGCGTCAGGCAATGGCTTCCACCTTGACCTACCCGTTAACCACGTGCTTCACTAATACCTTTTCTATCTTTGAAAACGTAGATAGATGGGCGAAACATGAGCTGGCTAAATCTGTAATGTTAATTGGTGTCTACCTAACAGACATACCCAGAGATTTTTTTCAGGGGGTACTACTGGTACTCAGTACCGGCACCTCACCACCAGCCCGAACTAACAAGAGAGGGCATGATGCTCCTCCCTTCAGCAGCAGCAGGCAGAGAATCAGAAGCACTTGGCAGTTCATATTGCTCCTGAACTCTTCAGATTGTCAAGAGTGTATGTAGGGACCGATAACCAGCCCTCCCTTGTAACTTACTGGGAGAAGGGGGGGTTTAAATAAAATCTCCCCTGTTTCTTCAGTGCCCCAGCTCAGGCAGATAGGGGGGTGCAGCATATTTACCCATATCTCTGCAGCTGCTGAAACTTTGAACAGCATGGGGAGGAGGGATTCAGCATGTTTACACACATCTGCCAGAGCTGCAGATTGTCAGGCAAGCGGTGTGATCAGAGGAGCTGGCACTGTAAGGCGATACAGGTGGCAGCCTAAGAGCGCAAGACCAGGAAGGGGTGCAAAAAAAATTTGAATCCCTGGTCACTTGCCTTGACAGGGATCCAAATTTTTAAACTATCTGCCTGGCGCTGTGTCCCTGCTGCTCCTTCTCTAAGACGCAGCCGGTGCCCAGCGAGCTGTATTGTATCTGCCAGGTCAAAGAGCAGACCCCCCCCCCCCCACGTTGCTGATACAGAAGCCTATGCCCTCTCTCCTCCTGGTCCCTTCCTCCTTGCTGATGCCTGGCCCCTTCTGATGATGTCAAGAGGAGGGTGTGCCAAAAGAAGTCCACCCTGCCGCCTTACCCCCCAGCAGTTCCAGACAGTGTGTGGTGCACCCTGGAAGATGAGAAGGTGGAAATTTAAGTCCTGGCTGTTCTGCGGGGACTCCGTGACAGGCAGGCCTCAGAACAAAGAAAAAAAAACTGCTGCTGCTTCCAAATACACTTCAAAACAGCATTTAAAAATATCAGCTCCGGCAACACCAGTATGTTCCCCTGGTCCTGCTGTTACCACCATGTGGGGGTGTCCAAGGTCAAACACCCTCTCATTGGAGTCCAATATTATTCAAACAGTGAAGTTTCATTGCTGTGGAGCTCATACACCGTGCGCATTACTGTGAGTTTCATTGCTGTGGTGCTCATACACAGTGCGCATTACTGTGAGTTTCATTGCTGGGGTGCTCCCAAATGCTAGGGGATTATCCACTCAGTGCCAGCGTTGCAAAAAAAAAAAATGATAACTGCACTGCAATGCAGACTTTTCTTGCAACAGAGGCACTTAGTGGATAACCCCCATGGGGTTACAACAATAGTTGTAGTTCATTTAAAGGAACGCAGTATTAAAAAATATGGTTCCCTTTTATAGTGTATTCCTTTTAAATGAACTACTGAAGTGGAAATAGACTGGAAGATGGCTGCCATTATAAGCCAGGCGACCATCTTGTTCAGAAGATTGGTTCATTTGAAAATAACTAGGCAAGTTTTTAGCTGAAAGTAGAATGAGGCATACGTAGAAATTTAGGAATGTGGTAGATTAGCAGAAAAAGCAATTAAAGCCCTGAGAAAGATCTATGCTGTTCCTGGCATGGAGGAGAGAAGAGAAGTGGATACACCAAGGTCGTTGAGGCCCGCAGAAATACAAAGGAGTATAGAGATCAGACCAGGTGTTAACTGCAACAAGTGATTGTAGGCGCTAGGGAGGGGGGTGCAGCCCGGGATGGGAAAAGCAACTAATTATGATTCACTGAAACTAACATGAAGTTTGCCAATTTACGGCCAATTAATGAAATGTCTTTTGTATTAGACTAAGGGAGGTATTAGCCCACGTGGGGTGGGAGAGTGTCATCGGGAGGTGGGCTGATTGGGATGTACCTAATTGTGTATTTGGGGTATAAGATTGGATGTCACGAGGGACTCGGGGCTCATTCTTTGCGATTGAATCCTGTTTGAGCATCTGTTGTGATATCACAAAAGTTTGCCTTTCCTGAAGAGACTCGTGTTCAGACAATCCTTGCTCGTGTCCGGTCCGGCCTCGTCCCGAGTGAACCTAGCAGATTCCGGTTACACTACAACTATTGTTTATGAGGACATGAAAATAGTCATAATAATCTGTTTTTCCCCAGACGCGAGAGTATTTTTCCAGGGGGGGAAAAAAAAAGCACTGGACACACCTATATACAGTATATTTTATGCCAATCCAGGCAAGGAGTCGAAGCATTATTTCTCGCTGCTCATTTAATAAATAACTATAATAAAATCTGAAAAACCTGGGACAAAAATATGAAAAAAAGAGGTTCATAGTTTACTGGAAGGACTTGTTATCCCTGTTCCTTTTTAAATACATATTAAAGAGACATGGCCCCCCAGATTTTGATGGCATACGCTTCCTAGAATACTTTGAATGCAAATTATAGCAAGAGAATCATGTGATTTGTAGTTCATCAATATCTGGGGCGCTGGAGTTTGACAGCCATGCTCTACACCTGAGCCGCGTTCAATACCTCAGCCGCTGCAAGTGCTAAGTTAGCAACTTGCCATTGAACGCCGTTCAACCGTTCAGCGCTCAGCAGTGCTAACCTAGCACTTGCAGTGACCCGAGGAGATGCTTCGTGTTGCTGAGTGTGACGTATTTAAGATGGCCGCCGCCATGAAGCAAGTAACAATGCCGTATAGCAAGATGGCCGCCGCCACGAAGCAAGTAATTCCGTACAGCAATGTTAATTTTGAGGTTTTTGTTCACCAAAGCACAAAATATTTATTTATTATTTCCCCCTGCACATAGACCTATATTACAGTTCAATTTATATATTGTTTCAGAAGTAAACATAACGTTTATTCATTAAAAACTATCATTTGTGGTGTGTGCATACAAAACGGAATTGTGCGGACTGCTTTTCTTTATCATATTTTGTCCGAGTGATCCGAAAAACAATCTGAATTTTTCATTAAGAAATCGTCGACCATTTTGGATTCAAAATTCGCATCCAAAGCGTTCAATGACCCTCCTGCAGAAAACTGAATTGCTGCTCTGCAGCAATTCAGCAGCTGCTGAGGTATTGAACGGGCCTCAGGGATCTCAAACCCCACCCCAGATGTTTAACTACAACTCCCATGATTTTCTGGAGATTCATTAAATTCAAACAATTCTGGGAATTGTAGGAAATAAACATCTGGAGGGCCAGAGTTTGAGACACCCGGACCTCTTTTTATATTTTTAAAGTGGTCAGTGTTTCGGATCGAATATCGCTTGGGGTGAGAATACTGCACGATATGCCTTTTAAAATAGATTGCTTCACTTTAGATTAATTATTGGCACCAAAGGTTGTACAATTAATGCTGTCATTAACATGTGCTCAAGTGAGCACCAAGATGGCCGCCAGCCATTGGCTTAAAATGGCCAACATGTGCTTCCCATGCAGCGTCTTAAAAATGGCTGACACCATGTGCTTGGATTAAATAACAAGAAAAATTGTACAGAGTCCCAAATGCATTTAATATTCAAAAGCAAAGCAATATCTGGTATTCAAGCAGGTTATATGTAAAGGCAGAACTTATACAACACAATTTAGTTGCCAAGTCTCTGCAGCAATAATTATTAACTGCTAAATATAAACCACTATCTAAACCATTAATAAGTTATATCCACCGATAACAATTTTTTAGACCATATATAAGCAAGTAATAAAACCGAGACATAGGTTCTTAAAAGTATTTACTTTGGTATGATTTTAAAAAAGGTAATTAAAAGCAATATAAATAATCTGGTCCAGAGACAAGTTAATTATTACGATTTAATATTTAACTATTAAAAGACTCTCCCCAGAGATTACACTTGGTCCTTGAGTTTAAAATAATTAATGATAGCTCTCCCCAGAGATTAAAATATAAGAAAGTAATCAAAACATTAGTTAAAACATTAATTTCTAGACCCTAGCAAGAAAATAAAAGACAATGCATAGGGGATCTTTAAATGCGAAATAATAGTTTGAACCGAGCAAGTGCTTCTGAGGTCCCTATCATCTGTTCCCTTCCTCAGCTCACAGCATTCTCATCTCTCACTTCCTGTTTCTCCCTGGAAAATCAATCCAGAGGAGGTTGGGCTACAGTCTTGTCTCCACCCACATGAGTGGATCTTATTGGGTATTGAATTTTATGTCCCCTTCCTGGAAGGAGGGCGGGGTAGTTGTTTTATGTCACTTCCTGGCCAGAGCACGTGTTTTTAGACAAATACTATTATGCTCTTTACTGACATCTAGTGGCAGTTACCAATTGTTACATGGCTATTTGAGGGTTTTATTCTTTAATATTCATTGGAGTAGATCACCCTAAATTCCATGTCCAATACAGTCAGGTTGCACGGAGTGCCCGCTCCCTTTCTCCCCCCTCCCTGCTGTCCTCTTTGCTCGCTATTCTTGTGTGAAGTGCAGGAATTCTCTCCAACCACAGAAGCATCATCAGGCAGACAGGATTTGAATATCCTGCCTGTCGGGGACCGATTTATTTATTTATTTATAAAGTATTTTAGAAGGAAGTATACATTGAGATTTCTCTCCTTTTCAATTATGTCCTGGGTTCAAGAATATTGAAGTGTTACAGAAATACAAAGTAATACAATGCAAGATATTAAAAAAAACAACACAAATATACAGATTAACAGAAAATAAATATTTAGGAAATAGTCATTATGTTACATGTATACAGGTGCATTCTGTATTGAGGTATGTTAGTAAGGAGCTCTTGAGTGACTTAAAACTGGGGGAAGATTTGATGGTGTCTGGGAGGTTATTCCATAATTGTGGTGCTCTGTAGGAAAATGAGGACCGAGCCACTTTCTTTTTGTATTGTGGTATTGAAAGTAAGATGCTGGTCCTGGATCGGAGGTTATAGGATGAGGGAGCTGCTGGGGGAAGCAGTCTATTCAGGTAGGGTGGCAGCTTCCCAGAGATGCTCTTAAACACCAGGCTGGAAAGGTGAAGGGTGCGTTTAGACTCCAGCGACGGCCAGTTTAGCTCTTTTAACATGTCACAATGGTGGGTCATGTAGTTACATTGTAATGCAAAGCGGCAGAAGGAGTTATACAATGTAGTAAGTTTCTGAAGCTGTGTTTGCGGGACAGCTGCATACACTACATCTCCGTATTCAATAGCCGGCATAAGCATTTGCTGTACAATCTGCTTTCTTACCGCGGGGCTCAGGCAGGATTTGTTTCTGTACAGGGCACCTAGTTTGGGGTAAAGTTTAGATGAGAGTTTTTCGATGTGGGGGCCAAAGGATAGATTAGGGTTCAACCACATACCTAGATATTTGAGAGCAGTGACTGTGGTCAACGTGCCACTTGATTTTGGCCCCACACATAGATGGGGTGTTTGCAATTTGTGTAGTTTAGGTGCTGTTCCAAAGAGCAACGTTACAGTTTTGTCAGTATTTAAAAAAAGTTTGTTGTGTTTGATCCACTTTTCTACCTCCTGTGAATTGTTCTTGCAGCACGGCCTCCAGCTGCAGGAGAGTTGATTTTCTGGTATAGATCACAGTGTCGTCTGCGTACATGTGTACAGTTGAGGCTTTGCAGACATTGGGCAGATCATTTATGAATTTCGGGAATAGCAGGGGGCCGAGTATTGAGCCTTGGGGTACACCGCACGTGACTGAGAGGGGGAGGGTGGAGCTGCCAGAAATTGACACATATTGTGATCGGTCGGATACATATGATTGAAACCAGGTTAGCGTGCGATCACCAATACCAGAGTTTTTAGGTTTTTTTAACAAGATGCCATGGTCTACCGTGTCAAAGGCCTTGGCAAAATCAAGGAAGATGGCTCCAGTTAGGTTTCCTTGTTCCATCCCAGCTTTGCGCTCTGACATCATCCTGTTTCCGAATGCTCGCAGCAGCAAGCATTCTGGGAGATTGGTATTGCACGTGCATTATCTATCTATTATTATCCGCATTCGCTACAGAACTTGCATACGTTTGTACGCAACTTCCGCACGATACACAATTTCTGCAGTTGTGTAGGTTCGCAACTTGCGTAATGAAGCTGCAAGAAGAGCCACATTACACAAATTTAAAAAAACACCTGTCAGCAGCATCTGCTCAGTTATTTATGTGCAAGAAAGGGGGAAGGGGGTTTATTTTTCATCTAGTGCTCCTTTAACTTAAGAATGATGCAAACAACAAACAAAAATGTAGGTTGT
The DNA here is from genome assembly GCA_009667805.1 of Leptobrachium leishanense. Classification (NCBI taxonomy): domain Eukaryota; kingdom Metazoa; phylum Chordata; class Amphibia; order Anura; family Megophryidae; genus Leptobrachium; species Leptobrachium leishanense. The sequence goes on along the minus strand of CM019067.1, from coordinate 49,921,275 downwards.
TCGGAAAATACATTATTTTCACCGCAAGATAAAGAAAAGCGATAAATATTTCAGCTCGTAATCTTTCCTTGGGCAATGTTGTCTGTTTTCTGAAAACGTCATCCCGTTTTTTGCCATCGGACCTCCAGGGAACATCTGTTTGCAATCTAGCGCATTCTTCACATTATATAAAGCTTCATGGAATGTATTATTTTGTTGTGTTCAGGATATTGCTGCATTGTTTGTCTCCTTTTATCTAAGTAAGGGATATGACTTACTGAGTTATTCATGACTGAACACTTGCTCTTTTTAAAATATTTGGATGTCATATGAGCAATGTGTGCAGCATATGCAGTGGCGGGTCAGTTCGTGTTCATCTACCCATCGGAATCCGTCTTCGAGGAATCAAGATTCCGGTGAATATTAGCGATACCATAATCAGTAAATGTGTCATCCCGGAACACAGATATGGGAAAGGATTTGTACTTACAGGAAAATGATAGCAAAATGATTGCTAATCTGTAGACACTTGATGAGGCTAAGGCTATGATAGGAGAATAAGGGCTAAGGGTGACGAACGAACGCTAAGAAACTGGGGATACAACATAGCCATATAGGGTTATACAGAGTGATTGAAGCTGCTTCTATGGCCCCACCATTCCCAAACCACTGGCACGAATGATCCTGCTAGCTAGTAAAATCCCTCCTGTCTTCCTCAACCCCAATCTCTCTAGACTAGTGTTTCACAAACCTCTCCTCGGGACCCTCAAGCAGGCCAGGTTTTGCAGATCTCCTTGGGGAAATGCCGACTGAATCCTGCAATCACTGAGCAGCAAATCATATCACCTTCAGATATCTGGAAAACCTGGCGAGGTGGAGGGTCCTGAGGACAGGTTTTGGAAACACTGCTCTAGATTGTAAGCTCCTGTTTCCATCATATATCCGTTTATCTCGTTCCCTTTTGGTTATTGTAAAGCGCTGCGGAAACTGTTGGCGCTATATGAAAGAGGACAATAATAATGTTATCGACCTTTCAGTGCTTTCCCGTTCACGGCACTTCGGTGAGTTCGATTCGCCGACCCTACTGTCACCACATGGTCTGGCGAATCGACATACTGAAAGAATCTAAAAACCTCTGCAACACTGCTGAATCGATGAGCAAAACTGACGAATGCATCGCCAAATGATTCGCCAAATCGATCCGAAGAAAAAGCTGACGACCCGCCAACCAGTCGCCGAAAAAAGGCACCGAGCAAGGGTAAAAAAAAAAAACCACAACTTTTAAAAGGTGTTTTTTAAAAAAAAAAAAATACTGCATGAAAATGGCAGGGAATAATACAGTATATAAGGTCCTATGAATAATAATAAAAAGGTCTGTTAGAGAACAAACGCCATTTTAAATAAATCGGGAAAGTAAATTTCACTGGAATAATCCTGAAAAATCTTAAATCACTAAGTAGACTTTTTGCTGCAAATGAAAAGAATAAACAGTTGATTAAATATTTATTAAAAACGGTTTTTTTTTTTTTTTACATTTAGGCTAGGGTCAGACTGAGGCAGTGCGAACGCGCGTGCAGCCGCACATAATCACGGCCGTGCTAGCAGCAGATGCCGGGCAATGACGGCCAATATACGAAGTACGGTCGCACAAAAGTCCGGCTGCGCAACGCAAGCGGCAAACAAACGCATTTTTTCGAGAACGTGAAACCACTAGTACTGACGTACAGAGTGCGCTGCGTCCACTAGCGGCGTGTGTGCGTGATTAGGAGACGTCAGACGCTGCTAATGTCCGGCCAACATAACGTCCAGACACAAAAAGTGTTTTATTGCTGATCCGTACAAAATCACGGATGAAACTGCGCATCGTATGACCGCTATTGCGTATTCCGTGAAAAAATACGTCCATTCGTTCGAACGCACTTTTTCACGGACAACGTGAAAAATGCGTTAGTCTGACCCTAGCCTTAAACCTGCCGAATGAAACCACAGAAAATCAGGGCATTTCACGGACATTTCACTGCTGTTCGGTGTCTGAATAGATTAACCATTGCTTCTCTATGGGGATTTTCACTGCTGCCAAAGGTCAAGGTATTTTGAATAGCTGAATGACCAAGAAATTGCACCGTATGGGGAAATTCACTGTTCGGTGCCAATTCGGTGCTCTTTGAACAACCCTGACAATAATGAGCAATGCTGGAAGACTTCATAGTCCTGGAGAATAAGCTTTGGATGTGTCTCTAGCCTATCCATTTCAACTTCCATTGTTCCTCTGCCCCATTCTACATAAACCTGATTGTCTCACTACTCTTTTCCTCTTAACCCCTTCACAACCATGATCGTATATTCATGATCAGCAGTAGCCGACACAACCCGAAATTGTGCTAACACGATCTGGATCTATGCTGTAACATTGCGAAGGAGTTTAATTTGTTGCAAAGGAATTTTTGGAATAGTTTGGTGGCACCTTCTGAAGCCTGAAAGCAAAGTATTAAAGTATTAGCCTTGTGGCCTATTGCTAAATCTTTATGAATTAACCGCTTTGCTGCGTAGGAAGCGCTCACCGGGTCCTCTCTCGCACGGGCTCAGCGTGCGGAAGACACGCTAAACGCGTCCTGTCTACGCAGCAGCGATTGTCTGATGATCGTTGCGGTCTCCCAGTGCGGGCTGACATCTTGGATCCCGGCCAGCTTCATAGCGTCATTGCGCCGGGCATGATGACATCTATTTTAGGCACTCCCTGCCAGAGCAGGGAAAGTGCTTGAAGAACAGGTCCTTTGGGCCCGTCTCCCTCCCCATCGGTAAGGGCCACAGAACAAAGGCAGGTACCTCTTGGAAAGGCACAGTCTGCCCTTCCTGACGGTGCCTGCATTTAACCCCTTAGGGGCTGGAACGAGAGTCGTCGCCGGTATGCGGTCTCCCCCCGTCCACTGATGTCATCACACATGGTGCGATGACCTCAGTTCGGGAGTTAACCCCTAGCCGCCACCTATGGTGGAGATGGGGTGTCCAATGACCCTTGTATCTCCGGACCGGTGGCAGCTAGGGGTTAATGTTTGGTTTTATTTGAAAGGCCAGAGCATGCCCTTTCCAATGAATCCAAACATGACCATGTTAAAAGTAAATAAATAAAAAAGTAATAATAATTTTAAAAAACTTGGTTATTTTTTATTATTAATGCAGCATTATTGTTCACATTTCAATTAAAATGTGAACAATGATGCTGCACTAATATTTTCTTTGGGGGGGGTTAGCTAAAGTAACGAGTTCTAATTTTTTTAACAAGCGCACCCCATAGAATAAATAACCGGAAAGGCTCCGGTGATAAAATGTGGGGGAAAAATATTTTACACACTGTAAAGGATTGGAATTTCAGATTTTATTTTTTACATTTTTCTGTTGCAGCATTCTGGCAGGGTATTACGTATACTTATAATGGTATATTATGAATCTGCCAAGTCTGCTGTAAAAAAATGATATATAATATGTCTGGGTGGTATAATAAAACGTGGCTTCAAATCTCGTTTAAACATGATGAGCAGAAATGGTAAAAATTAGCTCCGCACACGGGTGAATAAAGGGGAATTTCTTTTTTGTGTAATTTCTGTTAATTCATGTACCTTCAGTTGCATATTTGTTTTATCCCAGCTAGCGATCATACTCCTACAGATGCTGGCTGTGGGTAATGTGCGTGAGTCTGGGGAATGTCACAATTCACAGCCTCCCTGCTGGGTCCCCTCTCCAGCAGAGCTCAGTAAATCAAGCACACCAGATATCAGGGTGACTGCGGGAGGCTCTGCAGGGACGGCTTTATTTTCCATTCAGTTTTAAAACCACAGTAGAAAAGCCTCCCAGTGGTTTTGATCTCAATACTCTGGTAGTGTCCCACCGCCATGGGTTGCTGCTCTGGTGTCCCAATTCCTGACACACAAAGGGTTATTTTTCATAAGCGACGAATTTGCCACCGATCGGTGAATTTCACCATACGGTGCAATATCTTGGCTGTTCGTCTATTCGGAAAGCTGGTAATTCAATAAATACTGGCAAACTGACAACAAAATATGGTGCAGATTGGTGAAATTGCCCATAGAGAAGTAATGGTAATCTATTCAGAGAATGCCGAACTGCACCGAAGTGTGAAATTCCCTGATTTTCGGTGGTTCGGTTTGACGGGTTTAAACAGGCGAATCACATAGGATTCAATGTAAAATAAAAAAAATATGTAATTGAACCATTCTTTCCATTTTCAGCAAACTGTCTTTTTTTTTTTTTTTTTGAATATTGCAAAGTATTTTTTTTGACGAAATTTTCGATTCCCAATTTTTTTTTTCTTTATTCTGTAACAGGCCATTTTAGAATTTTTTTATAGGACCTTTTTTATAATTTCCACACATTCTCACACATTTCTATTGGTTTAAACACCTTTTAGAAGAATAGCAGAGTTCGTCTTTTACTTCTCTGCAGTTCGGCGGTCTGATAGCAAATTCACCGCACTATCGGCGTAATGAAACCGTTGTAGCGCGCCGAACGAAAAAGCACCGAAATTTCATCTGAACAACCCCTACAGTTACAAAATGTGACTGCTGTTTTATTATTAATTTTATTTATGAAGCACCAGCGCATTCCGCAGCGCTGTACATGAGTGTTCTTGGTAGTTAAAAAAAGACCGGCGCAATATGTCAGAAGACAGGACATTAGACAAACCAATCCAGGCGGGATGGAGGAGCCTGTTCCCAAGAGAACTTACATTCCAGCCTGTCACTGTGTGTTAAAGAAAATCATGACAAGAAAGGTATGTCAGTAAAAAGCCATTACATTAGGGTCTATTCACTAAACACTGAAATTTCAGCACTTTTCACTTCGGCGCAGTTCAATGCACTTTAGCAATTCCATTTCGCCTACATTTCGGTGCTCTCTCATTCCCCGCACTTCGAGGAATTCAGCATTCACCGCAGGGTCCCCGGAGTGCAGGCAAAACCCACGGAAAACCATCGCACAAAACACTTCGAGAAAAAGACGCCGATCACAGCGTAGACCAGCCACCGGAAAAAGTCGACAAACTGACGAACAGGGTTAAAAAAAAATATGATTGAAAATGTCAAAATAGAAATGCTGTTTGCAAAGAACGAAAATGTCTGGAATTGACATATAAGATCCAATAAATGATAATATAAAGGTCTGTTGGGGGCGTGGTTTGGACGGCACCTAAGATGGACGCGTGAGTGCTTCGCTCCGTGCCACTGCCGCGCATTTCATTTGCTTTCAAACGCCTCTCTACAATATGGGTAGAAGCAAAAAGATCCCTGAGGACCCTGGATCCGTTGGGATCCCGAGGATACCAATTATGCAGCAACCTGCTTCACCGCCGCCTGAACTGCGGCCTGCACGCGGGATCGTGGCGCCGCGCCCAAGTAGTGAGTGCTCGACTGCGGACCGCGTGGCGGAACTTATCGCTGGATTGCCGACCCGGAAATATGTGCAGACATTGCTGGCCGCGGTGCAGAAAAGCCTGAATCAAGACCGTTCTACACTACGTGAGGACATGGGAGCGCTGGCTGAACGGGTGACGGCATTTGAGGCAGCCCCACACCGGGATGCTACTCTAAAAGGACGTTCTCAACCGACGGAGGCCCTCCAGACCACCCCTGTGGTTAATGAGGTATGGTGCCGACTAGATGACCTTGAAAACCGGTCCCGCTGCAACAACATCCGACATGTCTTTAATTTCATCATGGACGACTGTGCTGTACATCCCTCTTGCTTAGATCGAGCCCACCGGGCCTTGAGGCCGTGACCTGCCGATACGGCCCCCCCGCGTGATGTCTGCCGCGTGGTGCACTACCGGCTCAAGCAAGCGATTATGGATGTGCGAGGAGACAACGTGTGTGGGTGATTGGAGGAGACCACATTGAAATTTTCCCGGATTTAGCTCAATCCACACTGCAAGCGCGCAGGGCCCTTCGCCCTCTGACCTCGTTTCTGAGCTCTCGTTCGATCGCTTATAGATGGGCCTTCCCATTCGCTATGGTGGCGTCTACTGCCACGATGTTTGCCACGCTTCGCTCTCTCAGATTTGCCTGACTTTTTAGCGGCGTTCAATCTCCCGGCCCTACAGATTACTGACTGGGTATCCCTGCATGAAGAACCGCGCCCTGTTACACCTGCGGTAGTGGAGCTATTGAGGAGACGGAGGCACAGGTCGGACAGCCGTCGACGGATGCGCCCGTTGCCAATTCAGACGGGAGACGCTGCAGCAGAGGACGGAGTGTGAGAACTTATGCTCTTGCCGGGCTTTGGGGTCCTGTAAGTAGGTGCTGGCCTTGGACGGGCATGGACACAATTGAGAGGGGGTATGCTCCATTACGAATCTGGCATTTACTCATACACCACCCTTTTTGCTGTCTCTGTCGCTTTCGGCGCAGGGCCTTCACTACGTGCTCACAAGTGACAGCCCCCGTGAGTTCCGGGACATATGCAACCGAGGCATTATAATCGTTGCACGGACACCTAGAGGGTCCCTGTCTTGCATTGGGTGGGGGAGAGGTGGGGGGTGGTTGGGTTAGGTGGGGGATGGGTGCCTTCACGGGAACCTGGACGTTTATGGCTGAGGCCTCGTGCTTGCAGCATGGGACAATTGGATGGTCCCTGTCTTTCATTGGGTGGGGGAGGTTGTTGGGTTAGGTGGGGGATGGGTGCCTTCACGAGACCCTGGACGTTTATGGCTGAGACCTCGTGCTCACAGCATGGGATGATTGGATGGTCTCTGTCTTTCGTTGGGTGGGGGGTGGGATGGGGGCGTTTATTGACTGCGTTCTGTCAGGGGTCGCATTTGGGTTTTGACATTTAGCACTGTAGATGTTATGGAGGCTTGTTGGTATTATTGCGGGGCATTGGGGAGGGGGGAGGGTTTGGTGGGGATGGGAAGCTAACTTTGGCAGAATGTCATGTTTTATTGGTAAAATACGAGGACCTACGGATTATACTATCTAGTGGGGAGGGAGGGGGTGGGGATTTGCTTATCGACTTTTACTCTCATGTGTCCTGCCCAACCCGCCCCACACCAGTGGAAGTTTCGCGTTGGAGGTGATTGGGACCAGCGAGCTCTGGGTGTCTTACAGCTATCTGCAATATGCAACATGGAGAGGCTCATGCCCTTGCGCATTATTTGTGCACTTACTGTTGCGCGGTGGGGTACTTGTGAGGGTACTTGTGAGGTACTTTCTTGCATGCTTTTTATCCTCATCTTTACATTATCTCCTTCTCTTTTCCTTTGTCGAATTTGTCGTCCAAAGTGACCTGAGGTTGTACCTCGATCCCACCCCCCCTAGGTGGACGTCTATATCTCTGGGGTGTTGCTTCAGGCCCGGCCTGACCCTTCCTCCAAGGGACGTCGAGTCCCTACAACTGCTCTTTTTCTCTTCCTCTACTCCCCCCCCTTTTTTTTTCTTCTCTCTCTCTTTTTCCTTCTCTGCTCTTCTCCTCTTCTCGCTTCTCTTTTCCCCGCACTTTCCCCTTCCACCTCCCTCTCAGTTGTTTCGTTGATGTTCTTCCCTTTGACTTTCTGGTACGGTGTGGTGGAGTGAGTGCTGCTGTATCACGTGAGTGTTTATTAGCATTGTTTTTGATTGCATTGAGAGGCGAAATTGTCTGGTGACATGCTCACGCAGGTCGTCGTAGAGGGTCAGCCCTCTGATTGCTTTAAGCCACGCAATGTCACTTTATTGTCATACAATGTAAGGGGTCTTAATGCCCCGTAAAAGAGATCCCGGCTTCTACGGGATTTGTATTTAGCGCACGCCTCGGTTGTCATGCTGCAGGAGACTCACTTCCGAGGGGGTTTGGCACCGGTGTTGCGGGACCGCAGATTCCCGGTAGGGTATTTTAGTAACTATACGGGTGGTAAATCCCGTGGAGTCGCAATTGTGTTTGCACATGATGTCCCGTTTATCTTTCAGAAGAGCTGTGTAGATAGCCAAGTTAGATACCTCTTTGTGAAGCGGACGATTGCAGAGGTCACCTATACTTTCGCCACGGTCTTTGTTACTAACGTAGGGCAATCGACTTGTTTTACACGTATTATGGCAAAACTACGACGATTTCAAGACGGAATACTTGTTGTGGCGGGTGACATGAACGCGGCACTGCATCCAACCATCGACCCCTCCTGTGGTAGGTCAACTCTACCTCCACACATCTTACGTGCCCTGCGGTGATCGCTACATGACATGCGTTTAGTGGACACCTGACGCGCGTTTCACCGGGTGAGCGCGATTACACATTCTATTCCGGTCCACATCAAGTTTCGTCTCGCTTGGACTATATTTTCTTGTGGTAGACTCGAATATACTCCCCATCACCTGGTCAGACCATGCGCCTGTATGTGTGCGTATGGCATATCGCCGTTGTTTCGCCCTCGGGAACGTACGTGGCGACTCAACACTTCACTTCTGTCGAACCCTGAGGTGGTGGCAGGTGTGTGGGACGTGCTGACTCATTACTTTGAGGAAAATGCGTTGACAGAGGTGGTCGGACCCATGATTTGGGAAGCCCACATATCTGTAGTCAGAGGCGCCTTCATAAGCAGGGGCACGGCGCTGAAAAAGGCCAGGGAGGAGCAGAGACTAGACCTCCTGAAAGAAATCCATTCTCTAGAGCTCCGCAGGGGAGGGGACTCGGATGCTGAGATGCAAAGTCGGTTACTCGCAGCAAGACGTGAATTGAATGACCTGCTTTCCTCTGAGATTAAGCAAGCAGTGGCACGCACTAAATGCTTCTTTGCTCTACATGAGAATCGGCCAGGGAAATTGCTTGCACGAATGTTGTGCAAGCAACGACAACTGGCTTATATACTGAAGATACATACCGCGGGAGGTGAGATTACGCTGCGTCCTGAAGAGATATCTGCTGTTTTTCAGGAGTATTACGCTTCGCTGTATTACACATCGGATGCCCCTCCCCCATCTTCGGAGGCTATTAGGGAATATCTCACTGCACATCTTAAAGTTCGTCTGTTGGCAACGGAGGCGGAGCAATTGGATGCTTCAATCACGGCCGGTGAACTTGCGGCAGCATTAAAATCCTCGAAGAATGAGAAGAGCCCGGGCCCCGATGGACTCCCAATGGAGTATTATAGGGAGTTCCGGGATCTTCTACTACCACCCTTGCTATCCACCTTTAATGCCATCACGGCGGAGACGCCCTTCCATCCCCACACTCTTTGCGTGACGATATCGGTCTTTGGACACCACAGAATGTGCCAGCTATAGGCCTATCTCACTTCTCAACGGCGATATCAAACTTGTGGCCCGCGTTCTGGCAGACCGACTTAAACCGTTTCTCCTACGCTTGGTCCACCCAGATCAGGTGGGGTTTATACCGGGTAGGGAGGCGAGAGATGGCACGCAACGGGACATTAATGCTGTGGAGGCGGCGCAACGCTCAGGTCAGCACCTTCTTCTGCCGTCCACGGATGCGGAGAAGGCTTTCAAACGGGTGCTCTGGCCTTTCCTTTTTCAGGAGGATAGGATTGGGACCGGGCTTTTTGACCTGGGTCCAGGCTTTGTACGCATTACCCACGGCTCGGATAAAGGTCAATGGTGCCCTTTCTGCTAGCTTGCAGATTTCCAATGGCACGCGCCAAGGTTGCCCCCTTTCCCCATTGCTTTTTGCCATGTCGCTGGAACCCTTTCTGGAGGCGGCGCGTTGTGATCCCTCGATCCCGGGACTGAAGGGGGTGTGCCATTCACATAAAGTCACTGCATTTGCTGGCTGACCTACGAATTAATATGTCAAAGTCTGAGATTTTGAACGTCTCCCTGCCACATCAGGAGGCTACGAGGCTGAAAAGTAAGTTTCCGTTCCATTGGTGCGACTCCAAGATGAAATATCTTGGAATTTGGATTTCCCCGACGCTGCAAGACCTCTATGCACTGAATTATCAATCTCTCTTGGGAACACTTCGCACTTACTTGGCGACCTGGAATACTAAATTTATATATTGACTAGGAAGAGTGGCAGTGTTCAAAATGAACGTACTGCCGTGACTTCTTTATCTTTTTCAGGCTGTGCCAGTGGCACTGCCGGCATCCTTTTTTGCATCACTCAAATCGGACATGATTACATTTGTGTGGGCGGGGCGTAGACCATGGTTCCGGATTTTGTTGCTCTGCCGCTCCAAAGCAGAGGGTGGTTTAGCACTGCCAGACATGTCCAATTACTATAGGGTGGCCCAACTTAACCGGCAGGTGGATTGGTCGTCTGCGGGTGCTGGGGGTGGCTGGCTGGATCTGGAGAGAACTGCCATGGAGGTCCCACTATGGGCATTGCCGTGGTTACCACCAAGAGCGGTGCCGAGGGAGGCACGTCCTCACATTCTGCTGGGGTCTACCTTACGGCTATGGGACCGCTTCAATTTCTCACATGCCCTGTCTTCTAGCCCTTCGCCCCTTTTGCCTCTGACATCTAATCCACTTTTTACACCTGGGGTTAGGAAGACGTTGCAACGCCATTTAGTGGAAGGGCGTCAGCTCCTCGCTCTCCATGTAGCGCCTATCCCATCGATACAGGCCCTCGCATCTCGGCCAGATCTTCCACAGCTGTCCTTCCTGGACCGGTTCAACTTTGGCCAAATGCGGCATTTCTTGGGCTCCATCCCAGGCGGTCACAACTTGACATTATCACCGTTCGAACGCTTCTGCTCCCTCGGACTCCCTTTGTCGCATGGAATTTCCACCCTCTACTCACTCCTCCAGTCCAGAACTGCCTCTCTTTATGGGAAGATGGGAAACGGAACTGAATCTCATGATCGCAGACTCCGAGTGGAAAAAGATTATATTCCTGACGCACCACAGCACGCAGGCAGTCAGATATCATGAGACGTTCTATAAGATATTGACTCACTGGTACTGTACACCTTTACGCGTTTTCCAATGTACGGGATCAACAGACCCTAACTGCTGGAGATGCGGAAGGGAGCTTGGTTCCTACCTGCACATTTGCTGGTTGTGCCCCTTCTTCAAACCTACTGGACTTGGGTAAGGGACGTGATCCGAGAGGTGACAGACCTGTTACTGGATCTCTCTCCTCAGACCTTTCTACTGCTCCTTACGGACCAGTCGACTGCTACCTTTAAAAAGTCGGTGGCGTTACGCCTCCTGTTGGCGACGCACCAACTGGTTCTGAGACACTAGCGACGTAATTCAGTTCCCTCACTATGTGAATGTGTAACACAGGTAGACGAGATGTACCGGTTGAGGAAAGAGTTGCTTCCCGAGAGGACTCCCTTCCGGTGTTCTACAACACCTGGTTTTATTGGCTACAGTTTACTTCTTCGGTCTCTCTACGCCAACGCCTTGAGCGGGACCTTGTGCAGCCGGAGGCCTAGATGGTAGAGGGAGGGTATTTTATATGGCTCTATTTAGGTCGGAGGTGGTCTGCTTGAACCGTGACGCTTCACACCTCTGATGTTGAAGGTGGGTCTCCTGCGGCTGCAACGACTGTGGGCGTACATACCTACGCCTCCTTGGAAGGGGGGATGGTGACCCCCTTTCTACAACTTCTGTCTTTCTCGCGCTGTGGCAGTCTGGAACGGTTGTGGTGCAGTGTGTGATACGTCTGTCCTTTTAGTGTTGGTATGTCTTGTTTCCCCACGCCTCCCCACCTTCCATACCCTACTTCCCCTCTCCCCCTTTTTTTCTTTTCTCTTTCTCCTCCTCTTTTTCTATCTCACTCGTACCTTCACCTCTTTTCTAATCTTCAACGCTCCTGTACCTTTCTTTCTTCATCTTTTCTGTGCACTGGATCAGCTAGATGGATGCCTGCATCTTTCATGTCAATTTGGCTTGTCCTGATCATTTATTTACCCCACCTTGGCATCAGAGCGTTTTCTTTAGATTGAGACACTGCTGGATTGAGTTGCTCCTTGGAGCTCGCATCGAGTACCCTTTTACGGGTTTTTGGATATACCGCCCCATACATTGTTATATTATTTCTTTAACATAGTATATTGTCACTATATGTGAACTGCATTGCAGTCTGTTATGTGTATCTCATGTTCATCTAATCAAAATTTGGAATACAAAAAAAAATTAAAAACATTTTGCCAAAATAATCCTGAAAGATGCCTAAAAGATACTAAAAAAAATGAATAAACGGTTTATTAGATATTGGATTAAAACAGGAATATTTTTAACATTGAAGCCTATGGAATTCGCCTAAATAAACCTGTCGAGTGAAACCACCGAATGGCAGGGCACTTCGGCAACTTTTCACTGCTGTTCGGTGTTCTCTGCATAGATTAACCATTGCTTCACTATGGGGGATTTCACTGCCGTGGAACAGGTACTATACTTGCTGGCAGTTCGTCAAAATTTTGCGAACTGCCTGCTCTCTGAATAGCCGAATGGCCCCGAATAGTCCCCATACGGGGAAAGTCCCTGTTCGGTGAGATTTCGGGGCCAGATTGTCTCTTTCTGAAATTAACCCCTACTATTCTCCGGATGGGCACTGTAGTACGCTGAAGATGGAGTCGCTGGAAAACATCACCGAAAAGCAGTGAAGTGGCCTAGATGAAATTCATCGAACTGCAAAAAAAAAAATAGGTGTTTAAACCAATAAAAATGCATTGAAATGTTTGTAAATAATAAAAAATGTTACTGAATAAAAAAAAAATGCCTTTAAAAATAATTGGAAAACAAACATTTTGTCAGAAAGAAATACAAAAGTTTAAAAAAATAAAAAGGCTTTTTGCTGAACGAATTTTTTTGAAGAATGAACGTTCTTTTAAATAAAAAATAAAAAAACGATATTCCTTTATTACATTGAATCCTATGGGATTCGCCTGTTTAAAACTGTCGAACAGAAATACCAAAAATCAGGGCATCTCACTGACACTTTGGTGCAATTCGACGTTCTGTGATTAGACAAACTCTATGGGGACAATTTCGCTGCTACTGAAGACCACGGTGAACTGCACCGTATTTCGCCATCAATTTGTCTCTATTTGGTGAGTTGACAGTTAATAGTCGATGTGCCAAGGAATTTGGTTCAATTCAGTGCCAAGTTCAGCTTTTAGTGAATAGACCCTATTGTGTTTCAGTGCGCCGTGCGGTTTAATGAGGGAGCCTCTGCCTAATTCCTGCTGTTTACTAAGATAAGATTATTCTGCTTTGGGTGTTTTGCATTCCTTGCTACGAGCACCGGTAACTGTTTTAGTAAGGGTAGTTAATCATACAGTGCCGCCTTCCTTGTATTTAAGAAATAAGGCAGAGGTGGGCGGCGTTTAGAAAATGCTATCAATGAATAATATGTAAAGGAAGCTCTGACGTGCAGCATTTAAAAGAAGGTCTGGTATGCTGTATATAACATAACCGAGCCGAAGACGAGTCGCACGCACTCATAGGAGAGAGCTTCCACTGGAACAGCATCCGGGAAAGTCCAGGTCCTGAGAAATCCTATCTGTTATTTCCAGAATCAGAGAACAGAACAGAAACTATTACAACCCAAGTGTACTTTGGGGGGTACCATGGCTTCCAACAGGACATTGGTGCGTGGCGGTAAAGTAGTCAATCATGATTGCTCTCAGTTTGCAGACATCTACATTAAGGATGGCCTGATTCAAGAAGTTGGACCAAACCTAAAGGTGGACAACGCTGCGGATCTGAAGGTTATAGATGCTACGGGCAAGCTAGTCATCCCGGGCGGAATTGATACCCACACTCACATGCAAATGCCTTTCATGGGCACCTGCACCGTCGACGATTTCTACTCCGGGACCAAGGTACATATATCCGATTTCGTTCGTAAATTCAGTAAAATGGTTTAAAATAACTTGTTCTCCATTTTTCTCTTGAGCTTCATATTTAAGTTTTTTTTTTCTCCGTCCATACCTTGCCATAAAATATAATTCCTTTTTTCCAGGTAAATACTGTGTGTGTTACATATATGACAGGACTGTCAGACTCTGCCCCCCCCCAGATGTTTCTGAACTACAACTCCCATGATTCCCTGGCCTTCTGTTGCATTCAAAGTATTCTGGGAATTGTAGACATCAACATCTGGGGGGGCTGTAAGTTTGACGGACCCTGATTTAGGGGGTTGTTCAATAAGCGCCAGTGTTTGCTGTCACAAATATTGCCACTGTCGCAACAAACTGTCATTACCAAAAAAGAAAAGATTCCTACAGTAGCTGGAGAAGATTCATTGACGAAGCTTCTCCTGCCGTCCATCACCTTCCCTTTTTTTGAAACCTCAACATTTGTTGTGGTTGTGACAACAGTGATAGTTGTCTCTGTTGCAGCTATGGCAAACACCGGTGCGTGGCGAATAACCGTCATCGTTTTCTTACCTTCACTATAATGACAAGAAGGAAAGTTAGTGTGTGTGTCCCAGGGCTGAAACAGGCACCGTTTCGTCGTTTCTTCTGGTGTAAGTTACGTTTTCAAAGCAGACATAACCACTACTGCTAATTAGGTGTTGACACGTTAATAACTCTGCGTCGTTACAGTGGCTACTTTGTAAAAACAAACCCATCAGTCTGCCACCTGCAGTGAGGAATACTTGGCTGGGCGTCATGGGAGTTATACTGATGATAGCTTCAGACCCCTGTCCACTACTTTTCATTTGAAGGTAAATTACTGAACATTACTGTACTTGTATTTTATTTTACCAATATGAGTTTCTGACATTACAATTATATATATATAGATTGGATAGGCCGTGTTAGTCCAGATGCCAAAATCACCAGAGTATAGCAGTGCGTAGTGATACTTTTTTTATTGGACTATACATTCAAAGACAAGCTTTCGAGGGTATACCTCTCTTCTTCAGGTCTGGAAGTTATACTGAGCAAAATCATAGAAATGAACGATAAAGAGCCAACTAGAAGGGTGGGGGGGGGTTGGATGGGTGACGTAAATACTGAATAGTGGAATGAAGAGAGGTTATACTCTCTAAAGCTTGTCTATTAAATGTAACGTTACTCCAATGAAAAAGGTATCAACACTTACTGCTATACGCATTTATTTATAAATATATATATATATATATATATATTAGGGCTGGTACTAAATAAAAAATTTCTGTTCGATTAATCCATTTTTTTTAATCTATTCATTTCGATTAATTATAACGCACATACAGAGCAGAAAAGAAAAACTTAAAAAAAGGATATAACATCGCTTCACAGTAATAAAACTCACAGCAATGTGCGGTGTGTATGAGCGTATCACAGAATCCACAGCAATAAAACTCACTGATATATATATATGATGGATATATTGCCCCAGCTCACACGGATATATTGCCCCAGCTCACATGGATATATTGCTTTGCCCCCCAGCTCACATGGATATATTGATTTGCCCCCAGCTCACATGGATATATTGCCCCAGCTCACATGGATATATTGCTTTGCCCTAGCTCACATAGATATATTGCTTTGCCCCCAGCTCACATGGACATATTGCCCCAGCTCACATGGATATATTGATTTGACCCCAGCTCACATGGACATATTGCCCCCAGCTCACATGGATATATTGTTTTGCCCCCAGCTCACATGGATATATTGCCCCAGCTCACATGGACATATTGCCCCCAGCTCACATGGATATATTGATTTGCCCCCAGCTCACATGGATATATTGCCCCAGCTCACATGGATATATTGCTTTGCCCCAGCTCACATGGACATATTGCCCCAGCTCACATGGATATATTGATTTGACCCCAGCTCATGGATATACTGCCACAGCACATGGATATACTGCCCCAGCTCATGGATACTGCCCCAGCTCATGGATATTGCCTCAGCACATGGATACTGCCCCAGCTCATGGATACTGCCCCAGCACATGGATACCGTCCCAGCTCATGGATATACTGCCCCAGCTCACCTCTTGGCGCCACGTGTTCGGCTCCCTGTGAGCATCCGACAGCATGGAGCTTGGGCGCCCGCCTTGGGGAACTACGTGACGAGCCGCGAGAACGTGGCTGTACGCGTGGTTCCCCCTGCGAGCGCCCAATGCTCCATGCAGCCAGACGCTCACAGGGAGCCGAACACGCGGCGCAAAGCACGCGGTAGCGGCGCCGCGTGCTTTGCACCGCTAGTCGATTTAAAAATATTTTAATCGACCAAAAAAATTTAAGATTAATCGATTAGATTAATTTCCGCAGCCCTAATATATATTATATATTCTACAGGACACCAGCAGCTCCTTCCACAAAAAGTGCAAAACCAATGCAGAATGGGGTGCAAGGCCTGAGAATAATAGATAAAAATCCAAGGAGTGGCCGCACTAATAATAATAATAATTGCAACTGCAAATGACTAAATGAGCCCCTGCTAATGGAGGTACTCACAGGATATCATAGTATAACAAGCATATCAAGTATACTCAGCCGCCTCCACGATGCTGGATCTGTCTGGTCTGCTGAATTCACTGGAACTGACCCGGGTGATGCGGGAGAACCACAGAATACTGTGCAGATGACAAGTTTACAGCAGTGAGAGCAAAGGGACTAAATACTGAAATTAGAATAAATATATTATATATAATTATAACTTTAATACCACAAAATATGGGCAGGGGTAATCCGACGCGTTTCGTCACATCAAGTGACTTTTTCAAGGATAAAAGTCCATCTAATGTTCATAAAACATATGTCCTTATAAAGACTCCCTTTAAATTACATCCCATATTGCCACCAGGGGTTTCCTCTGGCTCTGCGTGGTGTTGCCTCCTTCTTGGGACTCCCCAGTGACATATTGTTGTTGCATTCGCAATGTTGATGCGATTCCCGTTATGTCACCTCTGGCTGCCATCTTTGTAGTTCCGGACTTGATTTCCTGCGTTCCTAACTTGTTAATCACCATATAGAGGCCATCTTTGTTGTTCTAACAGAACTTTGGTGTTGTCGATAGGTCTAAACAATCTCCGGCCTCCTTTTTAGTAGTTCAACGAGAATGCTATCTTTGTAGTTCTAAAACACAGTGATTTACATACATAAAAACTGTGATTCTTATATAAAACACATTAGTATGACACCAGCCTAACTCACTTTTCTACGGTCAAGGGGAAATTAGGAGCTATAAATACAAAATTACTGTATAAACAAGCATCATTAACTTATTCTAAAATCATCCTATCTAAACTCACACAAACGCCAAACATTTAAAAAAGCCCAAAGGTTTTTCATCAAGAGGGTGTGGTACTGTAGATTTACCCCTTATTTCTTCTTTTAATCAGCTAGGTGCGAAAATAGATTTAAGATTATTTGCCCTTTTAAAAATAACTTTGGGTTCATCTGGTAAGCGAGGTCGTAAAATTGTATCAGCTTTTAAAATATGGAAAAACATTAAAAAAAATCGCCTGAATTTGTTTAACATGAGGACTATACCTAGTATTGAAATAAAAATTTACTCCCTTTTGGTTGGTTATTTTATAAACTTTTTGTAAATTAGTTCTCTGTCGTCTTAAAACATTTAAAACATCTTCATCTATTCTCTTCCAATTCTAGCCCTTCTCCACGTATCTCCTATTCATAGTTCTCACCTGTTGTAGAAAAAACTCATTTTCTGAACAATTTCTTCGAAAGATATCATCAATGAAACAACGCCAGAGGACCAGGCTGCCCCCAGACAGGTTTTGTGGCCAGATAAACTGGTCCTCCCACCTGGACATGTAGGAAAGCGACACTAAGAAGGATCCTGATAGGGACTTGAAAGGTGTCTTTACTATATCAGGTTATAATCTCACAGATGGCCATCTGAAATTACTCTCCAAAGGTTTAAAATATGTTCCTTCTAAGAAGCCAGATCAATTAGAATTGGTTTTAGCTATGGAAAGATTCCTTGGAAAATTAACCCTCAAAGGGTTCTTAATAAAACCTCAGGGGAAGAATATGATTGTAAATTTGTAATGCATCTGAAAATGAAGGCTCCAACCTTTAAACATAGCAATTTTAGACCTAAATCTAGCTTCTACCCAGTGTGGGAAAAGAGTAAAAACAGAGGTTTTTCATGACCTAATATAACAAGAACTAGAATCTTTATCTGGCAAAACGTTCAAACCGAATCTAACTAAGAACGAAAGAGAGGCATGCAAAACATTAAAGGAAGATATGAAGTTAATAGCTATGCCTGCTGTTAAAGGAGGGGGTGTAGTAGTGATGAGTAGAGTCTACTATTTAGAAGAATCATACAGTCAGGTCCAGAAATATTGGGACATCGACACAATTCTAACATCTTTGGCTCTATACACCGCCACAATGGAGTTGGAATGAAACA
Source organism: Leptobrachium leishanense (assembly GCA_009667805.1). Classification (NCBI taxonomy): domain Eukaryota; kingdom Metazoa; phylum Chordata; class Amphibia; order Anura; family Megophryidae; genus Leptobrachium; species Leptobrachium leishanense. The sequence continues at coordinate 49,903,013 of CM019067.1, read as the reverse complement.
AACACAATGTGCTTTAACTGCAGACTGTCAGCTTTAATTTGAGGGAATGTACATCCAACTCAGGTGAACGGTGTAGGATTTACAGCAGTTTGCAGATGTGCCTCCCACTTGTTAAGGGACCAAAAGTAATGGGACAGAATAATAATCATAAATCAAACTTTCCCTTCTTAATACTTGGTTGCAAATCCTTTGCAGTCAATCACAGCCTGAAGTCTGGAACGCATAGACATCACCAGACGCTGGGTTTCATCCCTGGTGATGCTCTGCCAGGCCTCTACTACAACTGTCTTCAGTTCCTGCTTGTTCATGGGGCATTATCCCTTCAGTTTTGTCTTCAGCAAGTGAAATGCATGCTCAATGGGATTCAGGTCAGGTGATTGACTTGGCCATTGCATATCATTCCACTTCTGTCCCTTCAAAAACTCTTTGGTTGCTTTTGCAGTATGCTTTGCGTCATTGTTCATCTGCACTGTGAAGCACCGTTCAATGAGTTCTGCAGCATTTGGCTGAATGTGAGCAGATAATATTGCCCGAAACACTTCAGAATTCATCCTGCTGCTTTTGTCAGCAGTCACAACATCAATAAATACAAGAGAACCAGTTCCATTGGCAGCCATACATGCCCACGCCATGACACTACCACCACCATGCTTCACTGATGAGGTGGTATGCTTAGGATCATGAGCAGTTCCTTTCCTTCTCCATACTCTTCTCTTCCCATCACTCTGGTACAAGTTGAACTTGGTCTCATCTGTCCATAGGATCTTGTTCCAGAACTGTGAAGGCTTTGTTAGGTGTTGTTTGGCAACCTCTAATCTGGCCGTCCTGTTTTTGAGGCTCACCAATGGTTTACATATTGTGGTGAACCCTCTGTATTCACTCTGGTGAAGTCTTCTCTTGATTGTTGACTTTGACACACATACACCTACCTCCTGGAGAGTGTTCTTGATCTGGCCAACTGTTGTGTAGGGTGTTTTCTTCACCAGGGAAAGAATTCTTCGGTCATCCACCACAGTTGTTTTCCGTGGTCTCCCGGGTCTTTTGGTGTTGCTGAGCTCACCGGTGCAATCCTTCTTTTTGAGAATGTTCCAAACAGTTGTTTTGGCCATGCCTAATGTTCTTGCTATCTCTCTGATGGGTTTGTTTTGTTTCTTCAGCCTAATGATGGCTTGCTTCACTGATAGTGACAGCTCTTTGGATCTCATCTTGAGAGTTGACAGCAACAGATTCAAATGCAAATAGGACACTTGAAATGAACTCTGGGCCTTTTATCTGCACATTGTAATTGGGGTAATGAGGGAATATCACACACCTGGCCATGGAACAGCTGAGAAGCCAATTGTCCCATTACCTTTGGTCCCTTAACAAGTGGGAGGCACATCTTCCAACTGCTGTAAGTCCTACACCGTTCACCTGAGTTGGATGTACATACCCTCAAATTAAAGCTGACAATCTGCAGTTAAAGCACATTGTGTTTGTTTCATTCCAACTCCATTGTGGTGGTGTACAGAGCCAAAGATGTTAGAATTGTGTCAATGTCCCAATATTTCTGGACCTGACTGTATAGGACAGGGGTGGGCAAGCTACGGCCCGTGGGCCACATGCGGCCCGCCACCGAGTTTTTTGCGGCCCGCCAACCAGCGGCGTTCTTCTACTCCCGAGGCGAGTGGCCGCTGACCTGCAGCTCGGGATGGGAACCACCTGACCAGCGCGCAATCTCACGAGAACACGGCAGGTCAGGTGCTTCCCATCCCCGGTGAGTGGCAAAGCTGCATGTAAGCAGCTGCACGCCTCGGGAGTAGGGATGTGCATTTCGGGTTTCGGAATTTCGGAATTTTCACGAAATTTCCCGATTCGTTCATTCGGATAGGGCCGATTTTCCGAAAATTTTTAGATCCGAAAACGGCAGATCCGAAAAATTTACGAAACTAAACGAAAATTTGTTCGGAATTTTCGAATGGACTAGAAATGTGTAAAATCGAAAATCATTTTCGTTCCATTCGTAATTTCGGCTCCATTCCTGATTTCGGTTCCATTTCAGTAATTTCAGACAACGTATTTTTTGGTTATATCGCTGATTCTGTAATTTTGTATCATTCCCATCTCAATGTATCCTTCTTGTAAAACCAGAGAAATCTCAATGTATCCTTCTTGTGAAACCAGAGAAATCTCAATGTATACTTCTTGTAAAACCAGAGAAATCTAAATGTATCCTTCCTGGAAAACCTCAATGTATCCTTCCAGGGAAACCTCAATGTATCCTTCCCGGGAAACCAGAGAAATCTCAATGTATCCTTCTTGTAAAACATGAGAAATCTCAATGGCAGAATTATCGTATCGACAGAAATATCGGATCCGAAAAACCATTAGTTTACGTCAAAACGAATAGACACTTTGAAACGAGGAGAACAGACGTTCCGAAAAACACGAAAATTTCCGAAATTACGAAAAAAAGTCGATACGAAGAACGAAACGGAAAAGAAACGAACCGAAACGGAAATTTACAAAATACGAACGAACCGAACCGAATCGAACCGAAAAAAAAATCGGTGCACAAGTCTACTCGGGTGTAGAAGAACGCCGGTGGACGCGGAGCCTGGGGCCACAGAGGAGGTGAGAGCTGGGGGCCGGTGTTAGACTATTTTGCGCCCTAGGCAAGACCAGCTACTTGCACACCCCTCCAAAAAAAGAAAGCTCACATGGGTATATTTGCCCCCAGCTCTCACATGGATATATTGCCCCAGCTCTCACATGGGTATATTTGCCCCCAGCTCTCACATGGATATATTGCCCCATTTCTCACATGGGTAAATTTGCTCCCAGCTCACATGGGTATATTTACCCCCAGCTCTTACATGGGTATATTTACCCACAGCTCTTACATGGGTTTATTTGCCTCCAGCTCACACATGGGTATATTTGCCTCTAGCTCACACATGGAGATATTGCCCCAGCTCACACATGGAGATATTGCCCCAGCTAAAACATGGCATGGATACATTGCCCCAGCTAACACATGGGTATCTGCCCCAGCACACACATGGGTATCTGCCCCAGGCTCACACATGTATATCTGCCCCAGCACACACATGGATATCCGCCCCAGCTCACACATGGGTATTTGCCCCAGCTCACACATGGGTATCTGCCCCAGCTCACACATGGGTATTTGCCCCTGGCTCCCCAGCTCACACATGGGTATTTGCCCCAGGCTCCCCAGCTCACACATGGGTATCAGCCCCAGGCTCCCCAGCTCACATATGGGTATCTGCCCCAGGCTCCCCAGCTCACACATGGGTATTTGCCCCAGGCTCCCCAGCTCACACATGAGTATCTGCCCCAGCTCACACATGGGTATTTGCCCCAGCTCACACATGGGTATTTGCCCCAGGCTCCCCAGCTCACACATGGGTATCTGCCCCAGGCTCCCCAGCTCACACATGGGTATCTGCCCCAGGCTCCCCAGCTCACACATGGGTATCTGCCCCAGGCTCCCCAGCTCACACATGGGTATCTGCCCCAGGCTCCCCAGCTCACACATGGGTATTTGCCCCAGGCTCCCCAGCTCACACATGGGTATTTTCCCCAGCTCACACATGGGTATCTGCCCCAGCTCACACATGGGTATTTGTCCCAGGCTCCCCAGCTCACACATGGGTATTTGCCCCATGCTCCCCAGCTCACACATGGGTATTTGCCCCAGGCTCCCCAGCTCACACATGGGTACTTGCCGCTCCATCTTCACCTCCTCGTAGCCAGTCCCAATATGTGCTGGCGTCGCCACTGGTGTCAAGGAGACGGAGGTGTGGACTTGGTGCAGGAAGCTGGAAGCACCAAGTCCACGCCTCCTTCTCCTTGATGCCGGCAGCGACGCTGGCACGTATTGGGGCCGGCTGCAGCACGCGGCTGCCCCAGGCTGCCCTGCGGCCAATTTTTTTTGTTTAAATGGTCGGGCCGCTGCGCCCTAGGCGGGCACTGCGCTCTAGGCGCTGGCCTAGCGGCAGCGCCGGCCCAGGGGGCAATATATACCCATATGAGCTGGGGGCAGTATATATCCATATGAGCTGGGGGCAATACATACCCATGTGAGCTGGGGCAATATATACCCATATGAGCTGGAGGCAATATATATTCATATGAGCTGGGGGCAATATATGCCCATATGAGCTTGGGGGCAATATATACCCATATGAGCTGGGGCAATATATATATCCAAATGAGCTGGGGCAATATATACCCATATGAGCTGGGGCTATATATATCCATATGAGCTGAGGGGCAATATATATATATATACCCATATGAGCTGGGGGCAATATATACCCATATGAGCTGGGGACAATATATACCCATATGAGCTGGGGGCAATATATATCCATGTGAGCTGGTGGGCAATATATATCCATATAGGCTGGGGGGCAATATATATCCAAATGAGCTGGGGCAATATATATCCATATGAGCTGGGGGGCAATATATATCCATATGAGCTGGGGGCAATATATACCCATATGAGCTGGGGGCAATATATATCCATATGAGCTGGTGGGCAAGATATATCCATATGAGCTGGGGGGCAATATATATCCAAATGAGCTGGGGCAATATATATCCATATGAGCTGGGGGGCAATATATACCCATATGAGCTGGGGACAATATATACCCATATGAGCTGGGGGCAATATATATCCATATGAGCTGGTGGGCAATATATATCCATATGAGCTGGGGGGCAATATATATCCAAATGAGCTGTAGCAATATATATCCATATGAGCTGGGGGGCAATATATATCCATATGAGCTGGGGGCAATATATACCCATATGAGCTGGGGGCAATACATACCCATGTGAGCTGGGGCAATATATACCCATATGAGCTGGGGGCAATATATATATCCAAATGAGCTGGGGCAATATATACCCATATGAGCTGGGGCTATATATATCCATATGAGCTGAGGGGCAATATATATATATATCCATATGAGCTGGGGGCAATATATACCCATATGAGCTGGGGGCAATATATACCCATATGAGCTGGGGGCAATATATATCCATATGAGCTGGGGGGCAATATATATCCAAATGAGCTGGGGCAATATATATCCATATGAGCTGGGGGGCAATATATATCCAATGAGCTGGGGCAATATATACCCATATGAGCTGGGGGGTAATATATATCCATATGAACTGGGGCTGGGGGGGCAATATATATCCATATGAACTGGGGCAATATATACCCATATGAGCTGGGGCAATATATACCCATATGAGCTGGGGGCAATATATATCCATATGAGCTGGGGGGCAATATATATCCATATGAGCTGGGGGGCAATATATATCCAAATGAGCTGGGGGGCAATATATATCCAAATGAGCTGGGGCAATATATATCCATATGAGCTGGGGGTAATATATACCCATAGGAGCTGGGGGCAATATATATCCATATGAGCTGGGGGCAAATATACCCATAATAAATTACCAGGAAAAGTCCAAAAAGGACCAGGGCAATTTGCTATATTGTCATTAATATTCTTATGAAAAAATTCTAATTTTTGACCAATGTTAAGCAAAGAATTAACTAAAATGGCATTGTTTGGTGAGGTGTTTTCTCTTGAAAATTGAGCCCTAACAACTGATTCTCTGCACACTATTTCTCATTGGGGGGGTTTACGTTATAAATTGTAATTGAAGTAGACAAAATATATATGCGGCCCCGCCGGTAACAAAGTTTTCAATGTGGACCTCCGTAGAAAATGTTTGCCCACCCCTGATATAGGATCTTAAAGGATCAAAATACATATATACCACCCAATAAGAACCCCACTAAAGAATTCAATCCAAAATTAAAGACCCTACTTTCTAAAGGTTTCAATACAGGAATTATTACCCAAAAAGAATATGATTTCTTGCTTAATCCTGATTGCATAGTAGCATTATTTTACTTTTCCCAAAGAGTCACAAATCTAGAGATAAACCCTTCGGCACACGATAATTAGTGGCTTTGGTTCCTTAATCAGCAACTTCTCAGGTTATGATAATTTCTTTTTAAACCCTTTAGTTCCAGGTATTAAATCCTATTGGAAAGACACTGGTCACTTTTTACGCAAATTGAATAAGGTATGCTGACAGCTGGGAGATATTTTAGTTACTATCGATGTTGCCTCCCTGTATACTTGGATCCCACATCAGAAAGTGTCAGAGGCAGTTAAGCAATTTCTACTTGATGAAGGTTCTATTGTCTCTGAACAAATTGATCGTAGAAGCTTATTCCTGTTTTTTCAAGAGGAATTTTTTCTTGTTCGAAAAACTATTTTATCTACAAATCTGAAGAAATGGCCATGGGAACCAGGTTTGCCCCCAGTTATGTTAAAATCTACATGTCCAGGAGCGAGGACCAGTTTATCTGGCCACAACACCTGTCAGGGGCAGCTTGGTCCTCTGGCATTGTGTCATAGATTAAATCTTTTGCATTTGAAGAGGTGGAGAGGAGTCTTTTTCAGTGCTTTTAGAATCATTTAATAGGAATGAATACAATCTAGCCTTTACATATAGAGCAGAAAAGCAAAGTATAGATTTCCTGGCAGTGTCAGTTTGACAGAGACCTAATTTACAAAAAGTTAATAAAATAACTAATCATCAGGGACTAGATTTTTCTTTCAATGCTAGGTTTAATCCCCATGCTAAACAAATTCAGGTGATTTTTAAAAAGTTTTGGCATATTTTAAAAGCTGATACAATTTTACGCCCTCACTTACCAGATAAACCGAAAGTTGTTTTTAAAAGGGCAAATAATCTTAAATCTATTTTAGCACCTAGCTGATTAAAAGAAGGAATATGGGATCAATCTACAGTACCACACCCTCTTGATGAAAAACCTTCGGGTCTTCTTAAATGTGGAAAATGTTTGGCGTGCAAATTTCACGAGAAAAAGACCACTTCTTTTAAATCTACTTTTACAGGGAAGAATTATTATATTAACCCCTTATGGACGGGGGTAATTTTACAAGTATGGCACTCTTCGAAAAGTAGAAGAGTGCTGAGCTAATTTTGACCGTTTTTGTTCATCATGTTTCAACGCGATTTGAAGTCACATTTTATTGTACGATCCAGACAACGCTTACATATCAAGGGCGCTAACGTTAACGCTAACTATGGAATTAATGCACAGTAAGGAGGAGCTGCTAATTCTGAGCCACAAGGACGGAATAGCAACAGTAGCCATTACTTATTTATAACAGCTCCAGTCATTAACATAATTGCAAGGTTGAAATATGGCTCCATATGTTTAATTTTTTTTGAGAAAGTATTTTACCAGGAAGGATACATTGAGAGTTCTCTCGTTTTCAAGTATGTCCTGGGTGGTGAGTATGTACTGTTAGGTGTCTTGCTCAAGGACACTTACTGGAGAGGTGCTCTTGCTGGGATTCGAACCTGTGTCTCCACGGTCTCCACAGTCTTAGAGCACTGATGTTACCTCTACTCCACCGAGCCGGGTGTCAATGAAATGGTAACTTTTAATCCTGCATAACAGACTCACAACCCGATACTTCCCTTAAAGACCGATAATATTAATCAAGTATAAAATCCATAATCCATACACCTTCATTTTCTATTACATGGACATTTTTTAACTGGAAGTATACATAATGCATTAAAATACATTGTCTATAAAACATACCTTTAACATTCGTTCCTTCACAGCAATGTCAAAGAGTTATCTCTTGACCGGGATGTAGGTGCCACTCGTGCTAGGCTATGGATATAAAATGTATCATTTATGCTATTTAGATTTTTATCATTATTATTATTAATAATATTATTTATATTGCAATTTATTAATTCTATTAGGCCCCTATTACGCTATTGGCGTTAAAACGCAGGCGCAGGGGAGGAAAAACTGTGTCCGCAGTTTCCCCCCTTGCGCCTGCGTTTTAACGCCAGATTACAATGCAGGTGCAAAAAATGCTGCCTGCATTGTTATCGAACGTTAAAGTTAGGGATGCGCATGGCAGCGCTGAGCGCAGCCGCACGCATCCTCTCAATGGAGTCCATAGGACTCCATTGAGTTCCTCTCTGCCGGTCACGTGACCGGCCGGATCTCGCATTGCGAGATAACTTTTCATTGACCAGAGCCAGGCGTTAATCAGCGTTGGGACATTGTAATCCAGCGCTGATTAACGCTTTGCGCTCCCCATGTTAAGTATAGGGAGCGCAAAGTGCACTAACCTCGCGCAGATTGGATTGGCATTTGTATTGTAATAGGCAGCTAATACCGCAGCTAACGATAGTGCTCACGCAGGTGAGCGCTATCGTTAGCGTTAGGTATGTAATAGGGGCCTTAGTGTTTAGTTATCAGTTTCTTCCTCTGTGTTTTCGTGTATTTCTTTTCTCCTTTAGCCGATGAAATCACAGTGTGTCTATATTTACAAATAGTAGAATACTCTTGTGACTGACCTTGGTTTTTGAATGGGTTTTAGTTGCATGAACACATGGGGTTACTGTGAATAACTTATACTTTGTGAAGAATCACAAAATCCTTTAGATATGAAAGGAATTCATTGAACGTTGTTATTTGTTTGCTTTGCTTTCTATTTTTTGTTTAATTTTTCATACTGTTTACTTATTTTTGCAATTAATAATTTTTTGAACCATTTCATTTTTACATTTTAACCCCTTCACTGTCGGAAACCAGTGTTTGTTTTGAAAAATCATGTTTAATAAATTGTACAATAGTACATATCTATTACTGTAAATAACCTATTTGGCCAGTAGATGGCGCCATCTACTGGCAAATTGAGTTACAGAGGTTTGAACAGCAGGTCTATTTTTTTTCCCTGCATCGGCTGTGGAAATCCTGATATTTCAGAGCATTCATCAGCTGATTTTAAGTTTTAACTCTTTGGGCATTATGCCCACAGGGTTAAAATTTTGGGAGCACCTTCTGCAGTCCAAAAGCAAACAAAATTTGTTTTCAGCAAATTGCTTTTGGGCTGCAGATCAGCAGATCGAGATATCTCGATATCGGGGCACCAGGTGTGCCTTTGAAGCCCGAGATATCTCGATATCAGTAGTGAAGGGGTTAATGAGCATATAAATTTTGCATGTATTGTATTCAGTTTTATTCCTTGTGGCTTTTGTTATATTTTCTTGTCACCTACATTTCGTTGCTTTCTCATTCCCCTTGCTTCCCTGCAATTCAGGGAATCAAAGTTCCCCACCCTGCGGTATATTCAGCATTCACTGCAGGGTCCCGAGATTGCAGGGAAAACCTGCCGCAAACCCGACAAACACCCGAACACTCCCCCCAAAAAACCCGCAGAAATGGCTGCAAAAAACACACCGAACATGCCAGAAAAAGCCGACGAGCAACTAATCACAGTGCAGACCAGCCACCGGAAAAAGCCGACAAGCTGACAAACGGGGTAAAAAAAAACACAAAATGCTTGAAAGTGTCAAAATTTAAACACTGTTTGCGAAAAAACTACTGAACGAAAATGCCTGGAATTTACATGTAAATGTCCTATGAATGGGGTTCGCCTGAATAAACCTGCCAAATGAAAACACTGAACAGCAGGGCATTTCAGCAACTTTTCACTACTGTTCGGTGTCTCTGAATAGATTAACCATTGCTTCTCTTTGGGGATTTCACTGTCCTCGAACAGACACTGTACGTGCAGGCAATTTGCCAAAATTTGGTGAACTGCCTGCTCTCTGAATAGCCGAATGGCCAGGAAAGGTAACCGAACGCTGAATTTCAGTGTCAGGTTACATTTCAGGGCCAGATCGACTCTCTCTGAATAACCCCTTAGGTCAAAATAGCCAAACCAGATTTAATTCCCCCATTCATCTCACTTTCCAAATCGGCTATTTGGTCTACATTGTTCTCATCTCCTGCGAATTCTCCTGAGTTTACCATTTAGTGAATAGACCTGTATGGGTCTGAAGTCATGGAAACCAACTCACATCATCGTGTTGTGTGGGATGTAAAAAAGGACATTACCTTTTTACATGCAATTACTTCAAACAAAGGAAAAAAATAACCGCAGCATGTTTTATAAGGGGTTTTTATTTGTAATGCACGAGTAATTTAGTTGCAGTGTGTGTAAGTGGTAGCGTCCCATTAAGAGAAAACTCCTTCACAAGCGGAACTTTATAAAACCTGCAGAAATTGTGGTAGAGGCAACTGCAACTTTATAATGGAGCCATTTATTTTCTTTCTCTTTATTTGATCGGCATAGTTGTTTTTAATCGATATGATATATTTATACCCTTGTAAGCACTGATTTGCCCTATGGGTTCAAGCCTCCACTGCAACGGGTCATGCCTAGCTCCTGCTGATGAGGGTCCAATAAACCCGAAACAGCGCTGTCCTAGGAGTGGCTTTGACCAGTTGCATAAACCTTATCTCTGCTAAAAAAAAACATCTAGTATGACATGGCATTGATTGAAGGGTCCTGTGTAATATAACACAGGATGCATAAAAGTGAGACAGATGTCATTTGCATATCCTACCCAGAATTACGTGCTGCATATGGGGAATGTAGCACAGGAGCTCTGGGAAGCAGTTCTTTGAATTGCTGTGATGTGCAAGTGGCTTCTGCAATAATAAACGTAATTAATTATAGCGTGGAGGCTTTTTATCTCACTTTTTGTCCTCCACCGCAACCCTTGTAAGCATGTATTTATATATATATTTATATTTATAGAGATAATATGTTGCTCCTCTGTCCATAAAGAAGGGGGGGTGTATATTGACATTCTTTATTTGGTTTTATTTATCACATTCTCATTCAGTGTTCGCACACTGTGGGGTTTTATAGCAATAGATATTCCTTTTTAAGAAATAAATATATATTTTTTAAAGAATTTGACTGAGTACATTTGGGTATTTTTGTGGAAGATCACTAATCAAGACATGATAGAACATTTCCTCCACCTCTCCATATTTTGGGTGTGCAAGGATAAACATCTCACTTGCACACGCCTTGGTGAGAACAAAGGTCCGTGTGCGGTACAGATTTTTACAGTTGTCTATGGTTTTCTTAGGACGGTTAAACATTGTCAGTAATTCAGAAAATACAATATACAATGCTGACATAGTCTTAGATTAGAGGGGCAAAGGTTTAAAAGTAACATCAGGAAGCATTATTTTACTGAGAGGGTGGTGGATACATGGAACAGTCTTCCAGTTGAAGTGGTAGAGGCCAAAACAGTAATTGAATTTAAGCAGGCATGGGGTAGGCAATAAGGCTATCCTAAACAAAAGATAAATCCAGGTAAAGTATCCATGTAATTGGGCAGACTAGATGGGCCGAAAGGTTCTTATCTGCCGACATTTTTCTATGTTTCTATGACATGAAGGGTAATAAATGCTGTATTAAAGGAAAATATTAAACATTATCAAATAGGACCCTACTACTGACTGCACACATTATGCTAATTGTCTGGTGATCTAATCAGTCAGTCTACTGGCGAATAATTTCCTTACATGGTTAACCCCTTCACTACCAAGGGATTTTCCACAAAAACTGTGTTTTTTGTAAAATAATTCTTAATTATACATACAGTAATAAATATCTATTACCGTAAATAACCTATTTGGCCAGTAGATGGAGCCATTTACTGCCAAATTGAGTTACATAGGTTTAAGCAATAGTTATATTTTAGTTTTCCCTGCATCGGCTGCTGAAATCCCAATATTTCAAAGCATTCATCAGCTGATTTCACAGTTTTAGCTCTTTGGGCATTATGCCCACAGAGCTAAAATTTTGGGGGCACCTTCTGCAGCACAAAAGCAATCGAAAATTTGTTTGCAGCACACGTATTTAATTTGCTTTTGGGCTGCAGATCAGCAGATCGAGATCTCGATATCGGGGCACCAGATGGTGCCTTTGAAGCCCGAGATATTTGGATATTAGTAGTGAAGGGGTTAATAAAAGAAAGCAACAATAAATCGGTTTCGTGCTCAGGTAGGGGTAAATTTAATGTCGAAAATTTTTATTTGGTATATGTAAACTGTGGTTTTGTAAGAAGTAACCAATTAGGAATAAGAAACACAGCAGGTAAGTATTTAGAAAATATTTTGCAGTGTATTTAAGCAGTCAGATGTCACTCTTCTTGTCACAGAACGAACTGTTACTGTGCTACTTGGAGGGGGCTGTGGGCTTGCCTCCTGCCTACAGATTGATGCCCAGCAGTTAGATGGAGGATTTTGAGGCTGTTTGCTGTCTCCCGCAACCATCAGACGCACGGCACACAGTGCTAAGTATATCATATCCGCGGGCGCCGGTTCCTCTGAACCAGGCGAACGCGGATTTTGTAGCCGCTCATCTGGAACCATTATCGGCTACTTTTCCATATTAGCACGGCTGGGTTAAATGTACAATTTCCTTCCAGAAAGTGACCGTTTTCCCCTGGAAAATATATGTGTAGAAATGGCTGGCGACAGAATTTGGGTGCTAGGACAACTCGGAACAAAATTGAGTTTTTATAAAGTAATTAGGTTTGAGTAATCTGTGATAATGCAAGAATGCTATTGTCTGTCTATTGTCTGGTCTATGTGCATCTGTTATCTGCTGCGAGGATTAGACTCCCAGTCTGCCCTGTTTGAGGAATGAGAATTGAGGGAAAAAAGTGCGGATTTCGGCTAAAGGGCCAAATTAAATTGAGTACTAAGTATGACAAAAGTGATGAGTGTTGTATATGTTACGGGTAAAGCCAGGAGTGCGGTTAATCCTAGGAGTAACCGGGTAATCCTGACATTACCCAGGCCCCATTAGCAAAAGTCCGAAGTGAAATTAAATTTCGGACTTTACCCGGGTAATCTGCAAAGTATCCAGAGGCCTCTGGGTACCCTGCTTTTCTGCTGTATTTTAACCGGGTAATTCGCACATTACCCTAGTGTTGTTGGATAAAGTCTCATGTGCAACGAAACATCAGACTTTATCCGGGTAATCTGCAAAGTATCCATACTCCTCTGGGTACTCGGCTTTTCTTGGGTTTTCAGCAGGTTACAGTTGACTGAATTCCGAGGATTACCCGGGTAAAGCTGCAAACTGTTATCTGACTGATAACAAAATAATGTTTTTGGTTATTTTTAATGACATTGAAACCAAGGTCACAAACCACACTAAATAACTGTCATGTGACTCTGTGCGTTAATTGTCTGAAAATTAATTTATGAAGATAAAGATATTATATAAAGAGTAACCTGATGGTTATTATGTTTTATAAATGATATATAAGCACATATGACACATAATAATAGTAAAATTCATTGTTACCCAAGCGGGGTTGGATGCTCTGCAGATTACCTGGGTGAAGCTGTGGATAGTCCTCAGATTACCCAGGTGAAGCTTCAGACTTGCACATTATCTGGGTAAAGTGTGCATTTTTCAGCTCTTCCAGACTGTTACCCAAGGGCAGTTGGGTAGTCCTAAGATTACCCGGGTAAAGTCCGAAATTTTCATTTTTTTTGCAGCTTTACCCAGCGGTTTTGGGTGATGTCAGGATTACCCGGGTACTCCTAGGATTAACCGCACTCCTGGCTTTACCCGTAACATATATACTAGTTACATAGCTACATAGGCGGAAAAAATGTGTCCGTCCATTGAGTTTAGCCTTTCACACATCACTTACTGCTTTTGATCCAAAAGAAGGCAAAAACCCCAATCTGAAGCGCTCACCAATACGCAACACACTGGGAAAAAATTCCTTCTTGAACCCAGAATGGCGTCAGATTTCTCCTTGGATCAAGCAGCTATTCTCACATATTAAATTTTATAACAGGAATTTTATATCAGGAAGTCATCCAGACGTTGTTTAAAAGTCCCTGACCCAACCACCTCAACAGGCAGAGAATTGTTCTCACTGTAAGAAACAAAACCCTTCCTATGTAACTACAATAAATGGCGCACGGAATCAGAATCCTCTTCTTCCTCATAGTGATGCATTTTGGTTCAGCGAGTCAGCGATTCATATTATCGGATTGTTCTGATATTGTGAATCACTAATATTGGACTGACGATACATAATGGAAGGCAAGCTGTCGATAGTCTCCTTTTTCAGGTTCTTTGAAGGAGGGGGGACCCTTGCAAGCTTGCCGTTTCATATGTACTATTGTACTAATCCAATACTATTAAGTATCTTTTCTTAGCTCAATACTCCTTTTTAATATCTGAATTTCTGGGTTACCACCTCTATTTCACTCCACACTATCCCTAGAGGTATATTTTTTTTGAGAAAGTATTTTACCAGGAAGGATACATTGAGATTTCTATTGTTTTCAAGTATGTCCTGGGTGGTGAGTATGTACCGTTAGGTGTCTTGCCCAAGGACACTTACTGGAGAGGTGCTCGTCGGGATCGAACCTGTGTCTCCACGGTTAAAGAGTAGTGATGTTACCTCTACTCCATCCAGCCGGTACATGGTCAGGCCAGTCTGTTCATCGAACATTAAGTTGTGCTTTATCTTTTAGAATAGAGACAAAAAGAATATCTGATACAGAAATACAAAGGCGTCTCTACAGTGGGGCAAGGGGGGGCAATTGCCCCCCCCAGGTTATTTCTTGCCCCACCATGTGCCACCCCACCAAAAATCCGCATCAGGCTTCCCACACTTTTCAAACCGCGGTATCTCCGTTCCTGTGCATCTTATATGGACGTTCATAAAACATTAAATAAAAACGTGCACTTAAACGTAAACAATTTCACAGGGTGAAATGGCTCAGTAGTGAAGTGGTTAATGTTCAGATTATATTATATTATATTTGACCAGTTGCATAACCTTATCTCTGCTAGAAAGCCACAGTGTGGCATGGCATTGATTTTAGGGTGCTGTGTAATAACAGATCCAGGATGCAAAAAAGTGAGACAGATGTCATTTGCATATCCTAACCAGAATTCCTTGCTGCATATGGGGAATGTGGCACAGCAGCTCTGGGATGCAATTCATCGAATTGCTGTGATGTGCAAGTGGCTTCTGCAATAATAAACACACTTATTATAGTGGGGAGGCTTTTTATCTCACTTTTTGTCCTCCACCACAACTGTTGTAGAATATATATATATATATATATATTATATATATATATATATATATTACAGTTGTGTTCAAAATTATTCAACCCCCAATGCTGTAAAGGGTTTTAGGGAATTTAGTGTACATTTGTAATTGTATTCAGAATGAAATCCTACAAGGACTTTTTAAAGAACCATATGCAACTAAAATGACATCAATTGGTTTTGTAATACAGTAGTAAATGTTTCTTTTGTGAATTCTTCATTGACACAATTATTCAACCCCTTAAAGACTACCACTCTGAAGAACAGAGGTTCATTCAAGTGTTTTCAATCAGGTATTGAAAACACCTGTGGATGTCACGGAGCAGCAATAAAGCATAATAAGCACCAATTAGGCAGCTTTAAAATGACTGTGATACTCAGCTCCTTCTAGACATTTACTGGTGTGGTTACAAACATGGTGAAGTCAAGAGAATGGTCCAGGAAGACAAGAGAAGAGGTGATTACTCTTCACATCAAGGGCAATGGCTATAAGAAGATTGCAAAGATGTTAAACATACCAAGAGAGACCATAGGAAGCATCATTCGCAAATTCAAGGCAAAGGGCACTGTTGAAACGCTACCTGGTCGTGGCAGAAAGAAGATGCTGACTTCGACTGCTGTGCGCTACCTGAAGCGTAGAGTGGAGAAAAGTCCCCGTGTGACTGCTGAGGAACTGAGAAAAGATTTGTCAGATGTGGGTACTGAAGTTTCAGCTCAGACAGTACGGCGCACACTGCGTAATGAAGGCCTCCATGCCAGAACTCCCAGGCGCACCCCCTGCTGTCTCCAAAGAATAAGAAGAGTCGACTGCAGTATGCCAAAAGTCATGTGGACAAACCACAGAAGTTTTGGGATAGTGTTCTGTGGACTGATGAAACAAAATTAGAACTGTTTGGGCCCATGGATCAAAGCTATGTTTGGAGGAGGAACAACAAGGCCTATGAAGAAAAGAACACCTTGCCTACTGTGAAGCATGGCGGGGGGTCAATCATGCTTTGGGGCTGTTTTGCTTCTGCAGGTACAGGGAAGCTTCAGCGTGTGCAAGGTACCATGAATTCTCTTCAGTACCAGGAGATATTGGATGACAATGTGATGCAGTCCGTCACAAACCTGAGGCTTGGGAGACGTTGGACCTTTCAACAGGACAATGATCCCAAGCATACCTCCAAGTCCACTAGAGCATGGTTGCAGATTAAAGGCTGGAACATTTTGGAGTGGCCATCGCAGTCACCTGACTTAAATCCAATTGAGAACCTCTGGTGGGACTTAAAGAAAGCAGTTGCAGTGCGCAAGCCTAAGAATGTGACTGAACTGGAGGCTTTTGCCCATGACGAATGGGCGAAGATACCCGTAGATTGCTGCAAGACACATGTGTCAAGCTATGCTTCACGTTTAAAAGCTGTTATAACTGTAAAAGGATGTTGTACTAAGTACTAAGATTGAATGTCACTTGGGGGTTGAATAAAACTGATAATGATGTGTGCACAGAAAAGACATTTGTGGTTATTTCATTATAAATGTTATGTTATATTTGTCTGACCTACACGTGCCTCTTTGATTTAATTGTAAGCAAGATGACTGAATGATCAAAATCAATGTCAAACTGGCCAAAACACTCAATTTCAGTGGAGGTTGAATAATTTTGAACACAACTGTATATATAAGACTATATATACATTGTGTATTACGTTAGTTTTTGCCTTGGTTTTAGTTGTATATTAAGGGTTAATGGGTAGGCTTCATCCCTCACAGTGTACATTTTATTTTTTCCTAGATTAATGACATTTTAGGGGTTAATGGGTTGGCTACATGCCTCACAGTTTATTCATTTCATGTTTTCCCTCGATTAATGACACATTAGGGGTTAAGTGGTAGGGTAATGCCACATTGTTTATTAACAGGGTTATTCAAAGAGATCCAAATTGCTTGAGAAAGGTAACCGAATGCTGAAAATCAGCGTTCCTTTCCTGGCCATTCGGCTATCCAGAGAGCAGGCAATTCTCCAAATCCTGGCGAATTGCCTGCACATACGGTGCCTGTTCGGTGCCTGTTCGAGGGCAGTGAAAACCCCATGAAAAGCACTGCTTCGGCTATTCAGAGAACATAAACCAGCAGTGAAAGATTCCCCTAATGCCCTGTCATTCGGTGGTTTAATTCGGCAAGTTTATTCAGGAGAATCCCATAGGCTTCAATGTTAAAAATATTCCGGTTTACTTAAATATCTAATAAACCGTTTATTATAAAATTCTGCAGTAAAGAGTCTCTTTATTTATAGATTTTTTTAGGATATTTTAAGCATTTTTCGGGATTTTGTTTTTAACAAAAAAGTCAGATTTTGTTTTTTTAAGTTTACTTATTTTTTTTCTGTAACAGCCCTTTTTATTATCATTCCCTGGATCTTATATGTAAATTTCAGACATTTTCGCTCAGTAGTTTCTTTGCAAACAGCGTTTCATTTTTCAATCATTCATGCAAACTATTTTTCTAATTTATTCACTGCCTTCGTCTGCGGTGTCAGCTTTTTCCGGCGGCTTCGCTGCATGTGATCGGCTCCTGCTCGGGTTTTTTCGTGGTTTTCAGCAGGTTAATCCAGATGTTTTTGCGGGTTTTCGGCGTGCATTCGCTGGGTTTTGCGGATATGGTTCGTCAGGTTTGCAGTGGCCTTTCCCTGCAATTCGGGGACCCTGTGGTGCTTGCTGACTACACAGCAGGGTCGCCGAAATGGGATCGGCAAAACAAACCGAATTGGAGAGAACGAAAATTCACCGAACGTGCGGTGACTTTTCGAATCTCTTTGAATTACCCTGTAAGTTTATTGTATTTCCCTGGGTTTATGGCATTTTAGGGGTTATTATAGAAGTTCGAATCTAAAGGGTCTAATGATCTTTAGATCCTCTGCTTTTCGTCACATTTCGGGGAATTTATTTTGCCGAAAATAAGGTGAATTCCCTATTTAGCGAATGGTCACTGTAATTTGCTAAAAGTGGAGTCGCTGAAGCAGCAATCAGACATTCAGCGAAAACTGCCGAATTGCAGCAAATAAAATATTGAATTTAAGTATCAGGTTAGTACAACAAAAAGGTATCATTGCGTCACATTACTCTGGGGTTTAGGAATCGTATTTATATATATACTTATTTAGGGCACTATTACCTGGTGTGGGTTAACCCTTGCGTTGGCATGGTTTTGTGTTAGCGCCAGGTTAATTGAGTCTAGCGCCTGACCAACAGATTGTTTGCCTCCTGCTACAAACAGGAAAAATCACTTAGCGCGTTGCTATTAGCAATATGTACCACAAGCTTACTGTACTTTCCGCGTCCTTTACTTAACATGGGGAGCGCTAGAGATCACTTGGTGCCAGCGCTAATTTTTTGAGGGGCGCTAATTGCAACATTTTACCTACTGCTCAACCCTGGTGCTAACTCCAAAAAGAGAGAAAAAACAGGTCCTCACCCAAAATTAACAGACAATTAACAGGCAATGTAAAGGAATGCAGCACAGGTGTTCTCTTGGCCCCATACAACATAGCAATGGAACTGGTCAGCAATGTTGCTGCTGTTGCAGTAGGCTCTATTATAAATGTATCCTTTATCCACATATATCCTAATTTTAATATATTGCCTAATTTTAAACATTTTATGCGGGGGGTTGTTCATAGTATGGAAGCGGTTGATTATTAGGGTGACTATGTGGACCATGTTTAAAGGGACACATGAATAAGTCTTGCTCTGAAACATGTATTATTTATATGCTGCAGCAGGGAAATTTGTGTCGCTCACCTGGACTTCCTTTTGGATCTATTAAATGCAGTGTAATGATTCTACATGCTGCTGGGAGGCATTTATCATGCAATGTCCATCAGCCTTAATATACAGTTGTGTTCAAAATTATTCAACCCCCACTGAAATTGAGTGTTTTGGCCAGTTTGACATTGATTTTGATCATTCAGTCATCTTGCTTACAATTAAATCAAAGAGGCACGTGTAGGTCAGACAAATATAACATAACATTTATAATGAAATAACCACAAATGTCTTTTCTGTGCTCACATCATTATCAGTTTTATTCAACCCCCAAGTGACATTCAATCTTAGTACTTAGTACAACATCCTTTTACAGTTATAACAGCTTTTAAGCGTGAAGCATAGCTTGACACAAGTGTCTTGCAGCGATCTACGGGTATCTTCGCCCATTCGTCATGGGCAAAAGCCTCCAGTTCAGTCACATTCTTAGGCTTGCGCACTGCAACTGCTTTCTTTAAGTCCCACCAGAGGTTCTCAATCGGATTTAAGTCAGGTGACTGCGATGGCCACTCCAAAATGTTCCAGCCTTTAATCTGCAACCATGCTCTAGTGAACTTGGAGGTATGCTTGGGATCATTGTCCTGTTGAAAGGTCCAACGTCTCCCAAGCCTCAGGTTTGTGACAGACTGCATCACATTGTCATCCAATATCTCCTGGTACTGAAGAGAATTCATGGTACCTTGCACACGCTGAAGCTTCCCTGTACCTGCAGAAGCAAAACAGCCCCAAAGCATGATTGACTCCCCGCCATGCTTCACAGTAGGCAAGGTGTTCTTTTCTTCATAGGCCTTGTTCTTCCTCCTCCAAACATAGCATTCATCCATGGGCCCAAACAGTTCTAATTTTGTTTCATCAGTCCACAGAACACTATCCCAAAACTTCTGTGGTTTGTCCACATGACTTTTGGCATACTGCAGTCGACTCTTCTTATTCTTTGGAGACAGCAAGGGGGTGCGCCTGGGAGTTCTGGCATGGAGGCCTTCATTACGCAGTGTGCGCCGTATTGTCTGAGCTGAAACTTCAGTACCCACATCTGACAAATCTTTTCTCAGTTCCTCAGCAGTCACACGGGGACTTTTCTCCACTCTACGCTTCAGGTAGCGCACAGCAGTCGAAGTCAGCATCTTCTTTCTGCCACGGCCAGGTAGCGTTTCAACAGTGCCCTTTGCCTTGAATTTGCGAATGATGCTTCCTATGGTCTCTCTTGGTATGTTTAACATCTTTGCAGTCTTCTTATAGCCATTGCCCTTCCTGTGAAGAGTAATCACCTCTTCTCTTGTCTTCCTGGACCATTCTCTTGACTTCACCATGTTTGTAACCACACCAGTAAATGTCTAGAAGGAGCTGAGTATCACAGTCATTTTAAAGCTGCCTAATTGGTGCTTATTATGCTTTATTGCTGCTCCGTGACATCCACAAGTGTTTTCAATACCTGATTGAAAACACTTGAATGAACCTCTGTTCTTCAGCGTGGTAGTCTTTAAGGGGTTGAATAATTGTGTCAATGAAGAATTCACAAAAGAAACATTTACTACTGTATTACAAAACCAATTGATGTCATTTTAGTTGCATATGGTTCTTTAAAAAGTCCTTGTAGGATTTCATTCTGAATACAATTACAAATGTACACTAAATTCCCTAAAACCCTTTACAGCATTGGGGGTTGAATAATTTTGAACACAACTGTATGTGTGCATCAAAACATGGATGATACGACCACCGTGGAGGATTTTAATATTGCAGGGTGTGAGGTTATTCACTGGATGTGTTCATATTCAAGCTTGTGAGGGCGGGGGATAGGTATGGCCCGGCACTCTGTACTGGGAAAAAAACAGTTCTATCCTGAACACAACCGCATTAGTTTCTCTAGCGTGCGCTAAACGACCTTGTTCATGGACTACCGTGGACAAGGTGATCTGTTAGAAGGTCGTCAGGCACTACGTTTTAGTGACTCGCACTAAATTTTTCCTTTAGCGATGGCGTTTTAGCTCACACCAGGTGACAGGACCCTTAGTTTTATTCAGTGGTTGATTTAGTGGTGAAAATTATTAGTGCCCCCCCAGTTTTGACTACGGTATCCTATGTGCCCCCCCTAAATATTGTTCCTAGAGTCGCCACTGCAGAAATATATACCGACTTTGAGGTTTCTGGGCTTAGTTTAGACCAGTGTTTCCCAACCCAGGGCCCCATAACAGGACAGGTTTTGCAGATCACCTTGGGGAAATGCAGACTGAATCCTGCAATCACTGAGCAGCAAATCATATCATCTGTGCTGTGCTTTAGATATCTGCAAACCTGGCCTGTTAGGGGGACCTGAGGAGCAGGGTTGAGAACCATTGGTTTAGAGCGTAACACCTTCAAATTCACCTCATCGCATTGATTAGGGAATAGAACAAATCTGCTCTTAAACGATACGTTTCAGTGTGGTTTTCTATAGCTCATGTTCAAGGTCTGGTGACAGGACGGTCAGATAGGTTGAAGGACTGACCGGCGGTCACATGAAAGTGTCTAATTCGAAAAACCCAGGTCATTGCCTCACCATGTGACAGCAGATAAGGACACAAGGTCATTGGTCTCCGAGACAGTAAAAGCCAGGTCAGGCTCTCTAGTGAATTTTAATTATACATAAACAACATTAGGTTAAAAAACCTTTGCTATCAAATCAGCTTCAGCGTAGAGTATCTCTTAAATAAAATGTGGGGCACCGGGTACCACGCCTCGGCTATCATACTAATTATATAGACTGGTCTGTACAGCAAACTAATCAGACATCCCCAACAGTCATTCATTTCCCACAGCTTTTCTTGTTGAAATTCGCAAAAACATTTATGGAAGATGCGTTTCTTTGTCTTGAAAACCTCATCCTTATTATTATTATTATTATTATTCTTTATTTATAAAGCGCCAGCATATTCCGCAGCGCTGTACAATAAGCACAGTATAGACAGGGTTACAATACATTGAACAAGATTTGACAAACAGTACAGGAGGAGATGAGGGCCCTATTCCCGTAGGAACTCACAATCTGGGAGGGTTGGGGCTGGAAACAGGAGGAGAGGACTGTAAGGTGAGAGTGATTGATGGTTGTGTCAGTGAGTTGGGTGGTAGGCTTCCCTAAATAGGAATGTTTTAAGGGAGCGTTTGAAGGAAGAGAAGTTAGGGGAAAGTCTGACAGTACGAGGGAGAGCGTTCCAGAGAGTGGGGGCTGCGCGTGAGAAATCCTGCAGTCTATCATGGGAAGAGGTGATGCGGGGAGAAGCTAGGCGCAGGTCACTGTTTGACCTTAGGGGGCGGGCTGGGTGTATTTGGTGATTAGGGAGGACAGGTAGTGGGGAGCTGAGTTAGTGAGGGTTTTGTAGGTCAGGGTAAGGATTTTGAACTTAAATCTGCAGTGGATGGGGAGCCAGTGAAGGGACTCGCAGATGCAGAGTCCCTCTGGGTTTTACCCTACAAGAGCCATATTATAGTCAGAATCAGCAAGTCCTGTGAGTCACAACTTCCCAAATCTAGGGACATGGAATAATTACCATTGTTTGCTTTTTATCAATATCTCTGCAGAAATATTCATCAAAATGAATAATGTATGAGCAAGTTTATATTATTTCAGTTTATTGCTGCTCACCAATCAAATACAGACTATGAAGCGTTTTGTTCTCTGCTGCCTGCGTGTCATGATCTACACGGTTTTCTATGAGGGGGAACAAATAACAGCGTATGGGTTAACATGCAAACTCTGTTGTAAAATTAACAAGGTATGAGGCGGGACTGTATATTGTAATAACCTTTTAACATTCCAATTCATGAAATCCAGAAAATACAGTCTGGATAATTTATAACAAAGTCTGTTTCACTTTACATGATCTTTCCTCTGCAGCCTGCAATCCGTCATAATGTCATATATATATATATATATATACAGTTGTGTTCAAAATTATTCAACCCCCAATGCTGTAAAGGGTTTTAGGGAATTTAGTGTACATTTGTAATTGTATTCAGAATGAAATCCTACAAGGACTTTTTAAAGAACCATATGCAACTAAAATGACATCAATTGGTTTTGTAATACAGTAGTAAATGTTTCTTTTGTGAATTCTTCATTGACACAATTATTCAACCCCTTAAAGACTACCACTCTGAAGAACAGAGGTTCATTCAAGTGTTTTCAATCAGGTATTGAAAACACCTGTGGATGTCACAGAGCAGCAATAAAGCATAATAAGCACCAATTAGGCAGCTTTAAAATGACTGTGATACTCAGCTCCTTCTAGACATTTACTGGTGTGGTTACAAACATGGTGAAGTCAAGAGAATGGTCCAGGAAGACAAGAGAAGATGTGATTACTCTTCACAGGAAGGGCAATGGCTATAAGAAGATTGCAAAGATGTTAAACATACCAAGAGAGACCATAGGAAGCATCATTCGCAAATTAAAGGCAAAGGGCACTGTTGAAACGCTACCGGTCGTGGCAGAAAGAAGATGCTGACTTCCACTGCTGTGCGCTACCTGAAGCGTAGAGTGGAGAAAAGTC
The DNA here is from genome assembly GCA_009667805.1 of Leptobrachium leishanense. Taxonomy (NCBI): domain Eukaryota; kingdom Metazoa; phylum Chordata; class Amphibia; order Anura; family Megophryidae; genus Leptobrachium; species Leptobrachium leishanense. Next base: position 49,879,598 of record CM019067.1, on the reverse strand, counting down.
CCCGTGTGACTGCTGAGGAACTGAGAAAAGATTTGTCAGATGTGGGTACTGAAGTTTCAGCTCAGACAATACGGCGCACACTGCATAATGAAATCCTCCATGCCAGAACTCCCAGGCGCACCCCCTTGCTGTCTCCAAAGAATAAGAAGAGTCGACTGCAGTATGCCAAAAGTCATGTGGACAAACCACAGAGGTTTTGGGATAGTGTTCTGTGGACTGATGAAACAAAATTAGAACTGTTTGGGCCCATGGATCAACGCTATGTTTGGAGGGGGAAGAACAAGGCCTATGAAGAAAAGAACACCTTGCCTACTGTGAAGCATGGCGGGGGGTCAATCATGCTTTGGGGCTGTTTTGCTTCTGCAGGTACAGGGAAGCTTCAGCGTGTGCAAGGTACCATGAATTCTCTTCAGTACCAGGAGATATTGGATGACAATGTGATGCAGTCCGCACAAACCTGAGGCTTGGGAGACGTTGGACCTTTCAACAGGACAATGATCCCAAGCATACCTCCAAGTCCACTAGAGCATGGTTGCAGATTAAAGGCTGGAACATTTTGGAGTGGCCATCGCAGTCACCTGACTTAAATCCGATTGAGAACCTCTGGTGGGACTTAAAGAAAGCAGTTGCAGTGCGCAAGCCTAAGAATGTGACTGAACTGGAGGCTTTTGCCATGACGAATGGGCGAAGATATCCGTAGATCGCTGCAAGACACTTGTGTCAAGCTATGCTTCACGTTTAAAAGCTGTTATAACTGTAAAAGGATGTTGTACTAAGTACTAAGATTGAATGTCACTTGGGGTTGAATAAAACTGATAATGATGTGAGCACAGAAAAGACATTTGTGGTTATTTCATTATAAATGTTATGTTATATTTGTCTGACCTACACGTGCCTCTTTGATTTAATTGTAAGCAAGATGACTGAATGATCAAAATCAATGTCAAACTGGCCAAAACACTCAATTTCAAGTGGGGTTGAATAATTTTGAACACAACTGTAGATGAGCATCATTGGCAATAAACAGTGTAATTCAAGTGGGTTATCATTGTAATCTGAAAAGGGAGTCAGTTGTGTGGACTCCATTTTCCAATAACATATAAATTCCTAAACTAACATAAAACATCTTACATGTCGAAGTACCTTATATCAAAGTTCCAGACTCGACAAACACCCTCCATCCCTCCCACGTATCATAAAGTAGGCACATAGAATTATTTGCGGTGTGGAACATTTCCTCATATTTAAAATCACTTTCGAGGGCAACCATAACCTCCTTCATAGAGGGACAGATGGAAGAACGTCAATGTCTTGCTATAACTATTTTAGCTGTCCCAAGTACCATGGAAATAAACCTCCTATGACGGGTCTGAATAGTAACGGGTAGAAGGTGTAGGAGGTACACTTTCGGGCAAAGTGGGAGTTTAAGTGAAGTACAATGGGAGATCCGTCTATTTATTTTTTCCCAATATCCCCCCAGTATGGGACAGAGCCAGAATGTGTGCAATAAGGAGACAATGCCGGTAAGGCATCTCCAACAGAGGCCTGAGTTCCCTGAGATATGGGCCAACCGGGTGGGTGTTAAGTACCATCTACACAGCAGTTTGATATGGGCCTCACGTAAATTGGTGCTTCTAGAATATTTATATATTGTGTCCATGGCATATGACCAAGTCTTTTTCCCATTTAACCATATAGGGTAATTTTTTAGGCGGGGTCGGAGTTAGGAGGCTGTTGTAACAAAGGGACAGCGGTTTCATTTGACATTTCCGTCCCATACACAGTTTATGAAAAGCTGAGAGGTTCACATCAGTGAAAGAGGTGAGGCCTCTCTGGGTCAAAGCATGTTTCACACGAAGGTATGTGAAACATTCACTCAATGGGATGGCAAACTCCTGTACCAGATCGGGAAAGGTTTTCAGGGAACGGGGCGTGAAGAGCTGCCACACATGAGTCAAGCCTCGCCAGAACCAGGAGTCTAAATTTAAGTTGGGGATAAAGCGACACAAAACCCTTAGGGGAGCGAGGCATAATAAATCATAAGGCCGTACCAAGGGGAGACCCCACAGGCACCATGACATGAGGGAAAGCATCGAAGCGGGCAACAGACCCGTGGTGCTATTCCTCGGTAGAAACGTAAGCCACATCAGGTCATGAAGTCTGTATGGGAAAATCATGGCATTCTCCAGCTGTAACCAAAGTGGTGGTTCTTTTTGGTGCATTGATGACAACAATTGGGCTAGTAAGGCTGCTTTGTAATAAGATTGTAGATCCAGAAAACCCAACCCTCCATTACGTCGCGGCATTGTAACCGTGGAGGCCGACACTCGAGGAGGCTTCCCCTTCCAAATGTGTGCATGGAGTTGTTTTTGCAGCCGGAGCAATAAATGCGCCGGAATAAAAACAGGGATATTCCTGAAATAATCTAAAATTTGGGGTAAGATACACATCTTTATGGCCGCCATACGACCCTACCAAGAGGAGTCGTTTGTGCTCCAGTTAGAGAGTTGTGTCTCTATAGAGGTCAATAGTGGCGTAAAATTTTCCTTAAGGATGGTTCTTCGCGATTTAGAGAGGGATATACCCAGATATTTTAAAGAGGTAGAACGCCAATCAAAAGGGTACTTACTACGCATAAAGCTGAGGGATGAAGCAGCAATATTTATGGGGAGAGCTTGCGTTTTACTCATATTATTTTTATAATAAGATATCGCGCCAAATCTATCGAGGAGATTAAACAGGGGAGGTAGCGAGGTCTCCGGTGTGGTCAGAAAAAGCAGTATGTTGTCCGCGAAAAGTGCCAACTTATGTTCCCCATTTGGGGTTGGTAAGCCCTTAATTGCCGGAGCAGTTTTGATCTGCAACGCCAGGGGTTCTAAGGCCAGAATGAATATTAACGGGGATAGTGGACAACCCTGTCGGGTGCCATTGGTTATATGGAAAGAGGAGGATAAAAACCCCGAAGCCAATACTTTCGCCGACGGAGCTGAGTAGAGGGCCATAACACTATTTACAAATTGTTCTGGGAAACCAAACTTTAGTAACACCGTCCGCATATACCCCCAGTGCAGGCGATCAAATGCCTTTTCAGCATCCAATGCCAGCAAGAGTCCGGAGGTATTAGTCCTATGGGCCAAGTCGAGTATGTCATAAAAACGTCGGGTATTGTCACACGTTTGGCGGCCCGGGACAAAGCCATTTTGTTCATTCGCGATCAAGGAAGGAAGTAAAGGAGCCAATCTATTAGCTAGTAATTTAGCATACAGTTTTGCATCTACATTCAACAGGGAAATGGGACGGAAATTGGCACAATGTGTCGGGGGTTTACCGGGTTTAGGCAGGGTGACTACAGTCGCTTGCAGCATCTCTGGGGGAATAATGCCGGTACCCTTAATATCATTAAAATATCATTAAAAACCAGGGTGAGAATCGGGACTAGAGATGAAGCAAATTTCTGGTAATACAGATTCGTAAAACCATTAATAGCCTTATGTACCTCCTCCTCTGTAAACGCAGCTAGCAAACCTGTAGCCTGAGAGGGAGAGATAGAAGGGAGACTAGCCGTCTGAAGAAAGAGCTCTATGTCGTCCGGTGCAGGGGTCGGCACGGTGTTGTTTAGTCCCAGGTTGTACAAGGAGACATAATAGCGTGCGAATTCATCAGTGATAAGGGCTGGATTATAAATCTTCACGCTATTAGCATCCAAGAGGAACGGTATGTTAGTTTGCATTCTTTTCACTTTCAATTTAGACGCCAGCAATTTCCCCGGTTTATTCCCTTGGGTATAATGAGCATAATTAAGCCGTCTAATTGAACGCGCCGTGACCTGGAGCATAAGGTGCTCCAACTCGCGGCGCTGTAAAGTCAACTGAGCGGTAATATTTGGGGCAGGAGAGGTTTTATTCTGGGACTCTAATACAGTGATTAGTCGTAGAAGGGCAGTCGTCTGAGCATTAAAACGTCTCTTACGCTGCGCTCCTTTCTGTATAAAATGTCCTCGCAGAACAGCTTTGTGGGCCAACCAAACCGACGATGTCGCAACATCCTCAGTCATGTTCGCCGTGAAATACTCCTGAAGGAGTTGTAGTGTATTTGTCACGTCATCCCTATTCACAATAAGCGAGTCATTGAGTCTCCAGTTCCCCATACCCCTCGACGGAAAGGCCGCCTCAAAGGTAAGCGTAAGTGGAGCATGGTCAGACCACGTGATAATGCCGATAGTCGCCTCCATTAGGCGAGACAAAGCAGACCTATGTATCAAACACAAGTCAATACTACTATATGAGGAATGAACATGAGAAAAAAAAGTGTAATCGCGTGTATCAGGGTGACATATCCTCCAAGTATCATATAGTTCAAACGAATGCATGAATTCCCGTAATTGTTTACTAGAGGCTGGGGGGGAGCGGGTTTTGGAGCTGGGTTGGCTTGTCTGGGTGTCAACCTCAGGATCAGGAGTGCAATTAAAATCCCCACATAGAAACAACGTACCACTAGACATTTTTTTCACTCTACCATAAGCTTTTCGAAGATAAGAAATTGGGTTGTCATTAGGAAGATATAGATTGGCTATAGTGATTGGTAATTCGTTCAGCGTGCCCACAAGAATCACAAGGCGGCCCAATGGATCAACATACTGAGCCGAACACACAAAGGTCCAGTCTCTATGGAACAGGATCGAGACACCTTTGGACTTCGTCTGAGCAGTGGAGTGATATGCATCAGTATACATGCGCGATTTTAGAAACGGTGGACGTCTCTTACAAAAATGAGTCTCTTGCAAACATACAATAGCTGGTTGAGACTTATGCAGGTCACGAAATAAAGCATGTCGTTTGTACGGAGTATTCAAGCCTCGAACATTTAAGGAGTAAATTTGGAATTGAGGTTTACTCATCGTCAATTGCGCCCATCCCTCTAGATCTCACAGCGGTCATGACATACAACCTCCGTGGGAGGATGGAGGGACTCCTCTGCTCACAACAGTGCCTGGAGTGATATATCACAGTGCATACCAAAAAGACAAACAGTACATACAGTACAAACATAAGTCGAACCAGAAATAAATAAAAATAAAAGAAAAAAACAAAAGAAAAACAAAAGAAACCCAAACGAACCACAAAAAGAAAAAAACTGCACTCCATAAATGCAGTTGAGTGGAGTCAATCAACACAGCAGATTGATATAAATGGGAAAAGAAACACGTTCAAGAAAAAACTCCAGTAGGGGAAAAAACAACAGTCCCAACTCTACACGTGGAGGTGACTGCGCCAATATACAGGCCATTGAAAGGCCTCGGGCCTAGCCGATTGAAGGAACAGAACCCCAGAAAGCGCCACCCATAGGACGAATCAAAAGGGGTGAGTCCTGCAACCACGATAGAGTCTCAATGCCCGAGTAGACTTAGAATACCTGGCGGAATAAAAGAAACACGCCCGGAAGCGAGAAAATGCAGAAAGACCACCTGCGGTGAGTATGTAGGTGCCAGGATCTGGAAAAGTTCCATAATATAAGGCTGGAGGTCAGCAGAGCCCACTGCCTCCGGAATGCCCCAGATCCGTACATTATTACGCCGTGAACGGTCTTCCATATCGGCTAATTTCGTTGCCATGGTGTCATGTGCTGTTTGCAAAGCTATATGACGATCCACCAGGTCATTATGGGCTAAGCATAAGTCGTCTGTCTTAGATTCTAAAGAGTCAGTCCCCCCCACCAGGTCTTGTACATCGCGCCTCAGCTCCTGAAGCGCCTCTTTAAGATCCGTTTGGATGGTAGATCGGAGTTCTTGCAGCATGGCATGAAGTCTGCTTTCCGATGGTGGTGATGTGTCAGACATGCAGGATGAGCCTGCGGCAGCTGCCTCCATCATGAGAGAGGAAACAGACGAGGGAGATCCGCCATCTTGGGCCTCACGAACCCGGTCTTTTTTCGCCGATTTCAGCAGATCCAGCGCCCGCTGCGCCTTAGGTGGCACCATCTGGGGACTAGGAGGTGTCACCCACCTGTGGGTGAAGTTTCAGCCCCGGGGTTGCTGTATTGTAGCCGTTGGAATTGAAAACTCAGCGCCGGTCACAGGAGCTCTCTCTACATGCGACCGCGCGCTGCAACGTCCGGCCACGCCCCCCCAACACAGAACCCTTTAACCAGTACCAGGCCATACTAGATGGCTTTTTTCAGCATCAAACTACAACTGGTCACGGCCTATCTCCTGCTGATGAGGGCACAATAAGCCCGTAACAGCTGTAAAGGAGTGGATGTGACCAATTGCATAGACCTGATCTTTGCAACAACAAAAAAAGCCATCTACTAATGACATGGCATTGATTGAAGGGTTCTGTGGTAAAACAGACTCGGGATGCAAAATTGAGAATTTGCAGACGTCATTTGCATGTCTTACCCAGAGTTCCTTGCTGCATATGGGGAATGTAGCTCTGTGCAGCAGTTCTCTGAAATGCTGGGATGTGTAAATGTCTTGTGCAATAATAAACTTTATACATACATACATACTCACCGGCCACTTTATTAGGTACACCAGTTCAATTGCTTGTTAACACAAATTGCTGATCAGCCAATCACATGGCAGCAACTCAATGCATTTAGGCATCTAGATGTGGACAATACGACTTGCTGAAGTTCAAACCGAGCATCAGACTGGAGATGTAAGGGTATTTAAGTGACTTTGAACGTGGCATGGTTGTTGGTGCCAGACGGGCTGGTCTGAGTATTTCAAAAACTGCTGAACTGCTGGGATTTTCACACACAACCATCTCTAGGGTTTACAGAGAATGGCCCGAAAAAGAGAAAATATCCAGTGAGCGGTAGCTGTGTGGAGCCTTGTTGATGTTAGAGGAGAAAGGGTGCGGAGGATGTGCTAAGCATGTCGTCGCAGTCCTGTAGCTCAGCACCCAATCAGGAAAGCGGAGGACGCGTCCAGTTCTACGTCTGCAGCCAAGTGGTTAATGGGACACCTTGCACGGTGTGAGCAATCAATCTTATCTGAGTGGTCACATTGGTGTTACCTCCCCCTCCTCCCTCTGAGGGGAAACTCAGAGGTCTGATTGAGTCATCCAAATGCAAGGTCTTTAGTCCTGCACAGACCATTAGCTCAGGGAGCCCTCAGCTCAGGTTTCAGGGCTTGGCGACCTTTGGCAGCCTTATCTAAGGATATCAAAGCCTTCCTCCATATCCTGCAGAGATCAGTGGGAGACCAGCGCTGGATTCTGGAGAGCTGTTAACAGAAACTAAAGGGTTAACGGATGGGCATGCAGAGAAGGTGTTAATGTATATACTTATTTTCTCCTTATCTGGCTGACACTGACCTATAATAAAGAAATTGCTCTTCTTTTCCTTCCCTCAAGGCTCTCGCTGAGGAACTTCCCATTAGCCAAAATAGTCATGATGAAGAAAAATAAGAAGTTGGGAAAATTACAAAATTCTGCAATTTTTACCTAAAATTTACATTCCTACAACAATTGCTGCTTAGTGAATAACCCTTCATGGCTTGTTTTTTTTTTTTAATGTATTTATTTATTTTTGTTTATGGTTTAAATAACGCTCTCATTTGCAGAAAAAGCAAACCTGGGTTTCTCTGAATCCTGTTAGGAAACCAGCAGCAGCACATGAGCTAAATACCCGGCAGATATGTGCTTGATTTATGATCATGAGGTCTGCCTCGCTAAATGTAGCCAATGTATTTATACTGTCTTCTACTCGAGGAATTTATGAGTCGGTGCTCTAGTTACAAACCCGTCAAGGCAACTTGGTCTTCCTGCGTTTTTAACGTTTTACTTCATGTATTTTTCCATACACCCCTGTGATACTTAATGGAAATCTCTAAAAAAATATATCCAGGCATATATAAGTTTTTCTCGTCCCTGAAGGCTGCATGTTTTAAATATTTCTCTTGCCCCCTGTCACGGTACTGGGGTGCAGGTAGAGTCCATGTGTGGGGGACATGGAGCGAGCAGGGAGGCTAGGCTGGAATGTAACGTGTAGGTTTATTTACAGGTAAAAGAAGCACAAATAAGGGAAAACAAACCAGGTTGAGGCAGGATACACACACAGAGCACAGGTCAAGCCATAAACAGAAGATGTCAAGGCACCTGAAACTAGGGGCGGCTCCCTTAATCCTTTCCCACCACAGGGCGTACTATGCCGTCCTTGCGGCAAGTGGGCCTTGAAGCCATGAAGCGTACTAGTACACCCCATTGACTTCTAAGGGCAGCCACGGCCCTGCCCAGCACTCGGCGCGTGCTGCACGCCGCTGTCTGCCACAGGGCTCCCTAAACTCAAGCCTTTCCCCTAAAGTCAATGATGTGCATCACGCAGCAGCTGCGTGGGCGGGCCGAAGGAGAGGCCCACTGCAGGACCTGGCGGCAGGGTGTACTAGAACGCCCCATCAGAGTTAACCATCTCCCGCTGGGTACCACCCGTGCATTCACTCCATTCTATGCACGGTGCCACGTAGTGGAGAGCAAGTGATGTAGACAGGGCCCGATTTATAATTAGGCAGAGTAGGCATGTACCTACAGACACCTGCATAAAAGGGGCGTCTTGCTCTGTAGCAAAAAGGAAAAAGTTTGCCATTAGCAATCATTTAGAACACTGTATCTCTGGACGCCTACAGGCTAGAAGGACATACAGTATAAGGTATCATTGGAAAGGGCAGAGTATGGCCTTTCCAATGATCAGGTTTAAGTAAAAATAAAATAACAAATGAAATTTAAAAAATATTTTTCTCTTACTAACGCAGTACTATTTTTCATTTTACAATTATAAGGTGAACAGTGATGCTGTGCTAACTCACCATCTTGTTTCCCACACCTCCAGCAAATGGGGAAGTGATGGCGCAACGCATTGTTTCATCAACAACCTAACCTGCTGCACTGCAGTGAATATAGATAGTGGGTTTTGGAACCCTGCCTCTCTGATTTATTTTTTTTCCACTGTACAAGGTCAAATGAGGTGTCTGTTGTAAGACAGTGGCGTTATCAGCTTTTAATTACAATGCAAACAATGCCGCTACACTAACTCACCTTCTCATTTCCCACGCCGAAAGCAGATGTGGAGGTGATGGCACTATGCGTTATTGCACATTGGTTCAGCTAATACACAAGCTATGCTGCATGGAGAGTGGGAGCCCCATAGGCATCTCCAGGGGGGGCAAGGGGGCAATTCCCCCCTAGATTATTCCTTGCCCCCCCCAACAATATTCAGCATCCAGCTTCCCCTACATATTCGGACCGATGTTTCTCCGGCCCCATGCATCGCACATGACATTCGAAAGAGCAGAGTCAGGCCTTTCCAATGATACCCATCATGACTATATTCAGTGTAAAGACAAATTCATAAATAATAAAATAAAAACGTAACAATTTTTGTTTCACAGGGTGGAAATGACTCATTAGTGGTTAATGGTCAGACTATATATTACATTGTGTATTACTTTCATTTTTGCCTTGGTTTAGTTGTATATTAAGGGTTAATGGGCAGTCTTCATTCCTCGCAGTATATATTTTATTTTTTTCTTTCATTAATGCCATTTTAGTAGTTAATGGGTAGGCTACATTTCTCAGTGTGGAGAAGGGGGGTTTGTGAGGGTCCAGAGAACAAGCAACAGCACTAGTGGCCTGCTCTACGGGGGGGCCCACTCAGGTCTCGCAAGGTTTTAGCTTATATGTGCCATTACAGGGATGAATTCTCCATATGTAAATCAGCCTGCTCTCACCCAGAAGGGCAGCCAGCACTGATTGCCAAGGACATCATCCCTGCAGAAGAGGTGCAGCAACCCCCGACGATCGTTTTGGCCTTGTCTGTACATGTCTCAGTGTACACATTTCGGGCCCTATTACAATCTTCGCGCACAATTTTGCGCCGATGCAAAAACGCATTAACGCGAGTGGTAAAACCCTTTGCGCTGAACGTCGTATTACATTGTCAGCGCAACAAACGCACGTCATCGTCTACCACGGATGAACCCGCACGAACCCTGCGCGAGCGTAATGTACTACGCTCATCCTATACTTTGTGAGCGCAAATGCGTTTGTGCGCTGGTACGGGGATGGTATTCCAATCTATGCGCAGTTTGTAACGCACAGCCTTTGCGCTCATAATTTTAGCAACTCCTAAAAGCTGGTGTTAACGGCAAATCTGAACAACCTCCCCGAAACCAAATACACCAGCCCAAAAAAAAATACGCAGCAAAGTATAGTTACACATTCTACACATGCCCAAACCAATAAAATGGAGAAGTTGTGCGTGCATTTATTATTGCTGCAGCATATATGCTCAGATTGATTTTGACAGGCGCAAAAACTTAATGTGAGAGTAATTGTGGTTCTTAATTCTGATTGACTGAATCGTGTGAACTTAAACATTGCGCACACTGATATCTGTGCGCAACGTTACTGCGTGCGCATTTGTGCGCGTCCTTTTTACGCACGTTATTGCTCGTCGGATGAAAAAATGCGCGAGGAATGTAGTTCCAGCGGTGATTTACGCGCGTTAACGTTTAACGCTTGGCACACAAATTCATGCATTGCTCGAGCGTTTTAACAAGATTCTAATAGGGCCCTTTATGTTTTCACTTGATTACTGCTATTTTAGCGGTTAATGGGAAGGCTACATGCCCCACAGTCTATTCATTTAATGGTCTCCCTTGATTAATGGCATTTTAGGGGTTAGTGGGCAGGCCACATACCTCGCAGTGTATATATTTTATGTTTTCTCTTTATTAATGGCATTTTAGGGGTTAGTGGGTAGTCTACATGCCTCAGTCTATACATTTAATGTTTTACTTTGATTAATGGCCTTTTAGGGGTTAATAAGTAGGCTACATGCCTCAGTGTATACATTTCATGTTTTTCCTTAATGGAATTTTAGGGGTTCATGGGTAGGCTACATGCCACACTGTTTATTATTTTTTACTGTATTTCCCTGGCTTTAAGGTATTTTAGGGGTTATTATGGAAGCTAGAAACTGAAGGGTCTATTCATATTTAGATCCTTTGCTTTTTGTCACATTTCAGGGAATTAATTTTGCTGAAAATATGGTGAATTCCATATTTAGCGAATGGTCACCGTAATTTCCGAAAATTAGAGTTGCTGAACAAGTTATTGGACATCATCAAAAACCGCAGAATTGCGGCAAATAAAATATTGAATTTCTGTACCAGGTTGGTACAACAAAAAAGTATCTTTGCATCACATTACTCTGGGATTATGAAATCTTATTTATATATACCGTATTTTTCGCTCCATAAGATGCACTTTTCTCCCCCCAAAAAGTGGGGGGAAAAGTGGGTGCGTCTTATGGAGCGAATGCCCCATGATATGCCTCAGCTCACCTGTCGCCGCCGCGTTAGGCTCCCTCTGAGCGTGGGTCCGGCGGCAGGAAGCTTGGGCACTCGCCTGGGGGAGCCACGTGACCGCGATCGAGATCGCGGTCACGTGGCTCCCCCAGGCGAGTGCCCAAGCTTCCTTCAAGGTGAGCGGAGGCACATCCATGAGCGAGCTGGGGCACATCCATGAGCGAGCTGGGGCACATCCAAGAGCGAGCTGGGGCACATCCATGAGCTGGGGGACAGTATCCATGTGCTGGGGCATATCCATAAACTGGGGCATTATATCCATGAGCTGGAGGACAGTATCCATGTGCTGGGGCATATCCATGTGCTGGGGGACAGTATCCATGAGCTGGGGGACAGTATCCATGAGCTGGGGGACAGTATCCATGTGCTGGGGGACAGTATCCATGAGCTGGGGGACAGTATCCATGAGCTGGGGGACAGTATTCATGAGCTGGGGTCAGTATCCATGAGCTGGGGGCAGTATCCATGAGCTGGGGGACAGTATCCATGAGCTGGGGGACAGTATTCATGAGCTGGGGGCAGTATCCATGAGCTGGGGGCAGTATCCATGAGCTGGGGGACAGTATCCATGAGCTGGGGACAGTATCCATGAGCTGGGGCAGTATATCCATTATTACACTATTTGATTTCAGAATATTTATTTTCCTGTTTTCCTCCTCTAAAAACTAGGTGCGTCTTATGGTCAGGTGCGTCTTATGGAGCGAAAAATACGGTACTTATTTAGTTTTTTTCAGTGGTATGATTTAGTGTCGAAAATTATTCCCCCCCCCAGTTTTGACTGTGGTATTTATTCCCCCCCCCCTATATATTGTTCCTGGAGTCGCCGCTGGGGAGCCCCTTGGACCCCTGTATCTCCATTATTTACGCCCCACAAGTTCAAGTTAGGTGTGATTGGACAGGTTAGAGTCTGGACTCTCTAATGATGACAAACATGACCATGTAAAACGTAAAACAAAAATACATGCCCTTTTTTTTCTGTGGACAGCTGCAGCTCTGGCTGAGGTGGGAGAGCTCGAGGAGGAGAGGCTGGCTGTCTTTAGCGTGCGCACGGATCGGGTAATTTGTGCGCACGCAGAAGGAAAAACAATTAACTTGTGGGAACGATTTAGCAGATCGTCCCCACGACCTGATAAGGCTAGGGTCAGACTAACGCATTTTTCACGTTGTCCGTGAAAATGTGCGTTCGAAGAATGGACGTATTTTTTCACGGAATACGCAATAGCGGTCATACGATGCGCAGTTTCATCCGTGATTTTGTACGGATCATCAATAAAACACTTTGTGCGTCTGGACATTATGTTGGCCGGACATTAGCAGCGTCTGACGTCTCCTAATCACGCACACACGCCTCTAGCGGACGCAGCGCACTCTGTACGTCAGTACTAGTGGTTTAACGTTCTCGAAAAAATGCGTTCATTTTCCACTTGCGTTGCGCAGCCGGACTTTTGTGCGACCGTACTTCGTATATTGGCCGTCATTGCCCGGCATCTGCTGCTAGTGCGGCCGTGATTAAGTGCGCCAGAACGCGCGTTCGCACTGCCTCAGTCTGACCCTAGCCTAAATTGTGGCCAGGCTTTAATTTTTTTTCTCCTCCTGACACCAGAGGGGCTCCTTAAAAAATAACGCAGTATCAAAGAATGAGGTGGTAAAAAATGACTTCTTGAAAAAGACCCTCAGCCACTGCCATATTTTAATGCCCAGAATTTTGGTTGCTCCGGGTTGAAATGGAGTATCACTTTCCATAACTAGGTTTAGAAATTGGGCTTAATAACCTTAATACCTACTTGTGATTGTTTAAGGCTAGGGTCAAACGAACGCATTATTCGCAGTGACAGTCAAAAGTGCGTCCGAACCATTGACGTATTTTTTCACGGAATGCGCGAAAACGGTCAGACAACGCGCATTTTCGTGCGTGATTTTTTTACGGATCGTCAATAAAACACTTTATGCATCTGGACGTTATGTAGGCTGGACATTAGCAGCATCTGACATCTCCTAATCACGCACACACGCCGCTATGCCGCCGCAGCGCACTCTGTACGTCAGTACTAGCGGTTCCGCATTCTCAGAAAAATGCGTTCATTTTCCACTTGCGTTGCGCGGCCGGACTTTCGTGCGACCGTACTTCGTATATTGGCCGTCATTGCCCGTCATTTGCTGCTACTGCGGCCGTGATTAAGTGCGCCTAAACGCACGTTAAAAGTGCGCTGGTCTGACCCCAGCCTTAGAGTTAACCGAAGCCCTAACATTCTGCTCCTTTTATGCTTCATTTTAAGGCAACTGATTCTGCCCATTCTTTTGCTATGAAAGGGGGGAGGGGGGGGGGTTTACACATTTTTTTTAGTTTTTTTTTTTAGTTTTCCAAATAACAAAAATTAAGAAACCACTATGCCATGTTTTTTTTGGTTGGGGGGGGGGGGTCAGAACTTCACAGTTCTGTGCCTACAGGCTCCTGAGATGTAAATCCGGCCCTGACTGTAAAGATACTGGGGGGTGGGGGGGGCGCGTTCACAACAAAGAAATTAACACAAAGGATGCGCCCAGTGACCCGTATAGAGTAAAATATTTTCTTAACTAAACAAACACGAGAAAAACGAAGCACATATTAGATATCAGCGACATCATGTTTTTGTTGGGTGGTAGTGGCCCTTTAAAATAGAAACAAACATGCAATAAAACTTACCTTGTTGTCTCTTGTTGTTTTAGTCCTACAGGGTTATTCAGAGAGAGCCGATCTGGCCCCAAAATTCCACCCAACAGTGAATTTCCCCATACTGTGACATTTCGGGGCCATTCTGCTGTTCAGAGAGCAGGCAGTTCGCCAAATATCAGTGAATTGCCAGCTGCTACGGGGCCTGTTTGAAGGTAGTGAAATCCCCCATAGAGAAGCAATGGTTAATCTATTCAGAGACACCGAAGAGCAGAGAAATGTCAGTGAAATGCCGTGATGTTCGGTTCTTTCATTTGACAGGTTTATTCAGGCGAATCCCATAGGCTTCAATGTTAAAAAAAATTCCCGTTTTTATCCAATAGCTATTAAACTGTTTATTTTTTTAATCTGCAGCAAAAAGTCTCTTTATTTATATGTAGCGCTGTTTAAAACTCTGTTGCTGCATTGCTCAGTTTTAGCCACCAGAGGGAGACAGCGCAATGTAAACATACTGGACACAATGGGACTACGTGTTCCAGCATGCTTTGGGGCAGAGACAGGAAGTGGGTGGGGATTGAGGGGAGGACATCCGCAGCCTCGTGGAAGGAGAGCCAGTGTGAGCCGAGGAGTGAAACAAGTGAGACTATGAGCGATTATTACCAGGCCAGAGAGCAGGTGCTGCCTTGCCGATGCTGGGATCGATACATTGACTTGCCAGAGACCTAGTAATCCACCGCGGAGAGGTTGGCACAGACGCAGAGTAGCAGATTGGACCCCGAATAAGGAAACCGCGATGATCCATAGGGAGTGCAGGCGGTAGGCCGTGACCTTGCTGTAAAGACTGATAAGCAGGAGAAGCGGATCCGGTGGCACAGAGTCCCAAGGAAATCCAGCGGAGAGACTTCCTTGATCGGGCAGCGGAACAGAGTGTCTGGCGGATGGGTGAGAGGCCTTCCAGGCCACAGTCAAACTATAACAAAGCACGCTGCAGCATTGCTTAAATCTACAGGGCCCCAACGTGACTAGTCGAAGATTTACCAAATCCTTTCACTGGCCAGTTGAAATATAGTACCCGGGTACCTGAGCACACACACACACACCTTTTTGGGACATAACCTGCACGGGACTTACACTCCAGAAACGAAGGGGTTAAACTTTTATTTTACCGCTGCGCGTTTCTCGCATTACGAAATCCTGTTTTTTTCTATGCACTGTGTTTACATTATATATGCCGCTTTATTGAGACCAGTAAAGTATATCATTTATAAAATCCACAACAGTGCTGGTGTATATTTATTCCCTAGTGCGGAGAGACTAACCCGGGGTTAAATTCTGCGGCTCCTCCGGGAGTGAGCAATACATATATTTTTAGGATTATTAAGAATTTTTTGAGATTTTTAGGGCAAATTTTTTTTTCCAGAATTTTTTTAAATAGCTTTTTTTTCCGTAACTGACCTTTTTATTATTATTAATAGGACCTTATATGTTAATTCCAGACATTTTCGTCTATTATTTTTTTGCAAACAGAGTTTAAAATTTTGAAACTTACAGGTCTATTCAAAGAAAGGTGAAGCTCAGGAGAATGACTGGAGAAGTGAAAATTCTTGGTCAAAATAGCTAAACCAGAAAAATTCTCCCATTTATCTCACTTTCCAAATCAGCTATTTGGTCTAGATTGTTCTCTTCTCCTGCCAGTTCTCCTGAGTTTCACATTTCTTTGAATAGACCTGTTTGGTTTTTTTGGGGGGTTTACCTTGTTCATCGGCTTGTCAGCTTTTTCTGGCGACTGGTTGGTGCTTTGTTCAGCGGATCGTCGGCTTTTTTCAGACGTGTTGTCAGGTTTGCGGCAGATCGGGTACATTCGAGTTTCTTGTGGCGGATCGAAATGATCCGATTCTTCGGATCGAATTGGCGGCGATTTTTTTTTGACCGATTTTTGCTGATTCTTCAGATTTTCGGATCCGTTCCTTCACCTTCGGGGACCCTGCTGTGAATGCTGAATTCACCGAAGGGTCAGAGAATTTGATTCCTTGAAGTGCGGGGAACGAGAGAGCACCGAAATGTCGGTGACCTTTTGGTGCTCTCTGAATAACCCCTCTAGTCTTATTTCCGACTCATTCACCTATCTATATAAGGTTGCAATGCTTGGTCAGTTCAAAGCTTCCCAGTTGATAAAATATTGAACACAAAACGCGCATGCACTACTATTCTGCCTCGCTAGCAAAGCTGTGAGGCGTGGGTGCTTGAGACTAGCTAAGTCTGTATTGACCAGTACTCACACGGTGAAAGTTCAGCAGACAGTGTCAACTCAGCAAAACTGACACGTAGAAAAATGAAACCAGTTGAAAACTTTAATGATCAGACTGACAATCTTTGTAATAATGTACAGCAATGCAGGTGAAAAGACGTTAGTTCTCTCCAGCATTGAGTTAAAATGGCTGCTAGGTGACCAGTAATTTACCTCAGAAACTAGACTGAGCAAAAAGGGGTGGAGCTAGCTGGATGCAGCAAGGCTAAGGAAACCCAGCAGGAACAAAATAGCTATGACATAATAACTGTAAGCAGCAAAAGGCAGATTTAACACATAACATTAAAATATACATATAAACCCTGAATCATGGGGCTTTACAACTACCATGAATAAAGCCAGTCAAATATTCTCTTTTGAGAAGCAGTCATGACGATAGCACTCGCGTGTATATGCCGTGGGTTGGAAGCCCTTGATGCTATATTAGGCTGGGGTCAGACGAACGCATTTTTAACGTTCGTTTAGGCGCACTTAATCACGGCCGCAGTAGCAGCAAATGACGGGCAATGACGGCCAATATACGAAGTACGGCCGCACGAAAGTCCGGCCGCGCAACGCAAGTGGAAAATTAACGCATTTTTTTAGAGAACGCAGAACCGTTAGTACTGACGTACAGAGTGCGCTGCGGCGGCATAGCGGTGTGTGTGCGTGATTAGGAGATGTCAGGCGCTGCTAATGTCCAGCCAACATAACGTCCAGACGCAAAAAGTGTTTTATTGACGATTCGTAAAAAATCACACACGAAAATGCGCGTTGTCTGACCGTTTTTGCGCATTCCGTGAAAAATACGTCAATGCGTTCGGACGCACTTTTTGACGGTCGCTGCGAATAATGCGTTCGTTTGACCCTAGCCTTAGTGTGTTATGGCATGAGGACACAAAATATACAACATCCAGAGCACGCCACCCTAATAAAGTCATATTAACACCTTATTTGTATATAAATAGCGGAACTTTGACTTCGAGATTATGTGTTGCATTAGCCTGTCACATCGCCAACGGTCTCCACTCTGGCATTTTCTACGCTATGCAGACTTAATGACTGCTCCTTTACGGTACTCACTAACTAACTAGAACTGGGGCCCGCCATGATGCTGGGAAATTCAAAGAGCTGACCTGGATTGACAACCTTCAAGGTCGGAAATAAGCCTCAGGAGGTAAGGTAAGTGGCCACATCGTTTGGAGTGTCACATTAACTCACTCCATTGACACTCAGACAACTGCATAAGCGCCCATAAATCACAATGCTGTCGCCAACAGTTTTACATTCCTGTTTATTGGATGATTATTTAACTCCTGTCACTCTTGTGGCCTGTACACACATTCTCTAATGGCTCATTACCTTGCTGCTGGAAAACCTCTGAAGTGTTTTCACGCCGCATTGTTTCTTTTTATCACACTTCTAGATTTACAGGGTTATTCAGAGAGAGCCGAAATGCCCCAGAAATTGCACCGAACAGTGAATTTCCCCGTACGGTGCAATTTCAGAGCCATTCGGCTGTTCAAAAGCTGGCAATTTGCCAAATATTGGCAAATTGCCAGCAACATACAGTGCCTGTTCGACGGCAGTGAAATCCCCATAGAGAAGTAATGGTTAATCTATTCAGAGACACCGAACAGCAGAGAAATGTCAGTGAAATGCCCTGCTGTTCGGTGGTTTCATTTGACGGTTTTAAACAGGCGAATCCCATAGGCTTCGATGTTAAAAATATTCCCATTTTTATTAAATATTTGTTAAACCATTTATTCTTTTAATTTGCAGCAAAAAGTCTATTTTTTTAGGAATTTTTTGGGCATTTTGCTAGCTATTTTGTTTCCTGTTTTTTATAAATAGCAGGCCTTTTTTCTGTAATAGACCTATTTAATATTATTCATAGGACCTTGTATGTTAATTCGAGGCATTTTTGTGCAGTTTTTTTTGCAAACAGCTTTTCACAGTCAATGTGGTTTTTTGTTTGTTTGTTTTTTTTACCCTCTTCATTGGCTTGTTGGCTTTTTCCTGTGGCTGGTCGGCGCTGTGATCATCGGATCGACAGCTTTTTTCAGATGCGTTCAGCTTGTTCCTATGGTTTCCAGCGGGTTCCCGGCGGCTTATGAGATCGGATCGAATAATTTCGGCGGTCTTGCGGCGGTTTTTATTCGGTGGATTTTCCCTGCGTTTCAGGGACCCTGTGGTGAATGCTGAATTCACCGTAGGGTCAGGGAATTTGATTCCCTGAAGTGTGGGGAACGAAAGAGCACCGGTACTCTTTGTGTAACCCCTTTAGAAAATACTGATTGGCTACTAAGACTCGGTTGTACCATGTAATACATTAGAGCGGCGCAGAGCCATATGACCATCAGCCTACATTTCATCAACTGCCAGTTCATAATTAATCAGGTCATGCTGAAAACATGTGTACTGAGGAAAACCCTGTTGCCAATTCACAATTAATCCTTTTTAACCAAATCAGTAAATTGAGGGACTTGACAGATGTTCTGTAAACATTTACAGTTGTGTTCAAAATTATTCAACCCCCACTGAAATTGAGTGTTTTGGCCAGTTTGACATTGATTTTGATCATTCAGTCATCTTGCTTACAATTAAATCAAAGAGGCACGTGTAGGTCAGACAAATATAACATAACATTTATAATGAAATAACCACAAATGTCTTTTCTGTGCTCACATCATTATCAGTTTTATTCAACCCCAAGTGACATTCAATCTTAGTACTTAGTACAACATCCTTTTACAGTTATAACAGCTTTTTAAACGTGAAGCATAGCTTGACACAAGTGTCTTGCAGCGATCTACAGGTATCTTCGCCCATTCGTCATGGGCAAAAGCCTCCAGTTCAGTCAGATTCTTAGGCTTGCGCACTGCAACTGCTTTCTTTAAGTCCCACCAGAGGTTCTCAATCGGATTTAAGTCAGGTGACTGCGATGGCCACTCCAAAATGTTCCAGCCTTTAATCTGCAACCATGCTCTAGTGGACTTTGAGGTATGCTTGGGATCATTGTCCTGTTGAAAGGTCCAACGTCTCCCAAGCCTCAGGTTTGTGACGGACTGCATCACATTGTCATCCAATATCTCCTGGTACTGAAGAGAATTCATGGTACCTTGCACACGCTGAAGCTTCCCTGTACCTGCAGAAGCAAAACAGCCCCAAAGCATGATTGACCCCCCGCCATGCTTCACTGTAGGCAAGGTGTTCTTTTCTTCATAGGCCTTGTTCTTCCTCCTCCAAACATAGCGTTGATCCATGGGCCCAAACAGTTCTAATTTTGTTTCATCAGTCCACAGAACACTATCCCAAAACTTCTGTGGTTTGTCCACATGACTTTTGGCATACTGCAGTCGACTCTTCTTATTCTTTGGAGACAGCAAGGGGGTGCGCCTGGGAGTTCTGGCATGGAGGCCTTCATTACGCAGTTTGCGCCGTATTGTCTGAGCTGAAACTTCAGTACCCACATCTGACAAATCTTTTCTCAGTTCCTCAGCAGTCACACGGGGACTTTTCTCCACTCTACGCTTCAGGTAGCGCACAGCAGTCGAAGTCAGCATCTTCTTTCTGCCACGACCAGGTAACATTTCAACAGTGCCCTTTGCCTTGAATTTGCGAATGATGCTTCCTATGGTCTCTCTTGGTATGTTTAACATCTTTGCAATCTTCTTATAGCCATTGCCCTTCCTGTGAAGAGTAATCACCTCTTCTCTTGTCTTCCTGGACCATTCTCTTGACTTCACCATGTTTGTAACCACACCAGTAAATGTCTAGAAGGAGCTGAGTATCACAGTCATTTTAAAAGCTGCCTAATGGTGCTTATTATGCTTTATTGCTGCTCCGTGACATCCACAGGTGTTTTCAATACCTGATTGAAAACACTTGAATGAACCTCTGTTCTTCAGAGTGGTAGTCTTTAAGCGGTTGAATAATTGTGTCAATGAAGAATTCACAAAAGAAACATTTACTACTGTATTACAAAACCAATTGATGTCATTTTAGTTGCATATGGTTCTTTAAAAAGTCCTTGTAGGATTTCATTCTGAATACAATTACAAATGTACACTAAATTCCCTAAAACCCTTTACAGCATTGGGGGTTGAATAATTTTGAACACAACTGTATATGTGCTGCCTAATGGCTAAATAAATTTACAGATTAAATTCAGATTTATGTTCAGCATAAACGGATGAAAATTTCTGGATGCCTTATTTCAGAATTTTAAAATAACATCCACCCTTTGACAGCTGATATTCTTTTTAGGAATACTATTTCCACCTAGAAAAGCATGCTACCATGGAACAGCTTACTGTTCTTGTCCAGAGCCGTTACTAACACTTCCTGTACAAAGTATAGGAGCCATTAATATTCAGTAAGGATCTACTAATTCCGTGTCTCAAGTAAAGCTTGCAACAAAGTCTTAATCCTCTTCAATATGTCATCATGATAACACGATCACCAGTAGCAGACCCAGCAGTCTGAGATCGTGTTAACATGATCTGGAGCTATGCTGTGTCATTGCAAATTAAATTTGTTTGTTGTAATTAAATTGAACCCATTCACTACCAAGTGATTTTCCAAAAAAAACATTGTTAGAAACCAGTGGTATATTGAAAAATCATTTTTAATAATTTTTATAGAAATACCTATCCATTACAGTAATAAACTATTTGGCCAGTAGATGGCGCCATCTACTGCCAAATTGACCTACAGAGGTTTTAAAAGCAGATCTATTTTCTTCTCCTGCATCGGCTGCTGAAAGCCCAATATTTCAGAGCTATCAGCAGCCGATTTTACAGTTGTAGCTCTTTGGGCATTATAACTTTGGGGGCACCTTCTGCAGCCCAAAATCTAATGAAATTTGTTTGCAGCAAACAAATTTAATTTGCTTTTGGACTCCGTATTATCATATGGAGATATCTCTGTATCAGGGCACCGGATGGTGCCTTTGAAGCCTGAGATATCTCAATATTGGTAGTGAAGGGGTTAATTTGCATTTGGGTTCCAGAAGGTGCCAACACGGGCATGATGCAAGAGGTGCTATCACTTTTTAAAACCTGCAGGAGAATGTCTCCAACAGACTTTTCCCAGCTGGTCCTGCACTGAGCCCTAAGCTGCAGGAACTCCATTTAACCAGTAGGTGGCGGCATCTGCTTGTCAAATGGGTTACTACAGTAAGTAACACATTGGGAATATTCCTAATTTTTTCTTGCTCTATATAATTACTTAAACTGGCAACTGACAATATTTGTTTTTGGGAAAATCACTTGGTAGTGGAGGGGTTAATAGCAGCCTCACCCGTTAATGGCAAGATTGGAATGGGGTCTCAAGCCTTGTGTAAACTTAACTAAAACTCTGGAAGATGTAGCAAATCCATAGACTTAATATAACATCAAACTTTAGAGAGAAGGTATTCTTTTAGGAACACTGTGTCAAGCAGAGAAAAGCAAACTACATTGGAATAGCTGAGTGTTCTTGCTTGGAGCTGTTATTAGCGTTTCCTATACAAAGTAAAGGAGCTGCTAATATACAAAGAGCCTTATTCTAAGTCACAAGTAAAGCTTGGTGCGAAATCTTAACCCCCTTCACCACGTGATTGTGTATACACAAACAGCAGTAGCAGACACAGCAGCCCGAGATCGTGTTAACACAATCTGGAGCAATGCCTTCATAGCCTCCACTGACCCATACCATGACCATGGTCTAGGAACGAAGAGAAACAACACAAAACCAGGAAACAAAGCCAGAAATTACCAAACGAATACACTGCAGCTCAGCCCTAAGAAGAACAGACAACCATGCCAGATCAGAGGAGGATCGCTATAGGGTGGCATGTTCTCTCATTGGCCGGACATAACGAAGGAATTATAAAACACACATGTAGGATGAGCATTACCAGTATGACGAAGATTAATGCCAGTGGCACGAAGCACAGCACAGCAAATGTCAGCGGACTGTCGCTAGCTAAGGCTAGGGTCAGATGAACGCATTTTCGCGTTGTCTGTGAAAAAGTGCGTTCGAACGAATGGACGCATTTTTTCACGGAGTACGCGATAGCGGTCATACGATGCGCATTTGCGTTCGTGATTTTGTACGGATCATCAATAAAACCCTTTTTGCATCTGGACGTTATGTTGGCCGGACATTAGCAGTGTCTGACATCTCCAAATCACGCACACACGCCGCTAGCGGACGCAGCGCACTCTGTACGACCGTACTAGCGGTTTGACGTTCTCGACAAAATGCGTTCGTTTGCCACTTGCGTTGCGCGGCCGGACTTTCATGCGACCGTACTTCGTATATTGGCCGTTATTGCCCATCATTTGCTGCTAGTGCGGCCGTGATTAAGTGCGCCTAAACGCACGTTTAAAGTGCGCTAGTCTGACCCTAGCCTAAGACATGGGTCCGTCAAATGACACAGGATGACCTGAGCATCATTACATAGACGCGAGGTGCAACGAGCATCACTAGAATGACGCGAGGACGCCATAGTAAAATGGGCTTGAGTGACAGCCAAGTGATTGCCTTGAGCGTCTTTGGACATTTTAGGGACAAGCATTGGTTGTATGGTCTAAGATATAGCTCATGTTTTTGGCATTAGCACTTGATGTCGTACCTGCTGTTGACCCTGATTTTTGATTATATACAGGGTTATTCAGAGAGAGGTGAAAACCAGGAGAAGAGAAAAATCTAGCCCAAATAGCTGATTTGGAAAGTGAGATAAATGGGAGAAGTTTTCTGGTTTGGCTATTTTGACCTAGAATTTTCACTTCTCCAGTCATTCTCCTGAGTTTCACCTCTCTCTGAATAACCCTGATAATGTATTACTTCACCTATAAAAGAGTTTCTTAGAATTAATTGCTAATGCGTCTTCTAATTACTTGCACGTGGAATGGATTAACTAGTAACAAATTTTTTCACGGAATACGCGATAGCGGTCATATGAGGCGCATTTGCGTTCGTGATTTTGTACGGATCATCAATAAAACCCTTTTTGCATCTGGACGTTATGTTGGCCGGACATTAGCAGCGTCTGACATCTCCAAATCACGCACACACGCCGCTAGCGGACGCAGCGCACTCTGTACGACCGTACTAGCGGTTTGACGTTCTCGACAAAATGCGTTCGTTTGCCACTTGCGTTGCGCGGCCGGACTTTCGTGCGACCGTACTTCGTATATTGGCCGTCATTGCCCATCATTTGCCTGATAATGTATTACTTCACCTATAAAAGAGTTTCTTAGAATTAATTGCTAATGCGTCTTCTAATTACTTGCACGTGGAATGGATTAACTAGTAACAAAAACAACGTTACTAGTTATATAAAGCAGTGTTGTGCCTAAAGCTGCAATGTCCTGAAATGACTTTTCCTGGCAGAAGTACATAGATATAGTTTAATCTGGATATGCCAGATATTCCCCGGAGGGATTTCTCCTCTGTCCATGTTTAAAGTAGCCAAAAGGAGGAGTCGTATTGCTCTATGTTACCCGTATTCATAGGGGTATCTTCTATAAAAGCCCTCTTTTTGTCCATTTGCAGCAGTCTGAAGGCATCATCAGAGACAGTCAGAAGCAGGCTGGTAATAAATAACGAATAACCGTGTCTGATATCACCAGATTAATAACCGAGATTTATCACAATGTCTTCACCCAGCAAGATTTTAATAAAAGGGGGGAAAGTCGTTAATGACGACTGTTCCTTCATATCCGACGTCTACATTGAAGGCGGCGAGGTGAAAGATGTCGGAGTCAACCTGCGACCTGCGAAGCTAGAAGGTATCAAAGTGATAGATGCCACTGGTAAGCTTGTGATCCCTGGAGGGATCGATACTCACACACACTTCCAGTTTCCATTCATGGGCACACACACCATTGACGATTTCTACCAAGGAACCAAGGTAAGTCCATTTGGAACAGTTTTACAATAGGCGTATGTTGCTCCTAAAAAATATCTAAATATAGTTGTTGGAATGAAATGCTTAATAATGCTTGACTTGCAGCAAAGAATAAATGAGCCGACACTCGTTTGCTCCAAGAACATGTCTTTTAATCCGTAGAATCACTATCAACAGCAACGTTTTATAAAAGCCCAGCGAGGTTGAGATGTTGCTGTTGATGACATTGACTCCATAAATTAAAAGTCACTCTCTCGGAGCAAACGAGTGCCGGCTCGTGTATTTTTTTTCTGCATGTCATTTTAGGATCAGCCACCTCATAGCAGTGTACACTAGACATGTGCATTTGTTTTAGTACTAAAACGATTTAGTCCGAATTTTGGGATAATTTAGTTTTCGTATGACTCAAGAGATACGAAACTGCTCAGTCCAAAAAAAGGAAAGAAACGAAAGGAAAAATGCACTACATTTTAGTTTCAGTCCCTTTTGTAATATTACATTGATTGAAGGAGACCAGCAATGAAGAGCGCAACATCGCAAAGTTACAGAAAAAGTTTGCATGTGTAATCCTTCCCGACCCCTACCCAAAAATCTGACAGTGAGAGCTCCAGAATAATCACTCGCAGTGCAGACAGCCAGCACAGGAGAGGAAACCTTTACTTAACCCTTACATGTCTCCCCCACAGAGATACAAAGTTTAAGTAGAAGTTCCCTCTCCTGTGCTGGATAAGCATTGCATTCGGAAGTTCTGCACCCTCCACATGCCAATGCAGTAGGATGTTCTATACAGAGAGGGGCATTAATTAATGCAGGAGGATGTTCTATGCATTATATAGAGAGGGGTCTTAATGCAGGAGGATGTTATATACATTATACAGAGAGGGATATAAGCAGCCGATCTCAGCCCTCTGAGGAGCCACCACTATAATAGTAATCCACTGGTTTTCGGATGAATGAAATTAGTTTTCATACTAAAGAACTGAAAACGAATTTCTTTAGCAACTAAATAAATTGCATTTTAGGACTAATCCATTAGTTCAAAACGAAATTTTGTGCTGTGCACATGTCTAGTGTACACCACTTAGTGGATCTGCCACTATTTTTGTGCCATTATCAGTTCTTTTTGCAATTATTGAAGGTGCACGATCATCACAATGCTGTCACGACGGTACTACCCGTAGCACCTCAGATGTTGCAGAAATACCTGTATGCCAGTCGTAACGCATTATGAGATGTGAACTTCTGAAATCTCTTGCACGTCGGGATCACTAAGGGCGTCTGCGTGCGGTATCACATACAGCAAAGGAAAACTACAAGGGTTATTCAATAAGTGACGAACTTGCCACCGATTTTCACCGAGCGGTGTATTTCACTGTACGGTACAATTTGGTGGCAGTTCATCTGTTCACTAAGCTATCAATTCGCCAAATATGGTGCAGTTTGCCTCAGTTCGACACAATTCAGTGATCTTTGGCGGCAGCGAAATTGTCCCATAGAGAAGTAATGGTTAATCTATTCCCAGGTTGTCTAACTGCACCGACGTGTCAGTGAAATGCCCTGTTTTTCGGGTGTTCCGTTCGACAGGTTTAAAGAGGCGAATCCTATAGGATTTATTGTAGTAAAAAAAAAAATATATAAATTTTTATTCTTTCATTTTCAGCAAAAAGCCTTTTTATTTATGTAATTTTTGGGGGAAAAATTGTATTTAGGCTAAATTTTAGATTCCCAATTTTCTTTAAGCCGTTATTTTATTATTCTTTCACAGACCGTTTTATTATTTTTTTTAGGACCTTTTTTTAAATAATTTTTTTTAAAAGTTTTAAATTATTATTTTTTAATTATTTTGAAAAAATGATTTAAAATATCTTTAAAAACAAAATTATTTTCATGCATTTTTATTGTTTTAAACGCCTTTTAAAGAACAGCAGAGTTCCCTTCCTTTTTTTTTTCTGCAGTTCGGCGGTGAATAGTGAATTCACCACCTGGCCGGCAAACTGGAATCGCCGGAGTGTCCCCCGAGCGAGGAAGCACCGAAATTTTGGTGCTTTCTGAATAACAATGTTAGTCTCTTATTGTGAAAACCGTCTGTTTTATTGCAGCCAGCTGTGAGTAACTTTAATGAACACGTAGAAATGGATTTACTACCTACTACATGTACATGCCATGCTTTGTATGATTATTAATTGAATTTTTACGCACGTCGTTAATATAATAAAGATTTTTACTAACATTATTAGATCGGTGTGCCATTTATATCTGTATATACACTGACTAGAAGGTGGGGCGTACTATAGCTACTGGTGTCCGGATCATCAGCTGTCTTAACCTCTATTAATTTTGCTATAAAGACATTTCAATGGAGGAGAAAATAAAGCAATCATGAGCAAAAACAAACAATACTAGTCTGGTATCTCACTAAGGTAAGGTAGGAGAGACGGGCACGGGCGGAATAGCATCTGAATATCGCTTACGGGGTCAGAGAGCACCTCCCTGCGCTGAAATACAGCGGCTGCAAAGTCTGGTATGCCGCAGCTTTTGGACATATTTTGAACATATTCTGGAGGTCAAATGAATTGCATAAAAAAGACCAGATTGAGTTTACATGATGCTAGGCTCCTGTTGGATCTTTTGAACCTTGGCTATGCTCGATCAAGGTAGTGAGGGGTTAAACGTTATCTCTATAACCCAAACCAGATACCCATCTACAGGCACATCCTATTGCCAGTCAGTATCTTAATGTGATCCACAATTAGGGTTGTCTGATGCTTCCCATGACACATATCCTTTATTAATGCTGATGGACATATCTTTTCTTCATGCTGATGGGCAGTGCATGAAAAAGGCCACCCCGCAGCATGTAGAATCCATATACTGCAGGCGGGAAATCAAGTAGGAATCCCAGGTGACCTTTGTTGATTTTCTCCCTGCAGCATATGATTTATAGACGTTGCGAAGGCAGCGGTTTTCCCTGTGCTCCCCCTCTGCATGAAATAGTAATATGTGTCCTGGAAACCCTATCCCCAACCCAACTCTAACATTGCATAAATGCTGCCTGTCTGAGCAGCTCTGCTCTTATAACAGCTGTAACGATAGAAGCAGCAATATTCTTACATCTAAATACGTACTGTATAGTCACGCCAGCCCGCTGCCAGTGTTAGGGATTTACAAAATAGGAATTCCTAGAGAGTGTAATAGTGGGTAACATATGGGATGTTTCTACTTTTAGGAGATGCATCTTGATATGAAAACGTTTTATTCCTGTGTTCTGGTACAGCAATAAAAAAAGAAAAAAAATTAACAAACTATTTGCATTTGTCAGAATAAGCAGTTCAGATTAACCCCTTCACTAGCACGATCGAGTATACTCTTGCTGATGCTCCGGTATCCAAAAGACCACGCCAAAGACGTGGCAAAGACCACGCAAGGTCCGAAAGAATACTTGTGTCTGAGCCAGTGCTGACGTGTTATGAACTCTGGCAGTACCTTTCATGCTTTCTTGTTTTTGTTGTAAATCCAGTTTTCCACATTAGGCACTTCCTAATTCATCCTGGACTCACTGTTTAAGGGAGTCATCCCTATTCTCTGATGTCTTGACATTACCAGCTGTTTATGGTTATACCTGGACTCTGCATTTCTTGCTTGCTTGTTTGTAGCCTAAGCCCTGCTGTATCCACCATGTTTCCTGTCATCCCCATCTGACCTGCGTCTTGTTTGTACAACCTGCTTGCTGTGTCTCGCCTGCCTGTAGGAATTAAAGCACCCTTTATCAACCGTGAACTTGCTTGCCTGCCGTGTGTCTCCTGTAACTGGACTCTGTCTGTGCACCCTACTGCCATGAATGAATGTGACACACAACGTGGTCCAATTTTAGAAATTAGTTTGCAAATGAACTCTAGAACATGTCCCTGAAATTTCAGCACATCGGCACGACAGCCAAATTATTAAAACTATGAGAAACACTTATAAAAATATTACTGTAAATGTTGATGCCATCGTTGTTGAATGTAAAGTGTTATAGTGCTAATATCTTAATACTTTCGGGTGCCTACGTATCAAAAATATATACTTTAACAGATTCTGTAGACTTCTTACCTTTCTTAGTTATTGATGTCTTATAACTAGTGAAATGATATTATACACAGTGTCCATAAAGTCTCTTCACAATTTAAAAAATTTATCACAAAGGCAAATGAAAAGACAGATAAGTGAACATTATTACAAAATGAGACGTATAATTTTAAGTTTTTTTGCCTCATTTAATACACCTCTATATGGGCACCATTCGTTGCAAGAAGCACATCGAGACGGCACTCAATTTCTTGCCACGTTCGCTGTAGCATACCCTCATCAATGGTGGCAATGGTATCAGTGATCTACTTCTTTAGATTAGTGATGTCCCGTACCTTTGTTCCATACACCATATCTTAGTAATCACCTCTTCTCTTGTCTTCCTGGACCATTCTCTTGACTTCACCATGTTTGTAACCACACCAGTAAATGTCTAGAAGGAGCTGAGTATCACAGTCATTTTAAAGCTGCCTAATTGGTGCTTATTATGCTTTATTGCTGCTCCGTGACATCCACAGGTGTTTTCAATACCTGATTGAAAACACTTGAATGAACCTCTGTTCTTCAGAGTGGTGGTCTTTAAGGGGTTGAATAATTGTGTCAATGAAGAATTCCCAAAAGAAACATTTACTACTGTATTACAAAACCAATTGATGTCATTTTAGTTGCATATGGTTCTTTAAAAAGTCCTTGTAGGATTTCATTCTGAATACAATTACAAATGTACACTAAATTCCCTAAAACCCTTTACAGCATTGGGGGTTGAATAATTTTGAACACAACTGTATACTGACAAAATTCTCAAAGCTGAATGCAGTACAACTATTGCAGTGCAATGGAACACTGTGTTTCACTTTCTTCGGTCGAATCCCCGAATAATGCTCCATAAGTCTCTCATGGAGAGTTCTGGACGTCCTACCTATATACTGTGCACCACATTTGCACTCTAATAAATAGATCACATTTCTGCTCTTGCAATAAAATGTTAATCAGGTACTCTTTTCCTGTCACAGTACTCTTAAAGTGTACTGTCTTTCGTATCTGGTATTTACAGGTAGAACAGTTCCCACACCTATAAAATCCATTTGGTCTTTGGACTAACATATTCTCTTTCTTCTTTTTCGACTGAAACCATGCACTTGGGGCAATCTTTGATTTTAAATTCACTGCTCTTTTAAACACTGTAATCGGTCTGTCAGGTAAGTTCCCTCCAATATAAGGATCCAATTTCAATATGGGCCAATGTTTCGTCAACACTCTTTTAATTGCCAAAGCATCTTCACTATATTCCGTGATAAAGGCCATACCAAAATTATCATTCTTTTCATCTTTCTTCCTCTTCTCCTGCAACAAATCCCTTCTATTCATTGATGATACCACTTTCTTTGACTCTTCAATCAATTTTTCTGGATAATCCCGTGCCTTCAGTTTATCCTCCACAATTCTAGACTGATCTCTAAAATCTTCATAATTCAAACAATTTCTGCGCACTCGCATCAGTTGGTTTTTCGGGATATTATCTTTCCATTTCTTATAGTGACAGCTGTCGTACTTAATGAAGCTATTCCCATCTGTGGGCTTAAAGTAAGTTTTGCTCTCTATTTTATTCTCTTTAATAAAGAATGTCAGATCCAAACAATTTATATTCTGCTGATCTATTTCCGCTGTAAATTTCAGACCCTAATTGTTACTATTGATATGGATGATAAATTCTTCCAAAGTCTCTCTGTTTCCATTCCAAATCAAAATTACATCGTCAATAAACCGCTTCCATAGCACGAGGTTTGCCCCAAAAGCCCCATCAGTCCATATGGCTTTTGACTCCCAATCTGCCACAAAAATATTGGCATAATTTGGGGCGAACCTCGTGCCCATTGTTGTACCCACCCATTGAGGAA
Organism: Leptobrachium leishanense; assembly: GCA_009667805.1. Lineage (NCBI taxonomy): Eukaryota > Metazoa > Chordata > Amphibia > Anura > Megophryidae > Leptobrachium > Leptobrachium leishanense. Next base: position 49,849,427 of record CM019067.1, on the reverse strand, counting down.
AAAAAGACCCCTCAAAATTGAAATAATTATGTGTCAGAATAAACGACACACACTTAAGAATAAATTTTATCTGTTCTGGGTTTAATACTTCGTCAAATCCCATTCTGCTATCCAAGGCCTCAATCCCCTTTTTTATGACCTATGGTATACAAAGAGGTCACATCCAAGGTTGCCCAGATATTTTCTTTTTGCCAGGTAATTTTTTCCAATTCTTTAATTAATTGTCTGGAGTCTTTCAAATTTCGATGGAGACAGGACTACATATTGTTGTAGAAATCGATCCACATAATGTGAAAGATTACACGTCATTGAACCAATCTCACTTACAATCGGCCTCCCTGGAGGGTTAATCAGCCTTTTATGGATTTTCGGTAGATGGTATATGTTCAGAATCTTCGGATGCTCAACATGAAGATAATCAAATTCCCCTTTAGTTAAAACGCCTTGTTCAAGACCATCCTTTAATAGTTTATACAGATCTTCCACATAGATGCCAGTTGGATCACCTTTTAAACATTCATACGTGGTCTCATCATTTATAATATTCAAAGCTTCCTTTCTATAATCATCCCTATCTTATATCACCACCCCCTCCTCCTTTATCCGCCTGTCTGATGATTACATCCTTTTGTTCCTGTAGTTTTTTAATAGCAAGCCTATCTTTCTGCAAGATATTTGAATACTTTACTTTTTTCTCCCTCATTGCCTCCAGATCTTTCATCACCATTTCGGCAAATACTGGTATATGGTCTTCCTTACAGAAACTCGGATAGAATTTTGAAGGGGGTTTTAATCCCGTGTGAATATACTTGTCTTGAACTAAAGCTCTATCCTCTATCAACGGATTTTCCATTTTTTTCTTCTCAAAAAATCTTTTCACTGTCATTTTCCTGGCAAATTTTTGAACATCCATAAAGATATTAAATTCATTGGATCTGTTACTTGGAGCAAATTTTAAGCCCCTAGATAAAATTTCTACCTCCACTTTTTCCAATCTTTTAGATGCTAGGTTAAAGATCCCCTCTCTTACTTCACTGGCTTCAATGGGGTTTCGTACAATTCTATCTCGTAAATTGTAAAAATTTTTAGATATACTACACCATGTGTTGCTCCTAATTTTCCCAGGTCTAAAGTGGAAAAGAAGCTGTTGGATTTTTGAAGTTCATACTGAAAGATTTTTTTCACTGCGGGCGGATTTTATGGTTTTGACTCCACTCTGCGCTGTCCTTTTCTTTCTGTAAATGATTCTATGTAGGTATGTTTGTGGTTGTATGTAATGATTGTTTTATCCGTACTGACACCAATAAAAGTTATGTTTTTACATTATTTAGGTCAACTCTCACGTCCATTCGTTTTTATGGTGGGTTATTTTGGTCTTGTTTGCTGTGTATTTCTAGGGTTATGCCCATTAACAGCTAGTTGACCTTTTCATCCTATTTTTTTGAGGTATGCCTAACGCACTTCTTGTTAGGGATCCTCACTATTTTCTCATTATAGTAATAAAAACAATGTTATTAGTTATATAACATAAAGCAGTGTTGTGCCTAAAGCTGCAATGTCCTGAAATGACTTTTCCCGGCAAACGTACATCGTACAAACGTTTAATCTGGATATGGCAAATATTCCCCGAAGGGATTTCTCTTCTGTCCTTGTTTAAAGAAGCCAAAAGGAGGAGTCGTATTGCTCAATGTTACCCGTCTTCAGCGGAGTATTTTCTATAAAAGCCCTCTTTTTTGTCCATTTGCAGCAGTCTGAAGGCATCACCAGAAGCTTTGAGACAGTCAGAAGCAGGCTGGTAATATATAATGAATAACCGTGTCTGATATCACCAGATTAATAACCGAGATTTATCACAATGTCTTCACCCAGCAAGATTTTAATAAAAGGGGGGAAAGTCATTAATGACGACTATTCCTTCATATCCGACGTCTACATTGAAGACGGCTTGGTGGTAGATGTAGGAGACACCCTGCACCTTGCAAAGCTAGAAGGTATTAAAGTGATAGATGCCACTGGTAAGCTTGTGATCCCTGGAGGGATCGATACTCACACACACTTCCAGTTTCCATTCATGGGCACAAAGACCATTGACGATTTCTACCAAGGAACCAAGGTAAGTCCATTTGTAATAGTTTTACAATAGGTGTGTCATGTCCAGTGCCCGGGATGTGATCCGGCACCCGGCAGTGCTGTCCTCGCTGCTCACTGGCCGGGTGCCGATTGATGTGCAGGTTCAAGGTGGTCCCGTGAGTGGTCAGGGGGTGGGAAGCGGCATGATGACGCGATGCCGCCGGGTTTAAAATCAATCTGCTCGAGCAGACTCATTGCCCTGACGTGGTTTTGCTTCCCTCAGTGCTAATTGTGATTTACTATTACGTGCATGACTCTGGCTATTCCACAGATACAGGGGTCCAAAGAATCCCTGTATCTCCTCCCCCTGCTCAGCTGGGGGGAGAAGTCCTGTTTCTGACATCATCACGGCCATACACGATGATGCCAGTGGGTGAGGAAGGTCGCCCATGCAAGACGTCCCATGGAAGAAGTCCTTAATCGGTGCCAGGTTGGCGCCGAGACGCAGAACTTTGACGAGGGGCTATAGACGACCTCTGCATGCTGGTGGAGGAGCGACGGCTCTGCCGATAGTTGCAGGTACTGAGTACCGGCGCATACTGGCAGACAAAAAGCTCTGTTTTTGTTAATATAGGATTATTATTAAGATTATTGATAACATTATTTATATTGGTGTATCTGTTTTTTATCTGTATATACATTTATTTTATCTTTAGAAGATTGGACGTGCTATAGGTACAGGTGTCCGGATCCTCAGCCGTGTTAGTTTTGCTGGAAATATATTTCAAAGAGGGAGAAAATAAAGCAATCATGAGCAAAAACAAACAGTACTAGTCTGATATCTCATTAAAGAAAGGTAAGGTAGGAAAGACAGACAAGGCGGAATAGGATCTGCTTCCATTCTCTGATACGGACTGGACTCTGATAAGGAACTGGAAAACACCGGACGCTGAAGAGGTTAAAATGCAGCACATGCTGCCACATTTTAGGCCAAGTGTCAACTTTGATTTTGATCAATGATATGTCTCCATGGCATTCTGATGCTAATAATAGAGGGTCTGCTCTCCAGGGAGAGTCTCCGCAGCCGGAAAATCCTTCTCAAATAAATGCTGACCGTGTACTCAGCACAATTTCTAGAAAGTAACTTTTCCTTGCATTACGCCCTTTTCATAGCATTGATCCGGATGTGACAAATAGTGCCGCAAAAACTGCACATATTTTTAATATTTTTCAATGCAAAGTACTTGTCTGGTGTTTGAGTTTTGAATCTGGTGTTTACAAAGACGATCAATGTTTGCAAGTATGGAGAAGAACTTTAGGTATCCGGCATGTTAATCCTCACAATAAACACCGTCCTGGCGGAAACTCTTTAAAAGGCAAAAGCTTAAAGAAACATCTAAAACAAATTCCCTTTTTTGTCCTTTTAATGATTTTAATTTGTTATACATGTATGAATGTTAAACTTGGATTTTATCATCAGAAAAGAGTGTGCTGTGTGCTACACTTTTTCATTGTGTGTTAGAATTCATTACCAGTTCCCTCATCCTTTAGGCTAGGGTCAGACGAGCGTGATTTCTACGGACTGTGCGTCCGTGCACACGGACGTACGGAAGACACAGTAGTGGTCACACAGTCAGTTTATTCACTGACATATATTTTTGACGGATGTAGGAGAGAAAATAAATTAAAAATCAAAACCATTTTGTCCGTGAAAAATGCTGGACGTATAAATGCAGTCCGTCTGACCACGTTCCATCACTCACACACAAAGCTAAGGAGACGTTGCAGACAAAGCGCACTTTGTGCGGCCGTTCTAGGGGTTGTACGTTCTTGCCTGCCTTGCGTCCGTGGGCCGCGGCCGTTGTGCGTCCGCAGTTCAGTGCGGACGTACTTCATGTGTCAGGCTCCAATGGGCTTTCTGTCATGCTATCACGGACGTACTTTTAGGCGCAATCACGGACGTGAACGCTACGCTCGTCTGACCCCAGCCTTAACCTTTGATCCAGGACCAGCACCTTACTTACAATACCGCAATACAAGAAGAAAGTGGCTTGATCCTCATTTTCATACAGAGCACCGCAATTATGGAATAACCTCCCAGACACCATCAAATCTTCCCCCAGTCTTAAGTCACTCAAGATATCTCTATTATGAATAGATGCAGGGGTAAGGATGTCTGCTTGCACCCTATATACAAATCAATGAATAAACAGCTGCAGCTGAATATCGAATCCCTCTCGCAGCATCCAAACCGGGACGGTACAAAGTTCATATGAAACACAAATTTTGTTAACAAATATTTACGTTACCAAATATTGGAGACAATTTCTCCGTTATTGAGAGGAGGTGATAGAGATAGAGAGGTGAGATGGATGTACCATCTAGATACAGTGGCCCCTCATGGTCTCAACAAGAAGCTTGAGTGGCACTGGTTCTTCTGAGTTTATTCCGAGGCATCTGACATTGATGGGTGAGCTGTTCCAGGAGCTTGCCATTTAAAGTTTAGATATATAAATTCTATCTAATATTTGTTACCAGTCGGCTTTATTCAGACCCATATGCAACAATATGTGCAATGAGCTTTGCCAGCTACAGTGTTTCTATTACTTAGTGCTCATGTAGATACAGTATGTATATATTTACTTAATTGTTTTATACATTTATTATACAAGTTAGTCACTTATCACTATGGATAGGGTTTCTGTACATGCTGTGGGTTATTTTTTGTATTTTCAGACCTGGCTGTTATCGATCCAGTCCTTTGAGCCCCTTTTTGAAATAGAGTGTCAGGGATGGATTGTGCCCATGGAGCGTCTTACATCTGGCCACTAAAATGCTATGAGCTTGGTCACGCTTTTTTCCCCTTTTTTTCTCCGTGGCTCTCACGTCAGCCTATCGCAGGTTCTTCTGGTCCTGTGCGAGAGTCCGGATGTTACACGCATGCACCTGTCTGTCCGATACCGCCATCTTGGATTCAGCACATATGTGGACGGCGGAGCTCGGTAAAACTGTGTTTTTATTTGTTTAATGACAGGACTGATTGTTTGGAATTGATGTCATCTGCTGCGGGGAGGTCTGGCTGTCTTACCTGGTATTGTACATTGTATACAGTATATATATGGGTGTATGTCTGTTTTGGGTTAGGGCACTACACACTGAAGAAGGGGCTGCGACCCCGAAACGTCTGTGTACTTTCTGGTCCTCACTGGAATAAATTTGGGTGGCACAAGTGCACCTTTCTAAAGCAGCGCTGGTATCATATCAATTTTTTGTTTCAAGAGATCTCTATTAACATACCTTGATACAGAATTTACCTGTAAACCTGTAACATAGTGACTATATACAGAATGCACCTGTATACATGTAACCTAGTGACTATATACAGAATGCAATTGTAAGCATATGTAACATAGTGACTACATACAGAATGCACCTGTAAACATGTAACATAGTGACTATATACAGAATGCGCCCGTAAATATGTAACATAGTGACTATATACAGAATGCACTTGTAAACGTGTAACATAGTGACTATATACAGAATGCACCTGTAAACATGTAACATGGTGACTATATACAGAATGCACCTGTATACATGTAACATAGTGACTATATACAGAATGCACCTGTAAACATGAAACATAGTGACTATATACAGAATGTGCCTTTAAATATGTAACATAGTGACTATTAGGGATGAGCCGAACACCCCCCGAGTTCGGTTTGTGCCCGAACCCGAACTTCCCATTTGTTCGGGTCCGAACCCGAACCCGAACCCCCATGCAAGTCAATGGGGCTGAAAATTCGTTTTTTTAGAGTGCCCTCCAAGAGGGCATATATGCTACATATTTGCCATAAAAGGTGTATGGGGGTCCGGGTAGTGCCCTGGGGGACAGGAAACAAGGACAAAAAGTTTTTAAAAAAATGTTTTTAAAGGGACAGTGAGTTTTCCATGAAATAAGGGTTAAAAATAAAAATGAAAAATTCCTTCAAATATCGTGCCTAGGAGGTCCCCATAACCTGCCCGTGAAGTGGCGGATTTCTAGGATGTATGGAAACACTTAAAAACAAATAAATAATGTTTCATATGACGGTAAATGCTTTTCCTTTAATCTATCCATAAACAACTGCTTGGGGCGGCAGCCTGTATGAAAAGACATTTTAGGACGCGCAGAAAAAGTTTAGTGTTTTTTTGGGCTAAATTATTGTGAAACTTATGCAGGCTTTGGATGAAAGTAACAATAGGTGTTTTAAAATTGGGCTTTAAGCGTCGGCAACAGTGCCGTCACACCGTAACCCCTCTGAGGATATGAATCTGATACAGGCGTCAATGGCAGTGCACCCAGATATTGTGCCTTTAGTGCCAGGCATGCAAGTACTATCATACAGTAACCCCTCTGTGGTATTGTGGAAGAGTGCAGGGGTGGACCATGCGGTCCTATATTGAAAAGTGTTTTTTTATCTGTTAATGGGCGTCAGTGCACCTAGATATTGTGCCTTTAATGCCAGGCCATCAAGTATCATCACACAGTAACCCCTCTGTGGTATTGTGGAAGAGTGCAGGGGTGGACCATGTGGTCCTATATTGAAAAGATATGCATCTGGTTAAGGCGTCAGTGCACTCAGATATTGTGCCTTTGGTGCCAGGCCAGCAAGTATCATCATACAGTAACCCCTCTGTAGTATTGTGGAAGAGTGCAGGGGTGGACCATGCAGTCCTATATTGAAAAGTTTTTTATCTGTTAAAGGGCGTCAGTGCACCCAGATATTGTGCCTTTAATGCCAGGCCATCAAGTATCATCATACAGTAACCCCTCTGTGGTATTGTGGAAGAATGCAGGGGTGGACCATGTGGTCCTATATTGAAAAGTTTTTGATCTGGTAATGGGCGTCAGTGCACCCAGATATTCTGCCTTTGGTGCAAGACTGCCAGGCCAGCAAGTATCCTCATACAGTAACCCCTCTGTGGTATGGTGGAAGAGTGCAGGGGTGGACCATGTGGTCCTATATTGAAAAGTTTTTTTTTTTTTTTAATGGGCGTCAGTGCAGCCAGATATTGTGCCTTTCATGGCAGCAAGTGCCTTCACACCGTAACCCTTTTGTGGTATTGTGGAAGAGTTCAGTGCTGGAGGTTTTGTGAATGCAGAAGAGGACATCCCCTATCTATTCCATTACTTCAGCAACAGGGGATTGATAGCTGCTGATCCAGGACTGATTCATTTTTATAAATGTCAGCCGGTCTACAGAGTCGGTGGACAGACGCACTCTTTTGTCTGTGACAAAACCTCCAGCGGCACTGAACGTCCTTTCGGAAAGCACGCTAGATGAAGGGCAACCTAGTAGCTGCATAGCATATTGGCTAAGTTCTGGCCAGTGATCCAATCTCAACACCCAGTAAGCCAGTGGATCATCTGCTGGAAAGGTATCCAGGTCTGCCCTTGCCCCTAGGTAGTCCTGCACCATATGGTGAAGACGCTGGCAATGGGTGCCTACATTTGACGTCCCTGGGCGTCGAGGACTAAAAAAATTTAAAAATGCATCAGTCAAGCGGCCCTGGCCTTCACCACTATTCCTCTGATCACCTGCAGCCTCAGAAGCACGTGTGTCAGCACTTGGTAATCTAACAGTGCCTGGAAAGGTGTTACACAAGTTTCGCTTTAGAGCGTCCTCAAGTTTTGTCATCCTGTGCTCCTTCTGTGCGGGCAGGATGAGCTCTTTCCCCTTGTATCGTGGATCAAGAAGGGTTGCCAACCAGTAATGATCCCTCTCCTTGATAGCACGAATCCTGGGGTCCTTTAGCAGGCTTTGCATCATTAGGGAGCCCATGCAGCGTAGGTTGGAGGTGGCATTAGCTGCCGAGTCTTCCTGGTCAATGAGGATGACCGTATCGTGCACTTCCTCCTCCCAGCCACGCACAAGCCCTTCTGTTTCTGGGCATTACAAAACCCTCCCTTGAGGAATCCCCACCTTCAATGCCCCCACTACTTAAATAGTCCTCCTCCTCCTCATCCTCCTCCTGTCTGATCTGAGTAGGACCCGCTGGAATGCTGTCTGTAGAAAGACTTTGGCCCTGAGAGCTAGGGAAGGCCTCCTCTTCCTCCCGCTGCTCTGCCTCTAGAGCCACATCTATAATTCCCCGCAGAGTGTGCTCCAGCAGGAACACTAAAGGAATTGTGTCACTGATGCATGCACTGTCCCTGCTCACCATCCTCGTTGCCTCCTCAAATGGTGACAGTACAGTGCATGCATCCTTGATCATCAGCCACTGCGGGGGGAAAAAAAAACAAGTTGACCTGAACCTGTCCTTGTGCCATACTCACACAGGTACTCGTTGATAGCCCTCTGCTGCTTGTGCAGACGCTGCAGCATTGCTAATGTCGAGTTCCACCTGGTGGGCATGTCACAGATCAGACGGTTTGTGGGAAGGTGGAATTCTCTTTGAATTTCTGCCAGGCGAACGCTTGCTGGGAATGACCATCTGAAGTGGCTGCAGACTTTTCTGGCCTGGATGAGAAGCTCTGGCAGCCCTGGTACTTGGTTAGGAAACGCTGTACCACCAGATTTAGGACGTGTGCTAGGCATGGTACATGCGTCAATTTACCCTTCCGTAGGGCGGAGAGAAGGTTGTTGCCATTATCGCAGACGATCATTCCCAGCTCAAGCTGGCGTGGTGTTAACCATCTCTGCACCTGCCCCTGCAGAGCTGACAAAATTTCTGACCCCGTGTGGCTCCTGTCCCCTAAACAAACCAGCTCAAGCACAGTATGGCATCTTTTTGCTTGAGCCATTGCGTACACCCTGTCAGGCGTCGGTTTAACTGCCACTTCGCCAGAGACAGAGAAGGAGGAGGAGGAGGAAGAGGTGGTGGTGGTGGTGGAGCAGACAGACCTCATACAAGCAGCTTTCTGGAGGCGTGGTGGATGACCAAGCTCCAGCACAGAGCCCCGTCTTGGATCCCTCCCAGCTGCAATCAGAGTTACCCAGTGTGCCATGAAGGGAATGTAATGACCCTGTCCATGCTTGCTGGACCACGTGTCTAAAGTGACATGCACCTTGTTGCTGACTGCCTTTCCCAATGACTGGATAACATTGTCTTCCACGTGCTGGTATAGTGCTGGAATGGCCTTGCGTGAAAAGTAATGGCGTTTTGGAACCTGCCACTGTGGTACAGCGCATTCAGCAAATTCACGGAAGGGAGCAGAGTCCACCAGCTGGAAAGGCAGCAGCTGCAATGCCAGTAATTTTGCTAAACTGGCATTTAGACGCTGTGCTTGGTGATGGTTGGGACTATATTTTTTCTTTCGCTGCAGCAGCTGCGGCAGCATAATCTGACTGCATAAATCTTCAGCTACTGGGATGATGTCACATTGTGAGGAAGGACCTGCTGGTACATCCATTACTGTAGCATCATCCCTGTCGGTGGAGGTTGTAGGCAATTGCATGGCAGGACATACAGTGTGGGTAGAGACAGATGAGGAGGAGGAGGACCTACGCAAAGTTTTGCCCCAACGGGATGTGTGGCACTTGTTCATATGTCGCCTCAAGCACGTGGTACCCAAGTGTCCGGTGTTTATCCCATGCTTTAGCCTCCTCTGACATAGATTACAAATAGCAACGGTGGGGTCTGCTGCACAGTTCTTAAAGAACTCCCAGACAGCAGAGTTCCTGCATGTGTTCTTTGAGACAACAGCGCTCTGCACCGGAGCAGCTCTGACATGTGATGCCTTGGACTGGCTAGTGCTACGGTTGGTCACAGAGGATGTTGTGCCTCGTGTTTGCTGTGCCTCCTCCTCCTCCCCCTCCTCCTCACTTGATTCCTCAGTTCGATCTGGCACCCAGGTGGAGTCAGTGACCTCATCATCATCAATGTCATCTTCACCCCCTATCTCCTCGTCACTGGAGCCAACTTGGCAGTATGCTGCAGCTGCTGGGGCAACATGAGTGCCAGTTATTTGTGTGTCATCACTGGCACCCCCTTCCTCTAGGTTGATTATACTCCCTTGCTCAACCTCAGAGATTGAATCAGAGCACTGTACTTGCTGCGCATCCTCAAGGAGCATGTCGCTCTCATTGTAGTCAAACAATTCAGCTGACTCCTCCGTGTGTGATAGCGAGGCTACGGCAGGAGTAGCTGTGGACATGGAGGCTGCATTAGATGTTTTGGCAGCTGAGGTGGACTGTAAAGCACTAGAAGCCTGGCTGGCAGAGGACTCGGAGGATGAGGATGGCCTGGTTAGCCAATCCACCAAGTCCTCTGTATGTTGCTGCTGCTGCTTAAGACGGCCAGCACCAGTTAGAAAGGACAAGCGTGCCCCTGCAGAGGATGCACCACGTCCACCACGACCAGAGACACAGCCTCCCGACACAGGGGCTGCTTGCCCTCTTATCTGTGGCTGGGAGCGTCTGCCTGTCCTTTTTTTCTTTCAGACATGGTGAGTGATATATATAGATTAATATATACAGAACTATGACTCAACTCTGGTATAAAGATTTAAATAACTCTGGTATAACTCAGTGAGACACACTGATAGCTGGCAGCCAGTGACAAGAGACAGATCACCTTAATTCACAAATGTTTTAAAGAAATTAGTGAGCCCCAAAATACAGCGTGGTACTGTATGTATGACGAGACACAGATCACCTTAATTCACAAATGTTTTAAAGAAATTAGTGAGCCCCAAAATACAGCGTGGTACTGTTTGTATGACGAGACACAGATCACCTTAATTCCCAAGTGTTTTAAAGAAATTAGTGAGCCCCAAAATACAGCGTGGTACTTTTTTTGTATGACGAGACACAGATCACATTAATTGCCAAGTGTTTTAAAGAAATTAGTGAGCCCCAAAATACAGCGTGGTACTGTTTGTATGACGAGACACAGATCACCTTAATTCACAAGTGTTTTAAAGAAATTAGTGAGCCCCAAAAATAATTGCTGGCTGTGTGACGAGACCCAGAAGATCACCTTAATTCACAAATGTTTTAAATAAAGTTGTAAACCCCAAAAAAACTTGCTGGCACAGTGACAAGACACACATCTCCTAAATTCCCTGATATTTGGTATAAATGAGACCCAAAAAGATTTGCTGGCACAGTGTGACAAGACCCAGAAAATCACCTCAATACACAAATGTTTTAAATAAAGTTGTAAACCCCCAAAAAGTTGCTGGCACAGTGACAAGACACACATCACCTAAATTCCCTGATATTTGGTCGAAATGAGACCCCCCCAGACCCCCCCAGTAGCGTGGCAGACCGGCAGTAAAAACACACACAACTATCTTCTTTGAAATCTCCTCTGAAATGCGTGCAGAAAGCGTTGCGTTGAAACCTTATATAGTGTGCGGCGGGACTTAGCTCTGTGAGCCCATGATTGGGCAAAATTTGCCCAATCAGGACTCTGAGCGGTGATTGGCATAGAAAGCGTTGCGTTGAAACCTTATATAGTGTGCGGCGGGACTTAGCTCTGTGAGCCCATGATTGGGCAAAATTTGCCCAATCAGGACTCTGAGCGGTGATTGGCATAGTGTTCAACCAGTCTTGCACCAGACCTGTGGTCAGGTGCAAGGCTGTAGCCAATTACGAGCTTCAGGCAGTGGGAAAATGCATTGTGGTCCATTGTGGTCGAACATGCGGCGAACACCCGGAAATGTTCGGGGTTCGCAATCTGCTCGAACAGGCTAAGTTTGGGTCGAACCCCGAACCGTCCAAACCCGAACAGCTCATCCCTAGTGACTATATACAGAATGCACCTGTAAACGTGTAACATAGTGACTATATACAGAATGCACCTGTAAACATGTAACATAATGACTATATACAGAATGCACCTGTAAACATGTAACATAGTGACTATATACAGAATGCACCTGTAAACATGTAACATAGTGACTATATTACCTACATATTTATATTCCGTGTTAATCTATATATTTGTGTTTTGTGTTGTTTTTAATATCTTGCATTTTATTACTTTGTTTTTCTGTAATGATTGTAACAATTTAATGTTCTTAAACCCAGGACATACTTGAAATGAGAGAAATATCAATGTTTCCCTCCTGGTAAAATACTTTGCAAATAAATAAATAACATGCTGGGAGCCGCTGGGCAGCGTGGTACATGCTGCTCCGACTCAGGGCATTATGTGCATAAAGAAAACCTGCACATCACTCCCAGCATGTGTACACACTGGTGCCTGCAGCAGGAAAGGGACCGTGGTGTCCTTCCACAGTCTCCTTCTTCTTAGACATCAGATCCTCCCAGATTCTGAAACACCGTAGAATCTAAAACACGCATTGCTTTCGGTCCCCAGCTTTCCACCTTAAAGGGTGCTCAACTTGTAATTAATTTGAAATTTTTTGAGACTTTGGCAAATCTGTGGTCACCACAGGTGGTCTTGGTCTTGATTCCAACCAAACCATTGACAGCTGTAGCTGTTAGCATAACGGCTTGTGGCACTATTTCAGCCTCTGTCTCTGTAATGTATACTTACAACTTTGTACAGGTGCCCTTATCAATGGCTCAGAGTGAGTACAGTTAGATATTCACTGTTTTTGGCTCAAGCCGGTATTCCTGAAAGGATTCCAGCTCCCTGATCCTGCTGTTGTGTGATTTTTCAAAAGTAAAATCACGTAAAACTGAAATTTAAAAGCAGTAGAAAAAAAACCTTATTTATCACTGACCCCTGGGTGCAGAGGACAGCGCGATCCACCACATATCCATGCCGCTAGCAGAGGAGACGACAGAGCTTGCGTCTGTTTGCATGGAGTCCTGTGGACGTCAGCAGTCTATACCAAAGATAGTCAAACACAGAGTGTGTCATGCCCCATGATTCAGGGTTTATTTGTATATTTTAATGTTTTGTATTGAATCTGCATTTTGCTGCTTACAGCTATTATTTCATAGCTAGTTTGTTCCTGCTGGGTTCCCTTAGCCCTGCTGTATCCAACTAGCTACACCCCTTTTTTTGTTCAGTCTAGTTCTGAGGTACTTACTGGTCACCTAGCAGCCATCTTTGCTCATTGATGGACAGAACTAATGTCTTTTCACCTGCATTGTTGTACACTATTACAAAGATTGGCAGTCTGATCTTCAGCTCTCTGCATTGGGTTCCAGGAGGACATTTAAAGTTATAGTGTTAGTTTATTTTGAAATATAAAGAGTTCAGATGGGGAGTGTCAAAACACAGTCAAACACAGAGTGTGTCATGCCCCATGATTCAGCATTTATTTGTATATTTTAATGTTTTGTATTGAATCTGCCTTTTACTGCTTACAGTTATGATTTCATAGCTATTTTGTTCCTGCTGGGTCACCATAGCATCCAGCTATCCAGCTAGCCCCACCCCTTTTTGCTCAGTCTAGTTTTTGAGGTAAATTACTGATCACCTAGCAGCCATCTTTGCTCAATGCTGGAGAGAACTAATGTCTTTTCACCTGCATTGCTGTACACTATTACAAAGATTGTCAGTCTGATCATTAAAGTTTTCAACTGGATTCATCTTTCTACGTGTCAGTTTTGCTGAGTTGACACGGTCTGCTGAACTTTCATCGTGTGAGTACTGGTCAATACAGACTTAGTTAGTCTCAAGCACACACGCCTCACAGCTTTGCTAGGGAGGCAGAATAGCGTAGCTATACAGGGGGACTCACCAAACGCTGGGTCAGCGTTGGGGTGCTCCACCGCCCGGGATCCGCAATCCACCAATAGTGTATAACAAAATTCAGCTGGCCACACCAGCAGCTTGACCATATAAATATGTTTATTATGGTGCGGCCTCATGGAATTAAGCAATGTTTTGGTGAAGTGCCTTTGTCATGCCTTTATACCAGTTGCAGCTCATTGTTTCTGTGCTGGTATAACATTTTGTGACTTGAGCCTCTGTTAGAGCAACTCGATCAGAGGAATACAGCCGTATGAGAGAACAGCTCTTATCCACTGGTGAAGAGGTGACGCGATCCGTCTCTTTTTCACACCGCAACAGCAGAAGGCTCCTATGAGCAGACAGCATTGGCACACTTGGGTCCATGGAATCCTGTGGACTTCAGGTGCCTCTACTAGAGGCGGCTGTGCTGCCGGTATTGGTTTGTCACTCTCAGTTATTCTAAATTAAGCCGCTAATACACCGACTGGGTCAGAATAGACCCGGTAGGATATTGTCTCACAACAAATTTTTCCCCTAAGGCCAACCATTCACTGGGTCTTTATTCCTGCTATGGTGCGATCATCCGATATCGTCTGAAGTCATCCGACCGATCCTACAACATGCAGGTGAATCAGCCCTCTTCCACCTCCAACAGATGACTTCAGACGATTTTTTGCGATGTTCTGGATTTTTTTAGGCAAACTTTTTCATTACATCTCTTACTTTTTTTTCCAAAAAATAAAAAGACGAAGCTTTTTTTCACTCGCGTCTTTTTTTTTTCTCTGCAAGCCGGCTTCAGCGTTGCTCTCCCTGGTGCTGAAACATTTTCAGCGCCAGAGAGAGGGAGGTTAATCCCCCCTGCAGTCTGGCAAGGTTTTTTTTTTTCTTCACTATGAGCTGGCCTTGCTGGATGGGGGCAGTCCTTGATCAGCATCAGCAAGTTTTTTTTTCACAGGAGCCCCGCAGCTGGGCTTTTCTTTTTTTTTCACCCGGCAGCCTGTCCATCGACCGATCTGGGTCATCCACAGAAGCTTCCACTGGAGGACTCTGATTGGTCGATGGTGTTCTTTGTAGTCGGATGACCAAGTCGGTTGCCCGACTACGGTGCCAGTGGACGGCCAGCCTTAGTGGCTCCCTGCCTACAGACAACATTGGAATAGGGCTGTATTTTCCTTTGTCTTTCACTGACTCTTGTAGATGTAGCTTTTTAACAATGAAACAAACATATAGGGCTCGATTACATTCCCTGCGCAGATTCGCACGCGCAGCGCAATTTTTTGCGCGTAGTGTTAAATGTTAACGCGTGTAAATTAACGCTGGTATTACAATCCGAGCGCATTTTTTCATGCGTCTAAAAATATCACGCATAAAAAAGACGCGCAAAAACACTCACGCATTAACGTTGCGTGCAGAAATCGGTGGGCAGACTGTTTTTTCACGCGATTCAGCCAATCAGAATTAAGAACCACAATTGTCTCCCGTTCAGTGTTTGCACCTGTCAAAATCAATCTGAGTATATGTGCTGCAGTAATAATAAAAAAAACACACAACTTCTCCATTTTATTGTTTGGGTACGTGTAGAATGTGTAACTATACTGTGCTGTATTTTTTTTTTTCGTGCTGGTGTATTTGGTTTCAGCCAGAACGTTCAGATTTGCCGTTACCACTAGCTGTTAAAAGACGTTAAAATTATGCGCGCAAACGTCGTTCGTAAAAATTGTAATACCATCCGCGTACCAGCGCACGAACGCATTTGCTCTCACAATGTTAAGTATGGGATGCGCGCACGAACTTGCGTTCACGCAGGGTTTACACAGGGTCACTCGCGTTAGACGTTAACACGCATCGTTTGCGCGAACGTCATTATACAACGTTCAGCGCGAAGGGTTTTGCCCCTCGCGCTAATGCGTTGTTGCGCACACGCACATTTTTGCGCGAAGAGTGTGATAGTGCCCATAGTGTATATATATATATATATATATAAAATCTGACCAGTTTAAGCTGTGCTGCCTTATTTTTTTACACACTCATATCTCTTGTTATTTAACCTTGCACATTCCGTTCTCATAGCTGTTCTCTAGGATTTGCTTTCCAGGTTTGTTCATTTGTAAAAGTCAGCACAATTGATTTTAAAGTCCATCGTTTACGCACACTTGACAGACATTCTGTTGCCGATACAAATGATCCAAACCAAGCTACTAGCACGTGTATGGAGCACATACCACAGCGACATTGTTGTGCATTGGGTGATATTGTGGGGATTTGCATGTAACCGCTTTCCAAATCACCGCTGCTGGTAAATCACTGATACTAGAGGGTCATCGACAGGATTCTGCATCCAAGAGACAATAATACCGACAGTACAGATGAGATTACGTACGGACTTGCGGGTTGGTGGAAAGACTATCAGGGTTATTCAAAGAGATCCGAATGGCTGGAGAAAGGTAACCGAACGCTGAAAACCAGCGTTCGGTTACCGTTCTTGGCCATTCGGCTATTCAGATAGCAGGCAATACGCCAAATCCTGGCGAATTGCCTGCACATACGGTGCCTGTTCGGTGCCTGTTCGAGGGCAGTGAAATCCCCAAGAAATAGCACTGCTTCGGCTATTCAGAGAGCACAAACCAGCAGTGAAAGGTTTCATTCGGCAAGTTTATTCAGGCGAATCCCATAGGCTTCAATGTTAAAAATATTCCCTTTTTAATTAAATATCTAATAAACCGTTCATTATAAAATTCCGCAGTAAAGAGTCTCTTTATTTATAGATTTTTTAGGATATTTTAAGCATTTTTCTGGATTTTTTTTTAAGTTTACTTATTTTTTCTGTAACAGCCCTTTTTATTATCATTTCCTGGACCTCATATGTAAATTTCAGACATTTTCGCTCAGTAGTTTCTTTGCAAACAGCGTTTCACTTTCAAACATTCATGCAAACTGTTTTCCTAATTTATTCACTTCACTCGTCTGCGGTGTCGGCTTTTTCCAGCGGCTTCACTGCATGTGATCGGCTCCTGCTCGGGTTTTTCCGGCGTCTTCGACTGGTTAATCCAGATGTTTTTACAGGTTTTTGGCATGCATTCGCCGGGTTTTCGGCAGCTTTTCCCTGCACTTCGACAGCACTGTGGTGCTTGCTGAATACACCACAGGGTGGCCGAAATGGGAAAGCCGATTTGCACCGAATTGAAGAGAACAAAAAGTCACTGAACGTGCGGTGACTTTTCGATTCTCTTTGAATAACCCTGTATTTGTTCTCCATCTCTTCAAACTGCAGAGAGCAGAAACAGCAGGACTCTCTCTTCGCTTCACTAACGGATCTAAGCAGGGATCAAGTTGAGGAGGACCTCTTGGGATTGCAGTTCCTGCACTATTTTTGCAGGAGGAACTGAGTTCCCATTTGTCCCACTCACTATAAGGCTAGGGTCAAACAAAAGCATTTTTACACGCGAACGTAAAAAAGTGCGTCCGAACGCATTGACGTATTTTTTCACGGAATTCACGAAAACGGTCATACGATGCGCATTTTCGTGCGTGATTTTTTACGGATCCAAACCAGGAAACTTTGGGTGTCTGGACGTTATGTTGGCCGGACACGAACAGGGTCTGACGTCTCCAAATCACACACACACACCGCTAGTGGACGCAGCGCACTCTGTACGTCCGTACTAGCGGTTCTGCGTTCTCGAAAAAATGCGTTCATTTTCCACTTGCGTTGCGCGGCCGGACTTTCGTGCGACCGTACATCGGATATTGGCCGTCATTGCCCGTCATTTGCTGCTAGTGCGGCCGTGATTAAGTGCGCCAGAACGCACGTTAAAAGTGCGCTCGTCTGACCCCAGCCTAAAGCTTCAGCTGTTCAGTCATAGCTTTCCCTATTCATTCACAATAAATATAGGATTTATCGTATATTTCTGCTAAAATCCACATATATACATAAAAATATCAGATTTGACTGTGTTTGTATTAAGCATGACATGATAATTGCTAATTAGGAGACAGAAACCTTGGTGAGTTCCTACATTTTTTTCCCACGATCCAAGCTTATCAGGGTTATTCAAAGAGAATCGAAAAGTCACTGCACATTCGGTGACTTTTCGTTCTCTTCAATTCAGTTCAATTTGGCGATCCCATTTCGGCGACCCATTGGTGTATTCAGCAAGCACCACAGGGTCCCCGAATTTCAGGTAAAAGTCGCCGCAAACCTGCCGAAAACTTACCGCAAAACCCGGCGAAGGCACACCGAAAACACGCAAAAACATCTGGATTAACCCCACTGAAAACGCCAGAAAAAACCCGAGTGAAGCCGATCACACACAGAGCAGCCGCCGGAAAAACCCAACACCGCAGACGAATGGAGTGAAAAAAAATAAAAAACAGTTTGCTTGAATGTTTGAAAAGTGAAACGCTGTTTGCAAAGAAACTACTGAGCGAAAATGTCTGAAATTTACATTTGAGGTCCAAGAAATGATAATAAAGAGGGCTGTTACAGAAAAAAGAAAAAAAACGATAAATTTTTATTTTAAAAAAAATCTGAAAAAAAATCCCGAAAAATGCTTAAAATATCCCAAAAAATCTATAAATAAAGAGACTTTTTACTGCAGAATATTATAATCAACGGTTTATTAGATATTGAATTAAAATGGGAATATTTTTAGCTTTGAAGCCTATGGGATGCGTCTGAATAAACCTGTCGAAGCCACTGAATGGCAGGGCAATTCGGCAACTTTTCACTGCTGGTTTTTGTTCTCTGAATAGACGAAGCTATGGGGATTTCACTGCCCTCGAACAGGCACCAAACAGGCACCATATTTGCAGGCCATTCGCCAACATTTGTTTAAGTTTAATTTTTATAGATTTTTGTAAGTGATATAAGTGATTTTGCACAGCTTTTGGGACTGGTATTTCTCTTTTTCCAGACTAATATCTTTCACTCGATTTATCAAGCAATTCGGAATTGCCGAACATAAAGCGGAGTCCCACTGCATTTATTTTTTACTTTCGTAAATGTTAAATAATCCGTCTCCGCTTTGTGCTATTCCTCCTTTACCCCCTCATCTTGTCACTTTACTGCTACTAACACTCCTCATTCTGCCAGCGCACGGCAAATTCCCACGGCACATCATATGAAAATAACTAAACCCTGGACGTGCTTTCCCATGTGCAGGGATTTCTGATTTATCCAAATATTATCATTTACTTCTACCTGATACCTGCCCTTAATCACATTGTCACACTAGTTAATAAATAAAAACAAATTAATATATTTATCAATAAAATAAAAATGATAATAATGATAAATAAATATCTGCACAATGTTCCCAAAGAGTAATCCGTTTAATAAGATTCTTTAATATCATTTTTATAAATGTATGTATTTATATATATACATATATATATCCATTCCCTCACATTGCATTTCAGGCAGCTGTTGCTGGTGGAACAACCATGATCATTGATTTTGCAATACCCAACAAAGGATGCTCTCTGATCGAGGCCTTCAACACCTGGAAGGGCTGGGCTGATCCCAAAGTCTGCTGTGATTACAGTCTCCACGTGGCTGTTACTTGGTGGAGCGATAAGGTAAATACAAATATCTTTAGAACTATCTCTGTGTGTTCCATGGTTTATTCATTTATTCGGGGCTCGTAGGCCTGCAGCTCAAAATGTCGATGTGTTTTTGCCCCATGCTTCTCGCAGCTACAAGGCTTCTGTCTCATCCCTCTGAACCCATTGTTCCTCTACTTTGTCTCATCCCTCTGAACCCATTGTTCCTCTACTCTGTCTCTTCCTTCTGAACCCATTGTCCCTCTACTCTGTCTCAACCCTTATTGTGCATCTGTCCAACACTTTTACCCCATCGTACATTTTTCCCATCTGTCTTGACCCCATTATTCCCATGCTGCGCACCATACTTAGAACTATCTCTGTAAATTGCAGCCGAAATAGTTGTGTTTTTCCCGGGACTATATTAAAGCCTGGACCTAAAGCTGCTGCCTAGTCCAGATTTCTGTATAACAGTATATCTAAATATATATATATTCCACGATGAAAAAATATCAGTCACTCACGTGTCATCATTAAATGGTTCATTGTTTCACCTTTATGTCGTAATCCAGTCATAGCGTCAACGTTTTGGCTCTACCGAGCCTTTATCAGGCAGTATTACATAGTTGGTGCTAACTTAACCAGAGCTGTTGTAAACTTAATAACCCCATAGACCAGGGCTCAAAATTTCAAGTCCCAAGCTACTAACCAGGCCATAAGAGTTCCTCGCCACCAGTTGCTCCACCTAACCCCTACCCAGCCCTTAACTCTGCCCCTAAACACACACCCTTAATTTATCTTATGAAATTACACTGTTAAAGGTTTTATTTAGAATAAAGTTACAAAAATAACATGTATACCCAGTCATCAGAGCCCCAGTGTGAGCAGAACGAGGAGGCAGGCAAGCTCCTCTCCACTCACCCCCCTGCCAGTGACAGAGACCAGCAGGGTCAGGTTAGGCAGCTCATCCCTGCCACCATGCAGCCTGGGGAAGGGGGGTTGCACGGTGGCACCACTGGAATTCGCAGCACAAAATAATTTCTTGTGCTGCCTGTGTGTGTGCATTTCCACCCGCCCTCACTAAATTTCCACTCGCCAAATGCTACTAGGCGAGTGGAAATTTTGAGCCCTGCCATAGACTATGGCCCCTATTACATTCTTCGCGCAATTTCGTTCACGCAGCGCAAAAAAAAATTTTTGCGCCCATCTTCCAGCGTTACCGCGTGAAAATTAACGGTGGTAATCTGATCCGAACGCATTTTCTTATATCCGTCCGAAAATAACATTCGGAAAAACAACACGCAAAACGAAGAGTAATACTCACACAGTAACGTAGCGCACGTAAATCTGTGTGCGGACTGGTTTTTTTCGCGGGATTCAGCCAATCCGAATTAAGAACTTTAATTGACAACAATTTCCCTTAATTGACTCACTTAAGTTTTTGCGCCTGTCAAAGTAAATCTGAGTATACATGCTGCAGCAATAAAAAAAACACGCACAACTTCTCCATTTTATTGTTTGGGTATGTGTAGAATGTGTAACTATACTGTGCTATATTTTTTTTGGTGCTGGTGTATTTGGTTTCGGCCAGAACGTTCCGATTTGCAGTTACCACCAGCTTTTCAAAGACGTTAAAATTATGCGCGCAAATGTCGTTCGTAAAAATATGCGCGTCAATTGTAATACCATCCGCGTACCAGCGCACAAACGAATTTGCGCTCACAATGTTAAGTATAGGACGCGCACAGTTCATCACGCTCGCGCAGGTCCATCCACGTTAAACGATAACGCGCATCGTTTGCGCGAACGTTGTAATACGACGTTCAGCGCAAAGGGTTTTGACACTGCATTTGCTCAACGCAAAACCAAATGCGTGAGGAATGTAATAGGGGCCTATAATGGCTCTGGCAAGTTTACAACAGCTCTGGTTAAGTTAGCACCAACTATGTAATACTGCCCATCAACATTTCAGTGGAGCCGAAACATTGACGCTACGAATGGACTTTGAAATAAGGTGAAACAATGAAACTTTTAATGAAGTCCCATGAGTGGCTGCTATTTTTTAATTGCGGATTGTAATCGAAGGAGAAGCGAGCATTGGGACATGAAGACTGACAGATATTAGATTTTTTATAAACGGAGTGCCTATCATTTGTACACATGATATATGTCATAGATTTAATGTCTATACAGGTCAAGGAAGAAATGGGTATCCTCGCGAGGGAAAAAGGTGTGAATTCCTTCAAGATGTTCATGGCTTATAAAGATTTGTTCATGGTCAACGACAATGAGCTCTATCATGCCTTTTCTCGCTGTAAGGACATTGGCGGCATCGCTCAGGTGCACGCAGAAAATGGAGATTTGATTGCAGAGGTAAATGAATTCTCTTTAGTATGGGCTCTGCAGGGTTAATCCAATTATTAGCAGATGGTAGTTTGGTGACATCTAGTGGCTTTCTGTGAGAATTCAGACGTGGATTGAAATGTTCCCGATTGAACTTGAAGAGAAAGAAAACCACAACCATGCCGTCGTTCGTTAACCCTGAAATTATGATGAAGGAAACTGTAAACATTTTTTTCAAAACTAAAGAGAAAATGTTGAAAGAGAATCAAGATGTAGAGAGATAATATGTATTCAGGGTAGAATTCATTCAAAGTCTGTAAAATTAACTCTCTACAGCACGAGAGTATCCTGTTAATTCAAAATAGAAGCGATGTGATGTTTTATAGGACAACTACATAATCCGTTCAAATTTAACCGTGACATTTTATTGAAAATTAATATTTAATACACACAAAACAATTCACACTCTAGTATTATGTTGTGTCGCTTTTTGCTGTGATTGCGGCACGCATTCGCCATGGCATCGTGTCGATAAGCTCATGCAATGTCACCGCATTTATTTCCATCCATAGTCTCATTAATTTGTGGCCAAGATCTTGTATTGATGATGGGAGAGTCGGACGCTGCGTAAAGTCTTCTCCAGCACATTATCCCAAAGATTCTCAATGGGGTTAAGGTCTGGACTGTGTGGTGGCTAATCCGTGTGTGAAAATGATGCCTCATGCTCCCTGAACCACTCTTGCACAATTTGAGCCCGATGAATCCTGGCATTGCCATCTTGCAATATGCCCGCTGTGCCACCAGGGAAGAAAAAACCCATTGATGGAAAAACATGCTCATTCAGTATATTTAGGGAGTCACATGACCTCATTTTTTTGCAGGTGAAACATATTAATCGCTGCAGTAATTATCCAATGGAAGGCTCACGTGTATTAGTTAAATCCAGGTGGAGACTTTTTTTCTAGCCAGGCAGTGTATTCTAGATTATACACTGATAGAACAAACGTTTCCACATTGCAGCCAGGCCCCCTGGTGATGAGAGCGACGCTCAGCAGCTCTTGTGGGTTATTTGGGCTAGCCTCTGCAGACCATCTCCCCTGTGGCTGATAGTCTGTGGTCACATGACCGCCCCTGCCCTGTATATATGGCCAGCAGTGGATCAGATCCTGGCTTCAGGATGGGTCTTCCTTACTGAGTGCTGCATTTGTGATATTGGTTCTGTTATTCTGGTGTTTGACTATTGGCGTGTTTTCTGGTTATTCTCTGTCTGTTTCCTGTACCGCATATTCTGATATCCTGTTACTGACCTGGCTTGTCTGAGAACCACTCTTATTGCTGACCTTGGCTTAAATGACTATGTACTCTGGCGTCTAGACCTGGCTATTCCCTGACGATTCTTGTGTATTTCTGTATGTCATATTCTGGTCTTTATGTATTGTTGTCCAGCTGCATATTAAAATATATAGAGGCCAATTATAAGGACCTCTTTTCTAGCTTAGGGCCTGTATTGCTACTGGATATGTCTTTGTGGTATTTCTTGCAAACTCTCGTGGCAGTTCTAATGTTTACCCCAACCCTGTAATCTGTATAGAGTTAGAAGGATATTCAAAGACCTTACCCAGTGCAGGGCCGCCTCGTGTCTCTGTATTCTGTCCTGTCATCTCTGGTTCTGTTGTTATACTGTGTGCAGGGTTCTGCATCATGCAGCAAAGCACATACCCGCCTAAAGGGCTTAACCGCAGTCAGTACCAAGGGCGCTCCATGGCATCTGTCCGTGGCAACAGCTGTGGTTCTATTTCAATAGGTAGAGTTCATAGGTTCCCATCTTACTAAGCCGATATCGTGGTCAAAATTTCATGGTCGTAACCCTGCTGCTAGAAAATAGCTTAGAAGCACAATATGGTGGATATAATTAAGGTAAATAATTAGATAACTTACCCATAGTACAAATAAATTCAGGGGTCAGATAGATTAATACATTTCCACTCATATGGTATAGTAAGTATATTCCAGCTCGCTCTAATCATGTCATATCTATGGATTATTACAGTTTCTTACACTGTTGTATTTGCTAATATGTCTCCATTTTCTTATTTTATTAAATCTGCTTCAAAACATACTGACTGTCAGATCAACATGTCGCCTAAACAAGCCGCAGCACGTTTAGCTGCATTTTACGATTGATGATCTCAGAGTTTGTCAGTGTGGAGGCGGCCATTTTGAAATCCGATCATCACAAGCTACAAGCAGTTACGTAAAGTGGGAATTCCCATGGGCATGGGATGGCTGAGGTTGATGACAGTGACTTGCTGTGTATCTATCAGCGTATCTATTGCGTGGGAAAGAGGAAATTGTTCTTTTTATTCTCTTTCTATACTGCATGTCTAGCACACTCAAGTAATGAAAACGTTCGCCAGAAATGTATTATCCAAAAAAAATACCCTAATAAAATTAAAAACTATTGGTCTTTTGACATTATTAGGTTTATGCCAAGTAGATTTAGATTTATAAAAACCTACAAAGATACAGTTTATGGTAAGATTTGTGGTGGTCAGTTTATTGATCTCTCAGTTGACTGCCCAATTGCAGATCAACCAGATCAAGTCAATCTCATCGTGTATATCTACATACACATAGACCTAGCGGGGTGAGGGGGGAATATGCAAATCTCTAAATTGGAATGGATCATTTTTATTTAACTTATTTTCTCAACTAAAAGGGTGCCAAGAAAATGCTGTCCTTGGGAATAACCGGCCCTGAAGGCCATGAATTGTGCCGCCCAGAAGAAGTCGAGGCTGAAGCCACCCAAAGAGCCGTCACCATCGCTAATGCAGTCAACTGCCCCCTCTTTGTGGTCCACGTCATGAGCAAATCAGCAGCCAAGGTTATAGCTAATGCACGTAGAGAAGGTAAACCTCCCTCGTCTCTATAGTCACGCGTACCCACAAGGCAGTGTAGGATCTGGAGTATATTTATACCAAGTCCAGCTATGTATTTATTAGGCAGTGGTGTCCCGAGACTCCCTCTACCACTTGCCTGCACAGAGAAGTTATCCATACTCTCAATTAAGTATAAAAAACATAGAAGAAGAAGAAATAATATTTTAAAAAACTATGGGGTCTATACACAAAGCACTGAAATTTCGGTGCATTGGAATACAGCCCCTTTTGGCTCAATTTTGCGGATCCATTTGGCAAAAAATTCAGTGAATTCAATATTTATTGAATTGTCACTGTATTTTGCCAAAATTGGAGTCACCGAAACTGTTATTGGACATCGGCGAAAACTGCTGAGTTGCGCTGATAACCAGTTAATTGCACCGAACTGGGAAAAAAAAAGGCATTCTCCTTATAGGAGGATAAGTTCGCTGGAGACGATGCGTGGGGAACGTACTCAAGTGCCACCGCTGTATGCGAAGGATGTCCCCCACACATCGTCCAGTCAGCGGTGCCTCCCTCCCTATACTTAACTCTCTGTCAGGGGTCCCGCGGTGGTCTGACTTACTTGAAGTCAGACTCCGCGTTTATACGCCCTTCCGGCACACTGACGTCATTGCGACGGCCGTGATGAAGTCAGTTTAAGGTGCCCCCCAAGCAGAGCCAGGAGAGTGCCTGAAAGGGAGGGTGGGGTCCTTTGGGTGGGGTCCTTTGGGTGGAGTCCTTTGGGTGGGGTCTCCCTCCCAATCGGGAGACGATAGAGCAAAAAGACCTTTCCAGCGATTCCTCTCTTTAACCCCTTAGTTGCCAGTCTGTGGACTTCTCCCAGAGGTGGCTGACATCTTGGATGTCAGGCCAGCCTCCGGGGCCTCCCCTGCCCACTGACGTCATCAGGCATGGGCACGATAACATCAGTAAGATCATTAACCCCTAGCTGCCCAGGGATTTTCCTATGGTAATCACTAAGGTGGAGATAGGGGGCCCTTTGGGAGCATGGCCTTTCCAATGATACCAAACATGAACAGGTTATGTGTAAAAAAAAATATTTATATATATTTTTTATTTATAATGCAGCACTATTGGTCGCTTTTCAATTATAATGTGAACAAACTCACGTTCTCATTTCCCATGATGAAAAACCTTTTGTTCAGTTTTAGCTGAAATGGTGTATCTTCTGAGAAAAACACAGTAACAGGTTCCCATTTCTAATTTTTTTAACAAGAGTACCCCATAGAATATAGAACCACAAAGGGATGGATGATAAAATGTGAAAAAAATATGGAAATTCACATTTGTTTTCCGTTTTTTGTTATAGCATTCTGGCAGGACATGACGTATACATTTAATAATGATTTATTATGAATCTGCCGAGTCTGCTGAAAATAAGAATATACAGGTGCATCTCAATAAATTAGAATGTCGTGGAAAACTTCATTCATTTCATTAATTCAACTTAAATTGTGAAACTTGTGTATTAAATAAATTCAATGCACACAGACTGACGTAATTTAAGTCTTTGGTTCTTTTAATCGTGATGATTTGGCTCACATTTAACGAAAACCCATCAATTCACCATCTCAACAAATTAGAATATGTTGACATGCAAATCAACTCAAAACACCTGCAAAGGTTTCCTGAGCCTCCCAAAATGATCTCTCAGTTTGGTTCACTGGCTACACAATCATGGGGAAGACTGCTGATCTGACAGTTGTCCAGGAGACAATCATTGACACCTTCACAAGGAGGGTAAGCCACAATCATTCATTGCCAAAGAAGCTGGCTGTTCACAGAGTGCTGTATCCAAGCATGTTAACAGAAAGTTGAGTGGAAGGAAAAAGTGTTGAAGGAAAAGATGAACAACCAACCGAGAGAACCACAGCCTTGAGAGACTTGTCAAGCAAAATCCATTCAAGAATTTGGGTGAACATCACAAGGGTTGGACTGAGGCTGGGGTCAAGGCATCAAGAGCCACCACACACAGACGTGTCAAAGAATTTGGCTACAGTTGTCGTATTCCTCTTGTTAAGCCACTCCTGAACCACAGTCAACATCAGAGGAGTCTTAGGCTAGGGTCAGACTAATGCATTTTTCACGTCGTCCGTGGAAAAGTGCGTTTGAACAAATGGACGTATTTTTTCAAGGAATACACGATAGCGGTCATACGATACACATTTTCGTGCGTGATTTTTTACGGATCATCAATAAAACCCTTTTTGCGTCTGGACGTTATGTTGGCCGGACATTAGCAGCGTCTGACGTCTCCTAATCATGCACACACGCCGCTAGCGGACGCAGCGCACTCTGTACGTCAGTACTAGCGGTATCACATTCTCAAAAAAATGCGATTGTTTGCCGCTTGCATTGCGCGGCCGTACTTTCGTGTGGCCGTACTTCGTACATTGCCTGTCATTTGCTGCTACTACGGCTGTGATAAAGTGCGGCTGCACGCACGTTCGCACTGCGTTCGTCTGACCCCAGCCTTACTTGGGCTAAGGAGAAGAAGAACTGGACTGTTGCCCAGTGGTCCAAAAGTCCTCTTTTCAGATCAGAGCAAGTCTTATATTTCATTTGGAAACCAAGGACCTAGAATCTGGAGAAAGGGTGGAGAAGTTCATAGCCCAAGCTGCTTGAAGTCCAGTATTACGTTTCCACAGTCTGTGATGATTTGGGGTGCAACATCATCTGCTGGTGTTAGTCCACTGTGTTTTTTGAAAACCAAAGCCACTTCACCCATTTACCAAGAAATGTAAGAGCTCTTCATGCTTCCTTCTGCTGACCAGCTTTTTAAAGATGCTGATTTCACTTTCCAGCAGGATTTGGCACCTGCCCACACTGCCAAAAGCACCAAAGGTTGGTTAAATGACCATGGTGTTGGTGTGCTTGACTGGCCAGCAAACTCCCCAGACCTGAACCCCATAGGGAATATATGAGGTATTGTCAAGAGGAAAATGAGAAACACGAGACCAAAATATGCAGATGAGCCGAAGGCCACCGTCAAAGAACCCTGGGCTTCCATAGCACTTCAGCAGTGCCACAGACTGATCACCTCCATGCCACGCCGAATTGAGCAAAAGGAGTCCCTACCAAGTATTGAGTACATTTACAGTAAATGAACATACTTTCCAGAACGCCAACAATTCATTAAAAATGTTTTTTTATTGGTCTTATGAAGTATTCTAATTTTGTGAGATAGAGAATTGGTGGGTTTTTGTTAAATGTGAGAAAAATCATCACAATTAAAAGAACCAAAGACTTAAACTACTTCAGCCTGTGCGCAATGAATTTATTTAATACACAAGTTTCACAATTTGAGTTGAATTAATGAAATAAATGAACTTTTCCACCACATTCTAATTTATTGAGATGCACCTGTATAATTTGTCTGGGTCAAACAATAAAACGTGACTTCAAATCGCGTTTAAACATGATGAGTACTAAACGGTCTAAATGAGCTCAGCACACAGAGGTGAAATGGCACAGCAGTGAAGAGGTTAAAAATGTAAATATATTACATGTATTACATTGAAACCTATGGGTTTTGCCTGTTTAAACTTGTGGAATTGAAAGACTGAAAATCAGATCATTTCAGTGCAATTTGGCAGTCTGCGATAGTTTCCGATGGGACAATTTTGGTGACCCCGAGAATTGCACCGAATTTCGCTGTTAGTACGCCAGTATTTGGCAAATTGACATCTTTGTGAATAGACAAATTTTCCCCGAAATTGCACCGAACGGTGCAATTTGGTGGCAAATTGGGAGGTTAGTGTAAAACCCCTCATGATTCTGTAGAGCAGGGCTGCTGAACCTTGGCCCATCCAGATGTTTTGGAAATACATTTCCCACAAAGACCTGTTAACCTAATGAGTGGCTGAGTATTATGGGAGATGTAGTTCCAAAACATCTGGAAGGCCACGGTTGAGCAAAGCTGATGCAGTCAGTTGACTCATACATCAATTGTGACACATGATAACTTTCTCTAAACCAGGGATCTTCACTGCTTTTTGTTCGGGAGCCACAGCGGTAAGAGATCAGTCAAGATGAGAGCCACGGTACCAAAATACCTGTGGCCTATCAGTCCCGCCCCAGAAAGCCCCCCCAGAATAATTTATATTTTAAGCCTATAATAGACAACTGTAACACTTCGAAATCTTTTTAAATTGAACTAAGAAGAAACAATCCTGGCTTTAATCAATGCGGAGATGAGCGGAAAAATGCATTAATTACCTTAACTGGAATTTTGTCTCCACTTTTGACTTCCCAGATTTCAATTATTTTTTCCTTCAGCCTCGTTCTTTGCAAACTCTGCTGTGACTTTCTTTTCAAACTCTGCTCTGAGACTTTCTTTTCAAACTCTTCTCTCTGTGACTTTCTATTCAAACTCTGCTGTGACTTTCTTTTCAAACTCTGCTCTGTGACTTTCTTTTCAAACTCTGCTCTGTGACTTTCTTTTTAAACTCTGCTCTCTGTGACTTTCTTTTCAAACTCTGCTGTGACTTTCTATTCAAACTCTGCTCTCTGTGACTTTCTTTTCAATCTCTGCTCTGTGACTTTATTTTCAATCTCTGCTCTGTGACTTTATTTTCAAACTCTGCTCTGTGACTTTCTTTTCAAACTGCTGTGACTTTCTTTTCAAACTCTGCTCTCTGTGACTTTCTATTCAAACTCTGCTCTGTGACTTTCTATTCAAACTCTGCTGTGACTTTCTTTTCAAACTCTGCTGTGACTTTCTATTCAAACTCTGCTCTCTGTGACTTTCTTTTCAATCTCTGCTCTGTGACTTTATTTTCAAACTCTGCTCTGTGACTTTTTTCAATCTCTGCTCTGTGACTTTCTTTTCAAACTGCTGTGACTTTCCTTTCAAACTCTGCTCTCTGTGACTTTCTTTTCAATCTCTGCTCTGTGACTTTTTTCAATCTCTGCTCTGTGACTTTATTTTCAAACTCTGCTCTGTGTCTTTCTTTTCAAACTCTGCTGTGACTTTCTTTTCAAACTCTGCCCTCTGTGACTTTCTTTTCAAACTCTGCTCTGTGACTTTCTATTCAAACTCTTCTCTCTGTGACTTTCTATTCAAACTCTGCTCTCTGTGACTTTCTATTCAAACTCTGCTGTGACTTTCTATTCAATCTCTGCTGTGACTTTCTTTTCAAACTCTGCTCTGTGACTTTCTATTCAAACTCTTCTCTCTGTGACTTTCTATTCAAACTCTGCTCTCTGTGACTTTCTTTTCAATCTCTGCTCTGTGACTTTCTTTTCAAACTCTGCTGTGACTTTCTTTTCAAACTCTGCTCTCTGACTTTCTTTTCAAACTCTGCTCTGTGACTTTCTATTCAAACTCTTCTCTCTGTGACTTTCTATTCAAACTCTGCTGTGACTTTCTTTTCAAACTCTGCTGTGACTTTCTATTCAAACTCTGCTGTGACTTTCTTTTCAAACTCTTCTCTCTGTGACTTTCTTTTCAATCTCTGCTCTGTGACTTTATTTTCAAACTCTGCTCTGTGACTTTCTTTTCAAACTCTGCTGTGACTTTCTTTTCAAACTCTGCTCTCTGTGACTTTCTTTTCAATCTCTGCTCTGTGACTTTCTTTTCAATCTCTGCTCTGTGACTTTATTTTCAAACTCTGCTCTGTGACTTTCTTTTCAGACTCTGCTGTGACTTTCTTTTCAAACTCTGCCCTCTGTGACTTTCTTTTCAAACTATGCTGTGACTTTCTTTTCAAACTCTGCTGTGACTTTCTATTCAAACTCTTCTCTCTGTGACTTTCTATTCAAACTCTGCTGTGACTTTCTATTCAAACTCTGCTGTGACTTTCTATTCAAACTCTGCTGTGACTTTCTTTTCAAACTCTGCTTTGTGACTTTCTATTCAAACTCTTCTCTCTGTGACTTTCTATTCAAACTCTGCTCTCTATGACTTTCTTTTCAATCTCTGCTCTGTGACTTTATTTTCAAACTCTGCTCTCTGTGACTTTCTTTTCAAACTCTGCTGTGACTTTCTTTTCAAACTCTGCTCTCTGACTTTCTTTTCAAACTCTGCTCTGTGACTTTCTATTCAAACTCTGCTGTGACTTTCTTTTCAAACTCTGCTCTGTGACTTTCTTTTCAAACTCTGCTGTGACTTTCTTTTCAAACTCTTCTCTCTGTGACTTTCTTTTCAATCTCTGCTCTGTGACTTTATTTTCAAACTCTGCTCTGTGACTTTCTTTTCAAACTCTGCTGTGACTTTCTTTTCAAACTCTGCTCTCTGTGACTTTCTTTTCAATCTCTGCTCTGTGACTTTCTTTTCAATCTCTGCTCTGTGACTTTCTTTTCAAACTCTGCTCTGTGACTTTCTTTTCAAACTCTGCTGTGACTTTCTTTTCAAACTCTGCCCTCTGTGACTTTCTTTTCAAACTATGCTGTGACTTTCTTTTCAAACTCTTCTCTCTGTGACTTTCTATTCAAACTCTGCTCTCTGTGACTTTCTATTCAAACTCTGCTGTGACTTTCTATTCAAACTCTGCTGTGACTTTCTTTTCAAACTCTGCTCTCTGTGACTTTCTTTTCAATCTCTGCTCTGTGACTTTCTTTTCAATCTCTGCTCTGTGACTTTCTTTTCAAACTCTGCTCTGTGACTTTCTTTTCAAACTCTGCTGTGACTTTCTTTTCAAACTCTGCTCTGTGACTTTCTATTCAAACTCTTCTCTCTGTGACTTTCTATTCAAACTCTGCTCTCTATGACTTTCTTTTCAATCTCTGCTCTGTGACTTTATTTTCAAACTCTGCTCTCTGTGACTTTCTTTTCAAACTCTGCTGTGACTTTCTTTTCAAACTCTGCTCTCTGACTTTCTTTTCAAACTCTGCTCTGTGACTTTCTATTCAATCTCTGCTCTGTGACTTTATTTTCAAACTCTGCTCTGTGACATTCTTTTCAAACTCTGCTCTGTGACTTTCTTTTCAAACTCTGCTGTGACTTTCTATTCAAACTCTGCTGTGACTTTATTTTCAAACACTGCTCTCTGTGACTTTCTTTTCAAACTCTGCTGTGACTTTCTTTTCAAACTCTGCTCTCTGTGACTTTCTTTTCAAACTCTGCTCTGTGACTTTATTTTCAAACTCTGCTCTGTGACTTTCTATTCAAACTCTTCTCTCTGTGACTTTCTATTCAAACTCTGCTGTGACTTTCTTTTCAAACTCTGCTCTGAGACCTTCTTTTCAAACTCTGCTCTCTGTGACTTTCTTTTCAAACTCGGCTCTTTTCAAACTCTGCTGTGACTTTTCAAACTCTTCTCTCTGCCCCTGCTTACTCTGCACTCCTGCCTTTTTTTGTCTCCCTACTTTACATTGTGCCTTCTCCTTCCTCAAATGCCGCCCAACAACTGCATGGGAAAATGGTGTCCACTCTTTATATGGTGGTGCCGGGTCGTGCGTCATCGGGTGCCGCCGAGCCATGCATCACGGGGGACCGAGAGCCGCCACTGTTGGCTTCGCGGTCCGTGAGCCACCAACGTCGGCTCCGTGAGCCGTGCAATGAGTAAAAGTGCCCTAAACAATTTAAAGATACAGATTACTATTATTATTATTCTGTATTTATATAGCGCCAGCATATTCCGCAGCGCTGAACAATGGGCACATTATAGACAGGGTTACAATACATTGAGACTTAACAACATTTGATAAACCAGTACAAGAAGAAACGTGGGCCCTATTCATAGGAACTCACAATCTGAAAGGGTTGGGGTTGGAAACAGGAGGAGAGGACTGCATGGTGAGAGTGATGGGCTGCAAGGTGAGAGTGATGGACTGCAAGATGAGAGTGATGGACTGCAATATGAGAGTGATGGACTGCAATGTGAGAGTGATGGACTGCAAGGTGAGAGTGATGGATTGCAAGGTGAGAGTGATGGACTACAAGATGAGAGCGATGGACTGCAAGGTGAGAGCGATGGACTGCAAGGTGGGAGCGATGGACTGCAAGGTGGGAGCGATGGACTGCAAGGTGGGAGCGATGGACTGCTAGGTGAGAGTGATGGACTGCTAGGTGAGAGTGATGGACTGCTAGGTGAGAGTGATGGACTGGAAGGTGAGAGTGATGGACTGGAAGGTGAGAGTGATGGACTGGAAGGTGAGAGTGAGGGACTGGAAGGTGAAAGCGATGTACTGGTTGGGGCAGTAAGGTGTATCAGTGAGTTGGGTGATAGGCTTCCCTAAATAGGAAAGTCTTAAGGGAGCATTTGAAGGAAGAGAAACTAGGGGAAAGTCTGACAGTACGAGGGAGAGCGTTCCAGAGGATGGGGGCTGCGCTTGAGAAATCCTGCAGTCTATCATGGGAAGAGGTGATGCAGGGAGAAGCTAGGCGCAGGTCACTGTTTGCTCTTAGGGAGCAGGCTGGGTTGTATTTGGTGATTATTGAGGACAGGTAGAGGCAGTACAGATCCCCCATCTACATTTAATTGCCCTTTCACAGTGACACCAATGCTGCATTTTGCATTAGTATAGAAAAATTAGAATTATTTTCCTATATTTTTTTTTGAGGAAGTATTTTACCAGGAAGGATACATTGAGATTTCTCTCGTTTTCAAGTATGTCCTGGGTGGTGAGTATGTACTGTTAGGTGTCTTGCCCAAGGACACTTACTGGAGAGGTGCTCGCACCCATGACTCCACAGGCTCTCTCCACGAGTCAGTAACAATCAGTTTGTGTGCTCCCGACAAGCCGCTTTATGCCATATGTATTCACCGATACAGTTGTTATACTCAGTGGTTTTTATGAGCGCGTTCTTTAGCTGTAGAAAGGAACGTTCTTTTGGGAAGCCTGTCAGGTGATGATTTATAATGCACTTGCACCAGACATGCATTTTCAGCATTAAAGATCCTACAACGCTAGCTTTTTTCTTTTTTTTATAACATCGGAATAAGTGCTGACATTTCTTTTCAAATTCCATTTCGATATTCGAGATGATGAGGGCAGATATACCGACTGATCTTAGAAACGAAGCTAATTTTTCCTTTTAATATTTTCAGGGAAGGTTGTGTTTGGAGAACCCATTGCCGCAGGTCTTGGTACAGATGGGACGCATTACTGGCACAAGGATTGGAGTCACGCAGCTGCTCATGTCATGGGTCCCCCACTTCGCCCTGACCCAACCACCCCAAAATATCTCATGAACCTGCTGGCTAAGTAAGAGACAGGTTGGCACAAAGTAACCAAGGATGGTCTATATAATGTTTTGCATGATAGATCACTCTTAAAGGGGTTATTCAAAGAGTGTCAAACTTCACACTGAAGAGCACCATGCGGTACAATTTCGTGGCAGTTCATCTATTCAAAAAGCCGTCAATTTGTCCAAAACTGTGAAACACGGTGCGGTTCGCCGCAGATCAGTGCAATTCGGCGATCTTCAGTGGCAGCGAAATTGTCCCATAGAGAAGTAATGGTTAATCTTCTAGTAACGCCCAACTGCACCGAAATGTCAGTGAAATGCAGTGATTTTCGGTGGTTCAGTTTGACAGGTTTGAACAGGCGAATCCCATCGGTTTCAATGTAAAAAAATATTATTGTCTTTATATATTTTTAATTCAACCATTTATTCATTCATTTTCAGCAAAAAGCCTTTATTTATTTATTTATTTTTTAGAATTACTTTTGGATTTTTTGGTGAAATTTTTGATTCCCGTTTGATTTTTTTATATTCTTTAACAGACCTTTTTATTATTTTTATAGGACCTTTTTTTTTATTCCTTTCACACATTTTCATGCACTTAAACACCTTTTAAAGAATAGCGAGTTACGTGGCCCAGATTACAGGGGCCCTGCGGTGAATAGTGAAATCATCACAGGGTCGGCGAACTGGAATCACCGAACTGCGACAAATGAGAAAGCACTGAAATTTCAGCGCTTTCTGAATAACCATTTAAGGCCAACGTCAGATGAGCGCGCTATGTGCGCCCGTACTGACGTGCTTACTGGCATCCGTCGCAGTGTTTTGACGCTGCAGCGGGGCTGGTCACACGCTTGTGCGCACGCACGAAATGCACACGCAAACAAGCGTCCGTTATCCAAGCATCTCCGGCAAAGCGCTAGGACGGCGTTGACGGAGCTGCAAAGCGTGATTCTCGATAGGAGGATCGAGCCTTGCAGCACTGAGTGCACTCATCGAGGTGGCCAGACGGGCGTTGAGTGGAAGGAACGTCCACTCTCACAGACATTCCTTCTGCTCTCCAAAGACGCTCGTCTGACACCAGCCTGAATCTGTAAGCAGCATCGTCAACGCCACAATAAGAAGCGAGATTGTTTTAGTTTATGAGTGAGTCAATAACTACTGTATATCGGCTCTATCGAGCACTCTGCTATTCCCCCCCATCACTGTTTGATTTCTATATCAGCTTAATGAAAGCTTCTTTATATATTGCTTACTTTGTATAAGAAGAAATGTTTTATTGGGATCTGGAGAACAAGTAAATCCAAGATCCTCATTATTTAAGTTCCACATAAAAATGACAGACTGAGATCCGATCACAACATAAGGGGTTATTCAGAGAGAGCCGATCTGGCCCCGAAATTGCACCAAACAGGGAATTCCCCGTACGGTGACATTTCGTGGACATTAGGCTATTCAGAAACCCGGCAGTTCAACTAATTTTGGCGAATTGCCAGCAAGTACGGTGCCTGTTTAGCAGCAGTGAGATCCCCCATAGAGAAGCAATGGTTAACCCTTTCACTGCTGTGGACGTGTGGGGAACGTCCTCATTGACTGCTAAGGAAAGCTGGGGGTTCGTTTGAACCCCGATATCTCCCGACTGTTGGCAGCTAACGGGGTCATGTTTGGTATCATTAGAAAGGCCAGAGTATGGCCTTTCCAATGATATCAAACATGACCATGTTTAAAGTAAAGAAAAAAATAATAAAAAAAAGAAATATGTGTTTTTTAAAGATGTGAAATGGCTCAGCAGTGAAGGGGTTAATATATTCAGAGACACCGAACAGCAGAGAAATGTCAGTGAAATGGCCTGATGTTCAGTGGTTTCATTTGTCAGATTTATTCAGGCGAATCCCATAGACTTCAATGTTAAAAATATTCCCGTTTTAATACAATATCTAATAAACCGTTAATTATTTTACTCTGCAGCAAAACGTCTGTTTGTTTATTTATTTTTTAAGGATTTTTGTAGGCAATTTTTGGGGATTTTTTCCGCCAATTTTTTCCTTCCAATTTTTTTCAAATAGCGTTTTTTTAAATGCTGTGTTTAGTATCCACATTGTGATCTGGTCCAACGTTTATGAGATTACTGAGAATGAACCAACACTAGTGATTGTCTTTTGAGGAGTCTCTGCTGCAGCTTAGGTCTCCTAAGGTTTTACTCAATGGTGCCGTTACAGAGATGGTGTTTTTGCTCGCATATAGTTATACGGTAAATAGCAGAAAGCTTGCGCAGCTGTGTACCTTACATTATGGAACGAAGGCACTTGTTAATCTCTAAAATGAGATAAAACAGCTCATATTAGGATAACGGGTTCTGATCTGATCCTTTTCCTTCTGGATAGTGATGATCTCAGCGTCACAGGAACCGACAACTGCACTTTTAGCACCTGCCAGAAAGCGCTCGGAAAGGACGACTTCAGAAAGATCCCCAATGGGTTGAATGGTGTTGAGGATCGGATGTCTGTTGTTTGGGAAAAAGGAGTGGTAAGAATAAAATTGCATAGCCTATCGGCCTGCTGCTACGCGGGAAAATAGAACACTCTCAACCAATGGGATTGAACCCACCAGCCTACAAAAATGTGAAAGACTAAAACGATTAGCCGCCCACTCAGTTGAGTATAAAAGTATACAAACTTTATTGTATATATATTAGGTACAAAATATTAAAAAAATTATAAAAAAAATGCAATAAATAGTGCCGAAAAAAATTACATATTAAAATGCACTTTAGCGGTGTGTATCAATTAGTGAGCGAGTGCATGTGCTTGTCCAGTATGGGTTCTGTACTTTATTGTAATTATTTATTGGCATTATTTATTGCATTCTTTTATATATTTTGTAGCTTGCATGTTTAATAAAGTTTGTATTCTTTTATACTCAGCCAAGTGGGAAGCTAATCGCTTTAGTCTTTCACATTTTTGTAGGATAATTATTTAAATAGCTGCTAATTTCTTTAATATCCTGCTTTATTTTTTAAGACGTGAAATGGCTCAGCGGTGAAGGGGTTAAAAGAATAGCTGATTGCAGTGTTTCAATAGTCACAGTATACGTATAGCAAGCGAAATCTCCAAAAGCAATAACCTCAAGAAATGTCAGAACAGACGGATAGGCGTCACTAGGCACCAATCCGGGTTAAGGTTTAGGAAATCACTCTATATAGTGCATGAAATTTACTATATTGTATAGACGAAATGCAGAATGTGCTAGATCTCCCATTTTTCTGTCAAAAGATATAGTCCAACAAGCAGGACTGAACTGGCCATTGTAGAGACTGGTTGGCTACATATACATAA
The DNA here is from genome assembly GCA_009667805.1 of Leptobrachium leishanense. Lineage (NCBI taxonomy): Eukaryota > Metazoa > Chordata > Amphibia > Anura > Megophryidae > Leptobrachium > Leptobrachium leishanense. The sequence goes on along the minus strand of CM019067.1, from coordinate 49,812,420 downwards.
GGATTATTCAAAGAGCATCAAATTGGCCACGAAAGTGAATTTTGCCATACGGTGCAATTTCGGGGCATTCGGCTATTCAGAAAGCTGGTTATTTGCCAAATATTGGCAACTTGCCATCAAAATACAGTGCAATTCGGGGGCAGTGAAATTCCCCGTAATGGTTAATCTATTCAGAGAACACAGAACAGTACCGAGACGTCAGTGAAATTACCTGATTTTCGGTGGTTTCGTTCGACAGGTTTAACAAGCGAATCCCATAGGTTTCAATGTAAAAAAAAAAAAAAACTGTTTTTCTTAAATATTTATTCAAACTTTTATCCTTTTCATTTGCAGCAAAAAAGACTCTTTATTTTTTAGGATTTTTTATGCTTTTCTTGGGATTAATTTGGCGAAATGTTTTTTTCTATTCTTTTAATTTTTTTTAAATGGCTCTTTTTTTTTTGTAACAGACCTTTTTATTATTATTCATAGGACCTTATATATTATTCCCAGGCATTTTCATGCTGCACTTTGTTTGAAAACGCCTTTTAAAAGTTTCAGTGTTTTTTGTTTTAACCCATTCGTTGGCTTGTAGGCTTTCTCCAGCGGCTGGTCTGTTCAGCGGGTCGTCGTCTTTTTGCGGATCGATGTGGCGGGTTTGCGGTGGTTTTTCAGATCGATTCAGTGTTTTTTTTGGGCTGTTTTCTGATTCGATCTGGCAGTTTTGCGACTGTTTTTCGGTTGCATTCGGCAGGTCGCTTCACTGCACTTCGGGTACCCTGCGGTGAATGCCAAATACACCGCAGGGTCGGCGAATCGAACTCGACAAAGTGAGGGGAACGGGAGACCACCGAAATGTCAGTGCTCTCTGAATAACCCTGATAGTGTTACACGGTGTGGTATCAATATATATATAGCCCCGGCTTTAAATTGTTTGCAATCACAAGATAATCAATTCAGATTTGCATATATGCAATACATATCAGCTCCATTGTGCGTTCCCCCAGGTCCACACGTCATCCATTAGAACCAGCCCTCAGCACCAGTTCGCAGCAACAGGAACAGGAACAACTACGGTAGTTCTTCTAGAGCAGTGTTTCCCAAACCTGTCCTCGGGATCCTCAACCAGGCCAGATTTTGCAGATCGCCTTGGGGAAAAGCAGACTGAATCCTGCAATCACTGAGCAGCAAATCATATCACCTGTGCCGTGCTTCAGATATCTGCAAACCTGGTGACAGTGGGTCCTGAGGACAGGTTTGGGAAATACGGTTCTAGAGCAATCCTGTAAGATTAGGTTTATTAAATTCTAATAAATCTTTTTGTCAAAGTTATCCAAAAAGTAGTTTGTAAGCCATGTATTAATATTGAAAGCCATATTGATTGCTAGATGACCTCCATGTCCTGTGATTTATCTCTACTGCAGCACAGCGGGATAATGGACGAGAACAGGTTTGTGGCCGTCACCAGTTCGATTGCAGCAAAGATTTTCAACATGTATCCACAAAAGGGGAAGATCGCCAAGGGCTCCGATGCCGACATTGTAATATGGGATCCAGAAGCTACAAGGTATCAGCTTAACACACTGATTTCATTACTATCTTCCGTCGTCACTTTTAATCTAACTTTAAATATATCTAGATATTTTCACCAGCCCAAAACACAAGTCACAGATGCCATGTTTTATAATGTTGTAAAAAAAATCTATTTTGTTACAGTTTTATAGGGAAATTTTGTGATCTTGAACAGGATTCTCCATAAATGCAGCAAATAAATACTTTGCAAATAATTAAATAACAGATAAAGGGACGCTCTAGGGTTAAAGACAGAGGTTCACAATTGCCCCCCGACCTCCTCTGCACTTTCCCCTCGACTTTTATCCCATTAGTTTCCTTTAAAAACTATTGTAAATCCAGTGCTGGTCTCCCTCTGATCTCTGCAGGATATGACATGCTTGCAGCTCAGCATGTCATGTGACTGTAGGGTGCTGGAGGCTACAGCTAATCCAGTGGCTCTCAATGCAGGAAGGCTTTGATACCATTGGATAAGGTGGGTTCCCAAAGGTCTCTGAGCCCTGAAACCTGATCTGAGGGCTCCCTGAGCTGAGGATCTGGCCAGGATTAAGCTCCTGAATTTGGATGCCTGAATTAGCCCTCCAAGGGGGGGGGGAGCAGGGATCTCACAGAGTGTCCCTTTAACTACTACTGATAATGGATGCCACTTAGATATAATGTTTTAAATCCCTATGAATAAATCCGATGCCAAGTCTTATCCACTTCAATCCAGTATCGTTTAATTTCACATAATTCAGCAGGACATAAATCCAAGAATATTACATTGCTGAATATTTCCAGGTTTGGATGAATGTGCCACTCGAGTACTAATTAAACCAGCTCAGACTCCTGAGTCAGCAAACAATAGTTCGTTGTGTTGAGACTAAAACCCAAAATCTGGAGTCAGCAGCATCACGAGGTGCGTCTCCTACTTCCAAACTGTGAATGATATATTGTTTCATAAAACAAATGCTTATGCTGCAGTCTTATGCAGGAGGCAGAATTTCAAAATGTTAATATTATAAACATCCCCTGGCAGTTTAATAATTAAAACAATCATTTTTACCATCATAAAACTATCAAAAGCGTTATCTTTGATCTCTGTCCACACAAACACCGTAATTCTTGACTGCTACCCGCTTGCCATGTAGTCGTATCATGAAGAATAACAGGATGGTGTATACGGGGTTATTCAAAGAGCTCCAAATTGTGGCCGAAAGGTAACCGAACACTGAAATTCAGCGTTCGGTTACCTTTCCTGGCCATTCGGCTATTCAGAGAGCAGGCAGTTCACCAAATGTTGGCGAATTGCCTGCACATACGGTGCCTGTTCGGTGCCTGTTCGAGGGCAATGAATCCCCATAACGTCGTCTATTCAGAGAACACAAAACAGCTGAGAAAGGTTGCCGAAATGCGGTGGTTTCATTCGACAGTTTTATTCAGGAGAATCCCTTGGGCTTCAATGTTAAAAATATTCCCGTCTTTATCTAATATCTAATAAACGGTTGATTAAAATATTGTGCAGTAAAAAGTCTCTTTATTTCTAGAATTTATTAGGATCTTTTAGGCATTTTTTGGGAATTTTTGAGAATTTTTTTATTTTAAATCGTTTTTTCTTTTTTCTGTAACAGCCCTTTTTATTATCATTCATTGGATCTTATATGTAAATTTCAGACATTTTCGTTCTGTAGTTTCTTTGCAAACAGCGTTTCACTTTTCAAACAGTCGCGTACGGTAAGCGTACGTTTTTTTTCACTCTATTCGTCTGTGGTGTCTGCTTTTTCCGGCGGCTGCTCTGTGCTGTGATCGGCGGCTAGTCGGTTTCTCCGGCATTTTCGGGGGGGTTAATCCAGATGTTTTTGCGGGTTTCGGTGAGCCTTAGCCAGGTTTTGTGGTGAGTGTTCGTCGGGTTTGCCGTGACTTTTCCCTGCACTACGACGGCCCTGTGGTGCTTGCTGAATACACCGCAGGGTCGCCGAAATGGGATCACCGAATCGCACCGAATTGAGAACGAAAAGTCACCGAATGTGCGGTGACTTTTCGATTCTCTTTGAATAACCTTGATAGACTTTCACGGATTAATAGTCAAGGACACGCTCTTGTGGTTTTTTTCAGTAAGCCTTAATGAATCCTGCCTGGTAAAATAAGCATTTTAGCAGTTACAACTATTTACCTATTTTCCTCTTACAATGAGTTAATTCTGTGTCTTCAGGAGAGCATAGACATGGTTTTAAGATCAGCGTTTCCCTAAACTGTACTAAGGACCCACTAACAGAGTCTCTCAGAGTCTGGTGGTAAGTGATTTTGTTTTGAAAAATCACTTAAAGGGACACTCTAATAAAAAATCACCCCCCCCCCCGTTTTTTAACCTTAATCTATCTCTACTCCCTTAATAAATCGTTCTTTTTTTTTTTTTTTTGTAACTGTAATACTTACCCTAAAATCCTCTTGTTTCCAGCGGCGTCTTTTTTTTTTTCATACTCCCCTCCCTCCTCTTCCGCTCCCGTCCTTCTTGAGTCTTCTTGCCTTCTGGTTTACGTGAGCCAGCCAATCGGCAGGCTTCCTCCCGGCTCCCTCTGAGGATTAGTGTTGCGCGCAAGAGAAGGCGCGCAACACTAAACCTCAGCCGCTGCCGCCAGCTTCTGCATTGAGTTGGAGACGTCATCGCGCTGAAAGCGCGATGACGTCTCCTACTCGGCAAAAGTCGGCAGAAGAGGGAAATATGATTCCCGCTCTGCTGACTGACAGCTGGGAGGGCGGAGTAAACTTCTCCGCCTCTCCCAGCTGTTTTCAGCATTTTCAGCTGAACCGCTGAGCGGAGGGAGGGGGGACAGGGGGCAGGATACTCCGGACATCATGACCACCTAAAATAGCTTAGGTGGTCATGTTGCCTAGAGTGTCCCTTTAACACTGAACAACAACCCCATCAAAAAACCACAAACTTACCTCAGATCCTGCGATGCAGGGTGCACCGCTTGCCTCAAATTAAGTCCTATGGATTCCAGAAGCTGATACCAATGGCGATGCGACACTACCAGTATTTGTTGCTGCTCCCGAAAATTATCCTGTGAGCTGTGACTTGGGTAGGGATGGATCCAGACCAGTAACGGGGAATCGGTAATGGATGTCTCTTCGCACCGATATTTTTTCCTTTACAGGCTCCCTGGTACCGCCACCAGTGGAATACTGCCCCAAGTGTGGCCGGACACTTATTGAGTCGGCTTTATGAATAGAGAGCTGCAAGTGTCCGTATAGAGTCCTGTGCCGCGTCGTGCACAGCATGGTGGCTGACTGGTAGCGGTCATTTTCTAAAAACTGAAAGATGGCAAAAAATCGGCAACGTCCTTCCATGGTTGCCACTGCCTTCAGAGTGTTTGAAAAATAATGTTAAAGGAACACAGCCACCTTGTTTGAAGAAATTGCGTATAAAAAGGAATAATAAAGTTATGGGGTTATTCAATAAGAGCCGAATTTGCCACTGAAGGCGACCGAACAGTGAATTTCACTCTATGGTGCAATTTCGTGGCAGTCACTCAATTCACAAAGCTGTCAAATACTGGCGAATTGCCAGTGAAATACGGTGCAGATCGCCGCAGTTTGGCGGACGTGAAATTGCCCCATAGGGAAGTAATGGTGAATCTATTCAGAGAATGCCAAACTGCACCGAAATGCCCTAATTTTCGGTGGTTCAATTTGACAGGTTTAAACAAGCAAATCCCATAGGATCCAATGTAAAACAATATTATTTTATTTTTTTATTCATTTCATTTTCAGCAAAAAGCTTTTATTTATTGGAACATTTTAGATGTTTTTTTTGTATTTGTTAGGTGACATTTTTCATTCCCAATTTTTTTAAAGGCTCTTTTTTATATTTTTTATTCTGTAAAAGAGTTTTTTTATTCTTAAAGTACCTTTTTTATTATTTAGATAAGTTTTCATGCATTTTTAATCGGTTTAAACACCTTTTAGAACAATAGCAAAGTTTCGTTTTGGTTTTCTCCTGCTGTCTGATCGGCAATCTTTGGTGCTCTGTTCGTCGGCAGTCTTTGGCAGCTCCATGTTCGGCACACTTCAGGGACCCTGTGGTCAGGGCTTTTTTTCAGGTGGTACTCAGGGGTACTCAGTACCGGCACCTCACCACTCAGTACCGGCACCTCACCACTAGCCAGAACTAACAGGAGAGAGCATGATGCTCCTCCCTCCTTCTGCAGTGGCAGGCAGAGAATTGGAAGCACTCGGCAGCTCATATTGCTCCTGAACGCTTCCGATTGTCAGGAGTGTATGTAGGGACTGATAATCCCCCTCTTCTCCCAGTAAGTGACAAGGGAGGGCTGCATGGGGAGGGGGTGCAGCATGTTTACACATATCTGCCAGAGCTGCGGATTGTCAGGCAAGCGGTGTGATCAGAGGAGCTGGCACTGTAAGGTGGTAGTGAGTTTCATTGCTGTGGAGTTCATACACACTGCGCATTACTGTGAGTTTCATTGCTGTGGAGCTCATACACACTGCGCATTACTGTGAGTTTCATTGCTGTGGAGCTCATACACACTGCGCATTACTGTGTGTTTTATTGCATACATACTCAGCAAAACTGTGAGTTTCATTGCTGTGGTGCTCACAAATGCTAGGGGATTATCCACTCAGTACCATCGTTGCAGCAAAAAAAACCAGCTAACTGCCCTGCAATACAGATTTTTCTTGCAACAGAGGCACTTAGTGGATAAGCCCCATAGGGTTACAACAATAGCTGTAGTTCATTTAAAGGAACACAGTATTAAAAAATATGGTTCCCTTTTATAGTGTCTTCCTTTAAGTGAACTACAACTATTGTTTATTAGGACATGAAAATAGTCATAATAATCAGTTTTCCCCGGACGTGAGAGTACCCCCACCTATTTTTCCAGCAAAAAAGCACTGCCTGTGGTGAATAGTGAATTCACCGCAGGGTTGGTGAACTGGAATCAGCAAAGCGCTCCGAAGTGCACCAATGGAATCAGCACTGAGTGACATTTCTGTGCTTTCTGAATAACACTTTTAAATTCTTTTATCTCCTGTTTCTCTATTGTGGATTTTTGCAATGATGATGGAATCCATGATGCAACATTTACCAAAGTCTTATGGCAAGTCTCCCTTTACAGCTGTGGTATTGGATAAAGCAGTAGTGAAGAGCAACGGATTGGTGGAATGAATGTTTAGGCAAGGCTGCATGAGGTCTATTGTGTGGTGTATGCTACCCAACATAGGAGATTGCAGGTGAATGAGATCTGATAGTGGGCCTAAAACACTTGAATTTACCCCTTGGTGATGTCCTTTGCATACATCCCACACCATGCAATCCTTATGAGTCACATTTTTGGATTTCCCACCTATTCACTCCATTCTGTGCCCAATGTTACACAGTGAGGAGCAAGTGATGTAAAGATACGGGGGGGGGCAGTTTACATCATAAAATATCAGAAATTGGCTGCATACGACAGACATAGAGTAAAATATTTTCTTAATAAACATGAGAAAAACAAAGCAAATGTAAGATATCAGCGACATAAACAAAAATAAGGACATTTCATTTTTTGGTGGTCGCGTCCCTTGAAATGACATTGGTTTTCCTTTCAGCTGCTTTTTACTCCAGGAGTTAAATATTTTAATCATAAGTCTCTGACGTCTTGATGAGCCTTATTGTGATGTAAATAAGTTGGATTCATTCCTGAATAATCATCACGAAAGAGATGGAAGGGAGTTAAAATCTGAGACACCGCAGAGATTGCCAGCTCGGTTTGGACGACAGAACCGTAAAATCAGAATTACTCGATGGGTTATAGATGTGTCCTTCCGTACCACTAGATAATGTAGAGCAAGGTGCAGCGTGCATTGTAAATTCACTGCAGGTTATTCTCCCGTAGCCACCAGCTAGCTTTCACCGATTTGACATGACTGCTAAGCAAACTGAAGTCATTGGCGTTGACAGATGATACACAAGTGATTTTTTTATCCTGGTTACAGTGTTGCATGTTGGGAGCTCGCTGTGCTGCCGCAGCCTCCTAATGGATCATACATTTCATACAGTTGATTTCTCAGTTTGCTGAGGCCTGAATTCAGATACACTGCTAACCTGTATTACTTTGCATTTGCTTTACATTCCTCTATGATTTAAGGGGTTAAATCTCTTCAGAGAGAGCCGATCTGGCCCCCAAATTGCACCGAACGGTGAATTTCCCCGTACGGTGCAATTTCGGGTCAATTCGGCTATTCAGAAAGCAGGCAGGTCAACAAATTTGGGCAAAAGCTTGACTCGCATTTCTACGCTCATTTTTTTATTTTTATTATTCCTTTTTGATCCCACCACAAGTGGATCACTTTGGCAGATCAGCCCTTTGTAACACTGTTGCAGGGATTGGTGTTTATGTTGGTCCTACACAAGGAGACCACTTTTCTTTTTGAATAACAGTTTTTTGGTATCATTTATGCCAGTGGTTCTCAACCTGTGGACACTCAGGACCCACAATTGTCTTTGGTCATTAAGTCATGACCCGAAAATGATTGGATTTCTGAAACATTATAATTTATTCCATAAAACAACGTGTGCAATATTCTACAATGTATGCACTTTTTAAACAAATTTGTAAACAGGGATTCTTTCCGAAATGGATAGTGCAGTAATCCCAGCACTAGTGAAAATGATAGCGCTGCTGAGGCAAAACCCCAATAAAATAAACTGTAATTGAAAGATATGGACAGACAGAATGACAGATATTCAGAAAAAAGGATGCATAAATAGGTAAAAGTTCAGATTAACTATGGGACAGACAAACAGAAAGGGAAAAACACAATCAAATACACATAGGGAACCCCCCGTTACCCAACAGCCTTTTGTTTCATTGATATGTGCATTGTGCACAGTGGCTCCTGGTGATGGGAGTACAGAGCTGCTGCCAGTCACTGAGTCCCACCCCACACCTTCCCATTACAGACCCCCCCCCACCTTGCCATTACAGAGTATTTTACCTGATGCAGCGGGCCCCAGGTGGCACCTGGGAACATTCAGAGGTAGCGGTGCCGCCTGGAACGCTGCAGGTAAGATGCATCAGTGGGTCCCAGGCATTAGAGAGGCCTGGGGGAACTTGCCCCGCGACCCAGTCCGCCCCTGGTCTCGACCCACTTTTGGGTCGCGATCCATCACTTGAGAAACACTGATTTATGCTACTCAATTACTGGCAACTGCACAGGTGACGTTAATTTTTATTTTTTATTTTTCATCTTCAAGAAATCTTCCCTGCAATTTGTTTATGCCATTATCATCTAAGTCCATATCGAGCCATCTGGGGTTAATTCACCACGGAGTGATATGACCATTCCATGCCTATCCATTATTCATTGTGATATGGAGTTATGTTTTGAGAACATGCTTTAGCGTAATTCACCTATAATTGGTATATGATACTTTGTGATATTATGACTAGCGGAATCCACATTCATGTGAGTGGACACATACCATTACCCACTTGAAACTATCACTTAGCCGGTGTTACTCTTTGTTGCCGATCCACGGAGCCCGATTTATTTTAGATCTGTACATACCAGCTCTGATAAGTAGATAATTGAATGAGAAGTAGGAAGGTTTAACATGAATGCCTGGTAATATACCAATAACTCGTTACCCCTATACGCCCTAAGCTTGGTTGGTTTTTCAGATCATATGAGGCTGCCATACCTTCCATTGGTGGAGATATTTTTAATTCGTCATTTATGTCTGTTTAATACAAATAAAGATTATCATTTATTATTTTATTTTTTTCACCCCCCAAACATCAATCAACACAGGAGCCCTAAGGGGTTCTTGATTACATTTTTCAAGTTTCTAATCATTTAAGGGTAAAGGCCCAATTGGTGGCTGTATTATACGTCCGTCCAAAGGGAATTCATTCCCGATATTTTTTCTTATGCCCTTCATTTAGACTGAAGGGTCTGAAAAGTCAGGATGAACATGCTGTTCGATGAGAATGCTAGATGTTCCAGGGGAGGGTAGACAATCCAACCCCCCCCCCCCTAAAGTATTATGATTTGGAATCTAATTACCTGGAAGAGCAATCATGGAGACAGTAAAGTGATAGCAAACATTGAGATTTAGGCTTGAAGAAGATAAATGGCTGAGTTGGAATGTTGCTCCAGTTTCCTACCCTACTGTATAGAAACATAGAAAAGTGTCGGCAGATAAGAACCTTTCGGCCCATCTAGTCTGCCCAATTACATGGATACTTTACCTGGATTTATCTTTTGTTTAGGATAGCCTTATGCCTATCCCATGCCTGCTTAAATTCAATTACTGTTTTGGCCTCAACCACTTCAACTGGAAGACTGTTCCATGTATCCACCACCCTCTCAGTAAAATAATGCTTCATGATGTTACCTTTAAACCTTTGCCCCTCTAATCTAAGACTATGGCCTCGTGTTTTGCTACTTTGTTTCCTTTTAAATATACTCCCTTCCTCTACCTTGTGGATTCCCTTTACGTATTTAAATGTTTCTATCATATCTCCTCTGTCTCGTCTTTTTTCCAAGCTGTACATGTTAAGATCATTAACCCTTTCCTGGTAACTTTTCTCCTTCAAGCCGTACACCATTTTAGTAGCCCTTCTCTGAACTCTCTAAGATGTCTATATCCTTCTGGAGATACGCAGGGTTATCCAAAGAGATTCGAAAAGTCACCGCATGTTCGGTGACTTTTCGTTCTCTTCAATTCGGTTCCTTTTGCCGATCCATTTCGGTGACCCTGCGTTGTATTCAGCAAGCACCACAGGGTCCCCGAATTGCAGGAAAAGCTGCCGCAAACCTGACGAAAACTAACCGAATGCACGCTGAAAACAAGCAAAAACATCTGGATTAACCTTCGAAAAAGCCGAACAGGAGCCGAACATGAGCCGAATCACACAGAGCCGAAGCAGCTGTGAGGTAGAGGAGGCAGTGAATAAATTAGCAAAACCATTTGTATGAATCTGGGAAAAAGAAACGCTGTTTGCAAAGAAACTACTGAGCGAAAATGTCTGAAATTTTCACAGGAGGTCCAGGGAATGATAATAAAGAGGGCTGTTACAAAAAAAATAAGTAAACTGAAAAAAAAAAAAAAAATCGGACTTTTAAAAAAAAAAAAAAAAATCAAGAAAATGCTTAAAGTATCCTAAAAAATCTATAAATAAAGAGACTTTTTGCTGCAGAATTTTATAATGAACGGTTTATTAGATATTGAATTAAAACGGGAATATTTCTAACATTGAAGTCTATGGGATTCTCCTGAATAAACTTGCCGAATTAAACCACCGAATGGCAGGGCATTAGGGGAACCTTTCACTGCTGGTTTGTGTTCTCTGAATAGACGAAGCAGTGCTTTTTCATGGGGATTTCACTGCCCTCAAATAGGCACCGAACAGGCACCGTATGTTCAGGCAATTCGCCAGGATTTGGCGAATTGCCTGCTCTCTGGATAGCCGAATGGTCAGGAAAGGTAACCGAACGCTGATTTTCAGCGTTCGGTTACCTTTCTCAAGCAATTCGGATCTCTTTGGATAACCCTGACGGTCTCCAGTACTGCACACAGTACTCCAAGTGAGGTCTCACCAGTGCTCTGTATCTTCAGAACATCGACACACTTAAAATATGCCAAAACTAAAAATTATCTATAAATATATTATCAGTGCTATCCTTACATATAAGCCCAATATCTGTAACAGAAAGTCCCTAAATGTCCTGAACCCTTTCAATGCCCTGTGTTTAAACTTTAAACCATTACTTTGGAATACTATTCCCTAATTCTAATCCTATCCCTAGCCCGCCCTAAAAGTAACTCTATACCTAAAAGTAACACTAGCCTTAAAGTCTTCTTAATCCTAACATAAAAGTAACTCTAGCCCTCAAAGTAACCCTATCTTTAGCCCTAACAGTAACTCTAATAGTAACCCTAACCCTAGCCCTAAAAGTAACTCTAATAGTAACCCTAACCCTAAATGTAACCCTAACTAGTCCTAAAGTTAACTCTAATGGTAACCCTAATCATAGCCCTACCGTAACCCTAGACCTAAAACTAATCCTAACCCTCAAATTAACGTTAACCCTAGCCGTAAAGTTAATTTAATTGTAACCCTAGCCCTAATAGTAACCCTAGCCCTAATAGTAACCCTATTTTCACATAGAATTTGCACATTTTCTAAACTGATATTTTCCAATAAGAATAGGAAAATTTGAATCCGAAATATTTATATTGATATCTCTGAATTTCAAGCCAAACCAAAATCATTAGCTGTGCACATATCTGATAGGTAGAGCCATTCTCCGATCATGATAACCTGTGAAATCATGACAATGGAGTAATCCACAACTATCAAGCATACAACCAGAAAAGGCAACATAATCACTCCTAATCCTAAATAGACCTAGGAAGCACATGTAGGAGCTAAATCTGAATCTCTCCTAGTGGCAGGAACCGGTTTCAAATCAGTGGCGATAGGGTTATGGACTCCCAACAAGTAGTCTGACCACTGTCTCCAAACGGCATAACATACGTCATGTTTGTTTTTGAGTTCCTTGTGTTCCAGCACCATCTTTACCACATCGATCCATTGAGAGGGTGTCGGGGAATGGGCTCGTGGAATGTAAGCTCTAGCAGCATTCCTTTCCTTGGATGAGGCTGTGTGGCAGACCAGGACTCTGATTTCATGGGACGCGAATGTCCCATTTTGAGAATAATCTGTTCTACAGTGATTGACCAAACACTGGGCTAATTTTTGGATGTTGACCTTGTGTGACCTTGGTTAGCAAAGAAGAGCTAGGATATTATTTTAGTAACACGTTCAACATTTGCGCTCTGATACTGATGATGTAAAGAATAACCTTTCCATGGAAACGAGTAACACTACAAAAGCGTAATATTCCTGGCTTTTTGTGTATGGCAGCTCTGGATGCCATAGCAACATATAGAAAGATAAAGGTGCGTTATGTCATGTTAATCACGTGTTGTATGTGTGAAACTATAAAAAAATAACGCTCTCCGTTGTTTCCCCTTTTTATATTTGCTTATTTTTTTCCCGTGGGTGTGTGATGGACAAATTGCAGACGCGGCCTCTGTTGTTGCCATCCAACACACTTCATAGAGGAATGGGATGGCAGAAAAAAGATGAATGAAATGCAAGGACATTGAATGTAAAAGCATAATGCTCTGCGATGCTAAAGCTGCTGCACTGAAACACATCGCATTTTGACTCTGCGGACAATGCTCATCGACATGAGCACATTAACGTATACAGGGTTATTCATAGAGAGACGACCTGGCCCCATAATGTCACCGAACAGTGAATTTCCTCATACAGTGACATTTCGGGGCCATTCGGCTATTTAGAGAGCAGGCAGTTTGCCAAATACGGTGCCTGTCCGGCGCCTGTTCGACAGCAGTGAAATCCTCCATGTTGAAGCAATGGTTAATCTATTCACAGACACCGAACAGAAGTGAAATGTCAGTGAATGCCCTGATGTTCAGTGGTTTCATTCGGCAGCTTTAATCAAAGGTTTCAATGTTAAAAATATTCCAGTTTTTATTCACTATCTATTAAACCATTAACAGGGTTATTCAAAGAGATCCGAATGGCTGGAGAAAGGTAACCGAACGCTGAAAATCAGCATTCAGTTACTTTCTTGGCCATTCGGCTATCCAGAGATCAGGCAATTCGCCAAATCCTGGGCGGGATAGACCATCATCAGGGGGGATAGACCATCAGCGTCAAATGGGGGGGGTCTCGTCAAAAGAAAAGCGTTAGCCAATCCATCCGAAGTCCAGCACATAGGCCCTAGCCAGTGTCACGGAACTCGAGGGGGACCAGAGAGTTAGCCCATCCAGGCCCAGCGAGGCCAGTGTCTAAATACAACGGAACATCCAGGGCTCCAGCACCGCAAACCTTCAAGACCAAAGTCCAGCGAGCGCTGCTAAGAATCCCAAGCGCCACTGGAGACGATAAGCTGCCAGAATGCCACTCCAAGCTGGGAATCTCGCCGGTCACCCTCACCACCCCAGTACGCCGAGCCAGGGACTTCTCCATAGGCCAGTGCTCCAAAGTCGGTGCTCCATCCCCATCATCTTTCTTGTCGCAGCCCTCCACAACATCCACAGTCGACAAGCAGGGCACAGCAGGACTCGAGAGCGACGCCGGCTCGGCTGCCCTCAGAGTCATCTCCTCTCTGCATCCCCTTGGCGCTGCCAGCATTCGGCGCCAGACGCCCTTAGTTAGCGGGGCGTCATCATCCTCCTCGGGCAGCACTTCCAGACAGGCATCTAGGCCCGAGGCAAAGGCCTCAGTATTTCCAGAGGGGGGAGGGACGTTGCGTCTCAAAGGCACCGATCCAGCAGTCCCTTCCACCAAGCAGACCGCCGATACGGCTGGGAGACGTGGGCCCACCATCTCCCCAGACTCCAGGGCAGTGCCAGACTCGAGACCAGGCAAGTATGTCAGCCGAGCAGGGGGACATCCGGAATCGGACGTTAGGCCGCTTGATGGCCGCCGTCCGCATGGCAGAGCCAGGGGAGCACGCCAGTGTAAGCTTCTTGTCCGGGGGGGGACAGCACGGTCCCCGGACATCACGATGCCGCCAGCCAGTCCCCTGGGTACCTTTGGGGGAGTCATCCTGTAAGTAAAGTCATCAAAAGGTCCCCAAAGGAGGAAGACGAAGCGGAGCTCCGCAAAAGATGTCCGCTCTTGTCGACAGCTGGCCACGCCCCCCCCCCCCCCCCCGTTTTAGCCAATATCTAATAAACCGTTTATTCTTTCACTCTGCAGTAAAAAGTCTCTTTTTTTTTAGGATCTTTTACTAATTTTTCTGAATTTTTTGGGCAATTTTCTTTCCCCGTTTTATTGTAACAGACCTTTTTATTAGCATTCATAGGATCTTATATGTAAATTCCAGACATTTTCGTTAAGAAGTTTTTTTTGCAAACAGTGTTTGAATTTAGACACTTTCAATCGTATTGTTTTTTTTTTACCCCGTTTGTCAGCTTGTCGACTTTTTCCAGTGGGTGTGATCGGCGGCTCGGCGGCTTTTTCTGGCGTGTTCTTGTGGCGGTTTCTTGCAGGTGTTCGGTGGGTTTGTGGCGGGTTTTCCCTGCACTCCGGGGGCCCTGCGGAGCATGCTTAATTCACAGCAGGGTGGGGAACTTTGATTCCCCAAAGTGCAGGGAAACGCGGTGAACGAGAGGGCAAGAACTTATTTATTTATTTATTTTATAAAGGATTTTACCAGGAAGGATACATTGAGATTTCTCTCGTTTTCAAGTATGTCCTTATCCACAACAGCAGCTTACAGACCAGCCTTAGCGTCTTTACTTGGAATTAATGCCCTAATCATCTCCTAATGACCAATGGAAATACAAACCCATTGATCAGTAGATCTACCCAGCTTGCTTATAGCCAGGGCTACGGCGAACTGGTGCAGTGTGGAAATCGAAAGATCCTTCCTAGACTAGCCCAGTCCTGGATTTCTGGCAGAACGCAACTCTACAGTTTTGCCCATGATCTGCGCAGATTCCAATGACTGCATCTCCACCCACAGTTGACTGGGCCACACAACTAGCCATACAGAGTTATTCAGAGAAAGGTGAAAACCAGGAGAAATGGCAGGAGAAGAGAACAATCTAGACCAAATAGCCGATTTGGAAAGTGTGATAAATGGGAGAACTTTTCTGGTTTCACTATTTTGACCTAGAATTTTCACTTCTCCAGTCATTCTCCTGGTTTTCACCTTTCTTTGAGTAGACCTGATAGTCATTTCCTATGTGTATAATGTTATTCCTCATTGATGAGGAATTCCTTTCACCCTCCTCAAGACCCTCCTTGAGTCAGTGAAGTGTTCAGTATAAAGGATATAGTTATGCAGAATTCGATAGTTTTATCGATCACCTACTGCTGGGCCATTTGACCTTTAATAATGGACAATGGGCCGTATTCCGAAGCGAGCTCACTAAGGAAGAGAGTAAGTAACAAAAAAAATCTAGATGTTATCTTTTTATCAACTCTGGACTAGGACTCAGTATATGATAGTCTTGAATAAGTACTGGCTGGATGGAGTAGAGGTAACATCACTGCTCTATGACCGTGGAGACACAGGCTTGAATCCCAGCAAGAGCACCTCTCCAGTAAGTGTCCTTGGGGAAGACATCTAACGGTACATACTCGCCACCCAGGACATACTTGAAAACAAGAGAAATCTCAATGTATACTTCCTGGTGAAATCGTTTTTAAAATATATATATATATATATATATATACAAAACACCTTTTTCTTGGTGTTTTGAATTTTATGTCTTAGATGCACCAGATTAGTTTTGAGTTGAGTGCAACCTTTTTTCTGTTTTGTGTAAATATATATAATATATATATATACAAAACACCTTTTTCTTGGTGTTTTGAATTTTATGTCTAAGGCTAGGGTCAGACTAACGCATTTTTCACGTTGTCCGTGAAAATGTGCGTTCGAAGAATGGACGTATTTTTTCACGGAATACGCAATAGCGGTCATACTATGCGCAGTTTCATTCGTGATTTTGTACGGATCATCAATAAAACACTTCTTGCATCTGGACGTTATGTTGGCCGGACATTAGCAGCGTCTGACATCTCCAATTCACTCACACACGCCGCTAGCGGACGCAGCGCACTCTGTACGTCAGTACTAGTGGTTTAACGTTCTCGAAAAAATGCGTTCATTTTCCACTTGCGTTGCGCAGCCGGACTTTTGTGCGACCGTACTTCGTATATTGGCCGTCATTGCCCGGCATCTGCTGCTAGCACGGCCGTGATTAAGTGCGCCAGAACGCGCGTTCGCACTGCCTCAGTCTGACCCTAGCCTTAGATGCACCAGATTAGTTTTGAGGTTGAGTGCAACCTTTTTTCTGTTTTGTGTAAATATATATATATATATATTACGACTGGCCAAATTTGCAGCAGAAATATTGCACCAGAAAGGGACCCTTATGTTCATTAGCGCATGTAAGAAAGGAACATTCTTTTTCGTGTTTGCTATCAAATTTTGGTTAATCATGCAACAAAAACTAAATTAAGAAACCTGTACCACAGTATTCATAGATATAGACTCTCTCTCACACTAAATAAAAATATATACTATGAGTATCCTCGTGTTTTCCACCTATTTTTGGCAACTGTGTTAACTATTGGTTCTCTATTGTAATGTCACAGTTTTTTTCATCGGATTTGGCAATGCCAACCAACACTTGTTTTGATGGTGAACGGCACATAAAGTCCTGCTGAGTCCTGTCCTGTTGGGTGACGTCCCAATTAATGTCAACGCCGAGCCATTTTTATCAACTGAATTCAGCAGGAAAGTGTTTGTTTTATGTCAGAAGAAGTCAAGTTTTCACCAGTTCAGATTTGTTACCTTGGCACTGAAGTTGGCACAGTCCTGTGAAATTCAGTTGGAGAGTTACTCAAAGCTCTTACCGAGTGACATTATATTAATACCGGAGATGGTAATTGTAATTCAAACCATTTATCCACTGGGCAATAAACTCAGCAAAAGCTTGAGCGGACGTGAATGGCTTTTTGTAGATGGCCAGCTTGCAGAACACATTCAGATCATGGGCAGATCGACAAAGCAAAGCAGTAGATATCCTGGCTGGTATGACAACGTAGACTGACAAGAGCCAATTTCCCCATCTAACCTGCCTAGAATTAAATCCCAGCTTGAATTTCCTTAATCGTTTCATTACTGCCTACTGAACAGGTAAAGCATCCGTCCATTCCATAACCGCGATCACTTTTACAATCTGCCTGGCATCTCCTTCCATTTCTCCAAAGTCTGGTTTTCTTACACTCCTCTTAGGCGTCCTGTTGGAACCTTAACAGGGTTATTCACAAAGAGCCGGTATGGCACCGAACAGTGAATTTCCCCGTATGGTGACATTTCGTGGCCATTCGGCTATTCAGAGAGGAGGTAGTTCGCCAAATTTTGGCAAATTGCAATTACGGTGCCTTTTCGGCAGCAGTGAAATCCCCCATAGAGAAGCAATGGTTAATCTATTCAGAGAACACCGAACAGCAGAGAAATGTCAGTGAATGCCCTGATGTTCGGTGGTTTCATTCGGCAGGATTAATCCGGCAAATCCCATAGACTTCAATGTTAAAAATATTCTTGTTTTATTCAATATCTACAGTTGTGTTCAAAATTATTCAACCCCCACTGAAATTGAGTGTTTTGGCCAGTTTGACATTGATTTTGATCATTCAGTCATCTTGCTTACAATTAAATCAAAGAGGCAGGTGTAGGTCAGACAAATATAACATAACATTTATAATGAAATAACCACAAATGTCTTTTCTGTGCTCACGTCATTATCAGTTTTATTCAACCCCAAGTGACATTCAATCTTAGTACTTAGTACAACATCCTTTTACAGTTATAACAGCTTTTAAACGTGAAGCATAGCTTGACACAAGTGTCTTGCAGCGATCTACGGGTATCTTCGCCCATTCGTCATGGGCAAAAGCCTCCAGTTCAGTCACATTCTTAGACTTGCGCACTGCAACTGCTTTCTTTAAGTCCCACCAGAGGTTCTCAATCGGATTTAAGTCAGGTGACTGCGATGGCCACTCCAAAATGTTCCAGCCTTTAATCTGCAACCATGCTCTAGTGGACTTATTTATTTTTATTTATTTATTTATAAAGGATTTTACCAGGAAGGATACATTGAGATTTCTCTCGTTTTCAAGTATGTCCTGGAGGCACTAGTGTATTTTGGCCTAGGCCAACAAGGCCTAGGCCTAGGGCGGCACTCTCCAGGGGGCGGCGGCCCGCCGGGTGGCCCCACCCCTAAAAAAAAACAAAAAACTTACTTTTGCAAACTATTTTACCTTGAAGGAAACATTGAGATGTCACTAATTTTCAAGTATGTCCTGGGTAGGCAAGGCCTAGGCTTTCACTTTCCAGGGGGCAACAAAAAACCTCACCACTAATTGGGTTACTCACAGAGCACCGAAATTACGCCAACATTTTGGTGTTCTGTAGTTCCCTGCACTACGGGGAATAAAATTTCCCCACCCTGCAGTGAATTCACCATTCACCGCAGGGTCCCCAAAGTGCATGGAGTCGGCCGCTGTATGCTGCCACCGCAAACCCATTGCCTGCTGTTTTCAAAAGAACTACTGAACGAAAATGTCTGGAATTTACATATAAGATCCTATGATTGATAATAAAAAGTTCTGTTACAGAAAAAGAAGAACCGCTATTAAAAAAACAGGGGGGGAATTTAGCCCAAAAAATTCTGAAGAATCACTAAAAGGTACAAAAAAAATAATCAATAAATAAATAAAGACTTTTTACTGCAGATTAAAATAATAAATGGTTTATTAGATATTGCATAAAAAACGGGAATATTTTTAACATTGAAACCTATGGGGTTCGCCTGAATAAACTTGCTGATTGAAATCACCGAACATCAGGGCATTTCACTGACATTTCTCTGCTGTTTGGTGTTCTCTGACTAGATTAACCATTACTTCTCTATGGGGATTTGCACTTCCTTCAAACAGCACCGTACTTGCTGGCAGTTCGCCAAACTTGTGTGTGAGCATAGCACCAGAGCAGTGGTGTACTTAGAGGAGTGGCGGAGGGCGGGCCGCCCCAGGTACCAGTGATTATTGGGGTGTCATTAGGGGGTACTAGGAGGTGCCACTGTCACTGTGTGTCAGCTTTGAGCTGTGTTCTCAAACATCGAGCAGCGGAGCATGGCGTTTGCATACGGAATAAAATCGAATAGAATAAAAATCCCCCTCTCCTTCCTCCATAGCTGCTCCCCTGCCCCGCAGCAGCTCTAGGAGAGGGGAGGGGGATGTGATTTGTGTCCAGAGAGAGAAGATGACAGTAAACGGCAGGTAAAGGGGGGGTTATTAGCAGAATATGAAGCCCTGTCTGCTTACTGCTGTTTAAAGTGGACCTTTCCTTAACCAGCACTGCAGTGATAGAAATTTGTCATTGAGCTGTCTGGCTCCTGGTGAGGCTGCTTGCGTGCAGGTCACACTCGGTCCGGCCAGTCAGGTGGTACTGAGTCTCAGTACCACCTGACTGGCTGAACCACGTGACACGCATGCACGCAGCTGCCCGCCCTTTCGTTAACATGGACTGTCACTCTATTCTGGACTGAACACCCACCGGGAAGGGAATCAAAGCCACGGTGCACCCTCTGGCAGTGGCACCCACTGCTGACAAGATGGCTCCACGCACAGGCACAGCCGTGATCCTAACGTGGCCTGGAGGGACCTCCTGCTGAGTCTGTACACAGTCCCTGCTGACTCTGCACACAGCCCTACCGCGGACAGAGGCCGGTAAATGTAGAATAAATAATTGCTGTGTGCTCATATACACTCGGTTTGCTGGGAGTTTTATTGCAGTGGATTCTGATGCACTCATACACACCACACATTGCATTGCTGGGAGTTTTATTGCTGTGGATTCTGATACGCTGACACACACCACACATTGCATTGCTGGGAGTTTTATTGCAGTGGATTCTGATGCACTCATACACCTCGCACATTGCATTGCTGGGAGTTTTATTGCTGTGGATTCTGATACACTGACCCGCACATTGCATTACTGGGAGTTTTATTGCTGTGGATTCTGATACACTCATACACACTGCACATTGCATTGCTGGAATTTTATTGCTGTGGATTCTGATACGCTGACACACACCAAACATTGCATTGCTGGGAGTTTTATTGCTGTGGGTTCTGTGATACACACTGCATAGTACTGTGAGTTTTATTGCCCTGGAGCTCTGGGATACACTCATACACACTGCACATTACTGTGAGTTTTATTGCTGTGCAGCTCTGTGATACATTCATATGCAGTGCACGTTTCTGTGGATTTTATTGTTCAACCAATTAGAGCGGCTGTGTTCCAGTATACTTGATATGCGTGGCTGTTCTTTGTAAAAATGCTTGAATTTAAACATTTCATAATTTTATTTATCTCAATAGATACATTTGAAATGGTATACAAAATATACAATTAGGCACTTGGTATCCACTTTTAATATAAAGAGAGGAAAAGGCGGAGCTCTAAGAGGAAAAGGTGGAGCTTAAAGAGGAAGGGTGGGGATTAACCAGGAAGAGGTGTGCCCTTGACAGGAGGGGGTGCCTCAAATTTAAATTAGGGGGTGCACGAGTTTAATCAGGCCTAGGGCAGCACAAAACCTAAATACACCACTGCTTGGAGGTATGCTTGGGATCATTGTCCTGTTGAAAGGTCCAACGTCTCCCAAGCCTCAGGTTTGTGACGGACTGCATCACATTGTCATCCAATATCTCCTGGTACTGAAGAGAATTCATGGTACCTTGCACACGCTGAAGCTTCCCTGTACCTGCAGAAGCAAAACAGCCCCAAAGCATGATTGACCCCCCGCCATGCTTCACAGTAGGCAAGGTGTTCTTTTCTTCATAGGCCTTGTTCTTCCTCCTCCAAACATTGATCCATGGGCCCAAACAGTTCTAATTTTGTTTCATCAGTCCACAGAACACTATCCCAAAACTTCTGTGGTTTGTCCACATGACTTTTGGCATACTGCAGTCGACTCTTCTTATTCTTTGGAGACAGCAAGGGGGTGTGCCTGGGAGTTCTGGCATGGAGGCCTTCATTACGCAGTGTGCGCCGTATTGTCTGAGCTGAATCTTCAGTACCCACATCTGACAAATCTTTTCTCAGTTCCTCAGCAGTCACACGGGGACTTTTCTCCACTCTACGCTTCAGGTAGCGCACAGCAGTCAAAGTCAGCATCTTCTTTCTGCCACGACCAGGTAGCGTTTCAACAGTGCCCTTTGCCTTGAATTTGCGAATGATGCTTCCTATGGTCTCTCTTGGTATGTTTAACATCTTTGTAATCTTCTTATAGCCATTGCCCTTCCTGTGAAGAGTAATCACTTCTTCTCTTGTCTTCCTGGACCATTCTCTTGACTTCACCATGTTTGTAACCACACCAGTAAATGTCTAGAAGGAGCTGAGTATCACAGTCATTTTAAAGCTGCCTAATTGGTGCTTATTATGCTTTATTGCTGCTCCGTGACATCCACAGGTGTTTTCAATACCTGATTGAAAACACTTGAATGAACCTCTGTTCTTCAGAGTGGTAGTCTTTAAGGGGTTGAATAATTGTGTCAATGAAGAATTCACAAAAGAAACATTTACTACTGTATTACAAAACCAATTGATGTCATTTTAGTTGCATATGGTTCTTTAAAAAGTCCTTGTAGGATTTCATTCTGAATACAATTACAAATGTACACTAAATTCCCTAAAACCCTTTACAGCATTGGGGGTTGAATAATTTTGAACACAACTGTATATAAACCATTTATTCTTTTAATCTGCAGTAAAAGTCTATTTATATTTTTAGGCTCTTTTAGGCATTTTTTCGGATTCTTATGGGGAAAAAAATTCTGTTTGCTTTTAATAGCGGTTTTTCTTTTTCCTATCATTCATAGGACCTTATATGTTAATTCCAAACATTTTTGTTGAGTAGCTTTTTTGAAAACAGTGATCCAATTTTGACACTTTCAATCGTATTGTTTTTTTTGTTTTTTTTACCTGTCCGGCGACTTGTTGACTTTTTTCTGTTGCTGATTGGTGCTGTGTTCGGCAGCTCATCACCTGTGTTTGGCGGCTATCCAGCGTGTTTGCGTCTGCGGCAGGCGGGTTTGCAGTGTGTTGGCAGTGGCGGTGGCCGGCGGGTTCTGCGGTGGCCAATTCGGTGCACTTCGTATGCATGCCCCTTATTACATTCCTAAAGCTGAGCCCAGTAAAAATCCGCTTGCGCAAGCTTACTTTACTTTACACATCCTATACTTAACAAGGGGAGCGCAATCAGTAATTAGCGTTAGGATAAATACGGTATTACAAAGTCCTAATGCTAATTACTGCACCGATGGGCTAAACAACTTTTTAGTGACATCTAAAAGCTGGTGCTAACTGATTCTGCTTTTGCAGCACCATGTAGCACACCCCTACCCTCCAATAAATCAGATACTAACTCACCTCTCATCCTGCGGTGAGAACGGTGGCCCGATCCACTGCTTCTTGTCGACGGGAGCAGAGTGAGACTGAGAACAAATAGTCCCCAGTCTCTCTCGGCGATCACTCTATGGCTCTGCATGATCTTGCAATAGCGAGAACGCACAGGGCTCGCGCCCCAGAATCGCAACCTTCCATGGAGTCCTATGCAACCCAGGGGGTGATACTTGCAGTGGCCTAGAAGCGCTACCGAGAGTATCATTGAGGATAGTGCATCGTTCCGGGTGCTGGAGTAGCGTCTGCCCTGGAATCTAATACTAAAAGGGGGACTCTACAGGGAAAGCTGCAGGCACAGGTTTTCCCCATTAGGTTCCCCATTTTAACATCAGCATTGTAAAAAAAATAATTTTAATTTACAATTTTTATTTTAACAAAATGTCAGCGTACAATCAGACAGAGAGTAAGGGCCTCGCGGGGCCGCATGAAGTCATCTACAAAGATACCGCAGAAAGAAAATAACAAATAAAAAGAAACATCAGCTGCAAAATTAAAACTCAGCAAAAGAAAATCAAGAGTTCTCAGAGTACGAGGGTCCACGAATAATGACACATAGACAAAGTCCTGAAAAATTTTAAGGAGACAAAAAAGTGTGGGGGGGTCTTCAAAACAGCAAATCTCAGCTTGGGGGATAATAAAAGGGGAAATAGAGGGAAGAGAAAGAAGAAAAGAAAAAAGTCACATCAGGCAAGGAAGTCCGCATACTCTGCAAAGTGGGCCGAAGACTGGGACACACGTGTAGCAAATCGGTTCAGCCTGTGTCCAGCCACAAGATGGGTCTGCTCCCACCTAGGACACAGTATGCGGCAAGTCGCTGTGCCGCTCCAGCGATCGCTCCAGCCGCGCCACGGGGCCAAGGCCTACACCACCTCCCCACAGTGCAGGGTCCAGTAGTCCCATTCAGCACCATCAGATCAACCCCTGGAGAAAGCTCCACGGCGGTCACCACCTTGATCACTGGCTCAGCCTCTGTTATACCCGCATGCCTCACGGGTTCGTCGCACAGCTGGGTAGTCGTTCCCGAGGACGGGGAGCTCCCGCCAGGTGCCGGATCTGAGCCGCCAGAGACAGCCTTCTGCATTGTACCAACAGCCATGGCGGAAGATCCACCCATGCCCACTTCAGGTGAGTCAGCTCCCAGCTCCGGTCCACTCAGGGCCTCCACATCATGGCCACCCCTCATCACAGTCATCAGTTGCTGATTTGCATATGGAGCAGTTGTCCCTGTAATGGCACAATTGAGCTAAATCCTTGTGAGACCTGAGCGGCCCCCACCGTAGAGCAGGCCACTAGTGCTGTTGCTCGTTCTCAGGACCCTCACAAACCCCTCTGTTTCTCACTTGTATATATATATATATATGTGTGTTTTTATTTTTAACTTGCTAAAATGATGCGTGTGTCTCTTTGAGCCGTGCAATTTGTCTCTCATGACCCGTAAATTACCTTTTTCAGGGACAGCGTGTACACTAGAATTTCCCCCTTAAGGACCTTAACACCGCTGAATGCGTTTAAAGTACAAATAATCCCGTCAAAGAGTTTACTTAATCGCTTAATCGCTGAAAGGTTGTAGACAAATGAGGCACCAAAAACAAAACACCAACATTCGAAACGAAAAGGAAAATTTGCAGAACTGCGCTGACCTTATCTTATCCACTACTGGGGATGGAATATAACTTTATTTTCTATGTTCTCAAGCGTTACAGAGACTTGGGTTATTATGGGGCTGAATTAAACTGTGATGACAGAGCTCAAAGGAATCCCTGTGTAATCAGGGATTAGGGTAATCAGGTAATTCGCTAATCCAGGTCCCATAATGGCTTTGAACGCATGGATGTACCTTGTTGAGTTGGGTTATGACTGCGCCGACTCTATCTCCTTGTCTGTGAACATGTAACATAGAATAAAATAGTGTATAATACATCTAGGCAGGCCAACACTATGTAATTAAAAGGGATGTATCAAGCTATTGCTCCTGAGAGGAAAAATCTATCTAAACCAATGGTTTAATACAGAGCATGGAGTGACATTGATCATGAAACCTCCATTAGTTTCCTTAATGTACCTCATGAAGTACATTGTGATAATATTCCCCGGCATCCGTACACACTACGTGTACTGGTTTTGTACAGCAGTGTTTTACACAGACTTTATTCATAATTTATACAGGCATTGCATATCATTACTATATACATCCTTGGTATCAATGGGTATGCGTAGTGTCAGACACTTTAATATACACAAAACGTATTCATAACGATATGTATAAAAATCTCATAGGGCGCTATCACCTGCCCTAAGCTAAAACGGGGATGCTAAGGGGAAAAAATGGCGCTTGCAAATTTCCCCTTAGCAACCCTGTTTTACAAGTGGATTACATGGCAGGCGCTGAATCCAACAGCCTGCCCTGTAGCGGCCGCTAGCCTCCAGGATGCTCGGGACAGCGCTAAAACGCCATTGCGAGCATCTTCTCCATGGAGTCCACGGGACTCCATAGAGACTCATGCTGCCAGGTCACATGACCGGCAGGGCCGCGGAGTGATCGTGGAGGGAGACGGGGGACTTTTTTCTCTCCAGTAAGTCTCTCCCTCTTCCTCTTTCTCTTCCAGCTGCTGCTTACTGATTCTGCAGAAGCTCTAAGCTGTAACTTACGTTTTCAGTTAGCGGTAGCAGTTCATACTTAGCTTTAGGACTTTGGGATCCTAACGCTAATTACTGATTGCTTTCTCTTTGCGCTCCCCATATTAAGAATAGGGAGAGCAAAGTACAGTAAACTCGCACTAAAAAGCTATCGGGTTTTTTAACCCGTTTGCGATCAGGAGGTGATCTATGCAGCACACTATCACCTCAATTAACCTAGCGTTAATGCTCATTTATGTGAGCGCTAGCGTCAAGGAGGTGATAGGTCCCATAGCGGTTTAAGAGATTTAATGCGTCCCTCTGGGAATAATAATTAACAAGGCATAAAGGAATATGCAGGTTGAGAATAAGCGGCAATAAATGGTGCGCATGACTACCCGGTATATGTCTTGAAAGTTAAAAATGTACATTGGTTTCTTACTTCTGTAGGACTATTTCTGCCAAGACCCACCACCAGGCTGTGAATATCAACGTATTTGAAGGGATGGTTTGTCATGGAGTACCTTTGGTGACCATTGCTGGAGGACGGGTGGTTTATGAAAATGGGGTCTTAAATGTCGTGGCAGGACATGGAAAGTACATTCCACGGAAACCCTTTTCTGATTATGTCTACAGTCGCATTCTTCAAAGAGATGAGGTATGTTTCTGAAGGGCAATCTGCATTGAAATATTAAACGATCTGTCTGATCCAACTTTCTGTATCAATAACCCCTTCGCGATCAAGTGATTTTCCAATAAAACCACTGGCAGGAACCAACGGTTTAATAAAACACCACTTTACATTACCACACTAAATACTATCACACACACACACACCTCTACACACACCTCTACACATTGTAAATGCACTGCAATATAATTTCAGTGCCTTTTAGACATCTATTTGACAAACAGGTCTTTCAGAAGGTTATTTAAAGAGTGCCGGTACTTGCCAAAGTTACAAACACTGTTTCACAAAGAAAACCAAATAGCACCAGGAGGAGCTTCACTGTGAAGCTTCTCCTGCCATTTGGCTTCTCTTTTTGTGAGATGCTGACATTTGCCACTGCTGCAGCAACAGTGTTTGCGACTTTAGCAAACACCGGCACTCCTTGAATAACACCTTCAGTTTTTTTTGGGGGGGGGGGGGTTCTGAACATCCCACAGATTCACTGGCTAATAACCTGCATTTCTGAGTAACTTTACTACCTTGACAGCTTTTGTTGACTCAAATTGGTAAATTGCTGTGAAGCAAATGATTTGTGAATGCCTATGTAAAACGATACAACAAATGTCTAATGGCAATCCACACGACAAAAATACCATCTCAAAGAAATTATAAAAGAAGCCAAAACTGTCTTTCTTGTCACGAATTTTAATAGGTAAGAACAGAATGCCCTCAGCATCTGATACACGAAAGAAAAGGTTTTATTTATACAGACACATGCCTATATCCACAGGAGAACACATTGTTCATCAATGAAGAACACCTTAATTGGCAGCCATACTCCCCCTCAGCGCTCTTCACCATGGGAACTGATCCACTCTTATCAAGACATGTAATATTTGTATATTCTTACAGGAAATCATTTTTGAGGAGGGGTTTGAATCTCGTGCATTCTGCCGTGATTCCGATGGATTAAACAGACAACATGTCTTACAAGGGTTCTGTCCAATCTGTTGTTTTAAGGAAAAACAAACTCCTCAGAAGATATTGTATTAAATGGTAACCATGAAAAAGCATTAGCTCTATGTGTTTTACCCATTAAATTTTCTTTTTCATATAAAGGTCCCTTATCCAGGGCTGTCATCAGGGGGGTGACAGCCCATGATGTGATCAGGGGCCCAATGACTCCTGGCGGCCATGGTCTTTGCGAAACCCTGTGCAGCTTGTCTGTGCCTCAAATGTTAGGTAACCCAGGACTGGCCCACCGGTATACCAAGAATTTTCCCAGTGGGCCCACAGCATCTGATGCCAGTTAGAGCACTCTGATTCACTGACTCTGGTCTGCACCAGGCATAACTCTCCAACCAGACCACCAAAAAATTGGTGGTCCCCTTTTTATCCCGTCGCTGAACCACCAAGGATTTAGCCCATTCCCTATAAAATAAGATAAGCAGGAGAAGACGCAAAATGTTTTATTTTTAATACGTTTACTGGAACTAGTAATTGAGGGAAGGAGCGCCCCAACCAGCAGTTCAGTAACAGGGCCTAAGATTTCTGATGACAGCCCTGTCTTATCCTTATATAAAGACATAAAGGTCTATTTACCTAAGGTGAAACTCAGGAGAATTGGCAGAAGAGAACAATCTAGACCAAATAGCCGATTTGGAAAGTGAGATAAATCGTAGAATATTTCTGGTTTGGTTATTTTGACCTAACATTTTCTCTTCTCCTGCTTCCTGAGTTTCACCTTTTAGTGAATAGACCTGTTAATAAGTATAATTATGAGTCCACTTGCAAACGGCCAGCTTGCTATCCTAACTTGAATGGTAACTTTACTTGACACCGATGGGTACTTACTATTCGCTTGTATATGATATATATGGATGTGGACAATACTGGGAAATGGCAAAAAAGTGATTCCATGACCCCAGCAGCAGAAAAAAAATACCAGCTGCCAATAATCAGGGCCTCTGTGCCATCCCTGTCATTGGGTAATGACCCCAGGGGCTATTCTGGCTTGGAATTAGTGTCAGGTCACAGGAAATTATACTCTGTATATTAAAGGAACACTCTAATCCAAAAATCCCCCCCCCGTTTTTTTACATTAAACTATACCTATTCCCTCAATAAATAGGTAGGGATTTTTTTTTACTGTAATACTTACCCTAAAATCCACTTGTTTCCAACGGCGTCTTTTTTTTTTATATACTCACCTCTCTCCTCTTCCGCTCCCGTCCAGAAAATTATGAATTTGGCTAATGGTTTACGTGAGAAGCGCGCATGCGCATAAGCAGGCTTCCTCTTCTTCTTGGATTAGTGTTACGTGCAAGAGGATGCGCGCAACACTAATCCCAGCCGCAGACTATGCTGGCGGCTGGCTCCCGCCAGCTACTGCGGAGAGTTGGAGACGTCATCACGCTGAAAGCGCGCTGAAAGACGGCAATAGTCGGCAGAAGCGGGAAATATGAATCCCGCTCTGCTGACTGACAGCTGGGAGGGCGGAGTAAAGTCCTCTGCGTCTCTCAGCTGTTTTCACCTGTTTCAGCCGATCGGCTGAGCGGAGGGAGGGGGGACAGACAAGGGCATACTCAGGGCATCATGACCACCTAAAAAAGCTTAGGTGGTCATGTTGCCAAGAGTATCCCTTTAAGGCTGGGGTCAGACGAGCACACTATGTGTGCCCGTACTGACATGCCTTCCGGCCACACGCTGTTGCGCGCGCCCAAACTGCATGCCCGACAGAGGCCGTGCTGCGGCTGTCTTGCAAGCCTCTCCATTGAAGCGCTAGGACGTGCATTCGACAGAGCTGCAAAGCGCGATCCTCCATAGGAAGATGGAGCCTTGCAGCACTGAGCGCACTAAGTGCGCTCTGCGAGGTGGCCAGACGGGCATCAGAGTGTAAGGAACATCCACTCTCACGGACGTTCCTTCTGCTCTTAAAAACGCTCGTCTGACCGCAACCTTACTTCTAGTAAGTATGTATGGTGCTACACCTGAATAGTCAGCTATTCCAATTTTTCCATCTCCAGCTGCTAATACAGTGGCATGGTCGAAAAAGAATGGTCACAGAGAGCCACTAGAGGTTATTGGCTTGTGCCGATATCTTTCCTTAGTGGCTTTTTGGTATCTGAGATCATGACAGCAGCAGCCAGCATACCGAGGGGAAGCCCAGAAATATGGCCGCCTTGACCAGCACATCAGGAGGAGCGGCAGTGGGCACTTGACACACTGCACATGCTCAGTGACATTGCTTCCGTAACCATTTTGGTTATGGTCACCAGAATGTTCCCACGAGCGACAAAAAGTCCTCCCCTGCATGCCAGGGCAAATTACCAGCGTGTTTGCTGTCATATGAACAATTCACAATGTAATTTCCAGGTGTAACAATAATACTAACAATAAATGTATTTGATGCAGGTGTGTCAACCGGTGCCGGTAGAAAGAAAGCCGTACACAGGGGAGGTGGTCCAGATAAAGTGAAGGAGACGCTTTATGTAGCAGGTGAGCAAAGCAATATTCTCTCACATTACGGAGAATTATACCAAAGGTGGAACTTAAATAAAAAAGAAGGGGATGATCCTAGAAATCCTATCCTATGATTTCGTGAGGTAAAATCTGGAATTGACTTTGTGATAGTGCCATTTCTTCTTACGGCACTAACAAATACATGACGGTGTTCAGTGTTCAGATCGGAAATTATTTCATTTATTTGGTTCAATTTAACTGCATCTGTCATGTTTCAGAAGAGGAGCCATATCTTTATCCTATATCCTTACGTGAGAAAAGCTTTGTTTAGGAAATAGTATGGCACACGTAAGCCCTTTTTTTTGTCCCATTGTTTGCGTAATGCTTTGCGAATTCGGTTAACTCTGCAGCCGCAAGGAAAGTAACTGCATTTGTTGCACATATGCTGAAAGTATGGTCAATAATTCCAATATGCGAAGGGAGCGGGCTGGGTGAAACCAGAAGTGTTTTTATTTAACAGTTTTCTGCAATGACATAAAGCATGACCTTTGAGTTCTGGTAGGATTGCAACTGATAATTTGATCCTAACACTAATACACATTTAGATATATAACAGTAGCATTCACCTATGTAGGAATAAGGTCCTTATAGAAAATAATAAATGATTAAACATGTACAGATATATGATTACCCAATCAATATAATATAACATGAAATCCTATAGCAATCACATTCCCTGTATGCTGATGCCCTTTGGCACATCAGCACAAGCCACTGACATCTGTCTTATCTGTCTTATCTAATTAGCCAACAGTGGCAACAGCCTTTTCTCCTCACGGGGATGTGAATTGAATCACGTTTGCCCTGTTTATATCCCTCGATATGCTCCCTCTTACCTGCAGTGACATAAAGCATGACCTTTGAGTTCTGGTAGGATTGCAAGTGATAATTTGTTTCTACCAGGAACAAAAGGTCTGCTCTTTTAGTTCCCTCTGCTAAGGAAGCATCTTACATGAAAACGTGCTCATCATTCAGGCTTTTCACTCTGCTGCCATTTACATTTACATTAGTTTACTTTATAATGTAACACTTATTAATGTATGTTTATGGGGTACCTAGTTTATTTTAATGGGGTACCTGGTTTTGACATACCTTACACATTCATAAACTATTGCTATTCCCTGAAAGAGTTATGCTATGAAAATGTTAACGCATTGATGCTACAAAGTAAGTAATTTAAAGGAGTCTCCTAACTAAAAACAGAGAAGGGGCTTATGGAATCAGAGGGATACAATGAGAGGGATTGGCCAATCATTTCCACAGAAAGTTTCCAGAATTTCTTGATTGACAGCCTTCCTGGCTCTCTGCTTTGAAACATAGAAACATAGAAAAATGTCGGCAGATAAGAACCTTTCGACCCATCTAGTCTGCCCAATTACATGGATACTTTACCTGGATTTATCTTTTGTTTAGGATAGCCTTATGCCTATCCCATGCCTGCTTAAATTCAATTACTGTTTTGGCCTCTACCACTTCTACTGGAAGGCTGTTCCATGTATCCACCACCCTCTCAGTAAAATAATGCTTCCTGATGTTACTTTTAAACCTTTGCCCCTCTAATCTAAGACTATGTCCTCTTGTTTTGCTACTTTGTTTCCTTTTAAATATACTCCCTTCCTCTACCTTGTGGATTCCCTTTACGTATTTAAATGTTTCTATCATATCTCCTCTGTCTCGTCTTTTTTCCAAGCTGTACATGTTAAGATCCTTAAGCCTTTCCTGGTAACTTTTCTCCTTCAAGCCGTACACCATTTTAGTAGCCCTTCTCTGAACTCTCTCTAAGATGTCTATATCCTTCTGGAGATACGGTCTCCAGTACTGCACACAGTACTCCAAGTGAGGTCTCACCAGTGCTCTGTACAGTGGCATGAGCACTTCCTTTTCCTACTGCTAATACCTCATCCCTTTGGGTGGTTTACAGAGCCTGCAGGGACACCTGAGGAGAGGACACCTAGTACACCATGCCCAATTAAATAGTGGCTAGAGTATCCCTTTATGACTTTTAGAAAGGGTAACCCTAGAAAGGGTAACAATTCTGCAATCTGAACATACTAATCTGTCCTCAATATATTTTCTTTAATGACAATCTGTAAAAAAGTTAGGGCTATAATTCAGAGAGACAGAATGCTTATCATGAATGAACCATTGTCCCACCAAAAATAGAAAATAGTATCTCAATTCATTCTTTCGGAAATGGTTTTATATTTGTCTTAAGTCAATCAGAGCTATTGAAGACCTGTGCATGTTTGGGTTCAGTTTTGGATTGTACATTTTGAAAACACAATCTCATGTCTATTCATTTCCAAATCTAGTCCCTTCTCGTGGGTTATTTGTTCATTGTACACATATAAATTACATTTTGGGGAAGGGTGGGGGGCAGCAGGGAGGTTTGATATTACAAAGAATATAAGCGCTCTGCAACATCCATAAATCTGAAAAGAACAAATCTGTATTGGAGGTTCTGATTTTTAGGATATTTTTGTTCAATTAATGGTCTATTTACGCAAAATTTATGTATATTTGGAAATGTGATCATGGTAACGCAACCAAATGAAAAAGAAAAAAAATCCAAAATGGATTATGAGAGAGGCAACATGAGGTGGATTTCTAAAGGTTTCTAAAACTGGATCCTGATTGGGGTTCCCCCCCACACTTTTTAGTATCCGCTGGTATTTCTATACTTCCCCCTATCACTATTCCCTGCAATACCAACATCAACTATAGTCGATCTGCCAAGCACCTCCTGGTGCTCTGATATATAGTCGATATGGTGTTCCACAGGGGCAATGCAAAGGAATTTTGTTTATTGCAAAGAAAATTAATTTGCATCTGGGCCCTGTAAGGTGCCAATAAAGTTACCTACAGGCGCCTGCCACAAAGGGACACATTGCTCTGTAAAAAAAATAAATATTTTTTTTCCAATATGCAATTATTTAGACCACTGTATCTCTGGAGCGCTAAGGGCTAGAGGGACAATATGAAGTATCATTGGAAAGGCTGGATAAAAGCCTTCCCGGTGATACCAAATATAAATAAATAAATAAATAAAATAACAAATAAAATCATATTTAACTCTTTTTTTTCTAACGCAGCGCTAATATTCAGTTTACAATTATAAAGTGAACAGTGATACTGCACTAACTCACCTTCTCATTTCCCACACTGTCAGCAAATGTGGAGCTGATGATGCAACGTATTGTTTCATCAACAACCTAGATCCTTGCGTTGCAGTGAGGAGAGACAGGTGGACTTTGGAATCTGCATCTCTGAATTGTACACCCCACACGGTTAAGTGAGGTGTTATTGGAAAGGTCAGAGTCTGGTCTTTACAATGATACTAAGCGTGACCATGTAATGTGTAAAAATAAATTATTGAAAAAAGTAAATGCAATTTTTTTTTCTCTGTTCTACGGCAGAGGCAATATATGCGCAATATATGCTTTTACATATAAAACAAACAATGTCGCTGCACTAACTCAACTAAGGAAACAGAGTATGCCCCTTCTTTTGATTCGAGTGCAGAGAGAGGCTAGGGACAGATGAGCGCATTTTCTGCAGCCACCGTCAAAATGTACGTCGATGCGTGCGCACGCATTTTTTCACGGAATACGCTTAAGTGGTCAGACGATGCGCAATTCTGGACGTATTTCATGACGATGGGGTGAAAAGAAGTCTAGGGAAATCCGGCTGTTTGAACGTTATGTTGGCCGCACACTAGCAGCGTCTGACATCTCCTAATCACGCACACACGCTGCTATGCGGCCGCAGCGCACTTTGTACGTCAGTAGCAGCGGTTTCACGTTCTGATAAAAATGCGTTCATTTGCTGGTTGCGTGGTGTCGGCGCACTTTCGTACGCACGTACTGCGTATATTGGCCGTCATTGGCCGTTATGTGCTGCTACTGCCGCCGTGATTTAGTGCGCCTGCACGCGCGTTCCGACTGCCCCACTCTGACCCTAGCCAGAAACTGGTTTTCAAGTTTTTTTTTTTTTAAATGTTTCTTTTTTTTCTAGTTTACCGCAAAACAAAAATTTAAAGTAATTTTGCCATGTTTCTTTTTATTTTGTTGGGGGGGCACTTCACATTTCTGTGCCTACATGCTCCTGAAATGAAAATCCGACCCTAAATGTGCGTTATGTGTGACAGTATCACAAACTGCCACAGCAGTAAAACTGACAATAATGTGCCATGTGTATGAGCGCATCACAGAGCTCCACAGCAATAAAACTGACAATAATGTGCAGTGTGTATGAACATATCACAGAGCTCCACAGCAATAAAACTCACAGTAATGTGCGATGCGTATGAGTGTATCACAGAGCTCCACAGCAGTAAACTCACAGTAATATGCAGTGTGTATGAGCGTATCAAAGAACGCCACATTGCAGCATCATAGTTCACTTTATGTATTTATTTATGTATTTATTTAATTTTACATACAACCTGCTCATGTTTAGTATCATTGGAAAGGCCATGTTCTGGTATAAATCTTATCTGCTAATATTTACTCTATTTGTGCCCTAGGAAGGTAATGACACCGAGAATTTGGAAAAAAAGACCAAGAACTCTGTGATCTACATTCAAAAAGCCAAAGCAAAATTAATACCGCCATTAGTAAACCGAGGCTTTCCTTGCCAAGCTTTATTTTTATAAACTCGATATAGGATTCAACTTTTTATATCTGTCATTGTAATAAAAGGCCGGGCTGCTGCATTCCAATATATATATATATATACATAATATATGACCTCCTGCTCATATAATAACTTGGTTCTATCCAATGAGATATGAAATGATCTGTACTGAATTTGTGTAGCATCAATGTATCTGGTGCATCCTTCATATAGTGTACAGCTTATTCTATAAAACATGTCTTCTCCATTTTATAAATATAACTTTGTGAAGTCCTCTATCCGACTATTCTTTCATCATCCTGTTACATACTCTGTATCCTGTGTGGTGTATAGCTCCACATAGATAAAATACGCATAATGCAAAACATATTGAATCAAATTTGTCAGCTTGTATCTTAGCTTTAAAATAAAATTGATTCATGCACAGACTCTGGGTGGTACTTTAAAATCATTTTAATTTTGATGTCAGGTTTTCCCATTGAAAACAAATCGTATGAAATGTTACAAGAGCCAAGGTCAAAGGTTTTCCCTCGGCCATCATATTTCCCTTCCTCTGCTAGTTCTGGGATTCTCCCCTCGGCAAGCAGCGCTGAATTAATGTCAGGTCTTAATTTCTCCCAATAAAGCAGACGACACTGGTCATATTGGGTTAAGCAGACTCACTGGCCATTTCAGCAGGCCTCTTTTTATTTGGTACAGAATCAGATAACAACAGTTAACATCCCAGCCCACCCAGACATCCCGGCACCGCAGTTCACCATGGTCTCTATCAGGTCCTCCTTGCAGATTGTAAGCTCTTGAGCAGGGTCCTCTCTCCTACTAAAAACCCAAGGGCTGAATATAGAATATTTGATACAGTCCTAACCTCAACATCTGAGGAAAAGGATTTAGGGGTCATTATTTCAGAGGATCTAAAGGTAAGTAGTCAATGTAATAGAGCAGCAGGAAATGCTAGCAGAATGCTTGGTTGTGTAGGGAGAGGTATTAGCAGTAGGAAAAGGGAAGTGCTCATGCCACTGTACAGAGCACTGGTGAGACCTCACTTGGAGTACTGTGTGCAGTACTGGAGACCGTATCTCCAGAAGGATATAGACATCTTAGAGAGAGTTCAGAGAAGGGCTACTAAAATTGTGTACGGCTTGAAGGAGAAAAGTTACCAGGAAAGGCTTAATGATCTTAACATGTACAGCTTGGAAAAAAGACGAGACAGAGGAGATATGATAGAAACATTTAAATACGTAAAGGGAATCCACAAGGTAGAGGAAGGGAGTATATTTAAAAGGAAACAAAGTAGCAAAACAAGAGGACATAGTCTTAGATTAGAGGGGCAAAGGTTTAAAAGTAACATCAGGAAGCATTATTTTACTGAGCGGGTGGTGGATACATGGAACAGTCTTCCAGTTGAAGTGGTAGAGGCCAAAACAGTAATTGAATTTAAGCAGGCATGGGATAGGCATAAGGCTATCCTAAACAAAAGATAAATCCAGGTAAAGTATCCATGTAATTGGGCAGACTAGATGGGCCGAAAGGTTCTTATCTGCCGACATTTTTCTATGTTTCTATGTTTCTACTGTTCTACTTGTTTAACTTGTATATATATTGGTTACTCTGTCTCTCCCCTTGTACAGCGCTACGGAACTTGGGGGCGCCTTATAAATAGCTAACTGCAGTCATACAGAGCAAGGGTCCTTGCATGGGGGGATTTCAGAGGAGCAGCAGCAATCCGGGGGTACCGTTTGATAGCTCGGGCCCCTAGGGTGTTAGTCCAAAAAGCGCCCAGATCTGCAGGTGTGGGCCAGAGCGGCAGCGTGTGGTAGTTACCTCAGGTGATGCCTCATGGCCTCTGCTGCCTGATCCCCTGGGGACAGGACAGGCTCAGAAACTCAGGTTCCCAATGGAGCTCCCTCCTGAAAATCACCCCAACTGCAGCTCCCATGAGGGGGACCCTAACACCTAAAGATCACCCTGCTGGAGCAAAGGGTTTTCAGGCACTGGGGTTTAATGTTTCTGCAGATGTTTCCATTAAAGTGAATGCCATGCGGTCCTTGAATGGGATTGCTTGGCACATCTGGCTCCTGGATGGTGATTGGCTGGGGTTTCAATCCAGGCTCCTGGATGGTGATTGGCTGGAGTTTCTTTTTTTTCCATATTAAATGTTTATTGAAGTACCAAGAATAATACAATAATAGCAACAAACAAATAGAGTCACATAAACCTGGGATCATAAAAGATTCTACAGTGTCATATAAAATCAGACTCCAAAAACAGCGGCACATTTTATAAATATATAATAAACAAACAACAACAACCCAAAAAGAAAAAAAAGAAAAATAGACACAAGCACAGATCAACTCATATTGTCAATAGCCATTCCAGAAGATCTGAAGGATACCCATCCCGACCACCCATCCTGGTAAAGCGACAGTGAATCAAGTACTTTAGCAAACATTTCTTCATATTTACAAATCCCATCCAATTTACACAACACCTCGGATAACATAGGGATCAGAGCGGAATTCCAGCGACTGGCCACAACAGATTTGGCAGCACCTAAAGTTGCCGATATGAAACCTTTAAAAGGTAAGGGTATGTTAGTGGGAAAAAGGTGCAAAATGAAAATTTCAGGTTGAAAAGAAATAGTCAAAGACACGCATGCAGTAATTAAGCGGCTAATATCTCTCCAGTAAGGGGTCAATTTAGCACATGACCAAAATATAAGAAGGAGAGACCCCCTAGTCGAATGACATCGCCAACACAGGTCAGAAACTCCAGAGAAATGTGCTAAGCGTGCCGGTGTAAGATACCACCTGTACAATAGTTTAAGGTGGGCTTCTCTTACACCTGTACTTCTAGAGTATTTATACACCGAGGATGTAGTGTGAAACCAATCCTCATTTGGGATTGAAGAACCTAACTCCTTTTCCCATTTTAACATATATGATAGTTTCTTGGGCATAGCTTTAGTTGCCAGGCCTCGATAGAGCAATGATAACGGTTTTATAGAGCATTTCCTCACTAAACACAGTTTATGAAAGGCTGTGGCCTCCGTAATAGAGACAGTTTTAACATTCTGGCTCGCAATAATATGTTTAATACCATTGGAGGGGACACCAAATTCCTGAATCAAGTCAGGGAAAGGTTTTACCACAGACTGAGTTAGTAGATGCTGAACATGAGTCACACCCTGAAGTAACCAAGGAGCAAGATGCAAATCGGGCGAAAGATGACACAGGAATCATAGAGGAGCGAAGCTCAACAATGGGAAAGGTTTAAGTAAGAACAAACCACACAGTCGACATGTCAAAATAGATAAATAAGAAGAGGGCAAAATTCCCTAAATTTTTGAGCGGGGAGAGAAATATACCACATGAAATCATGTAAAGAATGGGGTGCTATCACCGCATGCTCGAGTCGTAGCTACAGCGGGGTTTCCGAGGAGTATAACGTGGCTATCAATTGGGCCAATATGGAAGCTCTATAATACCTCTGGAGATCAGGGAACCCTAGCCCCCCCATACCAGTCGAGGATGTGACCGCATTAGCCGATACCCTGGGAGGTTTACGCTTCCAAATATGAGCGAATAACAATTTCTGTAAACGTAATAAAAGATACGCAGGGAGAAACACTGGAATATTGCGAAAATAATATAAAATTTGTGGAAGAATTGACATTTTCAAGGACACCATATGACCCACCCAAGATAGATCTGAGGAGTGCCACATTTGCATCTGCTTTTCAAGTTGTTGAAAGAGAGGAGTATAATTGTGCTGAACAACCGAGCTCCTATTTTTTGACAGAGCTATACTCAAATATTTAATAGAGTCTAAACGCCAATCAAACGAGTATTAATTATGGAGGGTGCTAAACAGTGAGCTAGGAATGTGCAAGGGCAACGCCTGGGTCTTCCCCACATTGTTTTCATAATAAGATAACCTACTATAACGATCAAGCAGAGAAAACAAGGAGGGTAGAGAGGACACGGGGGAGGACAGATACAAAAGAATGTCATCCGTGAATAAAGTGAGTTTCTGTTCTCCAGGGGGGTAGACAGGCCCGAAATAGATGGCATTAACCGAATATGCGTACCAAGCGGCTCTAATACCAGGACAAAAATAAAGGGAGATAGAGGACATCCCTGATGCGTACCGTTTGTGATCAGGAAAGGAAGAAATAAAAAACCCATATTGAGGACCTTGGCCGAGGGAGTGGAATACAGGGCCATAATATTCTTAATAAACAAGTCAGGGAATTTAAAGGCACCCAAAGCCTGACGTAAAAATCCCCAATATACCCGGTTGAATGCCTTTTCAGCGTCAAGAGAAAGCAATAGTCCTGGTTCCCCCGACCTGTGGGCCAGGTCAATGAGATCAAAAAGCCGACACGTGTTATCGCAAGTTTGACGCCCCGGTACAAACCCCATTTAGTCCGGTTGGATTAATTTAGGAAGCAAGGGTGCAATACGAGAGGCCAATAGTTTTGCATAGAGCTTAAAGGAATACTCTAGGCAACATGACCACCTAAGCTTTTGTAGGTGGTCATGATGCCCTGAGTATGCCCTTGTCTTTCCCCCCTCTCTTCGCTCAGCCGATCGGCTAAAATAGCTGAGAGACGCAGAGGACTTTACTCCGCCCTCCCAGCTGTCAGTCAGCAGAGCGGGATTCATATTTCCCACTTCTGCCGACTATTGCCGAGTAGGAGACGTCATCGCGCTTTCAGCGTGATGACGTCTCCAACTCGCCGCACTAGCTGGCGGCAGCGGCTGATTAGTATTGCGCACATCCTCTTGCGCGTAACACTAATCAAAGAAGAAGAGGAAGCCTGCTGATTGGCTGTCTTACGTGAGAGGTGCGCATGCGCGCTTCTCACGTAAACCATTAGCCAAGTTAAAGATTTTCAGGACGGGAGCGGAAGAGGAGGGAGGTGAGTATATAAAAAAAAAAGCTGTTGGAAACAAGTGTTTTTTAGGGTAAGTATTACAGTAAAATAAATATATATATATATATATACTCAATAACTAGGTAGGGAATAGGTATATTTTAATGTAAAAAAAGGGGGGATTTTTAGCCTAGAGTGTTCCTTTAATATCAACTTTTAGGAGAGAAATGGTATGGTAATTTTCACAGCATGTGGGTGATTTGCCGGGTTTAGGTAGCGTTACCACCGTGGGCAAAAGCTTTTCCAAGGGAATCTCCCCAGATGATTTAATAGGATTAAATAATACAGTCAAGATGGGAGTAAGCAGAGAAACAAATTTTTGATAATATAGGTTAGAAAACCCATCTGGGCCAGGAGCTTTATTCTTAGGGGTTACGGATGGCTTCCTCTTCAGTAAATGGAGTTAAAAGGTCAGATTGTTGTGAGGGAGTCAAAGTTGGTAAACATGCCTCCTCCAAGAATTTAGAAATGTCCTCGCAAGTATGGGTCGGGATAGTGGGGTCGTCGCCTAAATTATATAAAGTTTCGTAATAATGAGCAAATTCAGAAACAATAACGTTGGGTTTTGTACCGGGGCTCCTCCCATATTCTGAATTTGAGTGATTTTAGAATGTAACCGCTTAGCTTTAAGTTTAGAGGCTAATAGTTTCCCCGGCTTTAACTCAGATTGACTGGAGTTTCAAAACCAGGCTTCCCCTGGTGTCAGGGAACACGAGGGAACACGAGGGACAGGCTTAAGGGCATTTGGATGGTGTTCTGATGGGCGAAAAGGCACAAACCACCACTTTTAACATTAGAACATTAACAGACCAATAGCTTAAATGAGGGGAATAGCAGAGGAGCGAGGTTTTAGTACAGTCCAGTCTCTGACCATGGGGTTCCGTGACATGAAACTTGGAGGTGGAACTGATTTGTGCTGTTTTTTTCCCCCATCTTGGAATATGCCCGCTGTGCCATCAGGGTTGAAAAAACCCATTGATGGGTAAACCTGCTCATTCAGAAAATTCAGGGAGACACGTGACCTCATTTTTTGCAGCTGAAACATATTAATCACTGCAGTAATTATCCAATGGAAGGCTCACACCTGTTGGCTTAGTTAATTTTGCTGTAAATAGACAGAATCGGAGAGCAAATAGCTTTCTTCTTCCATAAAGTGCATTTCCACAAGTTTGGGAAACATGATCTTGTGTGTTTCTCATGTCGCTCTCCATAGAGTCCTACGGAGCGTGGTGCATGGACGGTCGGTATTCTGTAGACAATACAATTAGGAGTCCAACTACTGTTAAGAGAGCTGGCTAGCAACTGAGCTGGTGGTACAGAGTTTCAAAGATATAAGAGCTCGTAAAAAGATTAGATCAAGAGTCTCCCTATAAATGATCACACATGGAAATATTTTGTTTCAATTTGAATAGACCAACTAAAGCAGTGGTTCCCAACCGCGGCCCTTAAGTCACCCTAACAGGCCAGATTTTAAGGATCCACTTGGGAAAATGGAGACTGAATCCTGCAATCACTGAGCAGCAAATCATATCACCTTTGCGGTGCTTCAGATATCTGCAAACCTGGCCTGTTAGGGGGTACTTGATGACCAGTGTTGGGAACCACTGTGTCTAAAGTATAAGCGAGGCAAATAAACAGTAAGACATGGACTGATCATGCTTCTGTCACAAAAATAGAAACATACGGCAAAAATAGCATAAAGAAAAAAAATAAGCCAACACAAATAAGTAATTATGTCTGTCCTTGTTGGCATAGTCAGTGTTTCTCAAAATAGAAAGGGAAGTGGTGAAGCGGGCCTGTGTTTGTCACTGAGTGAGTAAGCACTAGCAGAGCATCTCGGTCAGAGGACAGGAAAATGTATTCTTATATACATATTTGGAAGAACAGTGCTTTAATACTCAATACGTGATAGTAAATTATCACTAGCACCAGTCTATGGTGGCATCGATTGTGAATTGAGGCCAGTAGATACTATAGGTATGATCAGGGGTCAAGTCCTAAAAAACAAAACTCACTAGGCAGGGGCGGACTGACAACTAATGGGGCCCCCGGGCAATAGGAGACTGTGGGGCCCCTTGTGTCATGCCCACAGAAGGCCATACCCCTACGAAACGCCACCCATACAACACACAACCCACAGAAAACATAGTTGAAAACAAACATAAAATTCACGCACTATACATGGGCAGCAACTATGGTGGAATAAATGATGGAAAGCTACAGAAACGTACACTGAATAATACGGAAACTAAAGCAGAAACCAACGATGGTGAGCTCCGGTGGCAGATTACTAATTAGTGAGCTCATCGAATTATCCCTGAAGTTAATGCCCGAAGTTTGCCGAACTTAAACTATAGTTCAGCTATAAAATAACCATGGTTAATGAATCACTCCACATGTGTAAATATACGAGTTACTTTATATATAATTACATAATACAATCAATGTAGGAACCCCAAACAATCTGGGGTGAGGGATAGCATTGTCAATGCAAAGATATAATATAATAACGCTGATACAGACTAGCAAGAACACTTTATTAGTTTACTACCATTAACCCTCATGACGAATTAATTGGGGGAGTTCAGCAGCTTTAGGGTGGTTAAATAAAGCATAAACACTATCAATACAATAAATAAATAATCCAAGGAACATAGCGCATCTATTTCTACAAGGAAATCTGGGGCGGGGGGGGGGGTCGGTCTCCTTCATCCTCCCAGTTCTTACGCCCATGCATAATATGCTATCATGTAAATATCATTCGTAAACAAGTACACTATTTATTGCTGCACAAGGCTCTATGTAGTGATGTGTACATTCATTATGTCAGCAAATAAGAGATACATTTAAGTAAGAGATACTTAAGTAAGAGATACTTTGATAATTTGAGAATACCAAGATGGCCGTCATACCATATTGAGGCTCTGGGAATTCCACACAGTCAGTTACGGGAGAGTTTTGAATTCTTTTAAGAGCTTTCTGAAGAAATGTAACGACATGACCCAGCCAGGACTTTACAACCAAGAGATGTAAGTGGCATAGCTTTGCGTCTTATGATTCACATCGGTGGACAGGGACTATTTGCCGTTATTTCGGACAGTTTATTAAGGATGTCTATCTACTGATACTTCACAATACTGCTGAGATCAATGCACATTGGAATAAGATTGGGGCACAATCACATCCTCATTACTGCCAAAAATCAAATGCAAGGAGATTTCTATGCACCCATCCCTCCCCACAGGCCTTAGTAAGACACAACTGAGCAGTAGGCAGGTAAGGAAAGATGGGAAGCCTCAGCGTCTGAAGAGATCCCCGTTGGTCTATGGGACAGACCACAGGTACTGGAATCGCCCAAAAAAACAAAAAGATCAAAATGATGGGTAAAGGATCAATAAAACTTTTATTCCAAATAGATATAAATAAAAATAAATAACAAAGCCCAACGTGTTTCGTCTGCTGAATAGACTTTTTCAAGGGCGATAATAATACATAAAGCATAAAAATCAAATAAT
This sequence comes from Leptobrachium leishanense, assembly GCA_009667805.1. Lineage (NCBI taxonomy): Eukaryota > Metazoa > Chordata > Amphibia > Anura > Megophryidae > Leptobrachium > Leptobrachium leishanense. Next base: position 49,769,888 of record CM019067.1, on the reverse strand, counting down.
ATTGATTTGAGTTTTATGCTTTATGTATTATTATCGCCCTTGAAAAAGTCTATTCAGTAGACGAAACGCATTGGGCTTTATTTATTTTTATTTATATCTATTTGGAATAAAAGTTTTATTGATCCTTTACCCATCATTTTGATCTTTTTGGTTTTTTGGGCGATTCCAGTACCCGTGGTCTGTCCCATAGACCAACGGGGATCTCTTCAGACGCTGAGGCTTCCCATCTTTCCTTCCTATTTTTATGTGGAGCAACGGACCATCTCCAGGGAATTCCTTCAGCACTTAATTTCAAGATAAGTAGCGCTTTCTCCCTATCACCAACTGCTTGTTGTCCATTGTCTCCCTGTGATGTCAGAAATTAAATTGCAGGGCTTTCAACAATGAAAAGCAAAAAGAACAAACGCGGAGCCGATGTGCTGCATATGTCACATTGTGTCCTTATGTGTTGATTAGATTTGTATCTTCACTTGTTGATTCAGAACGCTTCATTTTCAGAATCGGAAACCAGAAATCTGCCTGAAATAGAATAAATCGTGTTATCGGTGAAAGATTGTTTCTTTATAATAAACAAATAAAAGTTTGCCCTACAACAAAGACAATAATAGTAATTTAAGGAATAACATGTAAGTGTTTGAAGATTTGCTTTTACTCCAACCTGCTTTGCTTCTGTTAGTCCAGGTGTCAGCATCCTTGGCACTCCAAATGTTTTTGAAAAACATAGGATGTATATTAATGTATCATTGTTATCACCGGCGTTTGCGCATCCTATATTTAACATGGTTGGCGCAATCATTAATTAGCGTTTCGGTAAGTAAGGTATTACAAACTGCTAGCACTAATTACCTCAGGGACACGGAGAGCCACAAGTTAGCACCTTCTAAAAGCTGGCGCTACATGATTCTGCATTTGTAGAATCATGAAGCACCTCCTAAAGCCCCCCTAAGAAATCCGATACACACCTCTCATCCTGTGGCGAGAACGATGGCCCGTTCCACTGCTTCTTTAGGCCACAGGCAGGGTGAGACTGGGGACAAATAGTTTCCAGTCTCCCACTGTGATCACTCTGCGGCGCTGTGTGATCTTGCGAGAGCGAGATTGTGCAGGTTTCGCAGCCCTGAATGTGCAACCCTCCATGGAGTCCTATGGACTCTAGAAGGTGATACTCGTGGCAGCGTGAAAGTATCCCAGTAGTTAACACTGCATTACGGGCAAGGTGCTGAGGTAGCTCCTGCCCCTGAATATCGCATTCACATGGGGACGCTATGGGGAAATCTGCAGGTGTAGATTTTCCCCTTTAGCATCCCCATGTTAGAGTGAATTAGAGAATAGTGCCTTAAATGTATATATATATACACAGTATATTACTACAGTGCATGCAGGAAAAATGGCTCAGACTGTATTTAAATTTGAATTTGCTGTACTCAAAGTTTAATAAAGTCTATAAAAAAACAGAACTAAAGAGCAAAATATAGCCTGAGTAAAAATATTTCGAGCACATGTAGAGGACAGTGCCCTATTAAAGGGACATTCTAGGCACTGTCACCATTCACTGAAAATGGAATAGTCACCATGACCTAAATGTCTTCCACCTCTACTCTGGTGGGGTTTAGCCCTGCCCAGTCAGCTTTGATCAGTGCTCTGTGATCTCACTTCCTGGAAAAAGGTCAGGAATGAACATAAGAAAAATCTTGAATTACATTAACATATTATATAAAAATGAAATTAATTAAAAATTTCTTAGCGCAACAATTCATCACCCTATCGTTGTACTGGCCAGGTGCACTTTATCTGCAATACTTCATCAGGGGATGGATAATAATATTGGTCTTAAAGATCCAGGCAATATCTGATCCTTTGAAGAGATATTGCAGCAGCCACTCACCCAGTTCCAACAAAGAATGCCACCACGTTTCGGCCTCCATGGACATAGCTAGCTGTGATCAATCACACAGCGATTGGCCATAAGTGGTGACGATGATGAAGTGAATTTATTACACAACTGAGCAGAGGGCTGTCCTGTAGGCCAACTCTCGGCTCAGAGCTGTTCTTCACTCCTGCACCTTGTTTCTGTGAACTGAATGACAGAGAAACTTTGACAGGGAGTAAGTTCCTTAGAAAAAAATACTAACGCATATATTGGAAGTGATTCCTTGTCAAATGAGTCCAACATGCATTGGGCATGAAAGTGTCACTTTAAGTCGATTATGTGTTTAGAAATGCAGTTAGGAGGGGGAATGAATTATTGGATGAGAGCAATGAGGCAAATCAAAAGCTTCAGAATTCAAAAGTTACACATAAGCTGTAACTTTTCTGATTTCTGCTATTACTTCCCAAAAGATAAGTGTCCAACGTAAAAATTTCAACCAAGTGCCTTACCCTCGAAATTATGGTGCGTACACTTTGTCTTTCACTGTGAGCTGCCAGTTTGGATCTTTTCCTCAATATTGCACTATGGAGGAAATGTATTCGTTCTAAATCCTTTTCTGGATAAAATGAAGCTGCTACCAACATTTTGACTTGGATGAGGACAGGAGATAAAATCCCAAAAATAAACAAAACTACAATTATGATGCCGATAGGGACCGATGAGTCAGAGAGAGACAACGCTGGTCTTGGGGTACACATAGGTTCAAACAAATGTATTTGGATGGATTTGTTATATATTGATTCGTTGCCATTGTCCTTTACAGTTGGGTTTGTCGATTTCTCCTGCACAAAAAAACAAATAGACATTAAAATATTTTACTTGTGCAAAATATTTCTTTTTGCTTCTCCTTGGAATCAAAATCACAGAAACTACCACTAACTAAATCACTAACACACAAAAAAAGTCAAGAAAATAGACTATTTTTATAGGTATGGAGTAATGATACGTGACTTAAGAAATGGTCTTTGGGTCAAAAATAGCAAATCTGATAAAGATAGCTAATAAAAATGTTGAGATCTCCTGCTTATGGGGGGTTTGTAGTGATCATAACGAGTTTATTCGCAATGCAACTTCCAAAAAATACCAATAGAATATAAAAATAATAGCTGTATGTGACATAATGCCTGTGTATGGAAATTACAGTAACACCTTGTATCTGTGCTGCAAAGGGATTTTCACTCATTATAACCTCCTGAATCTAAGTCCTGTACAGCAGTGAGTGAACCCAGACCTCTCCCTGTGTTCTACCTTGTTTTTTTTCCAAATATTGCCATTTTTTCCTGTAATTTTTGTGTTAATTCTACTTTGTTATTCAGCTTTGAGTCTGTTTTCACGACTACTTTTCAATTTAACTTGAAAATGGATTAGATACATTACCCTCATGAAATAATGAAGTCCTAACTCAATTTCCCAGCCCAGGGGCCGGCGCATGTTCATGGTAAATGTTACATTGCTTCAGTACTTACATAAAACGTGGCACTGACCGGTAGATGGAGAGGTGGTACTCCCTGAAGGTGCTTAGCTAAGGTGAGAATAAGCCAATAAACAACAAAATCTAGAATCATGAGCAAACTCCAAATGAAAATATTAGTGAAAACTGGAATGAAGAACATAAAGACTATTTTCTTCTGGTTCTTGGAAATTTTCAAGCTGGGAATTGAGATGTACTTCTTTCTTTCTCGGTTACTGAGAGGTATAACGCCTTCTCCATTTTGCCACCTTCTGCTCTCGTCGTAATGTCTAAATCTCTTGGTGATGTAGAAGTTATCGAACGTTTTGCTATCAGCGCCCAGGAACTTTCTTAAGAACAGCCAGGAACCGAGCAATACAAAAGTAACGCCAAGGACGAGTACCAATAAATGTCCCACGTAAGAAGTTACGCCTAGCAGAGACGTTATGTTGTCCGACGCGTTTTGAATTTCTGCTCTGGTTTGTTTTATCACAGCGTCGATACCGTTGTCGAAAACTTTCGGCTTACAAGTTAAGGTGCTGGCAAACTTAACTGGGGAGAAATACATTTTACTTTTCTCATGAATGCGTTGCAAGATGTCAACGAAAACATCTATAGGGAAGATCTCCACAGAGAATCGCTTGGCTTCCAAATTGCAGGTTAGGCTTTCTGCCAGGTTTTTTAGATTGTTTAAGATGTTTTTGACGTTGTTAAGAACGACGACGCCGGTTCCAGCTGCAATAAGTGCATTTCTGCCTTTCTTCATAGCGCAGGAGAGTATAAAAAGGAGAGCCATGCAGCGCGCTGACCTGGATACATAGGCGAGAACAGTCACGACGGCTCCGAGAAAAGCCGAAGTAACCCAACTAAACTCGAGGCTGCATATGGAGGAGAGATGCAGAATCAGAAAGAATATACCTCCTATGGCTAATCCGATCATCCAGCATAGAAAAATAAAACAGTATGTTCGCACTTGTCCTTGATTTCTCCCCACCACAAAAATGTCCATTGCGAGAGACAGAGTCATTGTATTAAGCTATTGCAAAACCAATTGTAGGAAGATATAAAAAAAATATATATATTTCCAAAACATTAAAATCACAAAAACAGTGGATGATATTCTTATTTTTAACTATCAGATGCTTGAAAAAAATTATATTAAAGATAAAAAATTTCCTTCACTGAAAAAAGTAAGGCATTGTCTCATGCAGCGCCGACAGATTCTTTGCATTTATATAGTGTATCTAGCTGGGCCTGGTTCATTTCCTGGCCGCGGCTCGGAAAATATGAATGTGACATGTTAGAAAAAGGTTAACTTCCCCATATTAGTGCTGCGAAGTAATGCCAGTAGGCAGAGTCAAGTGGATATTTACAGCTTTACAAAGCAAAGTGTCACCGCAAAATCCCGGCCACAATAAACACAAAAATCTTTAGGATCTGCTTTATCTGTAAAAATAATGTATGAGACACTTTAAGAGACCAAAATCACCAGAGTTTAGCAGTACGTAGTGCTACCTTTTTTATTGGACTAACGTTACATTTAAAGTACAAGCTTTCGAGAGGATTCCTCCCTTCGTCAGGTATAGAAAAAAAAGGAAACATTTAATTGTCTCAGGCAAGATGCATCTTGTACTTTAAATGTAACGTTAGTCCAATAAAAAAGGTATCACTACAGACTGCTATACTCGTGATTTTGGCATCTGGACTAACACGGCCTACCTAATATATAAATATATATATATACAGTCAGGTCCAGAAATATTGGGACATCGACACAATTCTAACATCTTTGGCTCTATACACCACCACAATGGAGTTGGAATGAAACAAACACAATGTGCTTTAACTGCAGACTGTCAGCTTTAATTTGAGGGTATGTACATCCAACTCAGGTGAACGGTGTAGGACTTACAGCAGTTTGCAGATGTGCCTCCCACTTGTTAAGGGACCAAAAGTAATGGGACAGAATAATAATCATAAATCAAACTTTCCCTTCTTAATACTTGGTTGCAAATCCTTTGCAGTCAATCACAGCCTGAAGTCTGGAACGCATAGACATCACCAGACGCTGGGTTTCATCCCTGGTGATGCTCTGCCAGGCCTCTACTGCAACTGTCTTCAGTTCCTGCTTGTTCTTGGGGCATTTTCCCTTCAGTTTTGTCTTCAGCAAGTGAAATTCATGCTCAATGGGATTCAGGTCAGGTGATTGACTTGGCCATTGCATAACATTCCACTTCTGTCCCTTCAAAAACTCTTTGGTTGCTTTTGCAGTATGCTTTGGGTCATTGTCCATCTGCACTGTGAAGCGCCGTCCAATGAGTTCTGCAGCATTTGGCTGAATGTGAGCAGATAATATTGCCCGAAACACTTCAGAATTCATCCTGCTGCTTTTGTCAGCAGTCACATCATCAATAAATACAAGAGAACCAGTTCCATTGGCAGCCATACATGCCCACGCCATGACACTACCACCACCATGCTTCACTGATGAGGGGGTATGCTTAGAATCATGAGCAGTTCCTTTCCTTCTCCATACTCTTCTCTTCCTATCACTCTGGTACAAGTTGATCTTGGTCTCATCTGTCCATAGGATCTTGTTCCAGAACTGTGAAGGGTTTGTTAGGTGCTGTTTGGCAAACTCTAATCTGGCCGTCCTGTTTTTGAGGCTCACCAATGGATTACATCTTGTGGTGAACCCTCCGTATTCACTCTGGTGAAGTCTTCTTTTGATTGTTGACTTTGACACACATACACCTACTTCCTGGAGAGTGTTTTTGATCTGGCCAACTGTTATGAAGGGTGTTTTCTTCACTAGGGAAAGAATTCTTCGGTCATCCACCACAGTTGTTTTCCGTGGTCTCCCGGGTCTTTTGGTGTTGCTGAGCTCACGGTGTCTTCCTTCTTTTTGAGAATGTTCCAAACAGTTGTTTTGGCCACGCCTAATGTTCTTGCTATCTCTCTGATGGGTTTGTTTTGTTTCTTCAGTCTAATGATGGCTTGCTTCACTGATAGTGACAGCTCTTTGAATCTCATCTTGAGAGCTGACAGCAACAGATTCCAAATGCAAATAGCACACTTGAAATGAACTCTGGGCCTTTTATCTGCACATTGTAATTGGGGTAATGAGGGAATATCACACACCTGGCCATGGAACAGCTGAGAAGCCAATTGTCCCATTACTTTTGGTCCCTTATCAAGTGAGAGGCTGTGACGGAAGGGTGAAGTCGTCCGTCTGCGGGTATGCTCAGATCTGCGTTACTTTCTTCTCCCCCCTTTTTGTTATCCCACTGGCCCGACTACCAAAGTTGTGGCACTCGGCGTCTCGAGCGACCGGGTGTGACTTGGTGATTGTGGGGACAGACACAGCGAGGGGGACCTTGGCGTGAACCCAGCCCGACCACTGAGTGGCGGCACTCAGCGTCCCGAGCAGCTGGCCACTGACCTGCATGTGAGCTTTTCCGGTCAAAGGTCGGAACGGATTCTCCACGCGAGTATTCGGATCTCCCGGTAACTAAATGAGGATGACTCAGTCGGCCAGCAGTATTCGGATCGCGCAGCAGCGGCGCGCGATATGCTTTCGATTCGTCCTGCGTTCTGAACCACGAGGGATGTCAGAGGCGGTCAGTAACAGAGACACGAGACGCAGCTGCATGAACTCAACCAAAGACACGTTTATTTTTTAACACACATGCATTTATAACTTTCACCACGAGCTCCACATCTGTAAAACCCCCTGCCCGCCCACACAGGTATCATTGGCCAACGTGATTCGGGGCGTTGCCGATTCAGGACCGGATGGTCCGAATCGGCCATTTTACCTCCTGCTCCACCCGATCCGAACACGAGGCGGTAGAAAATGTCGGCAACCGCGGCAGATCTAGCCCGGCATACTTTACACAATTACAACACGACACTTTTATTTACAGGTACTCATTTCTCCCCTCCAGAACGCGCAGAATAGTTAGTGCAACGGCACAAGCACACAGTTTATGGAAAATAAATGTCCTGAACCCCCGTCTCGGGCTGAGGGTGCTGGGCCAGTCCATCACATTCCTCCCCCGCCCCAAAGTCCGACGCACCCGGTGGGACTCCCACGGGTCGTGCCGGGGCAGTCGGTACTCCACTCTCCACCAAGTTCAGAGCCGACCGCCGTGACAATCCGTCGGCATTACCATTTTGTGTCCCCGGTCGGTACTGAATGGTGAAGTTGAAAGGCTGAAGTGCCAAGCTCCACCGCAATAGCCGGCCATTCTCTCCCGCCACCCGGTTGAGCCACACCAGAGGATTATGGTCCGTTAGTACAGTAAAAGATCGCCCATACACATATGGCTGAAACCTTCGTAGGGCCCAGACCAGAGCCAGACACTCCTTCTCCACCGCAGCATACCCCACCTCCCGTGGTAGCAGTTTTCGGCTAATGAAGGCCACTGGATGATCTCCCCCGTCGTCCCCCACTTGGCTCAGGACAGCTCCCAGTCCGAACATGGACGCGTCTGTATGAATAATAAAACGTCGGTTATAATCGGGAGCTGCCAGTAGGGGGGCTTGAGTCAGGGCGGCCTTTAATTGCTGAAAGGCCTGCTCGCACTCCGGGGACCACAGGACCTGTCGGGGTAGGGACTTCTTGGTCAGGTCCGTCAGGGGTTTGGCCAGATCACTATACCGGGGCACGAATTTTCTGTAATAGCCTGCTGTACCCAGAAAGGCGAGGACTTGCGTTTTAGTCACGGGAGTGGGCCAGTCTAAGATAGCCTCTATTTTAGCGGGCTCAGGTCGCTGTACCCCGCACCCTACCCGGTGACCCAGGTACTGCACCTCTGCCATCCCCACCTTACACTTCTCGGGCTTCAGGGTTAAATTGGCGTCCCTGATGCGCCCCAGGACCGTTCCTACGTGAACCAAGTGCTCCTCCCAGCTCTGACTATAAATGGCGATGTCGTCCAGGTACGCACACGCAAATCCCTGGAGGCCATCGAGGAGGCGGTCTATTAAGCGCTGGAATGTAGCGGGGGCGTTCTTCATCCCGAACGGCATGACTCTAAACTGATACAAGCCGAACGGGGTGATGAAGGCCGACTTCGGGGTCGCCTCCTCGGCAAGGGGAATCTGCCAATACCCCTTGCACAGATCCACCGTGGTCAGAAAATGACCCCTGGCGATCTGGTCCAGCAACTCATCGACCCGGGGCATCGGGTAGGCGTCCGTCGTGGTGCAATCATTCACCCGTCGGTAGTCTACGCAGAACCGTGTGGTCCCGTCCTTTTTGGGTACCAAGACCACGGGCGATGCCATGGGCTGGCAGACGGCTCAATGACCCCCAGGTCCAACATCTCCCGGATCTCGGTCCGCATGGTCTCCCGGACTGCCTCCGGAAGACGGTACGCAGGCTGCCGCAGGGGCCGATGGCCGGGGGTGTCTACGGGGTGAACGGCCTGGTCGGTGTAACCCGGCAGGGCCGAAAAGACTTCAGAATAACCCCGAAGCAGTTGCCGTACTTGTGCCTGCTTCTCTGACCCCAACGCCTCCCCCAGCTGCACCTGATCTACACCAGAGGGTTGTTTGGTCACCCCTGGTAACTCTACCAGGGGAAACGGTTCCGTCTCTTCGACAGCTGGAGCGCATATGGCCTCCACTGTCTCCGGGCGTTCGTGGAAGGCTTTCAACATGTTGACGTGGAACGTCCGTTGGATTCTGGTGTCCGCGCAACTCGCCACCACATAGGTGGTATCCCCCAGTCGGGTTACCACCGTGTAGGGACCTTGCCAGGCCGCCTGCAGCTTGTTCTGCCGCTGTGGTTTCAACACCAGAACCCTCTGTCCCACGCAGAACGAGCGGCTGCAAGCAGCCCGGTCGTACCACGTCTTCTGTTGAGCCTGAGCGGTTTCCACGTTTTCCCGGACCAACCCCGCGAGTTCTACCAAGCGCTCCCGGAGCTTCAGGACATAACTCACGACCGGGACCCCCTCTTCCTCCTGCTTCCCCTCCCACTGAGCCCTAACCAGATCCAGAGGCCCCCTCACCTGACGCCCGTATAGCAGCTCAAACAGGGAGTATCCGGTAGATTCCTGCGGAACCTCCCGGTAGGCGAACAGCAAGTGTGGTAAGTATTGCTCCCAATCTTTTCTCTCGTGAACGAAGGCCCGAATGAGTTGTTTCAAGGTTCCATTGAATCGCTCACATAATCCGTTGGTCTGAGGGTGATACGGGGCGCTGTGTAACGCCTTGACCCCACACAGCCGCCAGAGCTGCTGGGTAAGCTCGGCGGTAAACTGGGTCCCTTGGTCGGATAATATCTCCCGCGGAAACCCCACCCTCGTAAACACCCGCAGCAGAGCATCTGCCACTGTGTCCGCCTGGATGTTGGCCAAAGCCACGGCCTCAGGGTACCGGGTAGCATAATCTACAATGGTAAGTATATACTTCTTCCCGGTAGCACTGGGTCGGGGCAATGGCCCAATAAGGTCGACCGCCACCCGACTAAAAGGCTCCTGGATGATGGGCATGGGGCGTAGAGGTACTTTCGGGTGATCCCCGGCCTTTCCCGCCTTCTGGCAGACAGGGCAGGTGCGGCAAAACTCGCGTGTGTCCTCGCTAAGGCGGGGCCAAAAGAAGGCGCGCGCTAACCGGTGGCGGGTCTTCTTCTGCCCTAGATGACCCGCCAAGGGTATATCATGAGCCAAGCGCAGGAGTTCTTGTCTTGGGCCCTGGGGTACCACCATTTGTTTCTGGGGAACCTGTTTCTTCCTGGACCCCTCTCTCTCCGTGTATCTATACAGCAGCCCATCCTCCCACTCTATCCGGTCGCTGCGGTTCTCATCAAGTCCCTGGCCAGCCCGGTCACGGTAGTCTTGTAACGTGGGGTCCGTCTGCGTCTGATGGCGCAGCGTCTCTGGGGAGCTCCAGGGGTAGGGGTTGTCTGCACGTAGGGGAAGAGTCGGTGTAGGTCGGGGCGTAGGGGTCGGACGGGGTGTTGGGGAAGGTCTCACCTGGGTCCCTCTCGGAGTGCTATTGCTGTGTCGTTGGCTCTGTAGTCTAGTGGTGACTGGCGTGGCCGCATCCATGGAGTATGCAGAGATCAGTCGTCCCAGATCATTACCGAGAAGCACCTCGGCCGGTAGTTGGTTCAATAGCCCCACTCTGACTACTTTCTCCCCGGATCCCCAGTCCAGGTGAACCCGGGCCGTCTCCAGCCGGAGAACCTTACCACCAGCCACTCGTACTGCCACAGTATTCCGTAACCGGTCGTTCTGTTGGACTAAGTGAGGCCGAACCAAAGTGATCGTAGCCCCAGAGTCTCGAAGTCCTTCAGCCGCCCTCCCATTGACCCACACCGCCTGGCGATGGTGATGCCGATTATCGGCCGCGGCAGCTTGCACCGGGTCCGCCTCATGTAGTCGCTCCCATTCTTCCGGGGCTTCCGGCCAGGGAGGATCGACGTCGTAGCAATGGGTAGACTGGGATGGTCTAGGCGAAGATCGTGCCAGGTCCGGTCGGTTGGGGCAATTCTGCTTATAATGTCCGTCTTGGTTACATCCATAGCAGCGTATGTTGGCCATGTTATTGGGTCGACTGGGAGGTCGGGCAGCCAGCGGCCGGACCGTCGGCGCTGGGGTGGACAAGGCAGGAATCACAGGTCGGAGGGGTAACGGCCGCTCCCCCCCGTGACTTTCCGCGTGTCAGCATATTCATCGGCCCAAATAGCTGCTTGCTGTACAGTTTGGGGTTTCTTGTCCCGCACCCACTCCCGGATGGCGGCGGGAGTATGCTCGAAGAATTGCTCCAGCAGTAGCAATTGAGTGATCTCGGGTACGGTCTCGGCTTTGCTCCCCAGAAACCACGTGCGTAAATCCCGCTGTAATCGGTGAGCCCACTCCACATGGGTAGCGCCGATGGGTCGGCGAGAGTTTCTGAACTTGGCTCGACTGGCTTCTGGGGTCACGGCGAACCGGCTCAGCAGCGCCTGTTTCACGTGTCCATAGTTGGTGGCTTCCTCATCTGGCACCGTGCGGTAGGCCTCCGCAGCCCGCCCGGTCAGCTTGCACGCCAGGATTCTTACCCAGTCGGTGGGGTGGACCTCATGTACTTGACACAACCGTTCAAAGTCCTGGAGATAGCTTTCTATTTCCTCGTCGGCTTCGCGGAAGTCTTTAAACGCCTGAAAGGGCACCTTTCTCCCCGGGGATCGCTCCACCCGAGGGTTGCGATCTCGCTGGCTCCGCACTTCGGCCAACCGGAGCTCATGCTCACGTTCCTTTCTCCGCTCTTCCTCCTGGCAGATCTCCCGAACCAGGTGCTGCATCACTGCCTCGGACGGGGCTGCTCCGTATAAGGCAGCCCGTTCCCGTACTTTTCTCTGTAGTTCGCTTTCGTCGGCTCCGGCCGTGACGATTACAGGTGGGGTGTCGGCGGGTAGCGCTGCGCTCGCCGTACCTTGATCCAACCGTTGTAGCTCCTCTATCAGAGTGTCGCGACTCTTGGAACCCGGAGTACCACCACGGTTTTCCAGCATGTTCCGCAAAGTGTCCCGTTTGTAGTCAGCATATACTGTCATGATGGGCTCTTCGGGGGATCGATGGTATGGATTGCAGAGAGCTATCCCACCGCTGCCACCAGTGTGACAGAAGGGTGAAGTCGTCCGTCTGCGGGTATGCTCAGATCTGCGTTACTTTCTTCTCCCCCCTTTTTGTTATCCCACCGGCCCGACTACCAAAGTTGTGGCACTCGGCGTCTCGAGCGACCGGGTGTGACTTGGTGATTGTGGGGACAGACACAGCGAGGGGGACCTTGGCGTGAACCCAGTCCGACCACTGAGTGGCGGCACTCAGCGTCCCGAGCAGCTGGCCACTGACCTGCATGTGAGCTTTTCCGGTCAAAGGTTGGAACGGATTCTCCACGCGAGTATTCGGATCTCCCGGTAACTAAATGAGGATGACTCAGTCGGCCAGCAGTATTCGGATCGCGCGGCAGCGGCGCGCGATATGCTTTCGATTCGTCCTGCGTTCTGAACCACGAGGGATGTCAGAGGCGGTCAGTAACAGAGACACGAGACGCAGCTGCATGAACTCAACCAAAGACACGTTTATTTTTTAACACACATGCATTTATAACTTTCACCACGAGCTCCACATCTGTAAAACCCCCTGCCCGCCCACACAGGTATCATTGGCCAACGTGATTCGGGGCGTTGCCGATTCAGGACCGGATGGTCCGAATCGGCCATTTTACCTCCTGCTCCACCCGATCCGAACACGAGGCGGTAGAAAATGTCGGCAACCGCGGCAGATCTAGCCCGACATACTTTACACAATTACAACACGACACTTTTATTTACAGGTACTCATTTCTCCCCTCCAGAACGCGCAGAATAGTTAGTGCAACGGCACAAGCACACAGTTTATGGAAAATAAATGTCCTGAACCCCCGTCTCGGGCTGAGGGTGCTGGGCCAGTCCATCACAGAGGCACATCTGCAAACTGCTGTAAGTCCTACACCGTTCACCTGAGTTGGATGTACATACCCTCAAATTAAAGCTGACAGTCTGCAGTTAAAGCACATTGTGTTTGTTTCATTCCAACTCCATTGTGGTGGTGTATAGAGCCAAAGATGTTAGAATTGTGTCGATGTCACAATATTTCTGGACCTGACTGTATATATATGAATCAGAGAACTCCCTCCCCGTCCCTCCATTCCTTCTAGAAGTCTCTGAGAACACATTACTTAAGAGAAGCCTATCAGCTCACTCCATAATCCCCCATTGTACATTTCTTGCTCCATCTTCCTGCACACCAGCTTCTTCCCATGCCCAGCTATTTACCCTAATGTAAGATCCTGCGATGGAGAACCTTTAGCAGGGAGGGGTGCTTACCAGTTAGGGTGGTCAGCCCTCTTCAACCAACAATCGAAACTAGGGACGGTAACATGGAATCTCTATAGGCATTTAAAATGGATCATCTGGTACAAACAACAAACATGCATGGATCAGAGCAGTCCACCCAATAACAGTCTCACAGATTTTAAATTCCTGAACCAAGATTAAATTCGAAAGACAAATGTTAACACATTTACAGGAAGCTAACATAAACACTATAAACATGTAAGGGGTTATTCAAAGAACCCAAATGTATGCCGGGGTTGCAAACCCAGGCAAATGTGCTGCTCTTGTAACCCATCAAATGCTGGCGTTTCCCATAAGTAAGATGCAAACAGCTTCACAGTGAGACTTCTGCTGCTGTTTGGATTTCTCCAGATTTATTAGTAGACACCACAATAATTTAATGAATTTTCTATGGTAACAAGTGGCTGAGTGTAACCTCCCTGCCCTTGCCCCCTCCCATGGGTGTCCTTAACAAATGTCAGCTTTCTCAGTGGTGGGGGTTGGATTCCCTCCCGCCCTAAAATTCATCTATTAGCCTGAGCTGATGAACTTTCTGTTGGGTTTAAGCCAGGAATGTGCAACTCTGCAATCGAGAGGAGGCGAGTATTGGAGGGCACTCTTGTACTCACCTTCTTCCCAAAAGGGGGGGGGGCAGGGTGTCAGAAGGGGTTAATATTTAGCCCCTCCATTCTCTCTGTTATAACCCTAGACTGTTCCTTTAATAGTTTCTACTTTTATTTTTCAAATAATCCATTTAAAAATGTTGACACTCCTGACTGTTCCCACGTCTGTGAGTTTGCAGAAGTTTCCATTTTTGTTTAGTCATTCACCCTGTCAGAAATGGTGATGGGGGAGGAGGGTTATACGTCAGAAGAGCTTACACACTGTTTATTACTTTGCAGTCTCTCCGAAGGGTTGAGAAGCACAAGAGGAACCAATATACTTTGAATAGGCTCACCATGTTATCGTTTTTTATCCCCATTAACAATTTTTGCTAGATAAAAAATATTCCTTTACGGTTTATTTGAAACTTTACACGTAGTCACTTAACACATAAACACAGGCCACAAGAACATTCTTCTGTGTAGGTCACTAAGCCGAGCGAGGTAAAATAAACAAAATGAAGCAAATTTGCACAGAGTTAATTATTCATTTATTTTTTAAAGACCTGCAGAACCTTTGCTGGACTGAAACGTTGCATGGCCCTGATCCGGCCCTGCTGTGCTTGGCGTCAGCAGCTCCTTGCTCCTGAGAGCGATGGGAGTTTGAGCACACAACATGTTTTGTTTGTTGTATGACTTTGTACCAGTCATATTTGTTGGTCAGAAAAACCACACCACCTGAGGCGAGAAGAGCCCATCAGGCCCTAATCCACCACATACCTAGGTTTGCCAAATCGGCCATGTTTTCCTGGACACATATAATTTATTCTTGCTGATGGGCAGTGCATGAAAAATGCCACCCTGCAGCATGTAGAATCCATAAGCTGCAGGAAAGGAATCCCAGGTGACCTGCCTTGATTTCCTTCCCGGCAGCATATGGATTATACTTGTTGCAGGGCAGCACTTTTCTCTGTGCTCTCTCTCTGCATGGAATGTGCCCAGAAAAACATGGCCGACCTGGCAAACCTATACATTCTACAGTAGAGAATACTGGAACAATATTGATTGCAGAATTTATTGGTCATCCTGGCCACATTTTTTTGTTGACCCCCAGATAGGGAGGGCCTAGAACAGGTATAGATATAACAAAATTGAACAACTAGTTCCTACTGGCATTAGAGCTGGGGGGCAATAATATCCATCTGTGAGCGAGCTTGGGGAAAATATATCCATGTGTGAGCTGGGGGCAATATATCCATGTGTGAGCTGGGGGCAATATATCCATGTGTGAGCTAGGGGCCAATAATATCCATGTGTGAGAGAGCTGGGGGGAAAATATATCCATGTGTGAGCCTGAGGGGCAATATATCCATGTGTGAGCTGGGGGGCAATAATATCCATGTGTGAGCGAGCTGGGGGGCAAATATATGTGTGAGCTGGGGGCAATATAGCCATGTGTGAGCTGGGGGCAATATATCCATGTGTGAGCTGGGGGGCAATAATATCCATGTGTGAACTGGGGGGCAAATATATCCATGTGTGAGCTGGGGACAATATATCCATGTGTGAGCTGGGGGGGCAATAATATCCATGTGTGAGCGAGCTGGGGGGCAAATATATCCATGTGTGAGCTGGGGCAATATAGCCATGTGTGAGCTGGGCCAATATATCCATGTGTGAGCTGGGGGGCAATATATCCATGTGTGAGCGAGTTGGGGGGCAATATATGCATGTGTGAGCTGGGGGGCAATATATCCATGTGTGAGCAAGCTGGGGGCAATATATACCCATGTGAGCTGGGGGCAATATACCCATGTGAGCATGGGGGCAATATATCCACGTGAGCTGGGGGCAATGTATCCATGTGAGCTGGGGGTAATATATACCCATGTGAGCTGGGGGGTAATATATACCCATGTGAGCTGGGGACAATATATACCCATGTGAGCTGGGGGCAATATATCCATATCCATGTGAACTGGGGGCAATGTATCCATGTGGAGCTAGCTGGATGTAACTAGCTCCTGAAAACTCAAAGGAACCCTCAGCTGAGCAGCACCAGACCTTGTAAGTGAAGTCACCTGGCCCTGCTGCATAGAAAAAAAATGAACCCCTCATATAAAGTTTATTGATTTGCCTTGGCCAGCAAAACATCCCAGAAAGACATTATTTCCCCCCTCCCCTGGCTGGAAATAAAAATACTTTATTTGCCCCCAGAATAATTTTGTTTTAAAAAATACATTCAGTTTCCCTAGCTGGAAGGCAAATTAATGATTTTTAAAATATTATTCTGGGGAGGGGCAAAGAAATATATTTTTGTTTTTATGGGTGGCCAAATAGAGGATTTTTCTTTTTAGGGGTGGGGAGTAAATAAGGTAAAAATAAAAGAAACAGGATTTGCCCCCAAGAGCGTTTCACAGAGCTCCACACAGCTAATAAACTCACAGTAATGTGGGTTGTGTGTGTATAAGCATATCACAGAGCTACACAGCAGTAATGTGCGGTGTGTGTGTGTGTGTGTACAGCATAAGCGTATCACAGAGCTGCATAGCAATAAAACTCACTAATGTGGGGGCGCACGAAATTTCTGTTCTTGCCTCGGGTACAGAAAGAGCTAGCTACGGGTCTGCAGTGGAACCTACTGGGTGCCACTAATTGTAGATTCTTAACAGGCCTAACCAACCTATATAATCACAAAAACAAACAAACATACATGTACTACACCTCCAGGACACCCCTGGGCTGCAGGAGTGGGATCTACAACCCCCATGAGTAATAATAACAATACACCTTTATTGGATTCATATAAACCTGGGATACCGTATCCAGCTATGCATTACAACAGGGATACAAACTAGTTTCCAATCAGGGTTGCCAGATCGGCCATGTTTTCCTAGACACATATTACTATTTCAAGAAGAGGGGAGCACAGGGAAAAGTGCTGCCCTGTATCATGTATAAATCATATGCTGCAGGAAGGAAATCAGGGCAGGTCACCTGGGATTCCATTTTTAGTCTTTACCTGCAGCGTATCGATTCTACATGCTGTGGGGTGGCATTTTTCATGCAATGCCCATCATCATGAATAAAGTATATGTGTCCAGGATAACATGGCCGCAAAACTGTGGTTGCCAAGGTAGTGGGGCAATACATATTAGACAAGAATTTATATAGTTGAGCTATATAGGAGGCAATGGTGTGAGATCCATATGAACCACCCCCTTAGACTAGCAGCCGGGTATTGCTATACATATGTTGCTTGCTCTACCCTTGTATCACTAGATAGTCTCACCCTCAACTGTCTGGCTGGTGAACCCGTGCCAATTCCCTTCTCACTTTATATGTGCTTTTATTAACATTGGTATGTGTTTTGTCTTACAGGGTTATTCAAAGAGAATTGAAAAGTCACCGCACGTTTGGTGACTTTTCGTTCCCTGCAATTCGGCGCGATTCGGCGATCCTAGTTCGCCGACTGTTGAGGAATATATAATCAATGTATACATTGGGAATATGCTTTCTACAACTCTGAACAAGGAAAAGGCCCGGCCGGGTACAAGGAAGTAAATGAGAGCTAATGGCTGAGATAATTCCAGACAACAGGAGAACGAGGATAATTATTCCTTATCACCGACCCTGCGGTGTATTCAGCAAGCACCACAGGGCCGCCGTAATGCAGAGAAAAGCCGCCGCAAATCCGACGAACACTCACTGCAAAACCCGAACACTCACTGAATCCCGCAGAAACAGCTGGATTAACCCCACCAAACACGACGGAGAAACCCGACTAGCTGCCAACTACAGCGCAGAGCAGCCGCCGGAAAAACCCGACACGCAGACGAAGGAGGTGAAAAAAATAAACAGTTTGCTTGAATGTTTGAAAAGTGAAACGCTGTTTGCAAAGAAACTACTAAGCGAAAAATGCCTGGAATTTACATATAAGACCCAATGAATGATAATAAAAAGGGCTGTTACAGAAAAAAGAAAAAACGATTTAAATAAAACAAAAAACCGGGAAATTGTTTTGCCATAAAAATCCTCAAAAATGCCTAAACAGATCCTAAAATGTCTATAAATAAAAGAGACTTTTTACTGCAGAATAAAATATTAAACGGTTTATTAGATATTGTATTAACCCTTTCGCTGCTGAGGCTTTTCACACCTCTGTGCTGAGGTCATTTTTACCGGTTTTGCTCATCATGTTTAAACGGGTTTTGAAGGCTTATTTTAGTATATGACCCAGACATATTATATATCGTTCTTTCCATCAGACTCGGCAGATTCATAATATGTCATTATTATATGTATACGTCATGTCATGTCTGTATATTATAACAAAAAATGCAATAAAATATGTATTTTCAATAATTTACAATGTGTAAAGTGTTTTTTTTTCACATTTTAACATGCGAGCAATTGCGGTTATATTTTGTATGGGGTGCGCTTGTTAAAAAAATTAGAGATGGGGTCTCGTTACATTTTTTTTTGGGGAAAATTACGCGATTTTTAACAAACGCACCGCATACAAAAATCGTTAGTGCAGCATCATTGTTCACATTATAATTGAAATGGGAACAATATTGCTGCATTAACGAACCGAAAAAAAATGTTTATTTTTTTTTATATTTTTTTTTTAAAATATATTTTTATTTTTAATTTTAATTTTAATTTTTTTTAAAAAACTTTTTTCACATTCGAGTTTGGTATCGTTGGAACGGCCATGCTCTGGCCGATCCAACCATACCAAACTTTAACCCCTAGCTGCCACGGATCGGGAGATAGGGAGTTCATTGGAACTCCCTATCTCCACCATTGGTGGCAGTTAGGGGTTAACTCTAGGACTGGCGTCATCGTGCTATGCACGATGACGCCAGTCCTCAGGGGAAGTTCCCGGAGGCTTGGCCGACATCCAAGATGTCGGCCAGCTCCGGGAAAGGATCGCGAACCGGCGCTTTTCAGCGCCGATTCGCGATCCAGCTCCCCAGGGGTTAATGCCAGGCACCATTTGGAAGGGCAGGCTGTGCCCTTCCAAATGGTGCCTGGGTTAACCCCCGCAACGCCGCCGATCGGGAGGGAGAGAGGTCCGAAGGACCTCCCCCCCTCCCTTTCAGGCGCCTCCTCCGCACATGCGCATACCAGCATGTCCTACGCATACCAGCAGTATGAAGTGGTTAAAACGGGAATATTTTTAACATTGAAGCCTATGGGATTCGCCTGAATAAATCTGCCGCATGAAACCACCGAACAGCAGGGCATGTCGGCAACTTTTCACTGTTGGTTTTTGTTCTCTGAATAGACGAAGCATTGCTTCTCTATGGGGATTTCACTGCCCTCGAACAGGCACCGAACAGGCACCGTATGTGCAGGCAATTGCCTGCTCTCTGAATAGCCGAATGGCCAGGAAAGGTAACCGTATGCTGAATTTCAATGTTCGGTTACCTTTCGGCCAATGGCATCACTAGGGTTGGTGTCACCCTGTGCGGTAACTTATGGTGTCACCCCCCCCCCGAGTTTTACAGATTTTTTTTAACTACTCTTACTCCTAAATCAGTACTCCCATATAACACTGAATGCTCATACACACGGCGCACATTACTGTGAGGTTTATTGCTGTGGAGCTCTCTCATATGCTCACACAAATTTTTGCCAACTGCCAGCAAGTACAGTGCTTCATGGATATTGCCCCCAGCTCATGGATAATGCCCCCAGCTCATGGATATGCCCCAGCACATGGATACTTCCCCCAGCACATGGATAATGCCCCAGCTCATGGATACTGCCCCCCAGCTCATGGATATTGCCCCAGCACATGGATAATGCCCCCAGCTCATGGATATGCCCCAGCACACGGATACTGCCCCCAGCTCATGGATATGCCTCAGCTCATGGACAATGCCCCAGCTGATGGATACTGCCCCAGCAGCTCATGGATATGCCCCAGCTGATGGATATGCCCCAGCAGCTCATGGATATGCCCCAGCAGCTCATGGATATGCCCCAGCTCATGGATATGCCCCATCAGTTTATGGATATGCCCCAGCAGCTCATGGATAACGGCCCCAGCTCACCTCTGCCACGTGTTCGCTCCCTCTGAGCGTCCAGCGGCGTGCAGCTTGGGCGCTCGCCTGGGGGAGCCACGTGACCAGCCGCGATTGGCTGGTGACGTGTTTCCCCCAGGCGAGCGCCGAAGCTGCATGCTTCGGACGCTTGCAGGGAGCGAACACGCGGCGAGGTGGGAGTGTCTGAAAATATTCCTACAGATGTGTTACTGGGCACGGATTTGGGTAAATTGGTGTCACAGTATGTGCTGGAAAGGGATGCTGGGGATTTACCCAGGCCCACTAGTGGCTCTACAGTGGGGAGGGCTGTGTGTGGGGATGCACAACAAGATTCCTGGACGGGAGGGCAGGGGATGGCAGTGAGTCAGTCTGCGCCTGCGCCAGGTGTGCCCGAGGTGTTGTGTGGTAGCATGAGGGGGCAGTGTGACTGGGAGGAAAGGCAGGGGGTGAGTGAATGCCCGTCTGCCCCCGAGTCAGCTGGTTCCCCGGACCCCATGCGTGGGGAGGCCGCGGTGCCCATGGTGGAAGTGGGTACCCGCTAGCGGTCGGCGGGGAGTAGGGCACAAGGCCCGCCTCTGCCGTGTGATGGTGTGGATCAGAATGCCGGGGAGGGGTGGCAGGATACTGTGGTGTGCCTGCCTAGACCAGACTCAGGTGTGTCTGTGATGCCATATGGTTGGGAGCAAGGGCAAGGGATGACTGCGGGTCTGCTTGCGCCTAAACCAATCAGGACTCTAGTGCCCCATGAGAATGGTGTGGATCAGAATGCCTGGGAGGGGTGGCAGGATACTGTGGTGTGCCTGCCTAGACCAGACTCAGGTGTGTCTGTGACGCCACGCGGTTGGGAGGGAGAACAAAGGACCAAGGCAGGTTCCTTTAGGGCTGAGCCAACTGGGTCGGTGGTGCTGGAGGGAAGGTGTGGGCATCGGAAGGCCTGGGATGAGCAGGATACTGCGGTGTGCCAGCCTGTGCCATGGGTGTCTGAGACTGTGCATGGCGCAGAGGGCATACTGGGTGGTCAGGAGGAGAGGCCTAGGGTGGCAGAGGGTTATCCAGGTCCTGAACCATCCAGGTTGGCGATGCCAGGTGAAAGGAGTGGAGGGAAGAACATCCTGGATGGGCAGGATACTGCGGTGTGCCAGCCTCTGCCATGGGTGTCTGAGACTGTGTGTGGCGCAGAGGGCATACTGGGTGGTCAGGAAGAGAGGCCTAGGGTGGCAGAGGGTTATCCAGGTCCTGAACCATCCAGGTTGGCGATGCCAGGTGAAAGGAGTGGAGGGCAGAACATCCTGGATGGGCAGGATACTGTGGTATGCCAGTCTGTGTCGCATGTGTCTGAGGCTGCGGGTGACACTGAGCGCATGCTGTGTGGTCAGGAGGAAGGGCCTGGGGTGGACGTGTGTTGCCCTGAGGAAAAGCCAACCAGATTCACAGTACCACAGGAAACTGGTACTGAGAAACCTCCCTGTGGGGGAGGGTGGCATACGGCTGTATGCTCATGGGTAACGAAGCAAGGCGTGCTCGATAAACTGTGTGATACAGTGGGGAAAATGTGTGCAATGGAGGGCGAGACGAGCGTGAGCGTGGAGAATCCTGTGCCCCATCTGTATGGTTCCCCAAATTCTGAATGTGCGGGGACAGTGAGAGACGGGGAGGCAGCGGGTCCTGGTGTGGCTCCTGTGACCTCCCAGCCATCTGCCCAGAGCCAGGTACGATGCCTGACTCCGTTGGCAAATGCAGGGGGGACGTTTACTGGGGAGAGGGGCGCTTCATCCTGTTTCTCCATAACCCCTGCTGTAAGATTGGCTCCAGAGCAGGCTACGGGTTACGAGGATTCTGCTGCCTGTAAGACTGAGGTGCGAGCTGAGAGTGAGCCACACGTGCTGCACCCGGAGGGGCTGCAGAAGCACAGGGGTTTCTCCGAGTCTGTGCCATGTTGTGAGTGCAGTATGAGTGACCCCCTCCTCCCGGTTTGGGAGAGGTGGGGAAGAATGGTGGAGTCGCCAAAGGCCTGCATGGGGCAATGTGTGATGCGGTTGCGAGAGGGAATGCACGCTTTGGTGGGCAAAGTGCGCGGACACCTGTGCGTCCCCCACTCCGTAATAACGCCGGCGACTGGGGCAGGTGCCAGATGCCGGTTGGCCAACCCGTGTTAAGACGCACATGAGAGGCATATTAGCCCCTCCCTTTCTGTGTCTCCCTTTGTATGGGAGATGTGGCAGACAAGATCTGTATTTCTATCTATATCAGGGTCTGCCTGTATATATATATATTCCCCTCCATCTTCATTCATATTGTGGTCTGACCATTTGGGAAGCGTATCCCTGTGTCCACAGCTGGTGAAGAATTAGCATTTTACCTGCTAAAATGTAATCAAATGGTTAGCTTTCTCCCTTGGGGGAGGATATAACACGTAACTGTAAAAGGGAATGTCCTTTGTACTCTGACATAGTACTCACACCTTGGCAGCCAGCCCGGCACCAAGATTTAGACCCCATCTTCAAAGACCGGAAGCACATCCTTGATCTCTAAGGGGGGTCTGGGGGGAAGAGGGACACCTTTGGGCAATTAAAGATTAATTGACAAGCGTACGGAGCACGAGCGAGAAGGGCACTCTGGGATATGTAGTACTGGAGCTTGGGCCATTTGTGGGTGGGGGTTGGAAGGATCAGGAAATGAATAAATTCTGAAAACTGGCGATGTGCTTTGGCTGATCACTTGGGATACCTTCGAAAGAAGACTGATCTGTCCATGCTCTATCTCCAGGCTCCAGGAGACCATTGATGCTAGCTTAATGAATAGCTCTTCGTAAGTAATTTCTCTATGGTTCACCCTTATTCTTTTATTTGCTGTGTAGTGTGTAATTAATTGATTTATTCTAGTTATAATTTTTTATATAGCAATGCACTGTGATTTTTTATATCATAAATAAACAAAAAAGTATTTAAGTTCTGCCTTTGACTGATGAAATCCACGCTAACTAAGATATTGGGAGTATTGCTATTTGCTTTAAGCTCGGTTATATATAAGAAATTGTGGGTTGCGGTCGTCAAAGGATTGTGGGGATCTGTAGTTACTGTCCGAGTCTAGGATAGTGCGGCTACTAAGCCCTGCGTCTCCTGTTGCGACGCGCGTAGTGTCCATGAGGACTGGTGGCAGCGTTACTAATAGAATAAGAAAGTGAGGTCAGGGATTGTGGGAGATGTAGTCAGTACCCGCTTCAAGAGAAGATTTGTATTGCGTTGCAATCCTGGGATCAGTATATCGTGCTCTACGTGCCGGTTGTGAGAGAAAGTGTGGCCGGAACGGGTAGATAAGCGCGCGTGATTATCTGGGTCTAGGATAGACAGATAGTGAGCGGCTTAACCCGGCGTTTTTGCGCAGCAGCGCGCGTAGTGGGTCGTGACAATGTGCATGGCTGAAAAAATTTGTTTTGTTTAGTTTAGTATCATTTTTAAATAATTTCGTTTTTGGAATTTCATAACTAATTTTGTTTTGTATTTAGTTTATTATTATTATTATTCTTTATTTATAAAGCGCCAGCATGTTCCGCAGCGCTGAAGTTTCATTTCGGATTGATTTAAAATGTCCGAATCGATTCGAATTTCATATATCAATTCGATAGTTGATATCAATTCAAATTTTGGATCACTAAATGAAACCCCAGTTAATCAAATTTTGCTGTTCAAAGAAAAGCTAGGGTTAAAGTTTAAGCTGTGTCACAGATTTAGTATTTGAGTCAATTTAAACAGTGAAACTAATTTCATTTGTTTCATAAAGTCCTTTGCTGACTATTACTTGTATTTTAAGTTAAGATCAATTCGATAGTTGATATCAATTTGATAGTTCATTTCAAATTCAATAGTTGATTTCAATTTGATAGTTCATTTCAAATTCGAAAGTTGATATGTATTTTATAGTTCATTTCAAATTCAATAGTTGATATGTATTTGATAGTTCATTTCAAATTCGATAGTTGAAATCAATTTGATAGTTCATTTCAAATTCAATAGTTGATATCAATTTGATAGTTCATTTCAAATTCGATAGTTGAAATCAATTTGATAGTTCATTTCAAATTCAATAGTTGATATGTATTTTATAGTTCATTTCAAATTCAATAGTTGATATCAATTTGATAGTTCATTTCAAATTCGATAAATTGATATCAATTTGATAGTTCATTTCAAATTCAATAGTTGATATGTATTTTATAGTTCATTTCAAATTCAATAGTTGATATCAATTTGATAGTTCATTTCAAATTCGATAAATTGATATCAATTTGATAGTTCATTTCAAATTCAATAGTTGATATCAATTTGATAGTTCATTTCAAATTCGATAGTTGAAATCAATTTGATAGTTCATTTCAAATTCAATAGTTGATATGTATTTTATAGTTCATTTCAAATTCAATAGTTGATATCAATTTGATAGTTCATTTCAAATTCGATAAATTGATATCAATTTGATAGTTCATTTCAAATTCAATAGTTGATATGTATTTTATAGTTCATTTCAAATTCAATAGTTGATATCAATTTGATAGTTCATTTCAAATTCGATAAATTGATATCAATTTGATAGTTCATTTCAAATTCAATAGTTGATATCAATTTGATAGTTCACTTCAAATTCGATAGTGTCATGGTCCGCCTGGGGTACTGTCTGGGATCACATATCCTAAAGCCTGGCAGCCCCTTTAAGTCATGCGTTCCACAGGTTCCTATGGAATTGGCTGATACCTGTGCACACAGAGACTACAGGTTCTCCTATTGTCTGTTAATGGGGCCTCCTTAAAAGGAGGTCACACCCTTTGATCTGGACTTCCTCATTTGAAGTTAGAACCTTGCACCTTAGAGACCTGTGTCCTACTTGCTCATTGCTCCTGTACCCCTTGGATCCCTATCTACTGGACTTACCTTCTGATTACCCTCTGGACTTGTTACCGGTAAAACCCTCTGGAATACCCATCTGATTACCTTCAAAGACCCCATCTGGAATCCCTCCTGTGTACCATTCCCACCTCTGCTATACCGGTAACCCCCATTCATTTACTACCAGTTCCTCCTTATCTGGACTTTACGTGTATGACCCCTGGCTATGGACATTGGAGTATTCTGCTTTCTGTGTACCTCGACCTCGGCCTGAATCCTGACCACGATTATTGCCTAGCCCCTTATCTGTATCGTGCCACAGACTCTAATTTAGTTTTCTTAGTTTTTCTGTTTTCATTTTCTGCTTATATTTCAGTAGTTATTCCTTATTCAGTTTCCTCCTGTGTCTATTTCATCCTTTCTCCTTTTCGTTCTGCTTATTGCCTCCCTCTTCATTCTCAGACAACCTATTTCATTTGCTTCTGCTTTTTGTGTTTTATTTCAAATAAATCTGTTATTCCCCGCAACCTGCATACTTCATTATGGCTCACTGCACATTGGGCTCACACCCGCAATCCATGCAGGGTTCGCATGACAGATAGTTGAAATCAATTTGATAGTTCATTTCAAATTCGATAGTTGATATGTATTTGATAGTTAATTTCAAATTCAATAGTTGATATCAATTATTCAAATTTTTATTTTATGATGATAACCGTGTAAAACGAAATAAATTCGTTATATACCATTTAATTTAATTTCGAATAACGATTAGGTACTTCCGAAATACGAATTATCAAATTTCGTTACAAATTCCGAATTTTTCCGAAATGAATGCACATCTCTACTGACAGGTTAAATTAATAACATTGATTATATGGTTACAATGGCCCCTGTCACGGGGTGGGATCTATTATGCAGCAAGTGAACAGTCAGTTCTTGAATTTCCTGTGTTGGAAGCAGGAAAAATGGGCGAAAAGATCTGAGTGACTCTGACAAGGGCCAAATAGTAATGACTAGACGACTGGACCAAAGCATCTCCAAATCGACAAGTCTTGTAGGGTATTCTCAGTATGCAGTGGTTAGTACTTACCAATAGTGGTGCAAAGAAGGATATCTGGTGAACTGGTGTTAGGGTCACAGGGACCCAAGGCTCATTGATGCAGGTGGGGAGCGAAGGCTAGCCCACCTGGTTAGATCAAACACAAGTGCTACTGTAGCTCAAATTGCTGAAGAACGTAATGCTGGCCCTGATAGAATTGTGTCATGGCACACTTGACATGTACTGCCTATCTAGAGATTGCTCATGGCCCTAGTGTTCACTGATGACATTGATCTCTTTCAGCAGGATAATGCTCCGTGACCCACTGCAAAAACTGTTCAAGAATGCTTTGAGGAAAATGGCAAAGATTTCAAAGTATTTCCTTGTCCTCCAATTTCCCCACATCTCAATCCGATTGAGCATCTGTGGGAGGTGCGGGAACAACAAATCCGATCCATGGGGGCCCCACCTCACAATTTGCAGGACTCTCAGGATTGACTGCTAATGTATTGGTGCCAGATACCACAGGACATATTCAGAGGTCTAGTGGAGTCCATGCCTCGATGCATTGGAGCTGTTTTGGTACAAGGGGGACATGATAATATGCAAGTGGTTTTATTTTTGTGGCAGAGCAGTGTATACTACTACAACCTGTGTTTCCGCTGTCCCCTGCTGTTTGTATGGAAAGTCCATGGAACACTAATTCCAGCTGATTCCTTCCTTCATTGAGAAAGGCTGTTGGTTTTAAAATATGTTATTTTTAAAAAGTGTTGTTTTTTTTTTTTACACTAAGTGCGTGTGTACTGACCAGCCTCCCAATGTCCGTCTCATCGTTTCGATGGGGCGGGCTATACCGGACGTGCTGACAGCCTCCCAGACGAAACGCTGATTCAATGGGCTATAATGCTCGATCCTCCATAGGAGGATCGAGCTTTGTAGCGCTGAGCGCTATAACTGCGCTCACCGAGGTGGCAAGACGGGCGTCAGAGTGGAATGAACGTCAACTCTCACGGACATTCCTTCCGCTCTCAAGTGCGCTTGTGTTACCGTGGCTTAAGGTGATTTCTTTCTGTTAGGGTATTTCATTTCTGGTCCTTCTTGGAACTTGGTATTGTTATTTTTGCTGAGTCACTGTTAATGTTTTATATTCACCTACATGGGTTCTCACGGCTTATTTTGCAATCCATACTATGTAGGTATTGGTAATTCCGTGGTTTCAATAAATGTTATATTTTAGGCAATAAATTCAATTACATGTCGGTCATTGTTCTGTTTAACACTTTGTTCCATTCCATCGCATCTGGGGCAGAAAATGTAACAAAGACAAAAATTTTGCATCAAGACATATCTGTTTCCAAAACAATAAGGCCCCTATTACATTCCTCGCGCATTTGGTTTTGCATGAGCAAATGTGCATTTGCACGAGGGGCAAAACCCTTTGCGCTGAATGTCGTATTACAATGTTCGCGTTATCGTTTAACGCGGATGGACCTGTGCGAGCGTGATGAACTGCGCGCGTCCTATACTCAACATTGTGAGCGCAAATTCGTTTGTGCGCTGGTATTACAATCGATGTGCATCTTTTTACGAACGACGTTTGCGCGCATAATTTTAACATCTTTGAAAAGCTGGTGGTAACTGCAAATCGGAACGTCCTGGCCGAAACGAAAACCACCAACACGAAAAAAAAATACAGCACAGTATAGTTACACATTCTACACATACCCAAACAATAAAATTGTGAATCCGTGCATATTTTTTATTATTGCTGCAGCATGTATACTCAGATTTACTTTGACAGGTGCAAAAACCTAAGTGAGTCAATTACGGTAAATTGATGTCAATTAAGGTTCTTCATTCTGATTGGCTGAATCCCGTGAAAAAAACAGTCCGCACACAGATTTACGTGCGCTACCTTACTGCGTGCGTATTACTCTTCGTTTTGCGCGTCGTTTTTACGAATGTTATTTTCGGACGGATTGTGAGAAAATGCGTTCGGATCGTAATACCACCGTTAATTTTCGCGCGATGACGCCGGACGATGCGCAAAAAAAATTTGCACTGCGCAAAAGAAATTACGCAGAGAATGTAATAGGGGCCTAATTGTTGCTACTTATTACTATTTCGACAGAGTTTTTTTATTAGGTTATTGCAAACTTATAATATATATATATATTACTGTATATAATATATAAAGTTTTGCGTGTGGACACTGCTTATTTTCGGAGCTGTCTGCAAAAGAAAAACGAACGAGGGAAATTATTACGAAAATGAAAACATCAAATTCCAAATATATATAAAGAAAATGTTTTTATTTAAAGTGTTAAATACCACCACCGTTATTAATATGCTTTACATTAGTTGGTGCTCATTGCAGGACTAATCTGCCATTTCATCCAACTGTTAATTTCTTTTTGCTTTTTTTTTTTTAAACATATTATTTACAAGACTGCAGTCGACACAGGGACAGTGCAATATCCGCGGCCTGAGCCGTGAACAGAGCTGCAGACGTTATGTGAAATAAAAAAAAAAGAAAATACATCAACCTTTTATTTGTTTTTTCTTGAAAATAAATACTGCATAATGATACGTATGTACAAATCTTATATATGGTCTTGTTCTCCCTATAAAAATTAGAAAGGAAAATGCATCTTGGGATTTTTTTTTTTGTATTTTCAGAAAATAACATATTACACTGCATTTTCAATACCAGTAATTGTTGTTTTTTTATTATTATATGTGATATGATGATACTGCAGATGGTAGTTTATTTTTTGTTGCTTTTTTTTGTCATTTGCTGGTTCACAACCATCTAGAGTTATTCTGAGAAACGGCTTTAGCAAGTTTGCACTTAAAAGAAGATTTGGTAAACTGCATGGTAAGACGGACTTAAATTTTTTCTCGGAATCTCATTAAATAAAAAAGAAAAAAGGCATTTCTGTTTTTATTGACATATACACTCATTTTTGTATTTTATTTTTGACTGAGGCTACATTTGGACTTTCAGGGACAGTTAATTTGGTTTTGGCCGGATGCTATTTATTTATATATATATATAACTGTTGTTTTTTTTTAAAAATTTAAATAGCAATTTATTTGAATTCTTATATATATAATATATATATATATATATATATATATATTGGAATTCAGATAAATTGTTATTTAAATTTTTCAAAAAAAACAACAGTCTGTGTTTGTCACTTGTCATGTGCACATTGATTTGTACATATATAAGCACATACATAAATAAGGTTATTCACATATAAAACACAAACTTACATGTGAGTAAGGGTCTGCGTTTAAACTAAAATACAGTATATGCATACAGAATATTTATGCACATGTTTATATTATGTAAGTTGACATTCTCCTAATATTTTAGATAGTGAATATAAGAAATCTCTATGAACTGATCCATATTTTTTTCCCAAAACATTGCTTTTGTAGGGCGTTGTTGTGATAAAGAATTTTATCCTGTAAAAGAAAAATGATTTTAAAAAATCTGTTATTTATATATCGAATTCAATAAATCCCTATATATCGATCCATATTTTTTCCCCTTAATTTAATTTTGTAGGGCCGTATTGTCTAAAAGCAACTTTTCCTCTAACAGAGAATTTATTATTTTTTTTAAAGGAGAACATTTATACGAATATTTAAATATTTAATTAAATAAATCCGTATTGATTAATATTTGCCCTATTATTATTTTGTTAGGTCAAAAAGTGATTTTTCCATGTAGAGGAAAAAAATAGTAATAAGAAAAAAACCATGGTATTTATAATTTTTTTTTAAAGGAGAACATTTATACGAATATTTAAATCTTTAATTAAATAAATCCGTATTGATTAATATTTGCCCTATTATTATTTTGTTAGGTCTGCAAGGTCAAAAAGTGATTTTTCCATGTAGAGGAAAAAAATAGTAATAAAAAAAAAAACCATGGTATTTTTTTTTTTTTTAAAGGCGAACATTTATACGAATATTTAAATCTTTAATTAAATAAATCCGTATTGATTAATATTTGCCCTATTATTATTTTGTTAGGTCTGCAAGGTCAAAAAGTGATTTTTCCATGTAGAGGAAAAAAATAGTAATAAAAAAAAAAAAACATGGTATTTATTATTTTTTTTTTAAAGGAGAACATTTATACGAATATTTAAATCTTTAATTAAATAAATCCGTATTGATTAATATTTGCCCTATTATTATTTTGTTAGGTCTGCAAGGTCAAAAAGTGATTTTTCCATGTAGAGGAAAAAAATAGTAATAAAAAAAAACCATGGTATTTTTTACACATCGAGCTCAGAACTGTACAACAAAATATTGTGCAATCTGACAGCAGAATTCAGCTTGCTGCCCTGAAGTGTCATTACCTTATTTTGAAAAATATTACATTTGGTCACCCATATATTTGGACTTTATAACCACGCATACCAAGAAACCATTCCTTCTAACTTTTAAAGCACTAAAATTAAAAGTAAGAAAGTAAAAAAAAAAAATACATTTACTTGGTATGACTAAAAACTCTGAAATAGTGCAAAAAAAAATAACCCCACAAAAAACCTCTCATCTTTAAAAATAGTTTGTGTTTTAATTTTATTTTTAACAGTAGAACTTTAAAGTTTCACCCATAAATCAATAATGCTGGGTGCTGAAAAATTTATTTATTGAAGACATTTTACAATGGCCACGGAATTCCAGTATTTTTTACTGTAAGACTAAATTTGATGGTGGAAAAAAATATAAATAAAAATCAGTTACCATGCACTGTACAAGATATTGCAAAAAGGATCAAATATCTTCTATAATCAAATACATGCGGAATTATCTTAGGTATTCTCAAGCCATGTTGCAAATGTCTTTTGAACATGCTTGAAGTAAATAAAAATTTGCTATTCAATAAGTGTCAAGGTCACCAGTGAAAAAATAAAAAATAAATAAAACAACAAGATAATGTTTACTGCAATGCAGCACTGGCCCTGTTGACACTTAGAGGGTTAATCATTTGACCGCCGGAGGGTAAATCACATATCGCTTCACACAGCCCTCCGGCAATTAAACAGCAGAACAATTTTTATTTTTTTGTCAGACAATCCAAGAATGCAGAAAAAAATAGTCTGCAAAACTTGTCAAAACCTTGGAGGAAAAATGTGATCAATGGACAAAGGGTTAATGAATTCGAAGAACTGGTATGGAGTCAGAAAAGAGGTGTTTGGTGGCTACATGAGACGGACTGATACAATGCATCAACTGGGGACTGGCGAGAAGAGCAATGATAGAAAGACGTACAATTTGCACAAAAATGTTAAACTTTACAAGGCTTGTAACTTTTACATTTAAATAAATTGTATATGTTACATTTATTTCTTGTCACATAAACAGAATTTTAAATATTTGCTAGAAAGAATTTTTTTTTTTAAATTTTATTTTATTCTTTATATACGTCTGCAAAAACACAGACCATGATTTAAGAATGAGGAAAAAAAGTGGTTTGTCTTCATTTCACGCCGTTGCATTCTCTCCCCCGTTAAAACCATGCACTAGTGAAATTTAAATTTTCTTAAAAATCATATATAAATAGTTGAAAATGGCTGTTTCGTTTTTTTTGTCGTTTTCGTTTTATTTCATTTTTTTTTGCAATTTGTAGCCCAAAGAAAATATTTTTCTCATTTTTAGAGTTCACTTAGATCTGTGTCCATGCAAAAAAAAAAAAAATATATAATAATAATAAATTAAAAAAATAAAATTAAAGAATTTCATTTTAAATCTCTTGCAGTACTGAATAACCACAGGAAAAAAAAATCAAGTGTAGAGAAATAATTGGTTATTCTCATATCTATGCTTTTTCCAGAGCAGTTGTCTGTACATTCTTTTTTTTCTTCTTTAGCAACTTTCGCTTAATAACACTGGGCTCCGGAGTTCTGTCCATCTCACTTTCCCTTCTTGTCATGTTTAGCAACCTTCACGCCGGCGTTCTTGGCTCTCTTTCTTAGACGTACCCAATCTTTGGGGGCAAATATGAAAAGAAAAAAGTTGCAACAACATGATATGCCTCTGAAGATGACTTCTGTTGCATGAAATATTTTTTAAATATTTTTTTTTCCAGTGTCAATAGTCCATGGCTTCAGATTCAACTAGAACTGAGCTTCACTAGTCTAGAAACCCGGTGGTCTTTTTAACTCCACTCCTTCACCTGAGAGCCTTCTTTAGTGCACAATATGTGCAACTTCCGCTGAGAACACAGGATCGCTTGGTATCCCTAGAAACAGGCCCAGAAGACACAACATTAAGC
Organism: Leptobrachium leishanense; assembly: GCA_009667805.1. Classification (NCBI taxonomy): domain Eukaryota; kingdom Metazoa; phylum Chordata; class Amphibia; order Anura; family Megophryidae; genus Leptobrachium; species Leptobrachium leishanense. The sequence continues at coordinate 49,737,756 of CM019067.1, read as the reverse complement.
ATGCAGCGTTTACCAGGGTATGCGACCTGTCATATGTAGTTTTGTTGAGATTCCACTTGGGGTTTTTTTGTAACGCTGGTTGCAGATACAACAGTTTTTAAATTTTTTCACAGACGCTAAGAACGAGCATAAGAAGGTCCTGTGGAACTGTCAAGAGATGACTGAGAAGCTCTTCTCGTCAGAGGAGCCAACGTGTGGTCTAGAGATGAAATAGGGAAAAGTTTAAACCATCCTATCACCATGTTGGACAGCTCCAGATCATCTAAAAGAATCTGGGCTACACCCATGAAGGACTTGTGATCCATTCGTCCATAATCTCCCCATACGATGATCTGTTATCAGGAAAAAAGAAAATCCCAATTAGATCGCTCTTCCTTTAAAGATGGAATCAATGTCAAGAGAACCCAAACAGAGAATCCCGATCACGTGGCACATATTTATTCTTACAAAAAGAGAAGTCATGATTTTAAACGGGCAATAAAGTAAATATACATAATTACACACACATAAGAATAAAAAAAAATGTGTAAGAGAATGCAGGTCAAACTCTATAGCGGGCTGCCAAGCATTCCCGGCTCAAACACACATACACACGCAAAAATAAATAATGGGGTCAACAAGAAACTCTGGTGGGACAAGGACGTCGGTCACGGATATCAAACTCTGGCACCCCAGATGTTCCTTGACTGGGTCTCCCATAATTCGATAGCTATCTGTTACATTCAAAGAATTCTGGGACTTATAGCCCAACATCATCTAGGGAAGAGGGCCATAGTCTTACATCCCTGATGTAGGCCATACTGGTGGACAGTTGGGCCCCTAATCTAGACAGCACATTGAAGGGAATGGACCTTAAATACGGTTGGTGAAAACCCACCTAGGCGATTTCAAGACTGGTGACGGAAAATATATGGACGGAGGACACTCTGGCTTATTGCATGTCTCTTGACATGATGTGGTTATGTGGATAAATTATTTGTATGGACCCCCTTCTATTTGGTGGAAGCAAGAGGGGAAGCTTGGTGCAGTTGCCACGTGGACAGAAAGGGCTCTTCTGCAATATCATTGTGCATGATTTACTATTAATGGCCTTATTCATGTTGCATATAAGATTTGATAGTAGGGACATCATTTTCAGGACCGCTATCAGGGAAGTGACAGCCCATGAAATGTTAAGGGGCCCAGTACCTCAGGGAGCTCTGGCCCTAGCCAACCCCTAAGAGCCACAGATACAAGGATCCCTCTATGCCATTCAGGACTGGCCCACCAAGATGCCAACAAATTTCCTGGTGGAAAACAGCATCTTGGGCTGGTAAGAACGATCTGACTCATCACTAAGGGACTGATTGTTGTGTTCCTTACCATGTAGAGGTGCACACTGAAAGCTCTCCCACTAGGGAACACTTTTTATCCCCTTTATTGGACCACGAGGGGTTCTGCCCATTCCCAGAAAAAAAATGTAACCGGAAGAGAAGGCAAAGTGGTTAATTTTTAATTAGTCTACCGAAATGGGCAGCTAGGGAGGGGGGCCCTGGCCTGTGGTTTAGTAAGGGGCCACAAGATTTCTGATGGCTTCCACTTGAGCTCACTTGAACTCTAGTTAATCCATATAGGACATTGTGTATTAAATGGGAGGCTCTTATGACAGCCTCCTGATTGAACTGACATTTTTAACATACATTTTTAAGTATTTCAAGTCCATGCATTTGCTCGTAGGCAGTTATTCACTCATGACAATACATGTGTGTACTAAAACATTACCTGCAGTACTTTTCCCTGCGGAGATTCTTCAAACGATAACAACTGCTGATATAAAGGCTCCAGCGTTTTTCTTGCTACCTTTGTTTTCTTTTTGGCTATGCAGGCTCCGTTCTCTATAAGGTACACCTTTACATAGGGTGCTGCATGAAGAGAAGCAGAATGTGTCAGTTGTACAAGAAAGTAGGGCCTCGAGATGTGTCATGAAAATAAGGGAACTCTTCTAGATAAGAAATACATTTGCTGAAACAAAGCTCAGGCCCAATTCCAAGGTTGTCGTTAATAAGACAGACATTAATTGAAAAATCCTGCGCTAGCCGTTATCCATTAGCTTCTTGCCTTTAAGCATCAGTATTCCAAGACACGTGGCAAGACGGTAAAGTTGGCTGGAGACATTAAAATTTCTTAGCGAGATGTTAAATTGTGAAATTAATGAAAATCGTATAAATTTCTTATGAAATAATAATCCCTGACATATTGGAGGCTTGGCTGATAAGTCCAATATATAACGTGTTGTATTCACGTGCAGAGATTATATCCGACACCAGCCAGGGCCGGTGCTCCCACTAGGCAAGCTAGGCAACTGCCTAGGGTGGACTGTTGCCTAGGGGCGCAGCCGGCCCCAACCTGGGTTCCATTATTGTACCTGTTACTCATTATGCAGCAGCTTGCAAAGCCGACATTGTCTGCTCGTGGACCCTGCAAGCGGCGCACAAGGTGGGTGTCTTATGGTGACGTGCAGGCACCACCAGAGTCAGATTAAAGAAAAAAGAGGAAGAAGAAAGAAAGGCACAGAAGGAAGAGAAAGGCACGAAAGAAATAAATAATGAGGCACAGAAGAAAAAAGGCACAGAAGAAAGGAAGAAAAAAGAGCAGATGAAAGAAAGAGGCAGGGGAAAGAAAAGAAAGAGGCAGGGGAAAGAAAAGAAAGAGGCAGGGGAAAGAAATGAAAGAGGCAGGGGAAAGAAATGAAAGAGGCAGAGGAAAGAAATGAAAGAGGCAGAGGAAAGAATTAAAGGCAGAGGAAAGAAAGAAAGAAAGAAAGGCAGAAGAAAGAAAGGCAGAAGAAAGAAAGAAAGAGGCAGAGGAAAGAAAGAGGCAAATGAAAGAAAGAGGCACAGATGAAAGAAAGAGGCACAGATGAAAGAAAGAGGCAGAGGACAGAAAGAGTCACAGACCGATCCCGGGCCCGACCAGCGGAGTGGTAAGATGGGCATCGAACGACCGCGTGCAGCAGTGTGTGTGTGTGTGTGCACCCGTGCACAATGTGTGGCACACCGCGCGCACAGTATGTGTGTTCCCCCCCGCATTTCAACAGTTAACAATTTTTTTTGGGAGGGGGGACGCAAGTAGCTGGTCTTGCCTAGGGCGCAAAATGGTCTAGCACCGGCCCTGATTCCAGCCGTAGTGTAGACTTATTTATTTATTTATAAAGGATTTTAGCAGGAAGGATACATTGAGATTTCTCTAGTTTTCAAGTATGTCCTGGGCTTAACCAGAGCCTTAACATCTTCATAGACTTCAACTGCTCAGGGATGTTAACCCCAGGATTTACGCGTTATTATGAGCTTAACACCAGCTTTAAGAAGATCAGCGATTTCCCTGGCTTGCAGTTAGACATTAAGTTTATTCAGCACCTTTGAATAGGTCACTATTCTTGCATTCCTTAATGACTTGCACTTCCCATGTTATGTATAGTTGACGACAAGTACAATAAGCGAACGCAAGTCACGAGACGCTAAGATCAGAACGTCTCCTTTAAAGGCACGGGTTGGAATAGGACATGGGAAAGTAAGAGGATAATGCTTGCCTTTGTTGTGTGTTTTGACCACTAAGCATAACAACAGTCTTGGAATAGAGCTCCTGGTTTAGGGGAGAATAATCTCTTTCCAACATATTCTCAAATAATCTTACATGAATTGTATTTTATCGCCATCCTATTTGAACTTTACAATTCCCATTTCTGTTCTCGAGACTTAATGGCTCATATTGAGTGAACAGACAAGGACGTTTTATTTACATTATGGAAACATTCATTGGATTTCATGAAGTGTGATTGAGTATTAAGACCGGAATCATTATGAAATGTCAATGAACGGAGGGGACTGCCATCACAACGTCTACAAATATTAAGTAATCTGTATGGATGGAAACAATGGATTGAAGACTCACCTGGCAGTGTCTTCGATCCTGGTTTGACAACAAGACCACGTGCTCTTATCACTTCCACCTCTAACTGTCCTTTCTTGTCCACCATCCCAATCTGTATGTCTCCTGCACAAACAAATGCTCATCAATTGCTTTTACAGACGTTAATAATCCAACATCAGAAAAATACCCTACATAACTTCCAATGTATACTAAAAATATCACTATAAACTAAAGATCTTATGATGGAACTCCATAATCCATTAAATAATGGCTAGGAGGGATAATGCCATGCACATACTGCAAAATTCAAAGAGTGAGTGTCACTCGACATTATCTGATTTACCTAGTTTACCCAGCAAAGAGCAATGCCTACACACACACATATCTACACCTACATCTCAAAAGTCATAAAAGAGATTTAAATTTGGGTCCGTATGATATACAGACCCTTGGTAATGGAAATTAAACACTTCTACATCCATTTCCATCAAATCATGTTTGCACATCCAAAAATAGGCAGTGCTGTTCTAGCTCATGGAAGAAGGAACTGAAGGGGCACAGATGGGACAGCTCCCCCCCGCCAAGTTATTCTCATAGACACGCGTGTAGTGTGTGTCTGGGAAGGCGGATTTGTTGTATGGTTGGAGTTTATACTTTAGTTTACTTTAGTGAATGTGTCCTCCCTGACGCCCGCAAACACTTCAGGAATTCCCAGGAGAGGTGGGATCCATCACGGCCAGAGGGCACGCTCGATTTAAGCCAATCATTTAAGATTGGCTTAAAACCGAGTATGCACCTCGCTCCGCACAGCACGTCGGGAGGTGTAGTTTTCTGACCTCCGGCTCCAGCAGGCAGGCTCTTCCACTGCGTCGTCTGCCAATAGTCAGCCCCACCCCGTTGCGCAATTCTCCACACATTCTGGATGTGAGGAGAATCGCGCAGCTCCTCTGCGGTGACGTCAGGACCTCGTACGGGGAGGGGGGGGCTATCGGTGGACGACGCGGTGGATGAGCCTGCCTGCTGGAGCCGGAGGTCAGGAAACTACACCTCCCGGTGTGCTGACTATTGGTGAATGATTCACTGCGTTGGTCATCTCGCTCCACCGGCCATCTTATCACAAGTAAGAAGATGGGTGGCCGGCGGCTTCATATTTAGTTACAACTACAACATTCTAGAGCAGAGCACCCTGGCCTGAGGGGTATCCTGTGTTAGGAGAACCTCAAAGGATTTTAATTGTTTACCGATACAGTATACTTTTAAAATTTTGCTCCTCGCGTTAAATTCGAGTCTTGAGTATTCTCTCATTTCCATTATAAATCTCTATCCATCGCATTATATTCGGGTCACGCTATACTCAAGTATCTACGGTATTCGTTTTTTTTTTTTTTAATGTGTCTACAAGCAGTTAGCAACCTTGAAAAGTCACAGTACATTTGGGACCAACATGGTATCTCAACATCTGTTGATGTACTCCCATTCGTCTTCCAAAGAGAGAGGAAGATGTTTTTGAAAGGAAAATTAAATCCACACACAAAAGAAACTAATTTCTGTTATCTTTTAAGGTAAGTCTGAATAGAGCTGCCATTTTTTTTAACATAGTGATGTTTCTATTGGCAATATCAAAATGTGACCTACCCATTGGTGGCGTTGCCAAAGTCTGTCGACCAACCATTTGTGCAGGACCAATGCCATCTAAAAAATCAATGAACTGGCTATCAGATCCCAGACGCACGCCCGGAAATATAAGGCTGAGGGAGGAATCAAAGAAATGAACACATCAATAATTTCAGCCATTATAAAATTCAGATCGTCTTAGTAGATGGACAAATACACCAAATTTAGGACCTAAATACAAATACTAGCAGCTAAGCGAGGTCTTTTGTCGAATAAGCCATAAATTGAGAAACTAAAAGAAAAATTTGAGGAGCCAGTGGCTACTTGAAACCTGGATTTGTCAAGGCCTGTCTTGGCACATTCCATATTTATTTACCATTCTAAGCAAGGTCATCAACATGAAAACTAGTTACAGACATATGTTTGTGTTGAGAACTGTAGGAATAGGTGAAGAGAAAAATCGTGTTGGCTTACTTTCCCTCGGAGCTGTAACTATTCATGCTTCCATCTGTGGACTCCCTGCTTGCCTGGCGTGTCATCCAGTTCCTCATTTCAACAGCAAGACCCGTTTCCGTACTCCTTTGTATTGTACTCTTCAGCTTCTTACCTCCAACCTCTGCAAAGTTGAATAATTAATAGTTTTAAGTACAAAATCTAATAGTTTAGCAATTTATATTGAACACATTTACGTATATCTTCATTCTATCTGGCAATGACACAGAGAGCATTTTGTTAAGCACCAACGCATTTCACAACCCAACCTTTGAAAATGCAATAGGACAGCTGACTCCCTAGGTTATATCAATGTTCTCTGTAAGGATGGTTACACGTGAGGTTTATTGAACGCGACAACGTAACGGACAGGAGTTTAATTCCAAGCAAACAGTATTTTTGTAGGAAAAAAATGTTAGAAATGCAATACAACACAATCCAATCAAACAATCAGTCCATGAATTAAATTCTTCAAATTCCGTGATAATGTCTGCTTTATATAGACTATCTGAAATTACACTTCTAGGGAAAAATTATTAAAAAGTTATGATTTTGTATAAATATCTGGTACTTTAATAATAAATAATAATAAGCAAGCATGGTTCACACGCTCTGTAATACGCAAGCTTGCCTACTTAGCATTTCAGCTGTGACATTATGTGGAGAATAGAAGAGCAAAGGGCAATAACACACAAGAAGAGAAGGTCTCTGACACGTCAGAACATAAAGCTGTTGCTTCTAGGTATCGTCTTGTTAAAGAAAGAGAATCTGAATAATGGGAATATGAAAGTCTTCAATAAACGGGCATAACCCGTAAAACGTTATAGATTTACAAAGAGAGGGATACCACCGAAAATACACCGAAATGGTATATTGGCCCATTATTTAATAAAATGTATATATAAACAAAAAGTATGTCTAAACCGTCAGAAGGGCGAGCTCTAAAAAGAAAATTTAAATAAAAGAAAATAAACATTAAACATAATTACACGAGTAAAATGTTAAAATTAATAATAAAAATGCAAAAAAAATGCCATTTAAATAAAATTTAAATAATAAAAAAATATAACCCTCTTATCTGGTATTCTGAAATCTGAAATACTCCAAATTCCAGTATATTTTTGAGCGGCGACATGACACCAAAAGTGAAACATTCCACACCAAATGTCATGTGATGAGGATGTAAGTTATTAAAAATATTGTACAAGATGAATTTTGGGCTATGTGTATACTGTGTATATGACACATAAATTTATTTACTGTTTAGACATGTTTCGCACCCCTGTGAGATCTCATTATCCCCTTCACTACCAAGGGATATTAAAAAAAAATATATATAGATATGGTTACGAGACTCAGACACGAGAGGCTGCGTTTTCCCAGAGCTCCGCTTTAGAGACTACTGATTTCAGTTTATTTGGCACTTATTTTTAGTTTTTGGCTATCAGTCTGGTGTCGCCTGCCTTGCTGAGCCAGCGGACGCACGGAGAAACCCTGCGCAGAACCGAGAGGTGGTCTTGGGAGTTCGGGAGACCCCTGGAGCGAAGACCGAGGCCTAGTGCGGGCGGCCATTTTGGGAGCCTGTGGAGGTGCCTAGAGTTACCGCACCGGCGGCAGAGTGTCCTGTCCCGGTCCTGACTGGAGCCCAGATGGGTAAGAAGACGGCGAAGCGGACAGACCCGGTATCCGACCCTGGCCAACGTGACATCCGCGACTCTCTGGGTAGCGGGCGGCTGTTTGCCGCGGGTCTCCCATCCCCCACCCTGCCTCCGGGATATGGTTCCTCTGATGAGGATGGCCTCACCTGGTCGAGGGGAAGTGGTGAGGAAGCTGATCTGCTCTCCTCGGAACCTCCGTTGCAGGATCAGAGGACCAGGAGGGCCTCTGCGAAAAGGGCTGCTAAGGCGGCTCGTCGAAGGGCTGCGCTTTCTGCCCCTTCCAACACTGCTGCTGTGCAGACCGCCTCGTCGGCCTTCCTGGCGGCGACCCCGGGGGAGGATGTCCAACTTGCCACAAAGGGCGACATTAAAAGAATGATGAACGACATGCGAGCAATGTGGAGTGCTGATGTGGCGGGGGTTAAAGCGGAGGTGATCCTGGTGCAGGAGCAAGTAGTAGAACTTCGAGACCGTACAACTACAGTGGAGGCATCGCAGACTCACCTGGCTTGTAGAGTGGACTCTCTTCAGATGCACATAGAGACTCTGTCGCGTACGGTGGAACTGTTGGACGCCCGACACCGCCGACGTAACGTACGCATCCGAGGGGTGCCAGAATCTGTGCAGCCTGGGGAGACTGTGGCGTACGCCAATCGCCTGGCGGGCCACCTGCTGAAGCTCTCTCCCGGCGCACCAGAGACTTTTGGTTTGGCGATTCGCGTCCGGAAATCGGCGGCGGCTCCAGAGACGGCACCGCGGGATATAATTGCGGTGACGCGAGAGATACCTACGAAACAAAAACTGATGTCGTTGCCTTCGGCGAGAGGTGTTGTTGCCTTTGAGTCGTCTGCAATAACCTTGTACAACGATTTGCCTTTTTTGACGTTGGCGGCGCGCCGGAGGTTTCGGGAGGTGGCGACCTGTCTTCGGGCTAGGGGAATTCGGTACAGATGGGGGGTGGCGGGCACCATGCTCTTTACACTCGACAATGTGCCGTATGTTTTTGGCACCCCGGATGAAGTGTGGTCGGTTCTTGCCCCCCTGGGGATTACCAGAGGCCCTGAGGCCATGGTAGCTGGCTCCTCAGCTTCGCCCTCTTTGGATCCAGGTTGAGGGTCTGCCGCCTTCTTCCCTCGTCACCGTAGAGTTCGAGACAGGATACCCGTAGTTTCTTAGATTCCCCCCGGTGTTTATTATCAAGCCCCCCCCTCGCATGATGTCCCGGCTTCTGGTTATTGTATCCCCCTCTTGACCCCCCCTTTTATTATTTGTTCCCCTCTCTTGCCGTACCTTATCTTGATGTCTTACCTATTACCCATCATTTTTTATTTTCTCTTTCCCTCATCCCCCCATGTCTTCACGATTATTTTATCTCCCCCTTGGGCATTTTTGGGCTATCTCGAGGTATACCCTCGAGTGCCCTGGCCTCGTGACTTCTTCGCTCCTTGGCCTCCCATGGCCCCTTTGGCTACAGGGGTAGCGCCAGGACTGTCACATTTTTGGCCTTTGCCACGTTGTTTCTATACCCCCACCCCTTTTTTTTTTTTTTTTTCTTCCTCCTCCCCCCCTTCCCCCCCTCCCGGCATCCATCTCCCCCCCCTCACAGACTGAGCTTTTCCTTTTCTGATGAGACCCCCCAACTGGGGACGTTCTCTCCCTGATTTTTCCTATGCTGAAGAATTGCTGTTCATGTTTTAGCAGAGTTTATGCTGGAGTTCCCCAGCCGGAGACACTTCTTTCACTTTCAGATGACACTTTTTACTGTACTTTTTACACTTGATGTGCTACTGCTGATGTGATATGTGACGTTTTGCTTTTGTTATACCTTCTATGTATGATATGTTGCTGACAATATCTCAAAATAAACAAAAATTTTGAATACAAAAAAAAAAAAATATATATAAGCCTGTCAGGAGCCAGTGATTTTTTGGAAAATCATTTTAATTAGTTATATAGTAAGAAATATTAGGGAATATTCCCAATGTGTTCCTTACTGTAATAACCTTTTTGACGCTTACATATCGAGACGCTTCATTTGCACCAACAATGGAATACAGTCCTTATTTGGCAGAAGGATGTCACCATCTGCTGGCCAAAAGGAGTTACTGTAGTTCTGGGCTCCATGCAGGAATCAGCAGGGGAGATGTCAGGCACATTCCCAGCTGGTTCTAAAAAGTGTTAGTGGGGGGCGGCGCTGACTCGCAGCGGAGGAAGTCGTGCTTTGGATGTGCTCCTCATTAAACGACTCTTTCATACTGATTATTGGCACGGTTTGCCTCCTGACTGCAAATTTACCGGACCCCAGAGTTGCTGGCAAGCTGGGGAGGTGTCCCTGCACCCTCTTTTTGGACTATCCGACCCGTTCACGGTAATTCCGCCGTCATCTGCGGCCTAGTTGGCGGCGGCCATCTTGAGGCCTGGGTGGTTAGCCGGCTGCTTCCTGCTGCAGTGTACCTAGTATACCCGACGACGAGACAGGATGGGGAAGAAAAGTGTTAAGAAGACTGATGAGGCGGAAGGCCCCCTTCAGGGCGATATTAGGATCTCAATGGGAGGAGGTCTGAGGCGACGGCAGGATGGTTCCTCGGCATTGAGAGCAGATGGCGGCCTGACAGAACCGGAGCTCCTACCATGCTCCCAGGTAGATACTATACTGGCGGGGCCCATGACTAGGACTGGTAGTGCCTGTGCGGAGGCGGCAGACAACGGGCTTGAAGCGCGTGGCTCCTCGCAGCAAGCGGCAGCACCGGTACGGGAGTACACGCCGATGCGGCCTAATACGGTTGCCGATTTGGACGACTCGAGGCCCTCTACGAAAGGCGATATCCGCCGCATACTTGACGAGATGCGGGCTGTGTGGAAACAGATCTTCAGGAGGTAATGGGGGAGGTAACGGAATTGCAGACCGCAGTGGAATCGGTACAGCAGCAAGTGGAGGTGACAGAATCATTGCAATCTCAACTGGTGACTCGTGTGGACTCACTTCAAACCCATGTGGACTATATCTCTAGGGCTCTGGAGTCGATGGAGGTCCGACATAGACGGCGCAATGTGCGGTTTCGGGGGATCCCGGAATCGGTACCCTCTACTTCCCTTTTGGAACTTGTGAACCGAGTAGCTCGCCACCTTTTACAACTATCACCGGACACTCCTGGAATTTTTGGTAATGCGGCCCGTATCCGCAAAGCAGCAACAGCCCCAGCAGAGGCACCAAGAGATGTTATCGCGATCGCTATAGACCTTTCGGCTAAACTGCGCCTGATGGCTCTACCTGAGACTCGCTCTCCTTTTATTTTTGAGTCAACCCGCTTGTCCCTTTTTACTGATCTGCCCTGCCTGACGCTTATGGCCCGGCGCAGGTTCCGTGACGTGACGGCTCGACTACGGTCCGAGGGGATCCGCTACAGGTGGGGAGTGGCAGGATCTCTGGTGATCTTTCATAATAACATCCCTCATACTGCAGCGACCCCTGAGGAGGCCTGGGCTTTGTTTCCTCTCCTCAGTTTATCGATCATATCCCTGCAGGTTCAGGACCTCGCAAATGTTGCAGTTGGAGACACCGATCCCAGTTGAGTGACCCCCCCACCCTATCCCTGTGATTTACCATCTGTCACATTGCGGTCCGGAGGTTTTATGCCTCCCTTACATTTATATTGGAGGACTTGTTATGTCTGGTGGACATTTTGTTTGAGGACACTCCACGTTTGATGGACAATCTGTACTCTTGTCGTATCCTTGTCCGGAGGGGCGTTTTTTGTGTGTTTTTGGTTTTTTTTTTTCCTCTTTTTTCTTTTCTTTCTTTTTTCTCCCCCTCCCTTCTCTTTCACCCCCCCTCCCACTCCCTTCCTTCCTTTCGATTTTGGGTTGTCCTGAGGCGCGCCACCATGGCCGCTACCATGGCTCTGCCTGTCATGTCTGGCCCTTGGGTACCCTGGTCCTGTGACATTTTTCTTCCACGGCCTCCTATGGACTTATCGTCCTAGGAGTGAGCCGGGAACGTCACATTTTGGGTCATTCGCCCCCCTTTTTTTTTTAACATTCCCCCTACCGGATTTGCTGACAGCCCTATCGATGCCGTTTGCTGATTGACCTCACTTGTATATCTTTCTTATGTGATGTCCTCCTCGTTTTCTGCTATTATTTGAATACGAAAAAAAAATATAAAGTGTTAGTAACTCGGACATCATGTCCATGGTGCTAAAACGTTAGTGACATGTTCTGGAGCCCAAATGCAAATGAATTCTGTTTGCAATAAATTTAATTAATTTCCATTGCTCCTGTGGAACACTATCAGGGCTATTCAGAGAAAGGTGAAAACCTTGAGAATTGCCAGGAGAATGAGCAATTTAGACCAAATAGCCAATTTGGAAAGTGAACTAAATGGGAGAATTTTTTTAGTTTGGCTATTTTGACCTAGAATTTCTCCAGTCATTCTCAAGGTTTTCACCTCTTTCTGAATAGCCATGTATCAGGGTTATTCAGAGAGCGTGAAAAGCAGGAGAATGACTGGAGAATGAAAAATTCTAGGTCAAAATAGCCAAACCAGAAACATTCTCCCTTTCATCTCACTTTCCAAATCGTCTATTTTGACCTAGAATTTTTCATTCTCCAGTCATTCTCCTGCTTTTCACACTCTCTGAATAACCCTGTATATTGTTTATACTCGACATTGGGGCACCAGGAGGTGTTTTGCTGATCGAGTACACAGTAGTTGATTTGGGTAGTGAAGGAGTTAATAAATGCAAATAGTCCAAAATCCCAATATTTGAAATACTTCAATTCCTAAGTATTTCAGAAAAGGGGTCAACCTGTAGTGTGTTTCACATATAATAGACACGAGCGTCAGAAAGAGGTATAGCCATTCTATACAGTTTCTATAAAGAAGAGGTAAATTCCCATCATGTTTGAGGATTATTAGGGATATAGTTATTGGTTAGCATTTTTCTTTCCAATATCTAATACACAGCAAAGTATGAATAATGGATCCTTGAGAATAGAGACCCAATACCTTTTCGACAGAAAATGAACACGCCATAGAAAAAGTTAAAAGGTAACTAAATACAAGAACACAAAGCGGTCAGGTCTTTATTAGGAGAAAGTAATGTAAGGTGGATTAGAGCTACTGTTAAGGTCCGTATTAGTAATAAGTGGCGGAAAAAAAATACTAATGTGACAATAATAAGTTCAAGAAAAAAGCAGCCAATACACGACGAAACATTTTTTCTCTTCGACTTATTTTATAAGTTTTCTCATTTCTGGCAACAGATTCTGCTCCTTCTTTTGACGCAAGAGAAGAAGAAATTAAGCAAAAATGGAGCCGAATGTTATCGTTAAAGTTAACCTTAGATACAACCCTAAACGTAACCCTAACCCATACACAAATTGTAACCAAACCATACAGGATTATTCAGAGAAAGGTGAAAACCAGGAGAATTGACAGGAGAAGAGAACATTCTAGACCAAATAGCTGATTTGGAAAGTGAGATAAATGGGAGAATTTTTTTGGTTTGGCTATTTTGACCTAGAAATATTCACTTCTCCAGTCATAATTCAGAGTTTCACCTTTCTTTGAATAGACCTGCTCATTTCAAACCCTCACTCTAGCTCCCAAAAATGTATTGAAGGACGAAATTTCAATGCACCCCTCAATCTGATTGCTATATTTTATCCTGGTACCACACATGGAGATGCGTTCAGAATCCTACCTACCGAGCAAACAAGATGGCAAACAGCCAGTGGCGGCTGGTTATTTTCATTAGACCCGGCAAGTACCGGTTGGATGGAGTAGATGTAACTTCACTGCTCTATAACTGTGGAGACACAGGTTTGAATCCCGGCAAGAGCACCTCTCCAGTAAGTGTCCTTGGGCAAGACACCGAACGGTACATACTCACCACCCAGGAAATACTTGAAAACAAGAGAAATCTCAATGTATCCTTCCTGGTAAAATACTTTCTCAAAAATAAAATAATAAAAATAATGGGCATCCCCACCCCTTTAACAGCGTGACTCCACCCACTTAAGACATTACGTTCTAAAATAGAATAGAAAATTCTGGTAACTCGCTGATGATATCCTATTTGTAATCAGATAAAAAACTGCATATCACTAAGTCACTTTATCCTATATATATGATCACACTATACAGTCAGGTCTAGAAATATTGGGACATTGATACAATTCTAACATCTTTGGCTCTATACACCACCACAATGGAGTTGGAGTGAAACAAACACATGGCCAGGTGTGTGATATTCCCTCATTACCCCAATTACAATGTGCAGATAAAGGGCCCAGAGTTCATTTCAAGTGTGCTATTTGCATTTGGAATCTGTTGCTGTCAACTCTCAAGATGAGATCCAAAGAGCTGTCACTATCAGTGAAGCAAGCCATCATTAGGCTGAAGAAACAAAACAAACCCATCAGAGAGATAGCAAGAACATTAGGCGTGGCCAAAACAACTGTTTGGAACATTCTCAAAAAGAAGGAACGCACCGGTGAGCTCAGCAACACCAAAAAACCCGGGAGACCACGGAAAACAACTGTGGTGGATGACCGAAGAATTCTTTCCCTGGTGAAGAAAACACCCTTCACAACAGTTGGCCAGATCAAGAACACTCTCCAGGAGGTAGGTGTATATGTGTCAAAGTCAACAATCAAGAGAAGACTTCACCAGAGTGAATACAGAGGGTTCACCACAAGATGTAAACCATTGGTGAGCCTCAAAAACAGGAAGGCCAGATTAGAGTTTGCAAAACAACACCTAACAAAGCCTTCACAGTTCTGGAACAAGATCCTATGGACAGATGAGACCAGGATCAATTTGTACCAGAGTGATGGGAAGAGAAGAGTATGGAGAAGGAAAGGAACTGCGCATGATCCATAAGCATACCACCTTATAAGTGAAGCATGGTGGTGGTAGTGTCATGGCGTGGGCATGTATGGCTGCCAATGGAACTGGTTCTCTTGTATTTATTGATGATGTGACTGCTGACAAAAGCAGCAGGATGAATTCTGAAGTGTTTCGGGCAATATTATTTGCTCCCTTTCAGCCAAATGCTGCAGAACTCATTGGACGGCGCTTCACAGTGCAGCTGGACAATAACCCAAAGCATACCAAAGCAGACCTGCAAAAGCAACCAAAGAGATTTTGAAGGGACAGAAGTGGAATGTTATGCAATGGCCAAGTCAATCACCTGACCTGAATCCCATTGAGCATGCATTTCACTTGCTGAAGACAAAACTGAAGGGAAAATGCTCCAAGAACAAGCAGGAACTGAAGACACTTGCAGTAGAGGCCTGGCAGAGCATCACCAGGGATGAAACCCAGCGTCTGGTAAGGTCTATGCATTCCAGACTTCAGGCTGTGATTGACTGCAAAGGATTTGCAACCAAGTATTAAGAAGGGAAAGTTTGATTTATGATTATTATTCTGTCCCATTACTTTTGGTCCCTTAACAAGTGGGAGGCACATCTGCAAACTGCTGTAAGTCCTACACCGTTCACCTGAGTTGGATGTATGTACATACCGTCAAATTAAAGCTGACAGTCTGCAGTTAAAGAACATTGTGTTTGTTTCATTCCAACTCCATTGTGGTGGTGTAGCGCAGGCTACTTAAACCGTGTATTATTGTGTTTAGCTGTGTCCCAGGCTTGGACAGAGACATGCAGCCTGTCACAGCTGAGGAGGACTTACCCCTCCCTTTTTCCCTTTCTCTTCACTGTAAAAGGAAATTGTTTAAGACAGGAAGATGCAAAGGATTCTGGAACATGTAGTTTCAATTACAGAGGGCCTAATGCAATTTGTCAGGAAGAGAACTACACCTCCCAGAAGTGACTAAGGGAAGGCTGCGATTTCCAAGAGAGGAAGAGCACATGCAGAGCAGAGAGAAGCCAGAGAGGGTGAGACTGGCAGCGTGAAAGGTCTTGTGTTGCGGATTGTGCAAGCAGCTGCCCTCATGCATTCAGCGAAGGAGAGATCCAGTTGCCCTCACGTGTTGCCAGTACCAGCGGATCGTGCGTCCGGCTGTCCTTGTGCATTCAGTGAAGAAGGGGTCCGTCTGTCTTAGTGTGTGTTCCAGTGACAGAGGGAGCGACCGAGTACATTCAGTGGAGAAGAAATCCAGCTGTCCTTGTGCGTCCCGTGGAGAGGGATCCAGCTGTCCTTGAGTGATTCCAGCGCTAAGAGATAGCGATCGAGCTACCGTCCAGCAAGGAAGCGGTGAGCGTATCAAACGGAGAGAGGTATTCGGTCATCCTGCGTGAATTGATATTGCTAACTTTATTGTCTGGCCTAGTTCTACTGCCCGCGCAGTTGCAGCTAAAAGGAGGATCGCTGCAGTTACAAACCTTGTTGTTCTGTGACACTTCGCAAAGACTTCTTTCTCACTTTGTGGAATACAAATATGGTTTCATGTTAAAGGTACCCAACGATAGAAGTCAAAGGGCCCCAACGCTAGCAGACTGAGAGCTTATGTAATTATCACTGGCCAGTGGTTAGAGTGTACATGGTTTAGATTAGGTTACTGACATTGGTTTAGTTGATTATTGTCGATAATCGAACTGCACTGAAGTATGGTAAAGATTACTGTCTTGTTCATTCAAGATTTCGTTGAATAGTGATGCTAAATTAACTCATTCGATACGGTTATACTGTTGATTACTTTGTCCTACAGAGGGTTTGATCGCTAGTCCTAATAAACCCCTTTTTTATTTATAGTATAACTTTGTCTTGGTTTTACTTGGCGCCAGAGGTGGATGATCTCTAGAGTGAGATAGAAGGCCCGTCAAATACAGCAGCTCTCGCGGGACATATCACTACGCTGCTTTATCCTACAGTATATATATAAATCACACTGTATATAAGACAGCCGCACTGCATCCTATTTACTGTAATGTCTCTACTGAATGTGGTTGTTATGAGATATACAAAAAGGGAATAGAAAGGAGTGCAGCAACATAAACAGATCATTGCAAACACTACACCAAGGCACTTGATCCTAATAAATCCTGTTTAACTTCAACACCAAGATTCCAAGTTGTCAGGATAGAGAGTCACCCAGCACGCAGACAAAACCCAGTTAAGCGAGGAAACCCCTAATCTTAATGGCCAATAGTAAGCTGAACAGCATATATTAACAATACATATCCTGAAGTCCTGAATCCACAGGGACAAGAGAGATATCGCAGCACAAACACAAAGTCAGAGGTTAGAACACGGAATCTGTATAATATATAACCATACAGAGAATATAGAGAAAAACCAAAGTCCAGAATTCAGATACCATAGCCAAGGTCAGTACACATAAACCAAACAGGGACAGGAGCAGAAAATCAGAACTGAGAATACTTAGCCTGAATCAAACCAGGGGATCAAGAACACTGATAATCAGGAACACACTGGAGGGTCACTAGGAACCATGGCAGGGCACAGAGCTCATGCAGCTGCTTCTATTTAAACCTCTCCTAGGGCTCTGACCAGGTGCAGCAGTCCCAGATGCCAGAATGGCGCCCTTTCTGTCCAGGAAACCTCACTGCAGCACCAGTTGGCATGACAAAAGTCCAACATAAAGAGATTGCTGTAACCTTGACACAGCCGGTCAAATGTATGGAGTTGGTACGTTAAGAACATCTCCGGTTTAGAACATCCAGCCCCAAGTTTTAGACACAGTGTTCCATCTAAACACTTCTCTGTGGCCGGTACAGCAGCAAAGCAAGGCATGGACAGTAAAGCTGTATTTCTTTACATTTTCCTTTGAAACACTACTTGGAGGGAACACAATCCAAATGACAAAGTAGTATTGAGAATAGTATTGAGGATAAGGAAGGCCTGTACGGAGCCAGTCTAAGTTTAGGCTTGGAAGGAATGTTTCCGATGAATACCGTATTTTTTGCTCCATAAGACGCACTTTCTCCCCCCAAAAAGTGGGGGGAAAAGTGGGTGCGTCTTATGGAGTGAATGCCCCATGATATGCCTCAGCTCACCTGTCGCCGCCGCGTTAGGCTCCCTCTGAGCGTGCGTCCGGCGGCAGGAAGCTTGGGCACTCGCCTGGGGGAGCCACGTGACCACGATCTCGCGAGATCGCGGTCACGTGGCTCCCCCAGGCGAGTGCCCAAGCTTCCTGCCGCCGGACGCACGCTCAGAGGGAGCCTAACGCGGCAGCGACAGGTGAGCGGAGGCATATCCATGAGCTGCTGGGGCACATCCATGAGCGAGCTGGGGCATATCCATGAGCGAGCTGGGGCACATCCATGAGCGAGCTGGGGCAAATCCATGTGCTGGGGCAATATCCATGAGCTGGGGCATTATCCATGAGCTGGGGGACAGTATCCATGAGCTGGGGCATATCCATGTGCTGGGGCATATCCATAAGCTGGGGGGCATATCCATGAGCTGGGGGACAGTATCCATGTGCTGGGGATATCCATGTGCCTGGGCATATCCATAAGCTGGGGGGCATATCCATAAGCTGGGGGGCATATCCATAAGCTGGGGGGGCATATCCATGATCTGGGGGACAGTATCCATGTGCTGGGGCATATCCATGAGCTGGGGGACAGTATCCATGTGCTGGGGCATATCCATGAGCTGGGGGACAGTATCCATGTGCTGGGGCATATCCATGAGCTGGGGGACAGTATCCATGTGCTGGGGCATATCCGTGAGCTGGGGGACAGTATCCATGTGCTGGGGCATATCCATGAGCTGGAGGACAGTATCCATGAGCTGGGGGACAGTATCCATGAGCTGGGGACAGTATCCATGAGCTGGGGCAGTATCCATGAGCTGGGGCAGTATATCCATTATTACACTATTTGATTTCAGAATATTTATTTTCCTGTTTTCCTCCTCTAAAAACTAGGTGCGTCTTATGGTCAGGTGCGTTTTATGGAGCGAAAAATACGGTAATTGCTCTGGTGGTTAAGCCTGTGGCAAACACAGACGGTCAGTGGGATGCCGAGTCAAAACACAAATGCAACTATGGACGGATGATGGCGAGACAGTCAAAGTCCACGTGGTGTTATAGCCTCTTTTTCTTATATCATCCTGTATTGATGTATTCAGGCAAAGTATCACAAGTCAAGGTAGGATGTGTTTAGGACCAACAACTGCACCATGGACCCATTTTCTGATATAAACAGGTCCTAATAAAAGGCAATATGGAATACAATGGGTAAGAGGTGGAAATGTCCATGAGCAAGCCAGCCAGTGAAAGACCGACAACATGAAGGATGGAAAGAAAATGAGTGACGAGGCATAAAACAGACTTAGGAAATTGAAGAGGCGAGGGGGCAATGGAGGCTTTAGGGTCCATTCACTTGTAGTTTTAGCCTATGTTGCCTATGCACTGCGTGGTCCGTGTCCATCATAGATCATAAACTTTGTATCCACTCAATGAGCGAATCTTTTTATGATCAATACAGAAAATCCAACGTTGCACCAACGTTGACAATGTGAACCGACCATGTGGAAGCCATTGATTAAAGGCGACAGTAAGATGGTGAGAGATTGTGAAGAAGCGAGTCACAAAAGATATACAGAGGAAGGAAATTAAAGAATACGATTCAGCCACAGATAACAAAGAGAAGCTGAATAACGGAAAGAATATAAAGGTCTGCACATTGTGAGAAAATATGAGAAACTGTACAAGATAATAAAGTCAGATGGTAAGCGGATTCCTGGGATGTTACTGAGCAACGGAGAACATTTATTCAAAAAATATACAAACTGATGTATGGATTTGTAAAGCAGCAACATGAAAGGAGACGGACACGCACAACGCAAGCAACATATCCACGATATATTTAATAATCATCCTTCGTCACAAAAAAGCAAAGCATTGTTTATCGTATAAAGGTCAATGACAAACTCAGATTGTCCCGTCAGTGGTCACTTGACAAGAGCTACGAGAAGATCATGACAATGCAGTGGATCCCAAACCTGTCCTCAAGCTCTTCTAACAGGTCAGGTTTGCAGGTATCTGAAGCACAGGTGAGCTGATTTGCTGCTCAGTGATTGCAGGATTCAGTCTGCATTTCCCCAAGGTGATCCTGAAAACCTGGCCTGTAAGGGGGCCCTGAGGACCAGGGTTGGGAATCAGTGTTATAATGGAGGAAAAAACTGTGTAGAAGTTTGCAACTGTGATGCTGGAATTACCTACATTTATACAAAATGTTTAAATGACAATTATTATCCACACACATGAGTTTTATGGAAACTGGCTCCGTTAGCTGGACAGCACTTCAACCCTTCTTTAGACGTTCTTCTCTTCCAGCTTACCTAACGCCTTTTATTTTCCTCCAAGTTATCCCACTCTTAGGCCACATTGCTTTTTTTGGGCTCTATTCCATAGTTAAGGCTAATGTTGCCCTAGGATTAGTAAGTTTATCGTCTGGCATCAATGTTCCGATCTTGACGCTAAACTGGGGTTTAAAGGTTTTGTGCCTTGCAGCTTGCGCAAGTTTACTGTACTTTGCATCTCCCATATTTAAAATGGGGAACGCCATCTTTTTTTAGCATCTAGACAAGTGAGGTATTACAAAGTGTCGGCGCATATTTCCATTGGGACGCAAAAGCAAAAATTTTAACAACTCCTAACAGCTGGTGCTAAATGATTCTACAAATGCAAAAATCATTTAACACGCTGCAAAAAAAAACCTAAAATTTTTATACTCGCCTCTCATCCTGCGGTGAAAAGGATGGCCCGATCCGCCGTTTCTTCTCCCCGGGAGCAGAGTGAGACTGGGAACAAATAGTTCCTAGTCTCACTCTGCAATCACTCGCAACAGCGAGGATGCACAGAGCTCGCGGCCCGGAAGCACAAGCCTCCATGGAGTCCAGAGGATTCCATGAGCTGATACGTAAGGTGTTGCGAAAGTGCTACTGCGGGTATCAGGGAGGTTAGCACTGCGTTCCGGGGGGCTGAGATAGCACTTTCCCCGGAATAGGACGTTAACATGGAGATGGTAAGGGAGAATCTGCAAATTCGCACATTATCGTTAGCGTCAACTATCGATTATAGCCCTTTATTTTGCTTTTGCCTTTTTTTTTTTCTTTAGATATTGCCACCATTTAATTGCAGACGAATACCAACTGCCCTCTGGTTCATGTTCATATTTGCACCCCCCCCCTGCCTGCCTGGTTCTACTCTCCGCACATTGTATACACTTTTGATTGGCTTTCGCTTTATAACACCCCAAATATGTACACAAATAATCAGTGTTACATCTGATTTCTTTGTTATTGTGGTTTATGGCAGAGGTCGGCAACCTTGGCCCTGCAGACGGTTTTCATGAGGCTCAGCCAATCTAATGAATGGTTGAGCATCATGGGAATACATAGTTCCAAGACATCTGGAGGGCCAAGGTTGCTGACCCTTGGTTTATGGCTTTGTACATGCAAACAGAAGCGTCTGCACATTCACATTCAGATTTCAGATACCTGCGTACACAAAAGTCCATACTGACATAATGAAACATTTCGGAGAAACGCCACTACTATGCAAAAAAATAAAATAAAAATTAAATCAGATTATTGGACCCTGATTCGGCATTGTGATTTTATAGCGCTCACTGAGATCCAGCGCCCGTGAGCCGCTATGTTTAATTTATTTTTGATGTCACATCCATCGAGCATCGATATGTAAGCCTTGTACTGTCCTTTGTGAAATCTCTGACGGAAAGAGAAACGCACGGATCATCGGGTTGAGCTAATTTTGGCATATTGTGTTCTTACGCTAAAAGTCAATCTCAAGGCACCTTGAAAATAAGGTGTAAAAAATGGAAACCTGTGCAAGGCAAATGAACGATGAAAATAAATGCCACTAATTTGTGAGCAGACGTATTAAGTTATCGGAGACGAAGAAATCACATTTTACTTCGATTTTTGAAGATATATTCAATATATTCACCAAAACGTGGACAAGCTTTCATCGCAAGTTACTACCCAGGTCAGGAGTCAGCAACCGTGGCTCTCCAGATGTCTTGGGACTACATCTCCCATGATGCTCAGCCATTTAAGTCAGGTTAGGCAGAGTCCCGTTCAATACCTCAGCAGCTGCTGAATTGCTGCAGCGCAGCAATTCAGTTTGCTGCAGCAGTGTCATTGAACGCTTTGAATGCGAATTTTG
Organism: Leptobrachium leishanense; assembly: GCA_009667805.1. Classification (NCBI taxonomy): domain Eukaryota; kingdom Metazoa; phylum Chordata; class Amphibia; order Anura; family Megophryidae; genus Leptobrachium; species Leptobrachium leishanense. Next base: position 49,715,954 of record CM019067.1, on the reverse strand, counting down.
AATCCAAAATGGCCGACAATTTTTTTAATGAAAGATGCAGATTGTTTTTCGTATGACTCGGACAAAATATGATAAAGAAAAGCAGTCAGCACAATTCCGTTTTGTATGCACACACCACAAATGATAGTTTTTAATGAATAAACGTTATGTTTACTTCTGAAACAAAATATAAATTGAACTGTAATATATGTCTATGTGCAGGGGTAAATAATAAATAAATATTTTGTGCTTTGGTGAACAAAAACCTCAAAATTAACATTGCTGTACGGAATTGTTACTTGCTTCATGGTGGCGGCCATCTTGCTGTACGGAATTTTTACTTGCTTCATGGCGGCGGCCATCTTTAATACATCACACTTTAATACATCTCCTCGGGTCGCTGCAAGTACTAAGTTAGCAGTGCTGCGCGCTGAGCGGTAGAACGGCGTTCAATGGCAAGTTGCTAACTTAGGCTAGGGTCAGACTAACGCATTTTTATGTTGTCTGTGAAAAAGTGCGTTCGAACGAATGGACGCATTTTTTCACAGAATACGTGATAGCGGTCATATGATGTGCATTTCCGTCCGTGATTTTGTACGGATCATCAATAAAACACTTTTTGTGTCTGGACGTTATGTTGGCCGGACATTAGCAGCGTCTGATGTCTCCAATTCACGCACACACGCCGCTAGCGGACGCAGCGCACTCTGTACGTCAGTACCTGCGGTTTCACGTTCTCGAAAAAATGCGTTCATTTTCCACTTGCGTTGCGCAGCCGGACTTTTGTGCGACCGTACTTCGTATATTGGCCGTCATTGCCCGGCATCTGCTGCTAGTGCGGCCGTGATTAAGTGCGGCTGCACGCGCGTTCGCACTGCCGCAGTCTGACCCTAGCCTTAGCACTTGCAGCGGCTGAGGTATTGAACGTGCCTCTGGGGTCAGACGAGCGCTCTATGCCCGTACTGACATGTTGTGACGCTTCGACGGGGCTGACCAGATGCTGCAGCACGCATACGATTTGTGCGCGCTACAGCAGGTGTGCTGTGTGCGTGCTGAAAGCCTCCACGTCGAAGCGCTATGACGCTCGTTCGACAGGGCTGCAAAGCGCGATCATCCAGAGGAGGATCGAGCCTTGCAGCGCTGAGTGCACTCACTGAGCTCAGCGAGGTGGCCAGACGGGCATCAGAGTGGAAGGAACGTCCACTCTCACGGACTTTACTTCCGCTCTTAAAAACGCTCGTCTGACCCCCAGCCTTAGAAGAGACTCATGGGACATGTAGTTCTGAAACATCTGGGATACCAAGGTTAGCTCTCGCTGGATTAGGACATTTTATTGACTTAAATGCAATGGACATACAAAAAAATGACACAGTGACAGGCCAGACATTATGCAATTAAATCTATACATTACGACAGCCTAATTAACGGATCCGAGCTGCCCGTGCTGGAAAACGTGGATGCGAGCTGCTATTATCCGTATTATGACAGGAATTTTGCAAGCAAAGAATAGGATCACAGTGCGCCCGCACACAAAATCAACTTTATTCACATAATATCTTCAGTAAATTAACCACATTATTATCATGTCCTCAATAAAACTATGAACCAATATGCAGTGCGGAAAATCTTACTAATTCTATAATCCCGCCGAGTCGTTCCGCAGGAAGAGGAATATTAAAGCATTACATCCCAGTCCCACAACGTTCATTCGCTTAATGACTTTAATAAATATGTGGCGCCTGAAGAAAAAAAATCACATTATCTAATCGGAAATGTCAGAGCAGATCATTTCCAGACTTGGCGCTGATGGTTTGGTCCGGACTTCGCCATTGGCCGAAGATATAATGCATCTACAGCCGTTATAGCACTAGAACACCCATCAACCGCAGCCAGCAGCACCACATAGAAACTGCTGAGCATGAACAAATACACTGCCCGGCCAAAAACAGTCACACATTCTAATATTTGGTCTGACGGCCTTTTGCTGTGATTGCGGCACGCATTCGCCGCGGTACCGTGTCGATAAGCTCCTGCAATGTCACAGCATTTATTTCCGTCCAGAGTTGCATTAATTTTGTGGCCAAGATCTTGTGTTGATGATGGGAGAGTCACGGCGCTGCGTAAAGACTTCTCCACATTATCCCAAAGATTCTCCATGGGGTTAAGGTCTGGACTGTGCAGTGGCCAATCCATGTGTGGAAATGATGCCTCGTGCTCCCTGAACCACTCTTGCACAATTTGAGCCCGATGAATCCTGGCATTGCCATCTTGGAATATGCCCGCTGTGCCATCAGGGAAGAAAAAACCCATTGATGGAAAAACCTGCTCATTCAGTATATTCAGGGAGTCACATGACCTCATTTTTGGCCACATAACATCACTGAACCTGGACCAGATCACCTGAAGCCACGCCAGATCATAACAGGCTTGTACGGGAGGTGGTGAGTTTTAATGGATGGATTACTAGCTTATTAACAAGAATAAAAAGATAACAGGTTCTAACATTACAGATCAATGTCTGCTTGATCTTACAGAGTGAAAAACAAAATATACATAGTACAGGAAGAGCGGGGTCGCGCCTATTCCCCACTGGGGCGACTGCAATTACCAGATGTATCCAGCCCAGCAACATGTATAAAACATAAGAAAAAAAGGGTGTCATCTGCGCGTAACCCTATAACACCTTGTGAAACAAAACACAATGGCCATTTGAGTAAATGTAAACCTCTAATTGTTTTTCTTGTTAACTGTATATATACTTGTTATACTGTATATATATATATATATTTACTCTGAACACAGAAATCTCAATTTACCCGTGAGAGTCCTGATCGTGTGTGCGCTTCCTTTAAATGTTATTTGATGTTAAATTGTATCTGTTGATAAAAGTGTCTGGTGTTTCTTTGTTTTCTTTTTTGTGGTCATGTTATTAGCCGAGCCTGCGTCACAACGAGCCACATCGCCATCCCATGACAACACCGGCTTCATTGTGTGGACATGACCCCACCAGGAACGGCTAATGATTGTCATTATTCTGTATTACAAGGCTTTGCTTGCAGCTTAACGAGAAGCGGAAACAATATGCGAATTTCTGGATGTGAACAAACCGCATAAAAACAATCATGGCAGTCATTGTGTTACTGTATGTTCTCGCTGTGTGGAGCAGGCCTGGGTACATGAATGTGGAGGGGGGGTTCATTTGGGATATGAAACTGTATTTTCAAAATCGTAGCTGAAAAAAATAATATTTTAAAGAAGGTAATTTGAAATAAACCATTATTTACCATCGCTTTGCTATACATTACAAGGCAGACATGGAAATCGGCTTTCTTGCTCGGCTGTATTTAAAGCCGTGTGTCGCCGGAGTTAAATGCACCAACATGGATGGGTTACACATTAAAAAGAAAAGAAAAAAAAGAACTTCCTGTTGGGTTCTGTCGTATTGTTGCGTTTTCAAAAGCCCTTGATTTCATTATTTCCCCAGGATGCTAAGTGGGTGCGCGGCTGACATATCTGGTTCCCTTTCACGCGTCTATTATCCGCCTTGGAATATTCGCCCACGCGACTCCGTGCAAAGGAGAGGAACTGGAGCGCAGATACACAAAGGTCTCCGGGGTTCAGCAGGCAGACAGACAGACGGACGTGGACAGAACTCGGAGGAGGCAGGGTGGTCATACCACCAGCGTTCAGGACACAAAAACAGTATTTTAGTGTTTAAATACACTGAAAATCATTATCATAGTAACATAGTTACATAGGCTGAAAAAAGACATGTGTCCATCGGGTTCAGCCTTTCACACATCACCTACTGCTGTTGATCCAAAAGAAGGCAAAAAACCCAGTCTGAAATGCTTGCCAATATGCAACATACTGGGAAAAATTCCTTCTTGACCCCAGAATGGCGTCAGATTTCTCCTTGGATCAAGAAGCTTTTACCCACATATTAAATATTATGACCCTTAATATTCTGTGTCTGCAGGAAGTCATCCAGTCGTTTTTTAAAAGTCTGTACAGACTCTGACCCAACCACCTCAACAGGCAGAGAATTCCACAGCTTTATTGTTCTCACAGTAAAATAACCCTTCCTATGCTTTACGCTGAATTTCCTTTCGTCCAGTCTAAATGGATGACCCCGTGTCCTGTGTATAGTCCTGTTAATGAATAGGTTTCCAGACAATGGTTTATAATGGCCCCTTGTATATTTATTTATATAAAGTTATCAGATCCCCTCTAAGGCCCCGTATATATTTATATAAAAGTTATCAGATCCCCTCTAAGGCCCCGTATATATTTATATAAGGTTATCAGATCCCCTCTAAGGCCCCGTATATATTTATATAAAAGTTATCAGATCCCCTCTAAGGCCCCGTATATATTTATATAAGGTTATCAGATCCCCTCTAAGGCCCCGTATATATTTATATAAGGTTATCAGATCCCCTCTAAGGCCCCGTATATATTTATATAAAAGTTATCAGATCCCCTCTAAGGCCCCGTATATATTTATATAAGGTTATCAGATCCCCTCTAAGGCGCCGTTTCTCTAAACTAAACAGGTTTAAACTTGTTAGTCTTTCTTCATAACTTAACCCTTCCATTCCCCTTATTAATTTAGTCACCCGTCTCTGCACTTTTTCTAGCGCTATAATATCCTTTCTTAAGACAGGTGCCCAAACTTGCAGGGCATATTCAAGGTGCGTCTTACCATTGATTTATACAGAGGCAAAATTATGTTTTCATCCTGAGAGTGAACTCCCCTTTTAATGCCAATACCTTGCTGGCCTTGGCGGCTGCTGTTAGAATTCAAACTAAGTAACAATGTGCAATGTCAATCTACACTAAGGCTGGGGTCAGACCAGCGCACTTTTAACGTGCGTTCTGGCGCACATAATTACGGCCGCACTAGCAGCAGATGACGGGCAATGACGGCCAATATACGATGTACGGCCGCACAAAAGTCCGGCCGTGCAACGCAAGTGGAATTTGAACGCATTTTTCTGAGAACGCTGAACCGCTAGTACTGACGTACAGAGTGCGCAGCTGCGGCATAGCGGCGTGTTTGCGTGATTAGGAGATTTCAGACGCTGCTAATGTCCAGCCTACATAACGTCCAGACGCAAAAAGAGTTTTATTGACGATCCGTACAAAATCACGCCCAAAAATACGCGTCGTCTGACCGTTTTTGCGCATTCCGTGAAAAAATACGTCAATGCGTTCGGATGCACTTTTTCACGTTCGCGGGGAAAAATGCTTTCGTCTGACCCTAGCCTTACAGTTCCACTGTACGGTGTATACAATGTGACACTACATGATTATCCAGCATACTGCAACAGCAAGGGATGGAAATACTGGCAGGGGTCAGCAACCTCGGTACTCGAGGTGTTTGGAAACTAAATCTCCCTTAATGCTCAGCCACTCATTAAGTTGTCTGAGCCTCATGGGAAATGTAGTTCCAACTCATGTGTGGGGTCAAGGCTGCCGACCGCAAAGCTAGGGTGTTTTTATTTCATTTCTTGGAGACAAAAACATAATTAAATATGAGAAGAATTTTTTTTTCTTCTTTATGATAAAATATATTTCAGTTAGTAACTAAGGAGGAGCCAGGATTATAGGTTTCTATGGGGCCCCTGGGTCAAGGGCTTAGGATAAACTTCGGATAAAGGTGTGGGTTACACAGAGACAAACTGAAGAACTGCTCCCGACGAGGATACACGGCCTCAACATAGGAGGAACCGGCTCGTATTTTATGGTGTAGGCATCTTACATTTGTTACAAGCTGTAAATAATCACCATTTTAATAATCTTTTTAATGAACCAAATATAAAAACTCCCAAAAAGTGTAGATGGGGACCGATAAAGGTCAAGAACCAAAGACCAAGTCACCAAGCAGGCACGCCATTCCACACGCAAACTATAGAAACGGAGAGCTCAGCCGTGACCCTCCAGACTGCATATCCCACAAGGCTCTCTCAACCTAATGAGTGGCTGAGCATCATGGGAGACGTAGTTCCCAAACATCTAGAGGGCCAAAGTTGAGCACCCTTGTTCTATAGATCAAAGTAGGAAAAGGTAATGAAGGGTGTGAATTATACAGGAAGGAAGATGCAGGTAGAATCAATATATATGAGGAAAATAAGGACGTTTTAGCATGTGGAATCAGATAACGTATAGCGAGGCCAGAAGACGTTTATAGACGCGGATAACTGGAGAGATAAATGGAAAATGTGGCAACGTTTCAGCCAAGTCACTGGCTTAACGTCAAGCCTTGACAAAGGCCCGTGAATGGCAGAAACGTTGCCACAGCTTACATCCTAATAAACCTGCTTGACTGAACCACCTTAGGAGCGCCGGATCCCTTTATTCTATTTACGGGTCTACGGTGACGGTCGACCTGGGATCAGCGTTTACACCTTTCACTAGAGCAGTAAGATATTTTTTCAAGACAGCCGAGTGTCCTGCAAGAAATCTCTGTGAACATAGACAAACGACAAACAGACATATATAGGAGACAGAGAGGAGAGATAGACAGACAGATGACATGCTGGACAGATAGGCAAGATGATAGACAAACAGACATATATAGGAGACAGAGAGGAGAGATAGACAGACAGATGACATGCTGGACAGATAGGCAAGATGATAGACAAACAGACATATATAGGAGACAGAGAGGAGAGATAGACAGACAGATGACATGCTGGACAGATAGGCAAGATGATAGACAAACAGACATATATAGGAGACAGAGAGGAGAGATAGACAGACAGATGACATGCTGGACAGATAGACAAAGAGACATATATAGGAGAGATAGACAGACAACATGATAAACGGACAGGCGAGATGATAGACTGACAATATGACAGATGAGGTAGACAAGATGGTAGATAAACCGATAAGATAACAGACAGACAGGATGACAGATGAGATAGACAAGATGACAGACAGGGACACAAGATGACAGACAGACAGGATGACAGATGAGATAGACAAGATGACAGACAGGGACACAAGATGACAGACAGACAGGATGACAGATGAGATAGACAAGATGACAGACAGGGACACAAGATGACAGACAGACAGGATGACAGATGAGATATTGACAAGATGACAGGAAGAAAGATCAAATGATAATCAGACAAAAAGATAGACAGACGAGATGCTAGCTGGATCAAATGAACGATAAAAAGATGGAATGACAGAGGGACAGACAAGACGAGATGACAGCTATTCAGACAATGAAAAAAGACGGCCCTTCAGAAGACACAGAGTCAGGCTAGAGGCACAGAGTCAGGGAGAGACACAGAGTCAGGGAGAGGCACAGAGTCAGGGAGAGGCACAGAGTCAGGGAAAGACACAGAGTCAGGGAAAGACACAGAGTCAGGGAAAGACACAGAGTCAGGGAGAGACACGGAGTCAGGGAGAGACACAGAGTCAGGGAGAGGCACAGAGTCAGGGAGAGGCACAGAGTCAGGGAAAGACACGGAGTCAGGGAGAGGCACGGAGTCAGGAGAGGCACGGAGTCAGGGAGAGGCACGGAGTCAGGGAGAGGCACGGAGTCAGGGAGAGGCACAGAGTCAGGGAGAGGCACGGAGTCAGGGAGAGGCACGGAGTCAGGGAGAGGCACGGAGTCAGGGAGAGGCACGGAGTCAGGGAGAGGCACGGAGTCAGAGAGAGGCACGGAGTCAGGGAGAGGCACGGAGTCAGGGAGAGACACGGAGTCAGGGAGAGACACGGAGTCAGGGAGAGGCACGGAGTCAGGGAGAGGCACGGAGTCAGGGAGAGGCACGGAGTCAGGGAGAGACACGGAGTCAGGGAGAGACACGGAGTCAGGGAGAGGCACGGAGTCAGGGAGAGGCACGGAGTCAGGGAGAGACACGGAGTCAGGGAGAGGCACGGAGTCAGGGAGAGGCACAGAGTCAGGGAGAGGCACAGAGTCAGGGAGAGACACAGAGTCAGAGAGAGGCACAGAGTCAGGGAGAGGCACAGAGTCAGGGAGAAACACAGAGTCAGGGAGAGACACAGAGTCAGAGAGAGGCACAGAGTCAGGGAGAAACACGGAGTCAGGGAGAGACACGGAGTCAGGAGAGACACAGAGTCAGAGAGAGGCACAGAGTCAGGGAGAGACACAGAGTCAGAGAGAGGCACAGAGTCAGGGAGAGACACAGAGTCAGAGAGAGGCACAGAGTCAGGGAGAGGCACGGAGTCAGGGAGAAACACGGAGTCAGGGAGAGACACGGAGTCAGGGAGAGACACAGAGTCAGGGAGAGACACAGAGTCAGGGAGAGACACAGAGTCAGGGAAAGGCACATGCAGACAGATATTAGGAAACAGACACAAGACAAACTAAAGAACATGTCTAATCCTGTCAGTTATTCTGTCTTCTTTATAATGCGAGTGCAGATAGAGACAGCAGGACAGACACTTCATGCGGTGATAGGGGTTGCTTTTTATCTCCCCACTCACGTTATGACATTTGGAACTGATTGGCAAATTCTCCTGGGATCACTGTTAAGTTAATAAGCCCCAGAGATGATCATACTATGGGAGAAACAATTTTTTGTTCTATATGTAGAGGGAGGAATAAACCTAAACACAATCAGATATACAATCATCAGTACTGCTACAATTATTTATAAAAGTGCAAACATATTCCACAGCGCTGTACAAGTCGTATAAACAAAGCTGACTAAGGCTAAGGTCAGACGAAAGCAGTATTAACGGGCGTTTAGTCGCACGAAATCACGGCCGTGCTAGCAACAAATGACGTCCAATGCCGGGGAACACACGAAGTACGGCCGCACGAAAGTTCGTCCGCGCAACGCAAGTGGCAAACGAACGCATTTTTTCTAGAACGTCAAACCGCTAGTACGGACGTACAGAGTGCGCTGCGTCCGCTAGCGGCGTGTTTGCGTGATTGGGAGACGTCAGACGCTGCTAATGTCCGGCCAACATAACGTCCAGACACAAAAAATGTTTTATTGGTGATCCGTACAAAATCACGGACGAAAAGGCGCATCATATGACCGCTATCGCGTATTCCGTGAAAAAATACGTCCATTCGTTCGAACGCACTTTTTCACTGACAACACGAAAAATGCGTTAGTCTGACCCTAGCCTAATGTCAGCGCGATCTGCCCGTTTACGAGAGGATTTGTTGACTGCAGTCACCTTGTTAAGGAAATGTGTTACTTTGAATTACTTTAATATATCACACGCACACACACACGGTAATTACAGATATACCCACACACTGTAAGTACAGATATACACACACACGGTAATTACAGATATACCCACACACTGTAAGTACAGATATACACACACACGGTAATTACAGATTATACCCACACACTGTAAGTACAGATATACACACACACGGTAATTACAGATATACCCACACACTGTAAGTACAGATATACACACACACGGTAATTACAGATATACCCACACACTGTAAGTACAGATATACACACACACGGTAATTACAGATATACCCACACACTGTAAGTACAGATATACACACACACACTGTAAGTACAGATATACACACACACGGTAATTACAGATATACACACACACTGTAAGTACAGATATTCACACACACTGTAAGTACAGATATACCCACACACTGTAAGTACAGATATACACACACACTGTAAGTACAGATATACCCACACACTGTAAGTACAGATATACACACACACTGTAAGTACAGATACTCACACACACACTGTAAGTACAGATATACACACACACTGTAAGTACAGATATTCACACACACTGTAAGTACAGATATACCCACACACTGTAAGTACAGATATACCCACACACTGTAAGTACAGATATACACACACACTGTAAGTACAGATACACACACACACTGTAAGTACAGATATTCACACACACTGTAAGTACAGATATACACACACATACTGTAAGTACAGATATACACACACACTGTAAGTACAGATATACACACACACACTGTAAGTACAGATATTCACACACACTGTAAGTACAGATATACCCACACACTGTAAGTACAGATATACACACACACTGTAAGTACAGATACTCACACACACACTGTAAGTACAGATATACACACACACTGTAAGTACAGATATACACACACACACTGTAAGTACAGATATTCACACACACTGTAAGTACAGATATACACACACATACTGTAAGTACAGATATACACACACACACTGTAAGTACAGATATTCACACACACTGTAAGTACAGATATACACACACTGTAAGTACAGATACTCACACACACACTGTAAGTACAGATATACACACACACTGTAAGTACAGATACTCACACACACACTGTAAGTACAGATATACACACACACTGTAAGTACAGATATTCACACACACTGTAAGTACAGATATACACACACACTGTAAGTACAGATATACCCACACACTGTAAGTACAGATATACACACACACTGTAAGTACAGATACTCACACACACACTGTAAGTACAGATATACACACACACTGTAAGTACAGATACTCACACACACACTGTAAGTACAGATATACACACACACGGTAATTACAGATATACCCACACACTGTAAGTACAGATATACCCACACACTGTAAGTACAGATATACACACACACTGTAAGTACAGATACTCACACACACACTGTAAGTACAGATATACACACACACTGTAAGTACAGATACTCACACACACACTGTAAGTACAGATATACCCACACACTGTAAGTACAGATATACACACACACGGTAATTACAGATATACCCACACACTGTAAGTACAGATATACCCACACACTGTAAGTACAGATATACACACACACACTGTAAGTACAGATATACACACACACACTGTAAGTACAGATATACCCACACACTGTAAGTACAGATATACACACACACACTGTAAGTACAGATATACCCACACACTGTAAGTACAGATATTCACACACACTGTAAGTACAGATATACCCACACACTGTAAGTACAGATATACCCACACACTCTGTAAGTACAGATATACACACACACTGTAAGTACAGATATTCACACACACTCTGTAAGTACAGATATACACACACACACTGTAAGTACAGATATTCACACACACTCTGTAAGTACAGATATACACACACACTGTAAGTACAGATATACACACACACTGTAAGTACAGATATTCACACACACACACACACACTGTAAGTACAGATATACACACACACTGTAAGTACAGATATATACACACACTGTAAGTACAGATATTCACACACACTGTAAGTACAGATATTCACACACACACACTTTAGTTACAGATATTCACACACACTTTAGTTACAGAAATTCACGCACATGTATATCCAGGATTTTTGACATATACACCTTAGAGACGTGTACGCAAAGCCGCCCCTGGTACATTCGTTAATGATTTATTAAAATCCACCCAGTTGTATAAACTGACCAGTCGGCCTTTTTCGATCACACAAACAGGACATTTTACCAACAAAGATTTTCACACAGTGTTTACCCCCCCCCCCACGCACAGGGGCATTATTATATTCTAGTAATCCCCAAAGCATCCAAAACATTTTTTTCAGAATAATATCCATAGGCGCGGGCAGAGGAGAGCGGGCAGAGGAGGAGAGCGGGCAGAGGAGAGCGGGAAGAGGAGGAGAGCGGGCAGAGGAGGAGAGCGGGCAGAGGAGAGCGGGAAGAGGAGGAGAGCGGGAAGAGGAGGAGAGCGGGCAGAGGAGAGCGGGAACAGGAGGAGAGCGGGCAGAGGAGAGCGGGAAGAGGAGGAGAGCGGGCAGAGGAGAGCGGGAAGAGGAGGAGAGCGGGCAGAGGAGAGCGGGAAGAGGAGGAGAGCGGGCAGAGGAGGAGAGCAGGCAGAGGAGAGCGGGAAGAGGAGGAGAGCGGGCAGAGGAGAGCGGGCAGAGGAGAGCAGGAAGAGGAGGAGAGCGGGCAGAGGAGGAGAGCGGGCAGAGGAGAGCGGAAGAGGAGGAGAGCGGGCAGAGGAGGAGAGCGGGCAGAGGAGAGCGGGAAGAGGAGGAGAGCAGGCAGAGGAGGAGAGCGGGCAGAGGAGAGCGGGAAGAGGAGGAGAGCGGGAAGAGGAGGAGAGCGGGCAGAGGAGAGCGGGAAGAGGAGAGCGGGCAGAGGAGGAGAGCGGGCAGAGGAGAGCGGGAAGAGGAGGAGAGCGGGCAGAGGAGAGCGGGCAGAGGAGAGCAGGAAGAGGAGGAGAGCGGGCAGAGGAGGAGAGCGGGCAGAGGAGAGCGGGAAGAGGAGGAGAGCGGGCAGAGGAGAGCGGGCAGAGGAGAGCAGGAAGAGGAGGAGAGCGGGCAGAGGAGGAGAGCGGGCAGAGGAGAGCGGGAAGAGGAGGAGAGCGGGCAGAGGAGGAGAGCGGGCAGAGGAGAGCGGGAAGAGGAGGAGAGCGGGAAGAGGAGGAGAGCGGGCAGAGGAGAGCGGGAAGAGGAGGAGAGCGGGCAGAGGAGAGCGGGCAGAGGAGAGCGGGAAGAGGAGGAGAGCGGGCAGAGGAGAGCAGGAAGAGGAGGAGAGCGGGCAGAGGAGGAGAGCGGGCAGAGGAGAGCGGGAAGAGGAGAGCGGGCAGAGGAGGAGAGCGGGCAGAGGAGAGCGGGAAGAGGAGGAGAGCGGGCAGAGGAGAGCGGGAAGGAGGAGAGCGGGCAAAGGAGAGCGGTCAGAGGAGGAGAGCGGGCAGCACCCAGGCACACCCTGACACTGACTGAATTACACCCGTCCGCCGTCCCCATTTACTGTTATATATATATGTATACATTTCATTTTTATGTCCTTTATTTGGTGTTGAAAATAAAGAAAAGGTAAAAGCAGCCGTGTATCTGGACACACTTCATTATTTCCAGGTAAAAAGTGTATTTTGTGTCTCCTGTATTCAGCTTTGTGTTATAACGGGACACTTTGCAATAACAGCCCGGGATCATTTGCTGAAGAAATGAGATGTCAAATAAAGCCGTCTGCGAATGACATATATAATCTCTATTTAGAGGTTAATGAATATTTCATACATTAATGGCGGTAAATAATACGTGCGACGGCGCAAAATAAAAAAAGATTCTTTAGAAACATAATAATTTACCGTTATCCCTGAATACGCATCAGATCACAGCACATCCATAAAACCCGCCACTGTTACACAGTGTGAAATGCAGATTATATAATACACGCACGTACAGACACACACCGACAACGGCTACGCTGTCCTGCCCTATATTGTGCCAGTGGTGAGTCTGTCCTGCCCTATACTGTGGCAATGGTCTGTCCTGCCCTGTACTATGTGCCAATCTGTCCTGCCCTATACTGTGCCAGTGGTAAGTCTGCCCTGGACTATACTGTGCCAATAATTTGTCCTGCCCTATACCGTGCCAGTGGGGAGTCTGCCCTGCCCTATACTGTGCCAATGGTCCTATCCTGTCCAATACTGTGTCAGTTGCTAGTGTGTCCTGCCCTATAATGTGCCAGTTCCTGTTGCCATCTCCATCTCTTTGCCTTCTCCTATAGGGGGCGCACACTGACACTGAGGGGCTGCATTGGAGTTCTGCCACCCTGTAACCTGGATGAGTTATACCAGGAGTATAATGGCAGCTCCCCTGCAGGATCCTGACTGATACAATGTAGCAAAGAATCCTCAGACACTGACCCTGTGCATGGGGTGTGACTGTGACTGATGGCTGTCTACCCCCCCCCCCCCCAGTTTGGACCATGCCAGGGCTGTGAACCTCCGACAACCACACTCACAATCCCCGGGCACTGGCTGAGCATCATCATGAGGAGGACGGGTGCTCTGTGAACGAGATGGTCCGTGACCCCCCCCCCCCCCGAGCGTCCATGCCAGTCACCCAGCGCCCTGGCAGCTGCTCAGGTGATGCCCTGGCATGGTGGAGTAATGGTACCCAGGATGGGCGAGGGGCCGGTTACCTTCATCCTCCTCCTGGGAGTTCATACAGGGGAAGTATCCGGCCAGCGCCTCGAAGGACGCGGACAGGCTGCTGCGGCTGTGCGAGCGCTGGATGCGCTGCTGCTGCTGCAGGCGTCGCTGCTCCCTGCCCATCTTGGACGAGCCCCTGTACAGGATCCGAGGCGTCTTGGCGGGTGTCCGGGCTGATCACGCACAGAAAGGGTCCGCGGTATGCGGGGGGCAGAGCGATCCGGCCGCTTCCCTGTCTGAGCATGGACCTTCCTGCGGGATGACAAGGCGGGCGTGCGGGGAGCTGAGTGTGTGCGGTGCTCAGTGCGCGGGGAGACAGCCTGGAGCAGCACAGCCCGCACCCACCGCAACAAGCCCACTGCTGCCACCAATCAGCGCGCAGCACTGCCAGCCCCCCACCCCCCCTCCCCGAGCTGCCCACACCCAGCCAGGCTGCGCTGAGGGCACCTGCACTCATGGCACAGCACGGGCAGCAACACTGGCACAGCACGGGCAGCAACACTGGCACAGCACGGGCAGCAACACTGGCACAGCACCGGCAGCAACACTGGCACAGCACGGGGGCAGCACTGGGGCAGCACTGGCTGAAGAATAAGAATAGAAGACAAAACCCTATAAAGGAATATCTAAAAATCCCATAGAGCGAGAATTCCGAGAAACACATCTGGATACATTGTATAATGTGATAAACACAGGACAGAACACACACACAAAGCGATCACACACACTGAAAACACACAAAGCGATCACACACACTGAAAACACACAAAGCGATCACACACACTGAAAATACACAAAGCAATCACACACACAGAAAACACACAAAGCAATCACACACACTGAAAACACACAAAGCGATCACACACACTGAAAACACACAAAGCGATCACACACACTGAAAATACACAAAGCAATCACACACACAGAAAACACACAAAGCAATCACACACACTGAAAACACACAAAGCGATCACACACACCGAAAACACACAAAGCGATCACACACACTGAAAACACACAAAGCGATCACACACACAGAAAACACACAGAGCAATCAGACACACTGAAAACACACAAAGCAATCACACACACTAAAAAAACACACAAAGCATCACACACACAGAAAACACACAAAGCAATCACACACATAGAAAACACACAAAGCAATCAGACACACACACAGAAAACACACAAAGCAATCACACACACTGAAAACACACAAAGCGATCACACACACCGAAAACACACAAAGCGATCACACACACCGAAAACACACAAAGCGTTCATACACACTGAAAACACACAAAGCGATCAGACACACTGAAAACACACAAAGCAATCACACACACTGAAAACACACAAAGCGATCACACACGCAGAAAACACACAGAGCAATCAGACACACTGAAAACACACAAAGCAATCACACACATAGAATATACACAAAGCAATCACACACACAGAAAACACACAAAGCAGACACACTACAAACACACAAAGCAATCACACACACTAAAAAAACACACAAAGCATCACACACACAGAAAACACACAAAGCAATCACACACATAGAAAACACAAAAAGCAATCAGACTCAGAAAATACACAAAGCAACCACACACATAGAAAACACACACAGCAATCAGACACACTGAAAATACACAAAGCAATCAGACACACAGAAAACACACAAAGCAATCAGACACACAGAAAACAAACAAAGCAATCACACACAGAAAACACACAAAGCAATCACACACATAGAAAACACACAAAGCAATCAGACACACTGAAAACACACAAAGCAATCACACACACAGAAAACACACAAAGCAGACACACTGAACACACACAAAGCAATCACACACACTGAGAATACAAAAAGCAATCACATACACTAAAAAAACACACAAAGCATCACACACACAGAAAACACACAAAGCAATCACACACACTGAAAACACACAAAGCGATAAGACACACTGAAAACACACAAAGCAATCACACACACTGAAAACACACAAAGCAATCACACACACAGAAAACACACAAAGCAGACACACTACAAACACACAAAGCAATCACACACACAGAAAACACACAAAGCAGACACACTACAAACACACAAAGCAATCACACACACTGAAAATACACAAAGCAATCACACACACTGAAAACACACAAAGCAATCACACACATAGAAAACACACAAAGCAATCACACACACTGAAAACACATAAAGCAATAACACACAGAAAACACACAAAGCAGACACACTGAAAACACACAAAGCAATCACACAAACACTGAAAATACACAAAGCAATCACACACACTAAAAAAACACACAAAGCATCACACACACTGAAAACACACAAAGCAATCACACACTGAAAACACACAAAGCAATCACACACACCGAAAACACACAAAGCAATCAGACACACACACAGAAAACACACAAAGCAATCACACACACTGAAAACACACAAAGCGATCAGACATACTGAAAACACACAAAGCGATCACACAAACTGAAAACACACAAAGCAATCACACACACCGAAAACACACAAAGCGTTCACACACACCGAAAACACACAAAGCGATCACACACACTGAAAACACACAAAGCGATAAGACACACTGAAAACACACAAAGCGATAAGACACACTGAAAACACACAAAGCAATCGCACACACTGAAAACACACAAAGCGATCACACACACAGAAAACACACAGAGCAATCAGACACACTGAAAACACACAAAGCAATCACACACATATAAAACACACAAACCAATCACACACACAGAAAATACACAAAGCAGACACACTACAAACACACAAAGCAATCACACACACTGAAAATACACAAAGCAATCAGACACACTAAAAAAACACAAAAAGCATCACACACACAGAAAACACACAAAGCAATCAGACACACTGAAAATACACAAAGCAATCACACACACAGAAAACACACATAGCAATCACACACATAGAAAACACACAAAGCAATCAGACACACTGAAAATACACAAAGCAATCAGACACACAGAAAACACACAAAGCAATCACACACACAGAAAACACACAAAGCAATCACACACATGGAAAACACACAAAGCAATCAGAGACACTGAAAACACACAAAGCAATCACACACACAGAAAACACACAAAGCAGACACACTGAAAACACACAAAGCAATCACACACACTGAGAATACACAAAGCAATCACACACACTAAAAAAACACACAAAGCAATCACACACACAACGCAATCACACACACAGAAAACACACAATGCAATCACAAACAGAACACACGCACACAATGCAATCACACACACAGAACACACACAACGCAATCACACACAGGACACACACAAAGCACACACACATAATGCACAGCCAGCAAAGCGCACACAGATAAAGCACACACACACACACAAAGTAAGCACACACACACACAAAGCAAACAGACATAAAGCACAGCCAGCAAAGTGCACACTCAGATAAAGCACACAGATATCAAGCACACACACACACAAAATATACACATAAAGCACAGCCAACAAAGTGCACAGACAGATAACGCACACACAAAGTAAACACATAAAGCACAGCCAGCAAAGCGCACACACACACAGCAAAGCACACACAGCAATGCGCACACAGGTAAAGCACACACAAACAAAGCACACACACAAAGCACACACAGCCATGCACACACATAAAGTACACACAGCAAAGCAAGCACATGCGCATAAAGCACACGAAGCAACACACACACGCAAAACAAAGTGCCCACACAGCAAAGCAAATGCACATAAAGCACACACATACCAAGCAAACATAGCACACAAAGCACGAATACGTAACGTACACATAAAGCACATAGAACAAAGGATTAGAATAAACACAATAAATAAAGCGGCAGTATTCCTGTATATATAAGATTACTGGCATAAGAAATAATAAAAATAATAATGACGAAAATAAAAGTACTATACATAAAAATAATAAAAACAATCAAATAATGCTACAAATAATAAAAATAATACGAATACTACTAACACTACTAATAATAACAACAAACAACACAAAACAGATTTTTAAAATTATTATTCAATACATAAAACTATGGTGTATACATCTAAAGTTGGAGTCAGCAACCTTGGTCCTCTAGGGGCCCTATTACAATCGTAACGCTAGCGATAGCTGTGAGATATGTGAGCGTTAATGCTATGTGACTGTAACGCATGCCACCTACAGTATATTACACCCCTAACGCTGACGGTATAAAGAAATCCATTACAGCATCGGTGATTGCGCTCGCTTCAGGCCCAAATTTTCCCCGTTAGCATCCCCGTTTTAGCGCCAGTAACGTAATATGACACTAGATATCTAGGAACTATATCTGCTATGATACTCATTAGATTGGCAGAGCCTCATGGGAAATGCAGTTCCAAAACGCTTCTCTTTAAAGTTATTTTGAAGCCTCATAATACTGTATAATCCACGATGACTGACTCGCCCCGTGTCATTACATATGTACAGTTTAAATCAGATTTTTTTCAAGTGAACATACACTAATTCCAATGAGATAAAAATGGAGACCTGCTTTCAGTTTGTTACATAATAATAATATTATATGCTACAGGTGACATTCAAACCATACCAGGCTGGCACTATAAGATATACATATGTGCGTTTCGTTTCGAATCGCAATTCGGACGAAATTGTACCGATTCGTATTTTGGAAGCACAACGAAATGGAATATAACAAACTGATATAGTTTTCACAAATCAATTCGTTATACCATTTCACATTCAGCACTGCGTCCCTGTCCATTGGCTGTGGTGATGAATCTATTGTATTCAGCACCACAGGCCATGGAGACATTTGGTGAAATTCCCCATAGACAAGTAATGGTTATTCTACTTGGAGAACACCAAACAGCACAGACATGTCAGTGAAATGGCCTGATTATCAGTGGTTTGTTCAACAGGTTTAAGCAGGCGAAACCCATAAGCTTCAATGTAAAAAATAAAAATCCCCGTTTTTATTAAATAGTTATTCAATCGTTTATTCATTTCATTTGCTGCAAAAAGCCTTTTTTATATAGTGATTTTTTTAGAATATTTCAAGAGTATTTTTAGGTGAAATTTTTGGATTCCCAATTATTTTAAAACTACACAGCAGGTTTATTTCCTTTCAGTCTGGCTGCGTTCGGCGGCTGCTGTACTTGGTGCTGAAACATATGTCTGCACCAAGGACAGGGGAATTTTTTTGCTCCGGAGCCCCACGGAGCTGCTGTCTTTGATGCTGAAACATATTTCAGCACACCAAGGACAGGGGGATTTCTTGCTCCGCAATCCATGGAGCTGCTGTACTCTGTGCTGGAACATATTTCAACACATTTAGGGTTATTCAAAGAGATTCGAAAAGTCACCGCACGTTCAGTGACTTTTCGTTCTCTTCAATTCGGTTTGTTTTGCCGATCCCATTTCGGTGACCCTGCGGTGTATTCAGCAAGCACCACAGGGTCCCCGAATTGCAGGGAAAAGCTACCGCAAACCTGACGAAAACTAACCGCAAAACCCACCGAATGCACGCCGAAAACGAGCAAAAACATCTGGATTAACCTTCGAAAAACCTGAGCAGGAGGCGATCACACGCAGCGAAGCAGCCGAACAGGAGCCGAATCACACAGAGCCGAAGCAGCTGAGACACAGAGGAGGCAGTGAATAAATTAGCAAAACCATTTGTATGAATCTGTGAAAATGAAACGCTGTTTGCAAAGAAACTAATGAGCGAAAATGTCTGAAATTTGCATATGAGGTCCAGGGAATGATAATAAAGAGGGCTGTTACAAAAAAAATAAGCAAACTTAAAAAAAACAACTTAAAAAAATCGGACTTTAAAAAAAAAAAAAAATTCAGAAAAATGCTTAAAGTATCCTAAAAAAATCTATAAATAAAGAGACTTTTTACTGCAGAATTTTATAATGAATGGTTTATTAGATATTGAATTAAAACAGGAATATTTTTAACATTGAAGCCTATGGGATTCTCCTGAATTAACTTGCCGATTTAAACCACCGAATGGCAGGACATTAGGGGAACCTTTCACTGCTGGTTTGTGTTCTCTGAATAGCCGAAGCAGTGCTTTTTCATGGGGATTTCACTGCCCTCGAACAGGCACCGAACAGGCACCGTATGTGCAGGCAATTCGCCAGGATTTGGCGAATTGCCTGCTCTCTGGATAGCCGAATGGCCAGGAAAGGCAACCTAACGCTGATTTTCAGCGTTCGGTTACCTTTCTCAAGCAATTCGGATCTCTTTGGATAACCCTGCAAGGACAGGGTTTTTTTTTTGCTCTGGAACCGCGCAAAGCTGCTGAAACATACAAAGTACTAATCCGCACGTGAGAGCTCCGATACAGCCATCGCTAAATTGGACACTCTGGCTCAAATCAATCATCTTTTTCCATAGCAAGGGTTAGAAATTAGTGCTAGGTTTAGAAAAATGTATCCAAATAATAAAAGAGATACTTTAAAAAAAAATAATAAAAAGATCTGTTACAAAATAAAAAAAATAAAAACAAGAATGTCATCTAAAAAATACAAAAAGATGTTTTAAAAAATAAAAATAATAAAGTCTTTAAAAAAAAAATGATATTTTTTTTTACATTGAAGCCTACGAGATTCCCCTGTTTAATCCAGTCGAATTGGAAAAAAAAAAACAACCGAAAATCAGTGCATTATATAGTAAACACAAGTGGTTAACAACCTGCAGTCATCCACTTGGGTTTCAGCACATGGAGAAAAATGACAGCTTTGCTACAGGAAGATAAGGGACGTCCATGGTTTGGTGATATATCTCCTCTACCTCCTGCCTGAAAAAGCATCACACAAAGATTGAAATTAACTGATTACTACATACTTAACATGTACAGCTTGGAAAAAAGACGAGACAGAGGAGATATGATAGAAACATTTAAATACGTAAAGGGAATCCACAAGGTAGAGGAAGGGAGTATATTTATAAGGAAACAAGTAGCAAAACAAGAGGACATAGTCTTAGATTAGAGGGGCAAAGGTTTAAAAGTAACATCAGAAAGCATTATTTTACTGAGAGGGTGGTGGATACATGGAACAGTCTTCCAGTTGAAGTGGTAGAGGCCAAAACAGTAATTGAATTTAAGCAAGCATGGGATAGGCATACGGCTATCCTAAACAAAATATAAATCCAGGTAAAGTATCCATGTAATTGGGCAGACTAGATGGGCCGAAAGGTTCTTATCTGCCGACATTTTTCTATGTTTCTATGTTTATCAGTGCTATTCAGACAGAGGTGAAAACCTTGAGAATGACTGGAGAATTGAAAATTCTAGGTCAAAAAAGTCAAACCAGAAAAATTCTCCCATTTATCTCACTCTCCAAATCAGCTATTTCGTCTAGATTGTTCATTCTCCTGCCAATTCTCAAGGTTTTCACCTCTCTCTGAATAGCCCTGTATATCTTCACTTTTTTTCCATAGGCATCACACAGAAACAGAGACAATGACCTCAGCCCAGTGGCCTCGTTCTACGGCCACAGCCAAAAAGGGATAATACGTTGATATTTGCACAGGTCCTTCTCAAACAGCATGTGCTTCAGAAAAACATTTGGATGTGATGTATATATATTTTGTAGTTAATTGACCTTAAAAATCTGTACATAGATCTGCGGATATATATATACCTGTATATACAGTATATAGTGTATATATATATATATATATATATATATATATATATATACACACAGTTGAAACTCAAGAAATTAGAATATGGTGCAAAAGTGGATTTATTTCAGTAATGCAACTTAAAAGGTGAAACTAATATATGAGACTCATTACATGCAAAGCAAGATAGTTCAAGCCGTGTTTTGTCATAATTTTGATGATTATGGTTACAGCTCATGAAAACCCCAAATCCACAATCTCAGAAAATTTGAATATTGTGAAAAGGTGCAATATTCTAGGCTCAAAGTGTCCCACTCTAATCGCTAATGAAGCCATAACACCTGCAAAGGGTTCCTGAGCCTTTAAATGGTCTCTCAGTCTGGTTCAGTAGGAATCACAATCATGGGAAAGACTGCTGACCTGACAGTTGTGCAGAAAACCATCT
This sequence comes from Leptobrachium leishanense, assembly GCA_009667805.1. NCBI lineage: Eukaryota > Metazoa > Chordata > Amphibia > Anura > Megophryidae > Leptobrachium > Leptobrachium leishanense. Next base: position 49,693,799 of record CM019067.1, on the reverse strand, counting down.
TGACACCCTCCATAAGGAGGGAAAGCCTCAAAAGTTTTGGGGTTTTCATGAGCTGTAACCATAATCATCACAATTATGACAAAACACGGCTTGAACTATCTTGCTTTGCATGTAATGAGTCTCATATATTAGTTTCACCTTTTAAGTTGCATTACTGAAATAAATGAACTTTTGCAGCATATTATAATATTTTGAGTTTCACCTGAATATATACAAAAACGGAGACATGGGAGCACTCTGGGTCTTAGAATAAAATAAAAAATATTTATTGAAGATGCATTAAAAAGGGACCCTTTTTAATGCATCTTCAATAAATATTTTTATTTTATTCTAAGACCCAGAGTGCTCCCATGTCTCCGTTTTTGTATCAATACTCCAGCGGGTAGCACCTGGGCAAAACGAAAAACTATCCGACTGAGTGCCTTCTCCCTCCTTGGATTTGTATATATGTATATATGTATATATATAATATATATATATATATATATATAATATATATATATATACACACAGGTGAAACTCAAGAAATTAGAATATGGTGCAAAAGTGGATTTATTTCAGTAATGCAACTTAAAAGGTGAAACTAATATATGAGACTCATTACATGCAAAGCAAGATAGTTCAAGCCGTGTTTTGTCATAATTGTGATGATTATGGTTACAGCTCATGAAAACCCCAAATCCACAATCTCAGAAAATTTGAATATTGTGAAAAGGTGCAATATTCTAGGCTCAAAGTGTCCCACTCTAATCAGCTAATTAACACCTGCAAAGGGTTCCTGAGCCTTTAAATGGTCTCTCAGTCTGGTTCAGTAGGAATCACAATCATGGGAAAGACTGCTGACCTGACAGTTGTGCAGAAAACCATCTTGACACCCTCCATAAGGAGGGAAAGCCTCAAAAGTTTTGGGGTTTTCATGAGCTGTAACCATAATCATCACAATTATGACAAAACACGGCTTGAACTATCTTGCTTTGCATGTAATGAGTCTCATATATTAGTTTCACCTTTTAAGTTGCATTACTGAAATAAATGAACTTTTGCACCATATTCTAATATTTTGAGTTTCACCTGAATATATACAAAAACGGAGACATGGGAGCACTCTGGGTCTTAGAATAAAATAAAAAATATTTATTGAAGATGCATTAAAAAGGGACCCTTTTTAATGCATCTTCAATAAATATTTTTATTTTATTTTAAGACCCAGAGTGCTCCCATGTCTCCGTTTTTGTATCAATTCTCCAGCGGGTAGCACCTGGGCAAAACGAAAAAATATCTGACTGAGTGCCTTCTCCCTCCTTGGATTTGTATATATGTATATATGTATATATATATATTATATATATATATATAGTAAGGGCTCTATTACATTCTTCGCACTAACGTTAACGCGTGCGCAAAAACGCATTAACACGAGGGGCAAAACCCTTTGCGCTGAACGTCGTATTACATTGTCTGCGCAAAAAGTGTGCGTTAACGTCTACTGTGGGTGAACCTGCGTGAACACTGCGTGAGCGTAATGTACATTGTGCAAACTATACTTAACATTGTGAGTGCAAATGCGTTTGTGCGCTGGTATGCGGATGGTATTACAATCTATGCGCAGTTTTTAACGCACAGCGTTAAGTTGTGCGTGTTTTTTTTTGATGCAGCATGTATACTCAGATTGACTTTGGCAGTCGCAAAAACTTAACGTGAGACAATTAAGGTTCTCAATTCTGATTGGCTGAATCGCGTGAAAAAACAGTCCGCACACTGACTTCTGGGCGCAAGGTTACTGCGTGCGTGTTTTTGCGCGTCCTTTTTACGCTCGTTATTTTTTGACGGATGAAATAATGCGCGAGGATTGTAATACCAGCGTTAATTTACGCGCATTAACGTTTAACGCTGCGCGCAAAAATTCACAAGTTTACCGTGCATTTTTGCGTGAAGAATGTAATAGAGCCCTAAGTATTTCAATTGTAGTGGAGGGCAAAAAAGTGAGATTAAAAGCCTCCACACTGCAAATAATCAAGTTTATAGCTGCAGAGGACATTTACACATCCTAGCAATTCAGAGAAACGATTACAGGGCTTCTGTGCTACATTCTGTGGACTTAATTTGCATATCGTACCCAGAGTTCTTTGCTGCATATGGGGAATGTAGCACAGAAACTCTGTAAGCGGTTCTCTGAATTGCTAGGATGTGTAAATGGACTCTGCAGCTATGAACATGATATATATATATACACACACACGCATATAATTTTTAAAATAATTATTTTGTAGTTGTCCTTGAAATCTGATTTGTCGACACATGATCGTCCTTTCCATGAGGGCCTTTCATGCCAGAAGAAAAAAAATGTCCAGATAACCGGCCTCCCAGCGGGTTAAAGTGCTCTGTTATACGGAGGATACACATGATGTTATGCGCTGATCTGTGCAACCTCTGAAAGAAAACAGCAGTGAGCAAACATCGGCTACGCCATGCCGGGTGCTCTGTGCCTGACCAGAAACGCACGTCATGACAAACATCATGGACACATTGCTAATGGACCTCCAGACAAACAGCACGTGCCGCGCAGATGACTTGTGTTGTTTAACAGGAATGAAAGGTGTTTAACCTGTACGAAACCAAAGACGGCCTGTGTCATCATAACGAACTGGTCCTTACGGACGGTTTCTTCCCGTAAGTGACGTCCTTCATGCGTCCTACCTACAGACCTGCTCGTGTTCAAAACACCGGATTCCCTTCGTGCTATATGGAAATAGATAGCAAAGTGACACACTCTGGGATGGAAAACACATTTAATTTTGTTAGACATTAATGTGATTACTTTTGAGGTGAGCAGCCTGTTCTGTTTGATGTACAGGCCTGTTCTGCCGCAACCAAGGCCTGGCAGATGTTGTGGAGCTACATTTCCCATGAGGTTCTAACCAACCTAGTGAGGGTCTGAGCACCATGGGAGATGTAGTTCCAAAACATCTGGGGGGGCAGGTTGCTGACCTCTGGTTTAATAATAATAATAATATTCTTTATTTATAAAGCACCAGCATATTCTGCAGCGCTGAACAATGGGTACAATATAGACAGGGTTACAATACATCAAACAACATTTTGATAAACCAGTACAGGAGGAAACAAGGCCCTATTCCCGTGGCAAATTACAATCTAGAAGGGTTGGGATGGAAACAGGAGGAGAGGGCGGCAAGGTGAGAGTGATGGACTGCAAGGTGAGAGAGTGATGGTCTGCAAGGTGAGAGTGACAGACTGCAAGGTGAGAGTGATGGACTGCAAGGTGAGAGAGTGATGGATTGCAAGGTGAGAGTGATGGACTAGTTGGGGCAGTGGGGTGTATCAGTGAGTCGGGTGGTAGGCTTCCTGAATAGGAATGTCTTAAGGGAGCATTTGAAGGAAGGGAAGCTGGGGGAAAGTCCGACAGTACGAGGGAGAGCATTCCAGAGGATGGGGATGGGGCTTATTGAAAAAGATAACATTGTACAATATTACATCAATAAATTGACTCATTTATCTCTTTTATGGGCCTTTGGTTGATATCTCTCATCATATTATATAAATATAACGAACACTTTATCTCACCTCCTTACATAATAATGTAGTGGATGGTTGCATGTTAATTATACATATTTGTGTATTTCTATACAGTAATAGGCAACTCAGTGTATCCACCCCAGGGGATTTGTTCTCATATATTATTTTATGTTGGTATGTTTGTGGTTGTATGTAATTGGTCGTTATATCCATATTGATACTAATAAAAGTTGTATTTTATGCATTTTTGGTCAACTCTCACATCCATGCATTGTTATGGTGGATGATTTTGGTCCAATTTGCTATATCTTTCCAGGGTTGTGCCCACCAACAGCTAGTTCACCCTATTCATTTAAGCACCCTATTTTTTGAGGTATCCCTAAGGTACGTTTTCTTGCTATTTTTTTCATTCCTAAACTCCAACAGCTTTGGTTCAACTAGACCAGGGGTCAGCAACCTTGATTCCCTGATGTTTTGGTAACTACATTTCCCATGTAGCTCAGTCAGCCTAATGTGTGACTGAGCATCGCGGGAGATGTAGTTCCCAAAATATCAGGGAGCCAAGGTTGCTGACCCCTTAACTAGACTAATGTGGCATGACTTGTAAAATGGGGAGAAGGGCTTGGGTTCAAGACCTTTATTGACAACCTTATTAGCAGACAAAAGTGGCACTAGGCAAGGGGCAAATAGGCAGCCGCTTAAGGGCTCAGGTCAGCAGGGTCCTCGCTTTGCCAGGCCGATCTCATTTCCGACACCAGAAGACCATCTGTGTTTGGGGCAGGGAACAAATCTTGCATTGAAGAGCTCTGCATGGGTTAGTGATGCAGCAATTAATGAAGTCCATCACTAAGTCTAGAATCGCCTCTATTGGCAGACCTAGTGTCACGTAGCAACTTCACTCCAGAAGGGCACGTGACTCGGCTAAATGGGTGAAGTGTTAAAAATCACTAGTTCCCTGCGCTAGACCCAAAATAATGACTAACTGGCCTCCTTATTGCTACTCACTTCCCTTAATTAACTGCTGCCACCACAGGTCTTCGTCAGCTATGAAACACGAGGTGACCTGAAATGCCCCATTCAATTAACCCCACAAAACACAGTTTAGTAGACTGACCTCACCAAACCCCATTTAGTAGATCTTGTAGAAACTCAAAGCTATTAGGACAAATCTCTCTTCAGGTAATGTGATTGTTATATCAGACAAAGGCAGAGCTTAAAAGGAATATTTATTATGACAAGAAAAATAGTCACAGTGCATATACAGGATAAAAAGGTATTACAATTCATATTTACACTCACAAACAGAAAATAAACAGGATAACAAAACAGAAACCCTATCTACTTACAAAGGTAGAATCTCTGCCCAGGGGGTTCTGGTTGAAAAATCAGTTGTTACTTCCACTTGGATGGACTCTCAAAGTAAAGCACATGGCAAATCGTGTAGCTGAAATTTATATAGCTCTTCTTGCTCTCAGGTTTCACCGCGGCATGGTAGGAGTGTCAAGATCTACTCCTTGCCAGCCCCTTTCAACTTGTAAGCATTCTGCTTACATTCCATATATCTCCCAACATATTTTAGGATGAAACTCTGACAACAAAGAGCTGCTCCTTTGATTTGACGTATTGCAATCCTGGCCATGGCCAGGTGTCATTTTTTCCTTGGTTGCTGGTCCCCCTGCTACAGAGGTGCGAATGGATCACAGAACAAGACTTTCACACCTGCTCAGTTCAAAGGTACCATTTCCTTTGATGCTCCCGGATGACAAAACGTTTGTCAGATTCTAAATCACCCCTGCTTGGAATGTGGATAAATTAAGTCATGCCTGCATACAATGTAGCGCTGTACAGTTTATTAATATTTTACCAGGTGATCCCAAGACATAGCCCTGTCCGTGACACCTTGGTTCTGAACATTTTTGGGAGGACATAGAAGTATAAAACTAAAGTGGAAGTATTTAGTAATCATTAATAGGCCTAATTTTGAAACCCTCTTATTCAAGATGGTATATTGTGCATGAAAAAGAGTTCAGGTGTATAGTGAGGTAATAGTAACACTTATTCTGCAGCTCACATATTGACCTGTCAGTCACTTTCTATAGTGCGTCATGCTGTAATTTAGCGAGAAGTCAGAAATAGTCATTTTATTCCACTTGCCCAAGTCCTTGTGCCGTCAACTGATAAATGTTCCTCATTTATATCTCAGTCCTGACAATCATGAAGACGTATTTTTAGAAGACTACTCATTAGAATGACATCTGGAATACTGCATAGAGTTGTGTGATTCATATTTAGCTACAAACGAGTATAGTTTGAATAACATCAGTGTACGGAGATAGCATGGATTCTAAACTGAGCTGTGTGATTTAAGATCGTATATATAGAACATCGAGAGTGAAGACGACTTTTTGTTGAGATTTCACAATTGTCAGTATTTTGACATTTCCCATTTTCGAGGGTGTCATTCAAATATCTATGCACCCAAATGTCCACACTGCGTTTCATATTACGTATCCGCAGCGACGTACCATCACGTACAGCCAGTATCCACTCGTATCAATATAAACAAACTGTATGAATGTAATATGAAGAAGATCTGAATACATCGGCACCTTAAAGGGCCAGTACCAACAAAAAATGAAATGTTCTTATTGTGTTTATTTGATGTTGCTGATATCTTACATGTGTTTTGTTTTTCTCTTGTTTGTTTAGTTAAGAGAATATTTTTTTTCTATATGTGTCACTGGGCGCATCCATTGTGTGATCTTTTGTGCTTGTGTTTTGTGCCCCCCCCGTATCATGTAAACTGCCCCTCCCCAAAGTGTCTTTACATCACTTGTTCCCAGGGGTCAAGTTCTAAAAGAAGAAGTACAGGTGATCGCAAAAGTTTCCTGCATGGGCCGTATTCCAGTTGAGGTGGTAATAGGGAGCAGTTAACCCTTAGCGGCTCTCTTTTGCTAGTTTCATTATCTGTGAGCCGTGCATACAGACAGAGAAGGCAGAGGATAAAGCCGCCCTCTGCATCCACTAGTTCATATTATTTCTCCCCAGTCCATCTCATTTCCGCCCCCCAGTTAATGTCTCCCCAGTCCATCTCATTTCAGCCCCCAGTTAGTTTCTCCCCAGTCCATCTAATTTCCGCGCCCCCTGTTAATTTCCCCCCAGTCCATCTCATTTCAGCCCCCCAGTTAATTTCCCCCAGTCCATCTCATTTCCGCCCCCCTGTTAATTTCCCCCCAGTCCATCTCATTTCAGCCCCCCAGTTCATTTCCCCACAGTCCATCTCATTTCAGCCCCCCGTTAATTTCTCCCCAGTCCTTCTCATTTCAGCCCCCCCATTAATGTCTACCCAGTCCATCTCATTTCAGCCCCCCATTAATGTCCCCACAGTCCATCTCATTTCAGCCCCCCAGTTAATTTCCCCCAGTCCATCTCATATCCGCCCCCAGTTAATTTCCCCCAGTCCATCTCATTTCAGTCCCCAGTTAATTTCCCCACAGTCCATCTCATTTCAGCCCCCAGTTAATTTCCCCCAGTCCATCTCATTTCAGCCCCCAGTTAATTTCCCCACAGTCCATCTCATTTCCGCCCCCCTGTTAATTTCCCCCAGTCCATCTCATTTCAGCCCCCAGTTAATTTCCCCACAGTCCATCTCATTTCCGCCCCCCTGTTAATTTCCCCCAGTCCATCTCATTTCAGCCCCCTGTTAATTTCCCCACAGTCCATCTCATTTCAGCCCCCCGTTAATTTCTCCCCAGTCCATCTCATTTCAGCCCCCCGTTAATTTCCCCCCAGTCCTTCTCATTTCAGCCCCCCGTTAATTTCTCCCCAGTCCATCTCATTTCAGCCCCCCGTTAATTTCTCCCCAGTCCTTCTCATTTCAGCCCCCCATTAATTTCTCCCCAGTCCATCTCATTTCAGCCCCACCTGTTAATTTCCCCCAGTCCATCTCATTTCAGCCCCCCAGTCCATCTCATTTCAGCCCCCCAGTCCATCTCATTTTAGCCCCCCAGTCCATCTCATTTCAGCCCCCGTTAATTTCCCCCAGTCCATCTCGTTTCCGCCCCCCAGTTAATGTCCCCCAGTCCATCTCATTTCAGCCCCCCCAGTTAATTTCTCCCCAGTGCATCTCATTTCCGCCCCCAGTTAGTTTCTCCCCAGTCCATCTCATTTCAGCCCCCTGTTAATTTCCCCCAGTCCATCTCATTTCAGCCCCCCCGTTAAATTCCCCAAGTCCATCTCATTTCCGCCCCCAGTTAATGTCTCCCCAGTCCATCTCATTTCAGCCCCCCAGTTAATTTCTCCAAGTCAATCTCATTTCCGCCCCCAGTTAATGTCTCCCCAGCCCCTCATTTCAGCCCCCCGTTAATTTCTACCCAGTCCATCTAATTTCCGCGCCCCCTGTTAATTCCCCCCAGTCCATCTCATTTCAGCCCCCAGTTAATTTCCCCCAGTCCATCTCATTTCCGCCCCCAGTTAATTTCCCCCAGTCCATCTCATTTCAGCCCCCCCAGTTCATTTCCCCACAGTCCATCTCATTTCAGCCCCCCCGTTAATTTCTCCCCAGTCCATCTCATTTCAGCCCCCCGTTAATTTCTCCCCAGTCCTTCTCATTTCAGCCCCCCCATTAATGTCTACCCAGTCCATCTCATTTCAGCCCCCCAGTTAATTTCCCCACAGTCCATCTCATTTCCGCCCCCCTGTTAATTTCCCCCAGTCCATCTCATTTCAGCCCCCAGTTAATTTCCCCACAGTCCATCTCATTTCCGCCCCCCTGTTAATTTCCCCCAGTCCATCTCATTTCAGCCCCCAGTTAATTTCCCCACAGTCCATCTCATTTCCGCCCCCCTGTTAATTTCCCCCAGTCCATCTCATTTCAGCCCCCAGTTAATTTCCCCACAGTCCATCTCATTTCCGCCCCCCTGTTAATTTCCCCCAGTCCATCTCATTTCAGCCCCCCCGTTAATTTCTCCCCAGTCCATCTCATTTCAGCCCCCGTTAATTTCTCCCCAGTCCTTCTCATTTCAGCCCCCCGTTAATTTCTCCCCAGTCCATCTCATTTCAGCCCCCCCGTTAATTTCTCCCCAGTCCATCTCATTTCAGCCCCCCCGTTAATTTCTCCCCAGTCCTTCTCATTTCAGCCCCCCCATTAATTTCTCCCCAGTCCATCTCATTTCAGCCCCCCAGTCCATCTCATTTCAGCCCCCCAGTCCATCTCATTTCAGCCCCCTGTTAATTTCCCCCAGTCCATCTCGTTTCCGCCCCCCCAGTTAATGTCTCCCCAGTCCATCTCATTTCAGCCCCCCCAGTTAATTTCTCCCCAGTGCATCTCATTTCCGCCCCCAGTTAGTTTCTCCCCAGTCCATCTCATTTCAGCCCCCCCGTTAAATTCCCCAAGTCCATCTCATTTCCGCCCCCAGTTAATGTCTCCCCAGTCCATCTCATTTCAGCCCCCCAGTTAATTTCTCCAAGTCAATCTCATTTCCGCCCCCAGTTAATGTCTCCCCAGCCCTCATTTCAGCCCCCCGTTAATTTCTACCCAGTCCATTTAATTTCAGCCTCCCTAACTTAATACCCCGCCCCCAGTTCAACAGACACACACACACACACACACCACCCTTGCTTGTTATATACTTGTCACAGGTGGGATTTGGTCAACGTTGCATCAAGGTAAAAATCCACAAAATGGAAACAGGAGATAAAAACCTAAATTTATTTTCCCTTTTTACATGCAATTACTTCAGAGAAAAACAAACGAACAGCATGTGTTTTATAAAGTGTTTTTGTTTGTAATCTAGTTACAGCTTGCGTAAGGTTAGTGTCCCTTTGAATTAAGGAGGCTTATTTTCAGAATATGCTTCAGTATGTAATGTAGGGTTGACGGAGGACAAATTGCTCCGTTGAAATAGGTGTAACAGGGTCCCAGACCCCTTTGCAGTGATATAACAACTCAATTTCTCTTCCTGAGGACATCCTGAACCCGGATTCCCAAAGTACTGTTTGTGTCACACTCATAACATGAATACATCAACATAATGAAAACATTAAATGGCTTAAAACATAAAGGGCCGTATTCCAAGGATGCTGCCAACTTGCCCAGAGCTGTTTGTAAACTTCCCAGAGCCATTACAGTCTATGGAGTTGTTACGTTTACAACCGGTCTGGTTAAATTAACCCCAGCCATGGAATAGGGCCCAAAGTGTTGTTGACCATAAGAACAGTAAATGGGGTTTGCATCTCTATGGGGAGCAGCAACAGAGAAACGGACACATGGAGTGGTTGTTTTAATTCTTTCGATCGTTATTTTTTTTTAAGAAATAAAAATATACTAAAACACATATATATATATATATATATATACACTGTTCTTAAAAAAACAGGTCAGTAAAATGCCAGAGAAAGCATATCTTTGGCCACCATCATCTTGATTTCCTGACAGGCGTGATACTTTTAGAAAATCTAAAGTTTGAAAGAAGGTTTCAGTCAGATTTTTCTCTCTTTCCGCCTTAAAATGCATCTGTCAAAACCTTTCAACACTTGATTTTTTTCTTAATTTTTTTTTCTTCAAAGACCTACTTACTGATAAATGAGAATTGCTGAAGCCAAAATTTCCATTAGTAAATATTGGCACAAGTGCCGATAGCTGAGTCGAATTTATATCAGGATTGAAATACTGTGAGACCTTACTTAACTCTATATAGGGTGTGAAGGGGTTATCTCGATTTTGCATTGTAATGCATTGAAAAGCATTCTGTAACGGTTAGCCCCTACTTGGGCCATCGTGGTGGCTTGGAACATGGGGTGAAGCCCTTAAGGCAGGTCAGTTACTGACTGGACGCAAGGACAGACTAATATCTCCAAAACCAAGGAGCACCAAAAAACAGAACTGAAGTGCAACTAAGCTCCGAAGGTTTCAAGACCGACAGACCACTTAGGAAACGCTCAGAAACACAATGATTCGCCTGACAATCCGTGAATTGAGCAGGCTGCAGGGCAGTCAACAAACAGACAGACTTGGTGATACGGGAACTGAACTCCACATAAGGGCTATGCAGGAACCAGACAGAAACTTACAACAGGAGGGCCAGGGAGAAAACTAAAGGGATCCCTATGCTGGGCAATAATCCCTATCTAGAAAACCCTCACAAAGATATAACAGATCAAGATGGACAAGAAGGGCAAGGGATTAACAAAACAGACAAAACATCCTGCACTGAGGAGGTCCTTATAATGGCCTCGGAGACTATACTAAACTAAGACAGACAAGGTACAGAAAACATGAAACATATATGAATGGTCAGGCAGGCAAGGTTGGCAACAGATCAGCAGCATACAGAGTACCAGGAGTAAGCAGAAAAGGATCGTCAGGAAACACAGCCGAGGTCAAAACCAATATGCACTTGAACAAGAATGCTATGCAGCAACACAGGGAACTAACAGGACACAACCACCATCAAACTCCACAAACCATCAATGAGGCTCTGTGCTGCTGGGATATTTATAGGGAGTGGGTCTGTGTGATTGGCCATGTGACCCCAGACCAGGAGATCACATCAGAACCCCAGAACAGTCCCAGACAGCATGGCCAAACACACCACAGGGGAACAACATGAAGGCCCTTCACCACCAGGGGGCGCAGTCAAAACCAGGGAAAATGTAACACATTCATTAGCATATCGAAAGACCATTTTCACACCTTTTTAAAGCAGGATTAAGTGTGGCCCCTGTGGAGAAACAAAATCCTTTGTTTTATATCTCTCCAAGCACCCCGGACACACATAAAACCAGCTGCAAATAGAAACCCTAAACTCACTGTAACAAAAAGTTCAAAACGATTACTGCTGTATTACAGCAACCAGGGAGAAGGCAGAATACAAGGAGTGCTCTGAGGTCATTCACTGCTGTACAGGGATATGATTCAGGGGGTTATAATGAGTGAAAATCGCTGTACAGTACAGAAACAAGGTGTTACTGCAATTTCCATACACTGGCATTATGCAGCACATACAGATATTATTTTTGTTTGTCCTTAAATAATTGGGCAGAGGCTGCAGACAACCTCTGCCTGATTATTGTTTCATTATACTTCCTTTATTTTTTTGGTGATTCTACTTATCTTTTCTCCCTCTCCGCCGGCAGCTCCTCTTCGGCATGAGCAGTGCCTTTGCAGAACAATGGATCGGAGCCGCGCGCATACGCAGATCCCAACCATTGGCTGCCTCTGAGACTGGTCGCTCTCAGAGGCCGGTATCGGCGCGCTCTCTGCGTGCTGATGTCACTAGTGACTGATCTGGTGACCGGCAGACTGGAAATTCTAAAATTGTGGCTGCTGGTGACGCTGGGTGGGGTGACGGAAACTTCTCAACTTCACCTAACAATATTATTATTAAGCGCCAACACATTCCGCAGCGCTGTACAAAAGGTGTAATGGGTAAAGACAGGACAATTCTACAATACATACAGAAGGCAGGTCAGTATTCCTGCCAGCAGATACAGGAGGGCATGAGGGCCCTATTCCCATGGGAACTTACACTCTATTGGGGGAGCTGAGGGGGACTCCCCACATCCTGACCATCTTATAACTATAAATTGGTCAGGATGAGTGCAGCGTCCCTTTAACATTTGAAACCGATGCCAAATGTGCTCTACTATTGTATAACTTTCCAGTATACACAAACCAAAGTCTTGTACTTCATTCCTTTCATTATTGTACTTGAAATCTCATGATAACGAACGTACGGAGCCCTTACTCTTGTTCTTGTCTATACTTTCTGTTAATTTTAGTCGCTTCATCCTTTTCAGCAGCCGCCCCCTCCCCCACACCTTAATTCCAGAAAACCTGAATTATTAAAAAAAAAAAAAAAAAGAGAAAGAATAATTACACTTTGACTTTGCTTAACTAGACTTGGAGAGGGGAAGAAGTGTTATTTTTCCTTTATTAATGCAACTGAAGTGCCCTCTCAAAAAAAGTCTAGCTGTACTTTGTTCTTTTCAGCAAGGAGAGCTCATAACAGTAATTTCATGCGAGTGCTTGTTCTCTGCAGACAGGCTCTTGATAATATAATCATACCTTCTGAAGGCATTCTCTTTGCTAACAAATTTTACAAGGATTAACTAGCAAAAAAAAAACTCGCAAAGAAACATTAAACAAAAAATGTGAAACATAAGTAGGAACAAAAAATATTAATAAATACTTTATGTTGAAACATTTTATCCGCTGGGTCAGATTGTATGAGCCGTCTGTTATCAAAGCATACACAGGAAATGCAACATATATTGTTATACTTTACACAGTGCATATATCCATGGGTGCTATCACCTGCCCTGAGATAAAACCGAGAAGCTAAGAGGAAAAATTAGCGTTCGCTAATTTCCCCTTAGCATCCCAGTTTCCCCAGCAGATCGCGAGGCAGGCACCAAGTCTGTCAGCCTGCCCCTTAGCGATCGCTAAGCTCGCGGATGCTGGAGGCACCGCTGCAGCGCCGTCCCCAGCATCCTCTCCATGAGGTCCGTAGGACTCCATGGAGGATCGTGCTGCCAGGTCACATGACCGACAAGGATCTCACCTCCTGCGAGATCCGCCTGGTCGGTGGAGTGATCACAGAGCGAGACAGGGTTCTTTCTTACCCCAGTCTCCCTCTGCTCCCGGCGGCCAGAAGCAGAGGATCGAGCCTCTGTGCTTGCTGCGGGATAAGAGGTGAGTATTTGTTTTTTGGGGGGTTTTGAGCTGCAGGTAACGGATTCTGCAGCAGCGGTATCCAATACCTGCACCTCTGAGCTGGTGGTAACTTTTTCATTAGCGCCAGCTCTTAGTAACTAGCGTCGGGACCAAGTGATCCTAACGCTAGTTAATCTGTGCTTTCACTTTGCGCTCCCCATGATAAGTATAGGGAGCGCAAAGTACAGTAAACTCACGCTACAAATCGCTAATTAACGAGCGCTAACGCGTTTTTAACCTGTTAGCGATTCATAGGTGTTCTGACCTCCTTTAAGCTAGTGCTGACGCTAATGTTAGCTTGAAGGAGGTGATAGAGCCCTACGTGTACCTAATAGACATCCAGTGGGATTTTAACCCATTCACTACCAAGATCGTTTACACTTACACCTCCCGGTGCCCCACCGATATCAAGTATAGTAGATATGGTGTTCCACAGAAGTAATGCGAAGGCTCCAGAACATACCCCATAAAGTTTAGAACCGTGGGCATGACGCCTGAGAGCCTAACCCTTTTTAAAACCGTCTGGGAATGTGTCTTAATGACATCTCCCCAGCTGTTCCTGCACAGAGACCCGAACTGCAGTAACTGCTTTAGGCCAGCAGATGGCGACATCTGCCGGGCAAACAGGTTATTGCAGTAATGGATACATTTGGAATATCCCTAAATATTTCTTACTGTATAAATTATTAAAGATGATTTTCTGAAAAACCCACTGGTTCCTGACAGTGTATTTTGGGAAAATCCATTGGTATTGAAGGGGTTAATAGAAGACTCCTGAGAAAAAGATTGCAAAATGCGAGTGAAAATGCATCAACCAATAGCTATAGGGAAAGAAAAGCGAATTCTTATTGTACACATAAGATCGAAACACAAGGAGAAGGCTGGTGTATTCGACCAAGATCACAGGTAAGATTTAATAGGTAATATATATATAAACTCTATACCACGCGTTTTATTATTCTGTCTACGTTCTGTTGGTGTCTACAGTCATGACCTTAAAGCACCATGTGTCAGTTAACCCGAAAACCAAACATACATGATCTGGAAAGCTACAAGATGTTGGAGAAGATGTTGTCAACTAAAAATTGTTAGTCAGCACGTTGACTTGTAATCATGGCACAGAGGTTTGCGAAAGGCACCATCAGAAGGGGTGACAGCCCAAATTATTATTATTCTTTATTTATAAATCGTCAGGGGCCCAGTAGATTCAGAGGGTCCCGGGTCTTGCTAGACCCAGTGCAGCTTGTCAATGTAAGGGTTCCTCCATGCCATCCAGGACTGGCCCACCAAGACACCAACACATTTCCAGATGGGCTGCAGCATCTGAGGCCGGTAAGAACACGCTTACTCATCAGTACGTGAACAATTAGTATGGCCTGCACAGATAGAAGTGCAGACAGAGTTCTTTCCCACCAGGTAAGGCCCCCGGCACACGAGCGTTTTGAGAGAATGGAAGGAACGTCCGTGAAAGTGGGCGTTCCTTCCATTCTCTGCGCTCAGCGTACAAAGCACGATCCTCCTATGGAGAATCGCGCTTTGTATACTTTCAGCGTCCGTTTAGCTTTTTGACGGGGAGGCCTTTTTCACATCCGGTGGAGGGCTTTCCCCGTCAAAAACGCACGGACGCAGGGAAGTGCGGGCGCACATGAGGCAAAAATACACTCGTGTGCCGGGGGCCTAACACGTTTCATCCCCTTGCTGGAGCACCAGGAATTTAGCCCACTCCATGCAAAATAAGGTAAACAAAAGAGGAGGCTGTCACAATTCCAGCCTGAGCCAATCCAGGTCGGCTCTTACCCCTGTCTGGTCCATCCCTCCTTACCTTCTGATCCCTGTAGCCTGCCGGGTTTCTGACCACCTGACCATTTCCCTTTATAAGCCTCTCTCCCATTCTGCAGTGCTCAGTTATAAGGGTCATTTTGCTGCCTGTATTTTCCTCTGTTATTTTCCTTTTGTATATATTGTGCAGTTTATATTTGGTCTCCTGTTTGTCCCTCCAGTTGCCTTGTCATTTGTTTATTTTTTGCTTTTTCCCTTCCTTGCTACTGTGTGGTTTGTTTTGTGTTTTACCCTTGCTGTGCTGATCTTCCTGTGTACCGACCTTGGCCTGTCTGACTTCCCTCTCTGGTTCTGAATCCTGGCTTGTCTGACTTCCCTCTCTGGTTCTGACTCCTGGCTCGTCTGACTTCTGCCACGTTCGCTGTCCCGCTCACCCCTCACAACCGTGGTGGGAATCCTACAGGACAGACTTCTAGACCCTCTGATCCTTGAATGGTTGGGACCGAAAACCCTATCACTCCCAGCTAGGGAGAACAGACAGACCAACAATAATGAGTACAACCTAGTAACAGTAGTGAGAACCAGAGTACGTTTCAAGACCAAGTTTCTACTGAGCCGCAAACGGTTAACTTTACCGACAAGTGGGAAACAGTCTGAAAAAGGCTTTAGCAGTGTATTCATACACCAGGGGTTAACATCAGCTGGTCATATAAACGTTCCGAGTTGGCAACAGAGAGAGTTTTCATACAGGCTGGTTTGGCAACACACGAGGTTCTCATACACTCTGAGTTGGCAACAGGGCAAATCAAGGGATTATCTGAGTCAGCATTATGCAGGATTGATATACACTCTGAGTCAGCTGGGTAAAATCAGCATACACTTGGAGTCTGCTCTGGGCATAACATAGATACAGAAAATAAAGTGGAGGTTCAGTGGAGGCGCTGATGAATTGTGTGAGGTGATATGATTTATGTTATGCAGCCAACAAGGATTATGACACAAAACCTCGACAAGAATGTGCAAAATACTAGAACAGAGACGGGGGGGGGGGTCCAAGTGGCGCAGGCTCTTAAGTGAGCAGTCAGTAGAATAGTATAGTGATCTTAGTTTGGTCAGATAGGACCTAAGTGCAACAATGCTTAATGCATAATTTTAATTGGATCAGACAACAATGCTTGATATATAGTGCAATTTCAAAGGATCTGATGATGTGAACAGAACGCCTAATGGGTTTTAATATAACCGCGTATAGGACAGATAGTGCCTTCTACTGGAGGGTGAAGGAATAACAATATTTGTTCTTGCAAAAGACGTATGGAGTATTTATATAAGGTACATGGGATATATATAAAGTGCTAGTAAAAAGTGCATAAAAAGTGCATAAAAAGTGCATAAGTGCAAAAATACTAAGTTCTTGACAGGGTTATAACCCAGAATTTATGGGTGGGAGGAGAGTTCAGTTCAGACTGTATGCAATATGGAGAAGATATCCGCTGGGGCAATCCGGAGGTTATAGATGTCGTCCTAAGGTCCGGTCCTCACCTAGGTCCTATATGTGCTTCCAATTCCCAAATATCAGGGAGGAAGGAAGGGGAAGACAGAAAAAGAGGGGATTGCGCAATATTGCTTGGTAATTGATCGAGTTGGTAATGACAAAGGGACACTTACAGTGTGCAGAGCCCTGATACCGGCTCTGGTGTGGAACGCCTTGGGCCTAAATGAGGGTGGCCTCTGCCCTTCTTTAGGGTTGTTCCTGGGTAACCCTTCGTTTCTCTTCTTGCTGGTTACACGGTTATCTCAGGTATAAAAGGGAAAAATCCTCATAGCGCAATATGCAGCTGTTGTTGAGATAAATACAAATAGAGGTAGAGATGGCAAACTCACCGATGTTGGAGCCTAGAATAACAGGCTCAGCTTGCGGGCAAGTGGTACGGCTATGGTGGGTACCTACACCTCTTTCTGCAGCGGGTGGTCTCCTGTTCTCCTTATACCAGTGGATGGTTTCCTTGTGAGTAAAAAGGGAGGAGGTAGGCTGGATGCATGCAGCCTGAGATACAGCTAGGGCTCCAGGTGTCAAGTGCAGGTAAATAAAAAAGGAGATGGATGGTGGTCCAAGTAAAATAAATTTATTAGCAGGGGATTACAGATAAAAAGGGGGAAAAAGGGGGTTTACACAGAGTACGCGTTTCGGCTATCCACTGTAGCCTTCTTCAGCTCAAAGTGCAAAGAGTGCAAAAAAGTGCAAGAAAGAGGGAATACAAGACACTCCACATGCGTCTGTTTATATAGAAACCATGTAGGGTGAATTCCCGGGGTTACTTCCGGGTTCCGCGGTGGATGCGGTCACGTGATGCGTGCCGCGTCATTACGTTTTGCGCGGCGGCCATTTTGGATATGCGTTCCACCGGCCGATACTCTGCGTTCCACACGGCGGATTGTCCAGTGTGGAAGGAAAAAATGCGGCAGTGAGTTAAGGCTGGTCCTGCAAGGAATGTCCATAGGCACTGGCAGCAAATTATGGCAGAGGAGCCTAATTGTCATGCAATTACATAAACATGGGTACAAATGGGACAAAATGGGTAAAAATAAGGAGGATGGAGCACATTGTTAAAACAGATTAAAAGCACATTGGGGTAGAATAAAGTAATACAGGGGTATAAAACATGAACATGGGTACAGATAAGGCAAATGATTAAAATAATAGTGATGATAATAATGATGGAGCACATTGTTAAACAGATTAAAAGCACAATGAGGTAAATGACATAATACAGAGGTACAAGGTATACAGATTGCGAAATACCCAATATCATGGGTCTCGATGGGAGGTCACAGAGGCATAGTGGATTCAGTAAAATGTAGATAAAAAAGTACAATGAGAATAAAATACAATAAAATAGAATGGATAAGAAAAACTTAAAAGATGATTAATAATTGTAACATAATACTGGAGGGGATATATATATATAATAGCTGGAAGGGAGGTAGTGTAGGTGTAATGTACGTATACATTGTGTAATATACTGTCGAAATATGAGGTGAGTGGTATCCCATGAAGCGAATATGTAGGCAGGGATTGGTCGGTGATTAATCGAGGAAGTGGCATAATTCGAAGTCAGCATTTAGTCCATATGGTTGGAGGGTACCCAGATTGAAGATCCAATTCATTTCTTCCTTTCCAATGGTCTTCTCGAAATTACCACCTCTCCATGGTATCTCGACTTTCTTAATCCCTATAAAAGATAGCCCTTCTGGATTTATTTATTTTACTTGGACCACCATCCATCTCCTTTTTTATTTACCTGCACTTGACACCTGGAGCCCTAGCTGTATCTCAGGCTGCATGCATCCAGCCTACCTCCTCCCTTTTTACTCACAAGGAAACCATCCACTGGTATAAGGAGAACAGGAGACCACCCGCTGCAGAAAGAGGTGTAGGTACCCACCATAGCCGTACCACTTGCCCGCAAGCTGAGCCTGTTATTCTAGGCTCCAACATCGGTGAGTTTGCCATCTCTACCTCTATTTGTATTTATCTCAACAACAGCTGCATATTGCGCTATGAGGATTTTTCCCTTTTATACCTGAGATAACCGTGTAACCAGCAAGAAGAGAAACGAAGGGTTACCCAGGAACAACCCTAAAGAAGGGCAGAGGCCACCCTCATTTAGGCCCAAGGCGTTCCACACCAGAGCCGGTATCAAGGCTCTGCACACTGTAAGTGTCCCTTTGTCATTACCAACTCGATCAATTACCAAGCAATATTGCGCAATCCCCTCTTTTTCTGTCTTCCCCTTCCTTCCTCCCTGATATTTGGGAATTGGAAGCACATATAGGACCTAGGTGAGGACCGGACCTTAGGACGACATCTATAACCTCCGGATTGCCCCAGCGGATATTTTCTCCATATTGCATACAGTCTGAACTGAACTCTCTTCCCACCCATAAATTCTGGGTTATAACCCTGTCAAGAACTTAGTATTTTTGCACTTATGCACTTTTTATGCACTTTTTATGCACTTTTTACTAGCACTTTATATATATCCCATGTACCTTATATAAGTACTCCATACGTCTTTTGCAAGAACAAATATTGTTATTCCTTCACCCTCCAGTAGAAGGCACTATCTGTCCTATACGCGGTTATATTAAAACCCATTAGGCGTTCTGTTCACATCATCAGATCCTTTGAAATTGCACTATATATCAAGCATTGTTGTCTGATCCAATTAAAATTATGCATTAAGCATTGTTGCACTTAGGTCCTATCTGACCAAACTAAGATCACTATACTATTCTACTGACTGCTCACTTAAGAGCCTGCGCCACTTGGACCCCCCCCGTCTCTATAACATAGATACAGGCTTGGTCAGAAAGAGAATGGTCAGGAAGGCAGTCTGAGTTAGCAACAATCAGGGTCCTCTTACAATCCGGGTCAGTAACAGAGCAAATAAAACAAAAGGATCAGTGAATCGAAATACGAATACACCAGGCGATGCGGGAACTAACTCCAAGCTCAGGGCAATGAGTCGACTCGCACGCCCTGCATTTAAGGTGGCCGGCTCCGCGTCATCAAGCCGTGCCCCGCCCCTCCAGGTGCACGAACGGCCGGAACCTCTGGAACCCGGCGAGCCAGCGATGCTGCTGCCCAGAACCCCCTGAAGTCATGCAGGTACCGAGGATGTTTCAACTTCCCTCTCTGGTTCTGACTCCTGGCTTGTCTCATTTCCCTCTCTGGTTCTGACTCCTGTCGCGTCTCACTTCCCTCTCTGGTTCTGACTATTGACTCGTCTCACTTCCCAATCTGGTTCTGACTCCTGGTTTAGCTGACTTCCCTCTCTGGTCCTGACTCCTGGTTTAGCTGACTTCCCTCTCTGGTTCTGACTCCTCGTTTAGCTGATTTCCCTCTCTGGTTCTGACTCCTGATTTAGCCGACTTCCCTCTCTGGTTCTGACTCCTGGTTTAGCTGACTTCCATCTCTGGTTCTGACTCCTGGTTTAACTGACTTCCCTCTCTGTGTCAGGATCGCAAATGACGCGGACCATGGTGGGACCCAAAGTTCAGGGGGGTCTGAGCCCAGTATGCAGGGGAACCCACACCTCAGTACCTTGATGGAGTGGATACTGGGTGATGCCAGAGCGCAGTACAATGGATTAGACAGAGAGTAGTCAATAGGAGGTCCGAGGTCAGAGGTTTGGCACAAAGCGGTGGTCGGTGGGCAAAGCAGAGGGGTCTGGTACACGGTGAATCAATGAACATACAGAATGAACGTCTGAACAGATCAGGGGATAAACCAATACTGAGGTACTGCACATAGGAGGGAGAGGTCCTTTATGGACAAACAGGGGGTGTGGTTGTGTGTGTGTGTTTTGGTGCTTAGACTTATTAATCCCTATCAGTGCTGGTAGTAGTGCTGACCAGGGGGCAGCACCTTTCATGGATCTGATGCATCAGCAGGCATGGTTCCTGACACTCTGGTTCTGACTCCTGGTTTAGCTGACTTCCCTCTCTGGTTCTGACTCCTGGCTCGTCTCACTTTCCTCTCTGGTTCTAACTCCTGGCTCGTCTCACTTTCCTCTCTGGTTCTGACTCCTGGTTTAGCCGACTTCCCTCTCTGGTTCTGACTCCTGGTTTAGCCGACTTCCCTCTCTGGTTCTGACTCCTGGTTTAGCTGACTTCCCTCTCTGGTTCTGACTCCTGGTTTAGCTGACTTCCCTCTCTGGTTCTGACTCCTGGCTCGTCTCACTTTCCTCTCTGGTTCTAACTCCTGGCTCGTCTCACTTTCCTCTCTGGTTCTGACTCCTGGTTTAGCTGACTTCCCTCTCTGGTTCTGACTCCTGGTTTAGCCGACTTCCCTCTCTGGTTCTGACTCCTGGTTTAGCTGACTTCCCTCTCTGGTTCTGACTCCTGGTTTAGCCGACTTCCCTCTCTGGTTCTGACTCCTGGTTTAGCTGAATTCCCTCTCTGGTTCTGACTCCTGGCTTATCTCACTTCCCTCTCTGGTTCTGACTCCTGGTTTAGCTGACTTCCCTCTCTGGTTATGACTCTTGGTTTAGCTGATTTCCCTCTCTGGTTTTGACTCCTCGTTTAGCTGACTTCCATCTTTGGTTCTGACTCCTGTTTAGCTGACTTCCCTCTCTGGTTCTGACTCCTGGTTTAGCTGACTTCCCTCTCTGGTTCTGACTCCTCGTTTAGCCGACTTCCCTCTCTGGTTCTGACTCCTGGTTTAGCTGACTTCCATCTCTGGTTCTGACTCCTGGTTTAGCTGACTTCCCTCTCTGGTTCTGACTCCTGTTTAGCTGACTTCCCTCTCTGGTTCTGACTCCTGGTTTAGCTGACTTCCCTCTCTGGTTCTGACTCCTGGTTTAGCTGACTTTCCTCTCTGGTTCTGACTCCTGGTTTAGCTGACTTCCCTCTCTGGTTCTGACTCCTCGTTTAGCTGACTTCCTCTCTGGTTCTGACTCCTGGTTTAGCTGACTTCCCTCTCTGGTTCTGACTCCTGGTTTAGCTGACTTCCCTCTCTGGTTCTGACTCCTGGTTTAGCTGACTTCCCTCTCTGGTTCTGACTCCTCGTTTAGCTGGCTTCCCTCTCTGGTTCTGACTCCTGATTTAGCTGACTTTCCTCTCTGGTTCTGACTCCTTGTTTAGCTGACTTCCCTCTCTGGTTTTGACTCCTCGTTTAGCCGACTTCCCTCTCTGGTTCTGACTCCTGGTTTAGCTGACTTCCATCTCTGGTTCTGACTCCTGGTTTAGCTGACTTTCCTCTCTGGTTCTGACTCCTGGTTTAGCTGACTTCCCTCTCTGGTTCTGACTCCTGGTTTAGCTGACTTCCCTCTCTGGTTCTGACTCCAGGTTTAGCTGACTTCCATCTCTGGTTCTGACTCCTGGTTTAGCTGACTTCCCTCTCTGGTTCTGACTCCTCATTTAGCTGACTTCCCTCTCTGGTTCTGACTCCTGATTTAGCTGACTTTCCTCTCTGGTTCTGACTCCTTGTTTAGCTGACTTCCCTCTCTGGTTTTGACTCCTCGTTTAGCCGACTTCCCTCTCTGGTTCTGACTCCTGGTTTAGCTGACTTCCATCTCTGGTTCTGACTCCTGGTTTAGCTGACTTTCCTCTCTGGTTCTGACTCCTGGTTTAGCTGACTTCCCTCTCTGGTTCTGACTCCTGGTTTAGCTGACTTCCCTCTCTGGTTCTGACTCCAGGTTTAGCTGACTTCCATCTCTGGTTCTGACTCCTGGTTTAGCTGACTTCCCTCTCTGGTTCTGACTCCTCGTTTAGCTGACTTCCCTCTCGGGTTCTGACTCCTGGTTTAGCCGACTTCCCTCTCTGGTTCTGACTCCTCATTTAGCTGACTTCCCTCTCTGGTTCTGACTCCTGATTTAGCCGACTTTCCTCTCTGGTTCTGACTCCTTGTTTAGCTGACTTCCCTCTCTGGTTTTGACTCCTCGTTTAGCCGACTTCCCTCTCTGGTTCTGACTCCTGGTTTAGCTGACTTCCATCTTTGGTTCTGACTCCTGGTTTAGCGGACTTCCCTCTCTGGTTCTGACTCCTGGTTTAGCTGACTTCCATCTTTGGTTCTGACTCCTGGTTTAGCGGACTTCCCTCTCTGGTTCTGACTCCTGGTTTAGCTGACTTCCATCTCTGGTTCTGACTCCTCGTTTAGCCGACTTCCCTCTCTGGTTCTGACTCCTGGTTTAGCTGACTTCCATCTTTGGTTCTGACTCCTGGTTTAGCGGACTTCCCTCTCTGGTTCTGACTCCTGGTTTAGCGGACTTCCATCTCTGGTTCTGACTCCTCGTTTAGCCGACTTCCCTCTCTGGTTCTGACTCCTGGATTAGCTGACTTCCATCTCTGGTTCTGACTCCTGGTTTAGCTGACTTCCCTCTCTGGTTCGGACTCCTGGTTTAGCTGACTTCCCTCTCTGGTTCTGACTCCTGGTTTAGCTGACTTCCCTCTCTGGTTCTGACTCCTGGTTTAGCTGACTTCCCTCTCTGGTTCTGACTCCTGGTTTAACTGACTTCCCTCTCTGGTTCTGACTCCTCGTTTAGCTGACTTCCATCTCTGGTTCTGACTCCTGGTTTAGCTGACTTCCCTCTCTGGTTCGGACTCCTGGTTTAGCTGACTTCCCTCTCTGGTTCTGACTCCTGGTTTAGCCGACTTCCCTCTCTGGTTCTGATTCCTGGTTTAGCGGATTTTCATCTCTGGTTCTGACTCCTTGTTTAGCTGAGTTCCCTCTCTGGTTCTGATTCCTGGCTCGTCTGATTTCCCTCTCTGGTTCTGACTTCGGCTTGCTTCTGACTCTGTATTTTCTACCTTTTGTGTTGCTTTACCCAGCAGTGCTATTTTCCATTCCCTTTGCATTCGATCTGGCTACTTCAAGGACCGGTCCTTAGATTAGGGTTTCCATTCTGTGCTGTTGGATGTCTGTGTATTTTGGCATTCCCCTCAACCCTTGCTTGGCCTTTCTTGTCTGTGGTGAGTCTTATCTGTCTGCTTTTGAACCAGTGGCACTCCTGCATTTTGGGCTCCTAGCCCTGTATACTGGCCCCACCTAGGCTCATGACACGTGTCCCTGTGACAGAGGCAAAGTGTTTTATTATTAATAACTTTACTGAAATGGGCAGCTAAAGGAAGAGGGGCCCGAACAGTGGTAGAGTCTGAGGTTTCTGATGGCAGCCCTGCTTGGCAACAACCTGCAGCTATAATTACACACCTCTGCACATGCCCGCCTTTCTCGGTCACACAATAATGAAATGTTGTACTGAAATATGTACCATTCTTTTGGGACCTAGAAGGGAGTTTGCCCTCTATAGTAAAATGTGATCATGCAGTAACCTTCAGGTACATACATTTTAAATAAATCTTGAAAAAAAATTCCTTTAGTCTGATCATAAGAAATGTATCTGTGTGACCTCCAATAACACTCACGATTCATATCATTATGTACAGAATACGATATAGCGCAGCAGTGCATCCTGAAAGTAAATTCAAATGGTTTGTGTTTGTTCAATGCATCGTTTTGCTTAATATACTAATTCATCTCCTGTCAAAGTTCCAAACATAAAGTGTACTAATGTAAACAATATGAAACAAAAATCTAATTCTAAAAGATAATAGAATGCAACCAGTAGCTAATAAATTAATAAATTAAAGTTGAACTACTTTCAGCTCTTTTTTATATGTATTACAACCAATTGAGTGTCTCCTAAAAGCAAAGAATTTCTCATTGTTGTGGGATGCTTATGGAAAATGAATGTTGCAAGGTTCCACTAACTAGAGGGCATCCCTGCAGGATGCATAGCTTTAAAATGGTTGTGATTAAATAGTCACCAGTTAACACCCTGCACAATGAACACTGTGAATGAAGCAGGCATTAATGGTGCGGTTACCTGTGAAACATTCATGATCCTATGTCTGCTAACTGCAAATTCTGCTTTCTTTAGTATGTGTTGCCACAAAGGAGCATCACTGACACACATACAGCTGTCTCTATGCAACACAGTGACAGCTCCTGCTTCTCACAACCTGCAATGACATCCCAGATAATAATAGAGAGGGGAAAAATAAAAGATAAAAAGCACACGAGCCACTGAATTTGTATGTAGGACATCTGCCTATAATTTACCATTAATCTAATTAAAATAAAACCTTGTGCCAGTTAACAGAGTGCCAAGTTTTGGAAGACGCTTAAGATTCGCTCAATACGTTCATTTCAATTGACACTTTACAGAGACAGAATCCAGATCAAATGCTTCAATTTGTTACTGCTTTTATTTAACTATTCGCTACCAAAAATGGCAATACTCAGGAGTAGGGATGAGCTGTTTGGGTTCGGACGGTTCGGAGTTCGACCCGAACTTTGGCAGTTCGAAAGTTCGCGAATTTCGAACTTTTTGGGCGTGTTCGGTTCGGGTTCGAAAAAAAAAAGAAATTTTGAAAAAAGTATAGAAAATGCTTAAAAAAATACTAAAAAATCTAGAAATAAAGAGACTCTTTACTGCAGAATATTATAAGCAACGGTTTATTAGATATTGAATTAAAAACTAATGTTAACGGGAGGGAGAGAGGTCCCCCTGCACATGTGGGGGGCACCTGAATTAGATGTCATCTCGCCGCCGCGATGACATCTAATTGCTCCGCCGGGGTCCCGGAGTGCTGGGCTGACATCCAAGATGTCAGCCCGCACCGGGGGGCGCAGCAATCCGCCGGAATCCGGCGGATTGCTGCCTCCTGTGCATGGACGCGCTCAGCGCGTCCATAGCACAGGAGAACCACTTGGCTGGACGCGCTGAGTGCGTCCATAGCAGCCAAGTGGTTAACTGGTGTTTGAAAAAAATCTAAAGCAATGTTATTTTTCACCTCGGGATTAAACATTCACAGGGTTATTCAGAGAGCGGTGAAAAGCAGGAGAATAACTGGAGAAGTGAAAATTCTAGGTCAAAATAGCCAAACCAGAAAAATTCTCCCATTTAACTCACTTTCCAAATTGGCGATTTGGTCTAGATTGTTCTCTTCTCCTGCCAGTTCTCCTGGCTTTCACCTCTCTCTCGGGGTTGTTCAGAGAAAGGTGAAAACCAGGAGAATGGCAGGAAAAGAGAACAATCTGGACCAAATAGCCGATTTGGAAAGTGAGATAAGGCTAGGGTCAGACTAACGCATTTTTCGCAGCGACCGTCAAAAAGTGCGTCTGAACGCATTGCCGTACTTTTTCACGGATTGCGCGAAAACGGTCATACGATGCGCATTTTTGTGCGTGATTTTTTACGGATCCAAACCAGGAAACTTTGGGTGTCTGGACGTTATGTTGGCCGGACATGAGCAGGGTCTGACGTCTCCAAATCACGCACACACACCGCTAGTGGACGCAGCGCACTCTGTACGTCCGTACTAGCGGTTCTGCGTTCTCGAAAAAATGCGTTCATTTTCCACTTGCGTTGCGCAGCCAGACTTTCGTGCGACCGTACTTCGTATATTGGCCGTCATTGTCCGTCATTTGCTGCTAGTACGGCCGTGATTAAGTGCGCCTAAACGCACGTTAAAAATTCGCTAGTCTGACCCTAGCCTAAATGGGAGAATTTTTCTGGTTTGGCTATTTTGACCTAGAATTTTCCATTCTCCAGTCATTCTCCTGCTCTTCACCGCTCTCTGAATAACCCTGACAGGGTTATTCAGAGAAAGGTGAAACTCAGGAGAATGACTGGAGAATGGAAAATTCTAGGTCAAAATAGCCAAACCAGAAAAATTCTCCCATTTATCTCACTTTCCAAATCGGCTATTTGGTCTAGAATTTTCCAAACTCCAGTCATTCTCCTGCTTTTCACCGCCAAAAAATCAGTAAACTTTTTCTGCGTGTCCGAAAATGTCTCCTCTTTTCATACAGGCTGCCGCCCCAAGCAGTTGTTTATGGATAGATTAAAGGAAAAGCATTTACCGTCATTTGAAATGTCATTTTTTGGTTTTTACATATTTCTATACATCCTAGAAATCCGCCACTTCACGGGCAGGTTATGGGGACCTCCTAGGCACGATATTTGAAGGAATTTTTCGTTTTTATTTTTAACCCTTATTTCATGGAAAACTCACTGTCCCTTTAAAAACGTTTTTTTTAAAACTTTTTGTCCTTGTTTCCTGTCCCCCAGGGCACTACCTGGACCCCCATACACCTTTTATGGCAAATATGTAGCATATATGCCCTCTTGGAGTGCACTCTAAAAAACCGAATTTTCAGCCCCATTGACTTGCATGGGGGTTCGGGTTCGGACCCGAACAAATGGGAAGTTCAGGTTCGGGCCCGAACCGAACTCGGGGGGTGTTCGGCTCATCCCTACTCAGGAGAACCTTTTAGGGCCTTAAAGGGACACTTTACTCACCCTGACCACTTAATAGTTTTAAAGTGGTCTGGATGTGTAGAGTCTCACCCACTTCTCTTTCCTCCCCCCAGCTCCCCCGATCTGGTTTTAGCACGGAGTGAAGTGGAGGAGTTCCCTACACCTCACCCAGCATCACCAGCAGCCGGGGTTTTGAATGTCCAGGCTTCCAGTCTCCAGATCGGTCACCAGTGACATCAGCATACAAAGACCGCGCCACCGTCACCCTCTCTGAAATAACTCGCTGTAGCATTCGATCTCAGAGTGGCAGCCGATGGATCGGATTTGCGTATGCGTATGGCTCCGATCCATCATTCTGTGCAGATGCTACGGAACTTGTGTATGTAAAGGAATTGTCATGGATCCCCCATGGGTCTACGATGCTGCTCCCTGTACACAGTATACTATCTACCTCTCCGATCGTTGAATGGTCGGTAACGCTAACTATTTTCAGGGAACAGATCGTTAAGCACCCAGCAAGGGTTAACAGATACCGGAATATGAGGATATACTTGGTCAAGATAACAGGGATTATATCACCAGGAGAGTTGGTCAGCTGTATACCAAGAGTGATACACAGAGAAGGGTCGTCAGGAATAATTGAGTCAGTACACAGAGCAGGGTTGTCAGGAATAGCCAAGTCGGTACACAGAGCAGGGTTGTCAGGAATAGCCGAGTCGGTACACAGTGGGTTCGTTAAGAATAGCTAGGGTCATACACAGACCTGGTCCGTTAAGAAAAGCCGGAGTCATACACTGAGCGGGTTCTTTAAGAATAGCTGGAGTCATAAACAGAGCGGGTTCATTAAGAATAGCCGGGGTCATAAATGGAAACCAAATATGCAGCAATCACTGAGGGATATTGAACCACGTCAGGGCAATGGGTCTGCCTGCACAGACTGACTTTAAACTCGGCGGTGGCGCATCATCAGGCCACGCCTGCCCCTTGGCCACCCACGTGACCACCGCGGGTATGCACATCACTCAGCGCCGACCAGCAAGGACGGCGCTAATGGGCGCCAGGTCAGATCCTCGATGCGGGATGTGACAGGAATATTTGGGAGCTGCTAGTCGATAGTTGGCAGTGCTGCCCCACACCACCGCTGTTATCAGCTTCTGGAGTTCATAGAAATCTATGAAGCCGGGCATGATCCTGCTCGCAAGCTGTGCACGAGATCGCATTTGCAGGGTCATACGGGGACTGCGGACGCAGTCTTCCACTGCTTGATATTATTTCTTGGCGAAAAAAGAATATTATTCTCAAAGATGAATACAGACAAATACCAGCTGTCTTTGTTTCACGGGGAGGGCAGCAAAGGGAGAGGAAGAAGTAGGGGGCTTCTCTTGTGATGAAGCAGTGGATTGTGTCGTTCTCTGCACAGTTGGATAAGGGCAAAGGGATTTTGTGATGGCTTTAAATTGAAGTATTCAGCGATTTTGCAATCACAGTATCCAGCCATAATGTACGAGCCAAAAGGAAAGCTTTCGGCTCAGTAGGAAGAGGGCCCTTATTTTTCACTGTAAAGGTATCAATAGGAATTTTAGGCCAAAACCTCATCCTTTACTCCATTCAGTTTCTCATCAGTTGTCTAGAATTTATAGTTTAAACCCAGACACAAGAGAAGCCCCTACCACTTCCCCTCACTTCGCTGCCCTCCCTGTGAAACTGACGCCTGTCTGTATTCATCCTGTCTGTTTCCACCAAGAAATAATATCACCTCTGAAGCTGTTTGCAGGTATTGAGTCTCAATAGAAATGCAAGAAACAAAAGGTGAATATATTGTGACACTAAAACACCCACGGAGCATGAGCTGTGATCGACGACCTTGATGAGCTTGGCAGAGGCGTTCATTATGTACTGTAGAGGGATAATCTGTGATTGTTTATGGCCAATGAGAAGAGGGTTACAGTAGTCGAGGTGGGAGATAACAGCTTGGATGAGCATTTTAGTAGTCCAGGGTTAGAAAGGGATGGATATGTGCAATGATTTTTAGCTATATAAAAAAAAGACAAGATTTGGTTAGTGACTGTATGTGAAGGGAGTGCAGGAGCGATCAGAGCCAAGGAGTGCCGAAACGTCCATTAGCAAATGAAGGCACAAGACCCAATAATTAAACCAATTTTTTTTAACAGGAATCAAAATTAAGGTATTCTCTTTATTTAATCTCTGAACACTAGCTGAACTGTGGGGGGGGGGGAACTAATCAATAGTTTCAGAGAGCCAAATTAAATCGAGCCCCAAAATTATTGAAGACAGAAAGCCAGAAATTGCTTAAAATCTAAGGAATGAACACTCCATGGACAGAAATCCAATCAAATATAAAGGTCATATGTTACCTGCCAGCAGGGGAGGGCTGGCAAGGGGGGGGGAGGGAAATGCCCCCTGGGCACCTAACACAAAGGGCCTGTGAGCCACAAGATCATAATCCCTGTGACAGACCTCAGATGAAGCATAAGGACCGGGACACGTAGAGAGCCTGCTAGCATCCCCCAGAAAGAAGACAAATCTGTATATCTGGAGGTTTTTCAGGGTCAGAACGGAACTCATTTAATTGGGGACAGTTACACATATTTATACAGTCATACATGGGTCGTTTACATACACAAAACCTGATGCTAGAATGGAATAAACATTCGGTCAACATTCCTAGACAGACAGGACAATGGCAATCATGATGATAAACAAGATTACAGTCTAAAGACAACAGATAATATTGCAGTGTTTGCCTGACGAGGAATATTAACAAACTACTCAAATATAAACAGATATTACCACATTCCTGAGAGAAATCATATCAGCAAATAACAAAATACACATGGACCGTACAATGGACAGATAGACAATAATATTCTTGCATAACTCAGATTACATCACACTCTGCACACAAGGGAGACCACGGTTTTTAACCCATTAGTGATTTGAAGGCGATGTGGTCACAGCGCTATGACCTTCTTTAAGCTATCGCTAACGCTGACGCTATCATTAGCTTAAAGGAGCTGATAGAGATAAAGTGTATAGGCGACAACAAATTTATGATGAATCTTAATTTCTTCATTTTTAGGAACTATGAATAAAATATAGTATGATCAGACACAAGATCGCAGATATTTGCATGAGCAGGATATCTGCAATATCTCGTGTAGGCAAATGCACACAATCTCTGACCTGTAGGTAGGTAAGTGAGCACATGCTCCAACCACTGACACTTCTTGGATTTTTTTTTTTTTGAGAAAGGATTTTACCAGGAAGGATACATTGAGATTTCTCTTGTTTTCAAGTATGTCCTGGGTGGCGAGTATGTACCGTTAGGTGTCTTGCCCATGGACTCAGCGGCGTAGCGTGGGTTGTCAGCGCCCGGGGCAGGGCAAGAATTGTGCGCCCCCCCAACCTGTGGACACGGTAACACACCATGATTCCCTGACACCAGTAGAGTATTGACCCCGTTAACCCACAAGCACATGTATTGTATATTATTAACAAAATACTGATATAAAAAAAATTAAGCACACATGCCCCCCTCGCTACGCCACTGCTACCAGTCACCCTGTCCAAGTATACCCTATCATAGTTCCACTCTCATGCTATACCCAGTCACTCTCCCAGTACCCCTGTCACCTTCTCCCTCCAAGTACCCCCAGTCACTCTCAGTACCCCCACTTTCTCTCAATACCCCAGTCACTCTCCAAGTACCCCCACGTTTTCCCAGTATCCCCAGTCTCTCTCTCTCTCAAAGTACCCCAGTCACTCTCTCTCTCCCAGTACCCCCAGTTACTCCCCCCAGTACCCGTCACACTCTCCCAGTAACCCAAGTCACTCTCTCCCAGTACCTTCAGTCACTCACTCTCTCCCAGTACCACCAGTCACTCTCTCTCTCTTTTTCTCTCCAAGTACCCCCTCTTTCTCACAGTACCCCCAGTCACTCTCTCTCTCTCTATTGAATATCCCCAGTCACTCTCTCCCAGCATACCCAGTCATTCTCTCTCTGAACCTCCAGTCACCCTCTCCCTGTACCCCCTCACTGTGTGTTGGTCACGCTGTTTTGGTGTCATACAGTGTCGCCTACCTGCATGAAGTTGTTGGTGGCCCGGGGGAGCTGTCCTGGGGGCTTAGTGGAGAACGGATTTTAAATGTACTGCAGGGCAGGCGCCTCCCTCCCTCCTTCCTGTTCAACGGCTGCAGGGCTGCCAGCGGCGGGGGGCTGGTACAGGGCTTCAAGGGGGGCTGACAAGCATGGTACAGGGTGTTCCAGTGAATAATGCTGCACTGCTTCATGTGACTCATGTCAGCGTTAAGCAGGAGTCAGGACAGGACCAAAATTCGGAGTGCTAGGTCACCGCCGCTGTGGCAAAACTGGCCAACACCTTGCTGATTCCTGCTGGAAAATATTAGTGGTTCAAATTTCTTTTGAAATTTTGCACCCCCTAAGAAAATTGCACCCGGGGCGACCGCCCCCAAGGCACCCTCCACGCTACACCACTGCATGGACTCTTACTGGAGAGGTTGCTTGCTGGGATTGAACCCGTGACTCCACAGGCTCTCTCCATGCAGAGCAGTGACATTACCTCTACTACACCCAGCCGGAACCAAAACCACAATTTGCTCAAGAAATATCACGGTTTAGTTTCATGATCGAAATGTAATCTGTATGTTATGACCTGACAATATAAAAGTATTGTGGTGAGCAGAAGGTTAGGAATTTAAAATGTAGACTTGAAACACAAAATGTTATTTGGGGATGGTATAGGGCAATAGGCATAGTGTTACATTATCACAGATTGCAGATCTTATGGTGAGCTGTGGAGATGTACTCGTATCATGGAAGTCAATATAATAATGTATTTTTCAGATGATTTTTGCTGTAATTACGGGAAATGACAATTTGCTGACGACAAAGCCATGGTGCGCAGACGTATGGGCTGATACAGCCCTCCAAATGCAGGCTTACCTCCAATCATAAACGTAGATCATGAAGCACTGATCTGAGCTTCATGCATCAAGATCTGCAAGTGGGAATCTGTTCAGGGCCCAGATCCTTAAAATGGCTCTCAACATGCTTGCATCGAGAGCCATTGGATTCAATGACGCTCACCTGACGCTGCAACTCACCGGAGATTACTTGTACATTATAAACAAAACCACCTTATAAAACACATGCTGCTGCATTTTTCTTTGCTTGACATAATCACATCTAAGAAGAAAAAAAAAAGTTAGGTTTTTATCTCCTGTTTCCATTCTGTGGGATTTTTCCCATGATGCAACCTTAAGCAAAAGATGAACACAAGTTTCACTTTACAGCAGTGAAAAGGCAACGGATGGTGGAGGAAATGTTTAGATATGGCTACAGGGGATCTATTGTGCTGTCTATGCTACTCCAGATAAGAGAGGTCTGCTGAATGAGATATGAGAGGGAGCTTTAAAGACTTCTAATTTACCCCCTGGTGATGTTCTTTGAATACATCCCACCTAATACAATAATGTTGATCAGAGATCAACCCAAACATTGCTGCGGAATATGCTGGCGCTTTATAAAGATTAATAATAATAATAGACTCAAGTCTATGGCCAAAGCCAAACAGTGAGGAGAAAGTGATGTAAAGATACTGTTGGGACAGTTTATAACACAAAAGATCACACAATGGATGCATCCAGTAACACATACAGAGTAAAATATTTTTTTAACTAAACATAAGAGAGAAACAAATCACATGTAAGATATCAGCAACATCAAACAAACACAATAAGGACATTTCACTTTTGGTGGTAGGGGCCCTTTAAGAAGAAGAACTAATTAAAACAGGATTGGGGGTGCAAAGGTGTCCAGAGGGGATCATGTTTAACCTCTGTGCACCCTCCTCTTATTTTAACCCAATAGTACCCTTTCATCCAAACATATATAACTTATGAGGAATACGAGATACGTCACTGAGCATCGCGAGTCCATCACATCACACACCATCGCATTCAGAAAGAGTTAAAAGGCTCGTTACCTTATATGTCTTAATTAGTTCAGTAAATTATGTTACTCTTGCTAAAGTAGGTCCTGGCATCTCGCGCCACAAAAGAATTACAGAACAGGAAAATAGGCCAAGTCACACTATGAATAATTAAAAGCATAAATCTCCTAATGGAAACTCTGAAGCACGAGGAATTCTTCCTAAGCCACTCGCAGAACTTTTATACGGAGTAATTATCACGGTTATAGAAAAATCGCAGCAGAGACGTCGACTTTTATCTAACCCTCTGAGCATCAAACAGACTAAAGATATCAGCTACTCATCATCTGGATGTGAGGTTTCCAATTTGCGCTCGTTCTAGATCAGGATATCAAGCCTCAACTCCTGGAATTATTAAAATGAAATGAATATCACCAAGTTGGATGAGCGAAGGAGCACGAATACCTGAGGATAAGCTTTATATTGGGTGGGATCAATGGAAACTCAGTTCCCTCTGCAAAAATAGTGAAGGAACTGCATTCCCTCTGCAAAAATAGTGAAGGAACTGCGTTCCCATGCGTTCCCCCTGGCCAAATACTTGCGAATTGACAGCGAAATACAGTGCAGTTCACCGCAGATCACCACAATTCGTTGCTCTTTGGCGACAGCGAAATTGTTATTTCAGTGATATTTAGGTGCTTTCTGAATAACCCTCAACATGTTCAAAAGGATGATTTTTTGAATATGGAGATGTAGTGTATGCAGCTGCCCCGCAAACACACCTTCATAAACTTACTACATTGTATAACTCATTCTGACGTTTTGTGCTACAATGTAACTACATGAGCCACCATTGTGACATGTTAAAAGAGCTAAACTGGCCATCGCTGGAATCTAGACACACCCTTCACCTTTCCAACCTGGTGTTTAAGAACTTTTCTGGGAAGCTGCCTCCCTACCTGAATAGGCTGCTTCCCCCAGCAGCTCCCTCATCCTATAACCTCCGATCCAGGACCAGCACCTTACTTGCAATACCACAATACAAAAAGACAGTTGCTCGATCCTCATTTTCCTACAGAGCACCGCAGTTATGGAATAACCTCCCAGACGCCATCAAAGCTTCCCCCAGTCTAAAGTCACTAAAAAGCTCCCTATTAACATACCTCAATACGGAATGCACCTGTAAACATGTAACATAATGACTATATTTATTTTCTGTTAATCTGTATATTTGTGCAATTTTTTTAATATTTTGCATTTTATTACTTTGTATTTCTGTAACACTGTAACAATTTAATGTTGCTGAACCCAGGACATACTGGAAAACGAGAGAAATCTCAATGTATCCTTCCTGGTAAAATCCTTTATAAATAAATAAATAAATACACAGAGTCCACTTCTTCCTGGGTAACCGGTAGTAAAGATGTTTCATGAATGTTTTACATTCCTTAGCAATGAGGGTAATCAAATCCCATTACCTAAACCTACCATTTAATCTCCAGTAAATAGTTACTTTTAGGAAGTGAAAGAACACCCACAAGCGTTATGTATATTCTATAAAGCTTTCATAGAACACAATGTATCGAAGCATTCATTTATCTGCAATTCATGCTGCACGCATAAAGACTTTCTATTTTTGACTCGCCCCAAGTAAGCGCTGAGGAGTGTTATTAAAAAAACCGACTGTATGTCTATACAAACAAACCGTTTCAGATGAGGAGCAACACGTACAGTAATCACGTCTCAGCCCCATTCCCTCCCACCAAACTCTAAAGCCAACTGAGTGGGCAGGATCCGAGTCTGAAACAGCTACTGAACCAACGTAATGAAGATCTGAGTCACTGTTTGTCTGAAGGAGACTA
This sequence comes from Leptobrachium leishanense, assembly GCA_009667805.1. Taxonomy (NCBI): domain Eukaryota; kingdom Metazoa; phylum Chordata; class Amphibia; order Anura; family Megophryidae; genus Leptobrachium; species Leptobrachium leishanense. Next base: position 49,659,109 of record CM019067.1, on the reverse strand, counting down.
AAAAAATAACACTTAAAATGTAAACAGAGCACTAAACAAGGAAGAAGAAAAAAAATAGCAAAATAAATCCAGAAAACAGATCGTGCCGTGAAAATTGCTGTATAAAACATATATGGGTCCTATTCCAACTCAACCTTTAAGCGACAGCTAATAAAACGAAATATCAACGTAAGCTGATAACCAGGAGATCAAATTGGCCGCTGGGGGCCCCTGAACCAGGCCGTCGCGTGCCAGCTACTGGGCGGGGCCAGAGGAGGTCCATTGAAATCAGTGGGGCATACTATGCCACCCCACGGCTTCAAGGCCCATCCGTCGCAGGGACGGCACAGTACGCCCTGCGGTGGGAAAGGGTTAAATAATCAACATGCCTCCAACTCAGTGTTCAGTTATGGTTATGCTCCTCCTGTGCGCCTACTATTACCATGGCTGGATACACGATTAGGCAACATAGGCATGTGCCTACAGGCACCCACCACAAGGGGGGTGCCTTGCTACGAAAAAATAAGTTAATAAAAATTCTAAGAAAACCAAAATTAATTTATCCCCCCCCCACACACACATTTTTTCTATAAAAAGTAAATAAAATTTTGTAAGGAATCCAGAGGATGGGCACGGAGACGCCAGCGGTAGGCCCGTACCAAAACCATCTATCACCACTATTAACACTGTATGTGGACTTTGTAAAAAGGTTTTCCCACAGTACCTGTGCTTATACTCCAGTTTTACATGGTTCTTACCAGCTATTCCACTGCTCACTGGAGAGTCAGGTGCATCATAGCTTATCTGATTTTCTCTGTAGAAAAGGAAGTGATGCCCTTGGCTAGTTGGTTCATCATTGAGTGGTTATCCACCTAAGGAAGTGCACCCTGTATCTCCAACCTTCTCTCCTGCGACCCCAGTATACAGCTCCCTCTCCATCGACCCCGGTTTCCAGCTACAATGTTTTCCAACTAAAGTCTCCTGCTGTTTACATGCCTCCAGCTTGCAATTTACAATGGACAATACCCTCAACCATCCACATCTCTACCGTACCCTCCTGATTACTCTGTTTTCCCTTGCCTCCAGCCCTCTGTATTTGTCCTTGCCCATCCTCCCTTCTACTTCAGTCCTGTATTCCATGTCTTCTTGTGACCCTTTGTATCCTTTGTCTGTTCTATTCCTATCTTGCCCCTCTATCTCTGTCCTGTGTTCTGTATATTTAGGAATCCAGCCTCTGTCTCCCTGTACCCTAGTTCAGCCTCAGCTTCCCTTTGCCCAAATCCAGCCATCTTCAATATCTGGCCCTATCTCTTGTTTATTTGCCGGAATCCTATTATAACAAAACCATACTATTTCCCACTTTAATTATCCTTTGTCTTCGTGTTGCTGCCCCACCGAGCTCAGACCCTCGTGCACCCTGACAAATTTGTAATTTTTTAAAAGAAAACACGTTATTTTTTTTACTTACACAGATGGGTGCCGTCCCTACTAACCATGTCTCTTTGTACCCAATGCTTACCCAGCAATTTGGCTCACTGCCCCCAATTGTTTGCTGATTTGTTACCTCACTTGGCTTTATAATATCTTCAGATTACGTACCCTAACTCAATCGTGATATTGCCGATGACTCCTAATTCCACTACTATTCTGAGAAACTCCACAAATTGCCCTTGCTTCTGATGCTGAGGCTTCCCTGATATAGAACCTGCATGGCCCTTGTGACGTGCATCACTTTGAACTCGGGGTGCATGGGCCTAGAAATGTATTTGGGAGGTGTGAGCCTGATGTTTTATGTTGTTTCCCTGCTCTTTCCTTTGTTGGAGACACCCTGTATCTACAGTTCTAGATGCAGGGTGTTTGTGTTTCTGCATGCCTTCTCTCTGTATAGTTGGACCTCTGTATTAGTACCTGCTCTCTCTATTGTGTACATTCTCTCTATAAGAAATTCCTTTTGTTTAACTTGCTTTCTCCCTCCCCTTCTCCTCCAAGGAAATCCCATTGTCCATTGTTTGAAGGTCCTGTGCAGTTATCTGATCTGTGATGTTATCTGTTTGATTGTATGCAAATGGTGTTGGTCCATGACTGTACCTCTGTGCCTCTGTGAATAAACAGTTTGTTCTATTTTGACCAAGCTTGAAGTCACGGCTCATGACTTGGGGTAGCAGCGAATTTCTGCTTGGTGTGTCAACGAAAGGCTCCAGGTCTACAGCTTCGGCTTATTTATGGGGGTGCTAGTCAGGCGCTCTACATGCACCGGTCCTGAAAGCTGCGGCTAAGGTACTGGAGAAAGGCGTGAGAGTAATGAGAAGAACCCGGATGTCCAGTGAGGAAGCGGCATTTGACAGATGTGACACTGTCCGGGCACAGAGATCTGTTACAGCCCTCCTATTATTTCCATTACTGTGTTTGATGTCTGGGCTGACTCTGAACCTTCCATTAATTCCACTGCTGCATAGCTGCCTCTGAACCTCTTGTTGACTACAAGCCTGGACCTACTGCTTACATGAATACCTCTCTTCTCATAGATCCAAGAATATATCATTCACAAAAATGCTGCTTAGAGCTTAACCCCTTTAGTACCAAGCAATATTCCAGAAGATATACCATAAGATACCAGTGTCATTTTTTGGAAAATCATTTTAATGATACAGTAAGAAATATTTGCGAATATTTCCAATGTATTCTTTGCTGTAATAACCTGTTTGGAGGGCTGATGTCGCCATCTGTTAGGAGTTACTGCAGTTCTAGGCTCCGTGCATGATTAGCTGGGGGGAGATGTCAATGTGGACACATTCCCAGGAGGTTGCAAAAATGTTATCTCACTCGGGCATCATGCATACTGAGCTAAAACTTTAGATGCCTGTTCTGGGGCCCAAATGCAGAGGACTTTCGTATGCAATAAACAAAATCCCTATGCATTGGTTCTGTGGAACACCATATCGACAATACTTGATATCAGGGCACCAGGCGGTGCCTTGTAGACTAAGTATAGTCCATTTTGGTAGTGAAGGGATAAAAGATATAGAGCTTAATATTATGTATTCACCTGTACTTGAATTATACCATAAGGAACTTTGAACCTTCGGTCTAATCTTGAGGACATCCTTAATTTGCTGTGACTTCATAACAAGACAGAGGAGATATGATAGAAACATTTAAATACGTAAAGGGAATCCACAAGGTAGAGGAAGGGAGTATATTTAAAAGGAAACAAAGTAGCAAAACAAGAGGACATAGTCTTAGATTAGAGGGGCAAAGGTTTAAAAGTAACATCAGGAAGCATTATTTTACTGAGAGGGTGGTGGATACATGGAACAGAACAGCCTTCCAGTTGAGTGGTAGAGGCCAAAACAGTGATTGAATTTAAGCAGGCATGGGATAGGCATAAGGCTATCCTAAACAAAAGATAAATCCAGGTAAAGTATCCATGTAATTGGACAGACTAGATGGGCCGAAAGGTTCTTATCTGCCAACATTTTCTATCAGGGTCATTCAAAGAGATTCAAAAAGTCACCGCACGTTCGGTGACTTTTCGTTCTCTTCAATTCGGTTCCTTTTGGCGATCCCATTTCGGTGACCCTGCGGTGTATTCAGCAAACACCACAGGGTCCCCGAATTGCAGGGAAAAGCTACCGCAAACCCGATGAAAATGAACCGCAAAACCCAGCGAATGCACGCCGAAAACCCTCAAAAACATCTGGATTAACCTGACGAAAACCACGGAAAAACCCGAGCAGGAGCCGATCACAAGCAGCGCAGCCTCCGGAAAAAGCCGAGAAAGCCGAGACCGCACACAGAGTGAAGTGAATAAATTAGAAAAACAGTTTGCATGAATGTTTGAAAAGTGAAAAACTGTTTGCAAAGAAACTACGGAGCGAAAATGTCTGAAATTTACATATGAGGTCCAGGGAATGATAATAAAGAGTGCTGTTACAGAAAAAATAAGTAAACTTAAAAAAAAATTAAAAAATCTGACTTTTAATTAATAAAAAATAAATTCAGAAAAATGCTTAAAATATCCTAAAAAATCTATAAATAAAGAGACATTTCACTGCAGAATTTTATAATGAACGGTTTATTAGATATTGAATTAAAACGGGAATATTTTTAACATTGAAGCCTATGGGATTCGCCTGAATAAACCTGTCGAATTAAACCACCGAATGGCAGGGCATTTCGGGAACCTTTCACTGCTGGTTTGTGCTCTCTGAATAGCCGAAGCAGTGCTTTTTTATGGGGTTTTCACTGCCCTCGAACAGGCACCGTATGTGCAGGCAATTCGCCAGGATTTGGCGAATTGCCTGCTATCTGAATAGCCGAATGGCCAAGAAAGGTAACCGAACACTGATTTTCAGCATTTGGTTACCTTTCTCAAGCAATTCGGATCTCTTTGAATTACCCTGTGTGTTTCTATGTACAGTTTGGAATATATTATTTGTATAACTATCCATGTACTGCGGGGGAAAAGGACTTTGAGAGGATAACAAAGAATTAAAGGGATAGTGTTAACACTTTTTTGGCTCCATCATCTGCAGTTGCGGAAAACATAACAATAATCGAATTAGTTGTAAGGTTGTTACATTGAGTTTATTGCGACCGAGCCACTATATCAGCAGCTCGTGTCATAAAAGTAGGGATCAGTAATACTATAGGCAGTGGCACCACTGGCATTCGCTCCTGGAATCCATAGGACTAAATGGAGACAAGTACGAACGTGTACGAACTCTGGGTGTTCCACTGCATACAAAAAAGAGGATTTATCATATCTGCTTCATGGGACCAAGGGTAAGTTAAGGAATTTTTTAAGCTGCTCATTTAAGGGATTTTGCAAAATTAACCAACTGATGTAGCGGTTACACAGGGCGAAATGCGTTTCCGTATTGTAATTTTATTCCTATGTCGAAATGTTTTTAGAATAAGAGTTTTGTTTTTTTTAAGTGGAATCCAGCCTGCTGTTTTGTATCGTTTGTCTGTGGAGCAGGTTTGCTGCTCGAGTGTCTATGGCTGCTGTACTCCGGATGTGGTGTATGGCGTTTAACCCATAAAACCTCTAGGTGCTACTCCAAGAGCCAAGAATTGACTCTGGTGCATGTTACAATTTGCTTTATTACTTTTTATTTGGTGAAAAACTGGATTATCCCCCTCCCCCATTTGTGTCTTGTTTGAAATCTAAAAATGACTACGGCAATTCTTCCAAGTCCCCATCCCCAAAGGCATTGACAGACAGAAGGGGCTGAATACACCCCCAGAGATGTTTAAAACAGAGCCATTTTCGGCTTTATGTTATGTGAGCGCAGAGGACCTTACAATCTAGATATATTCCTGTTTTGTTTTTTTTATCCAAGGTACGTTCCCTGTGGACGTCAGAGACAAGTGGTAATAAGGTGAATGTGCATTTCTTCTCATTATGAACATTTAATTCTGTGTAAAAGTTTCTCAAATCTTTCCTTGAAAACAACACTTCCGGGATTATTCACTAATCACCATTCTATCATTGAAAGACCGGTGGCTTTAATTTGGCCAAGTATGGTGGAGCAAGTAACACTACGCAAAACTATAGTGAATTCACTATTTAAGGATCTGGCCCCGTAGTTTGCTGTCATTTTCACCTTTCTAGCTACCGTAGTTTCAGCTTAAGTTCTTAGGCTTTGTTTTCAACTTCTGTAGATTTCACCACAGTTTCCACCCGCGTTTCAGTCAAAGTTTTGTTTTATACCACTGGTTTCACCACAGTTTATGTGGGATGTGTATGGAGATGGCTTCATGCATAGATCACGTAAAGTCCTCCTAGGCTTAGAAAACACTCTGGGGCCTATTCTCTACGTGGAGCAAAAATGGGGACGCTAACTGGGATAACCAGCACCCAGGGGTGTACCTAGAACATTTGGCACCCGGGGCGGATCCTAGATTTGGCAGCCCCCCCAACTTTAACTTTATATTATCAATCATAGGACCTTATATGTAAATTCCAGACATTTTCGTTAAGTAGGCCGACTCCCTGCACTTCGGGGACCCTGCGGCGAATGGTGAATTCACTGCAGGGTGGGGAAATTTGATTCCCCGAAGTGCAGGGAACAACAGAACACCAAAATGTTGGCGTCATTTTGGTGCTCTGTGAGTAACCCCTTTAGTGGTGGGTTTTTTGCCGCCCCCTGGAAAGTGCCAGCCTAGGCTTTGCCTACCCAGGACATACTTGAAAATTAGTGAAATCTCAATGTATCCTTCCTGGTAAAATTCTTTGCAAAAGTAAAAATTTTTTTTTTTAGGGTGACACCCTAGGGGGTGGTGTCACCTGGTGTGCCCCGCCCCCACAGGTACGCCCCTGCCTGCGCCTGCAGGTTTCCCCGTAGCATCCCCATTTTTGAACACAGCATTACCTTCAATGATACCGGTAGTGTTTCCACTGCCGGGCCATGAGACATGCTTTCGTGAGATCGCACATTGTCGTGGACTGATTGCAGAGGGAGACTGGGGACTATTTGTTCCCAGTCTCACACTGCTCCCGGCGGCCAGAGGCGGTGGATCGGGCCACTGTTCTCGCCGCGGGATGAGAGGTGAGGATCGGATTTGGGGGGGGGAGGGGGTTAGCTGCTGCTAATTGATTCTGTAGAAGCGGAATTAGTTAGCACCAGCTTCAGGGGGACGGGGAAAAATCTGTTTAACCCATTGATGTGGTAATTAGCACTTTGTAATGCCTTACTTATCCTAACATCAATTACTGATTGTGCTCCTCATGTTAAGTATAGGGTGCGCAAAGTACAGTAAGCTCATGCAATCTAGCGCAATCACCGATGCACTAACAGGTGTTTTTCACTGTGGAGCGTCAGGAATGTAATAGAAGTTACGCATCCGGACATTAACTCTTACATACCTGAATGCTACAATTAGCATTAACAATCAGGGTTATTCAGAGAGAGGTGAAAACCAGGAGAATGAACAATCTAGACCAAATAGCCGATTTGTAAAGTGAGATAAATGGGAGAATTTTTCTGGTTTGGCTATTTTGACCTGGAATTTTCAATTCTCCAGTCATTCTCCTGGTTTTCACCTCTCTCTGAATAACCCTGTGTGTCCTTATACATGGCTTTGCTCATCAATATGGAGCACACAGATCTGCTACAATATGTGATAAGCCATGTAAAAGGGTAGATACAAGACCGGCATATTAATAGGGATGTCAGACTCCCTGGGTATATTTTTAGCTGAAGAAATTCTTTTTCACACGGCAAAAATGTCTCTATGCAGATGCTACTGGGAAATCATTTTAGCCAATTTCTTGGTTTTGACAGTGATCGGAAAGAAAGTGGATTATGCAGGAGACAAACGTGTTCCTGCCTGAGGGCATTTAACTTGTAGAGTGTCTGAGAGATGAGCAAGAAGACCTGTTTGCTTATCCATAAGGCACTGGAAGAGTTCTCTGCAGAGGAGCTCTGTGCCTCTCATTATCACACGTCACTAGATTTAATTAGGAGAGTCATGGAGAGGGAGATCTGGTGGAAATCTAATTATTAGTGGACAGAAACCAAACAATCACAAGTAAGCATCAGGAAGACATATGGCCTTTAATAATAATAATAATGTTGAGCTCTGGTTAATGATTAAGCCAGTTTGTCAGTATAGCACGAATCAAACCAGATGCACAATCATTTAATCTGATGCAAGACAAAAATCCTGGACCTTATTCCAACCCATCCGTTAACAACCAGGGTCATTATATTTAATGGCTCCAGTCGTTACTTTTAAAGGGCCACTACCACAAAAAATAAAATGTCCTTATTGTGTTTATTTGATGTTGTTGATATCTTACATGTGCTTTTTTTTTCTCTTGTATCTTTAGTTAAGAAAATATTTTACTCTATATCTGTCACTGGGTGCATCCATTGTGTGCTATTTTTGTGTTATAAACTGCCCCACACAGTATCTTTACATCATTTTCTCCTCACTGTGTGGCATTGAGCTTAAAATGGAGTGAATGGGCATTCGCTATCCAGAGAGCAGGCAGTTTGCAAAATGTTGGCGAATTGCCTGCACATACGGTGCCTGTTCGGTGCCTGTTCGAGGGCAGTGAATCCCCATAGAGAAGCAATGCTTCGGCTATTCAGAGAACACAAACCAGCAGGGAAAAGTTGCCGAATTGCCCTGCTGTTCGGTGGTTTCATTCGGCAGGTTTATTCAAGAGAATCCCATAGGCTTCAATGTTAAAAATATTCCCGTTTTAATTCAATATGTAATAAACCGTTTATTATTTTATTCTGCAGTAAAAAGTCTCTTTATTTAAAGATTTTTTAGGATCTTTTTAAAAAAAAAATTGGAATGTTTTCTGCAAACTTTTTTTCCCCGTTTATTTTTAAATCGTCTTTTCTTTTTTCTGGAACGGACCTTTTTATTATCATTCATTGGATCTTTTATGTAAATTTCAGACTTTTTCGCTCTGTAGCTTTTTTGGAAACAGCGTTTCACTTTTCAAACTTTCAAGCGTACTGTTTTGTTTTTTTTCACCTCGTTGATGAGACATCATTTTCACACATGAATTGGCCACCACACAGTCCAGACCTTAACCCCATTGAGAATCTTTGGGATAATGTGCTGGAGAAGATCTTGGCCACAAGTTAAAGCGACTCTGGACAGAGATAAGCTTATGCAATGTCACAGCATTTATCAAAACGATGCCACGGGGAATGCGTGTCGTGAAAACAGCAAAAGGTCGTCCAACCAAGTATTGTGACATTTTTTGGCCAGCCAGCACATATATATTTTTTTCTATCCATTCATTATAGGTGCGATGACATTGTAACATAATTTTATGTTGAAATGTTTAAGGTGAAATCAGAAATTTTAACTCAGACTCATGAGTGCCTGCTGGTTTTTCATTTTAGATGTATATATATATACAGTTGTGTTCAAAATTATTCAACCCCCAATGCTGTAAAGGGTTTTAGGGAATTTAGTGCACATTTGTAATTGTATTCAGAATGAAATCCTACAAGGACTTTTTAAAGAACCATATGCAACTAAAATGACATCAATTGGTTTTGTAATACAGTAGTAAATGTTTCTTTTGTGAATTCTTCATTGACACAATTATTCAACCCCTTAAAGACTACCACTCTGAAGAACAGAGGTTCATTCAAGTGTTTTCAATCAGGTATTGAAAACACCTGTGGATGTCACGGAGCAGCAATAAAGCATAATAAGCACCAATTAGGCAGCTTTAAAATGACTGATACTCAGCTCCTTCTAGACATTTACTGGTGTGGTTAGAAACATGGTGAAGTCAAGAGAATGGTCCAGGAAGACAAGAGAAGAGGTGATTACTCTTCACATGAAGGGCAATGGCTATAAGAAGATTGCAAAGATGTTAAACATACCAAGAGAGACCATAGGAAGCATCATTTGCAAATTCAAGGCAAAGGGCACTGTTGAAACGCTACCTGGTCGTGGCAGAAAGAAGATGCTGACTTCGACTGCTGTGCGCTACCTGAAGCGTAGAGTGGAGAAAAGTCCCCGTGTGACTGCTGAGGAACTGAGAAAAGATTTGTCAGATGTGGGTACTGAAGTTTCAGCTCAGACAATACGGCGCACACTGCGTAATGAAGGCCTCCATTCCAGAACTCCCAGGGGCACCCCCTTGCTGTCTCCAAAGAATAAGAAGAGTCGACTGCAGTATGTATGCCAAAAGTCATGTGGACAAACCACAGAAGTTTTGGGATAGTGTTCTGTGGACTGATGAAACAAAATTAGAACTGTTTGGGCCCATGGATCAACGCTATGTTTGGAGGAGGAAGAACAAGGCCTATGAAGAAAAGAACACCTTGTCTACTGTGAAGCATGGCGGGGGGTCAATCATGCTTTGGGGCTGTTTTGCTTCTGCAGTTACAGGGAAGCTTCAGCGTGTGCAAGGTACCATGAATTCTCTTCAGTACCAGGAGATATTGGATGACAATGTGATGCAGTCCGTCACAAACCTGAGGCTTGGGAGACGTTGGACCTTTCAACAGGACAATGATCCCAAGCATACCTCCAAGTCCACTAGAGCATGGTTGCAGATTAAAGGCTGGAACATTTTGGAGTGGCCATCGCAGTCACCTGACTTAAATCCGATTGAGAACCTCTGGTGGGACTTAAAGAAAGCAGTTGCAGTGCGCAAGCCTAAGAATGTGACTGAACTGGAGGCTTTTGCCCATGACGAATGGGCGAAGATACCCGTAGATCGCTGCAAGACACTTGTGTCAAGCTATGCTTCACGTTTAAAAGCTGTTATAACTGTAAAAGGATGTTGTACTAAGTACTAAGATTGAATGTCACTTCGGGGTTGAATAAAACTGATAATGATGTGAGCACAGAAAAGACATTTGTGGTTATTTCATTATAAATGTTATGTTATATTTGTCTGACCTACACGTGCCTCTTTGATTTAATTGTAAGCAAGATGACTGAATGATCAAAATCAATGTCAAACTGGCCAAAACACTCAATTTCAGTGGGGGTTGAATAATTTTGAACACAACTGTATATATATATATACTGTATATATATCTCACACTACAAACACACACACACTTCTATATATGCCTACTTGTGAGGTTGTTTAAGAGCTGCACATTAGTTTCATGTGCGTTAATATGAATGATGCCAAATCCGCACTTCAGGATTGGCTTCGCTTCGAGAAAAGGCCTTTATAATTGAGGGCACGTACTTCAAAGGCGTTCAGATAGTTTAAATAAAATGTGTGTCAGGCTGAAACGCTGTGACAGTTTCACACATATATCTGCCCTTCTAGAAATGCTTTCGTAATCGCCGCCCACACAAAGTATGTTTTAGAAATGTAATTGTTGAGGGTATCTGTGGATGCATCTGGATCCCTAGATCTTGAGAGGAAACATTCTTAGAACGTTCCGCGGCTCTGCAATTTGTTGCGGGTTTCAAGCCAATGTATCAAGTACAGTATGGCCGTGTTTTTAAAAGACATAATGACCATATGGCCATGTGTAAAATCGTGGCGCGTCCCTGTTTTTTACCAGGAATCTGACTAATTAATCGAGAGTCAGATCAGACATCGCTATGAAACACCTGAGAGTGAGAACGGATTGGTGGGCAAACAATTTCACCGTGAGTAAATGATTCAGTCACACGTGGATTTAGTATTTCGATTCGTTTTGAAAAATATAAATGTGTGTCACCATAAGGACTCGAAGCTAAATTAATGAAATGTGTTCATTTTGTCTATTTAAAGAGACACTACATAAAAATATGTCCCCTCCCTTATTTTTGTCCTAATTGGACAGATACTGCTGACAGCAACTGCCCAATTATTTTTCTTCAATTATTTAAAAAAAAAATACCCACCTTTTCTCCCTCGGTGCATGATGTTCCTCCCCTTCAGCTCAGGGCTTCCGAAATGTGGAAGTCCCTTCAGCTACCTAATGCAATTTGCTTACGTATGCAACTTGCGCATTGCTCGGAACGTGCATACGTTTGTACGCAAGTCCTGTAGCACCTGTGCAGAACAATGGAATGGAGCTGCACACGTACAGAACCAATCCATCGGCTCCTGCCTCCCAGAGTATCTGGAGACAGGATGATGACAGTTCATCAGTGACAGATTTGGTAACTAAGAGGTGGGATATTCAATTTCGTCTGCCTGCCGATGTTTGTGTGGAAACTCCTCTGCTTCACACAGGAATATCAGGCAAAGGGGGCTACAGGGAGGTGGGAGAAAGAGCGGGGCACTCCCCACAGCTTAACCACTTTCAGGGGCGTCACAAGGGGGGCGGGGGGCGGCCCACATGGGTGACACCACCCCCTAGGGTGACACCCTAAAAAAAAAATATTATTATTATTTATTTTTTTTACACAAAAATATTTTACCAGGAAGGATACATTGAGAATTCTCTCATTTTCAAGTATGTCCTGGGTAGGCAAGGCCTAGGCTGGAACTTTCCAGGGGGTGGCAAAAAAACCACCCCAAAGAGGATATTCACAGAGCACCGAAATGAAGCAGATATTTCAGTGTTCTGTTGTTCCCCGCACTTTGGGGAATCAAATTTCCCTGGTGAATTCACCACAGGGTCCCTGAAGTGCAGGGAATCAGCCACCGAATGCTGCCGCAAACCCGTCGCCTGCTGTTTTAAAAAGAACTACTGAACGAAAATGTCTGGAATTAACATATAATAAAAAGATCTGTTACAGAAAAAAACCGCTATTAGGAAAAAAAATCATTTTTTTTTTAAAAATGCCTAGAAGATACAAAAAAAATAAAATCAATAAATAAAGAGATTTTTTGCGATGGATTAAAGGAAAAAATGGTTTATTAGATATTGGATAAAAACAGGAATATTTTTAACATTGAAACCTATGGTGTTTGTTCGCCCTGAATAAACCTGCCAAATGAAAACACCAGACATCAGGAGGACATTTCTTTGCTGTTCGGTGTCTCTGAACAGATTAACCATTACTTCTCTATGCAGACTTTCACTGCCTTTGAATAGGCACCGTACTAGCAGTTCGCCAAAATTTGTGTATGAGCATATCACAGAGCTCCACAGCAATAAACCTCACAGTAATGTGCGCCGTGTATTATGAGCATTCAGTGTTATATGGGAGTACTGACTTATGAGTAAAAGTAGTTAAAGAAACCCCGTAAAACTCGGGGGGTGGTGACACCATAAGTTACCGCACCGAGTGACACCAACCCTAGTGACGCCACTGACCACTTATAAAACAGCTGAAGTGATAAGGCTGTGTAAAGTGGCCCTTTAACCTTTGCTACTTCATTATCTTTTCGTAAATCGTGTATTTCACACTTTAGGATCTATTTCTGTTAATTACAGGGAATCCAATCAAAGGGAATTTCTGTTTCGTGGTCAATTTTTTTTTAAAACTGCTGCTTTTTTGTTCAGACCTAAAAGCTGTTTATTTTCCCCCAAATGTAATAAATGAACACCGTGCTGAAAACTTGTCATTGACATGATGTTATCGTGGACATCGTTCTTGATAACCACCTTTTTTTTATACCAACAGGTTGAGTATCCCTTGCCCGAAAGCTGACATATTCCAAAACCCAAACCGCTTTGGATGCCGGCATGTCACCAAAACTGGAAAATTCCACACAAGATCTCATGTGACGAGGGCCGAGATTATTAATGACATGCAGCAGGGTTATTCAGAGAGCACTGAAATGTCCCCGACATTTCGATTATCTCCAGTTCACTGCACTTCAGCGAGTTGAATTTGCCGACCCTGCCGTTAATTCAACATTCACCGCAGGGTCCCTGAAGTGCGGCAAATTGACCTAACAAAGCGAAAAACAGTTAAATCGAAAAATCAGGAAAAATGCCTAAAAAATCCTATAAATAGACTTTTTGCTGCAAATGAAAAGAATAAACGCCGGTTTAATAAATATTTACGAAAAACGTGGAATTGTTACCTATGGAATTCGCCTGATTAAACCTGTCGATAGGAAGCACCTAAAATCAGGGCATTTCACGACATTCCGGTGCTGTTCGGTGTTCTCCGAGTAGATTAATCATTACGTCTCTATGGGGAATTTCACTGCCGAAGAACACCATAGTTTGCTGGCAATTTGCCAATATTTAGCGAATTGCCACGAAATTGCACCCTACGGGGAAATTCACTGTTTGGTGCAATTTTGGGGCCAATTCTGTGCTCTTTGAATAACCCTGACTGTGTAAAATAAGCTTCAGGCTATATGGCCTTGTGGTTGAAAGGCTTGCCACTTTGGAGTTGGTGACTTGGCCTTTTTTTGGGGCGGGGGGGGGGTTGCAGATCACGCTTTACTTTTTGAGGTTGTTTGCAAATGCACTGGAGGCACATTGTGGTTTCTCCATGTTCAATTTGCGAGGTTTCACTGCAACCACACTCTTGGTCAACCAGTGGGTTCTTATAATGGCAAGGACATTGCGGCTCTGCTGAGCGGTCTCAGTTTCTAGTAACATTGCGGCTTCCCAGCGACAATTCACTCGCAGCACCCACAAATTTTAGAGTCCAAAAACATCTGGATTAACCCCGCCAAACATGCCGGAGAAATCCGAGAAGCCGCCGATCACAGCGCAGAGCAGCCACCGTTAAAATCCGACACTGCAGACGAATGGAGTAAAAAAAAAAAAGTACGCTTGACTGTTTGAAAAGTGTAACGCTGTTTGCAAAGAAACTACTGAACGAAAATGTCTGGAATTTACATGTAAGATCCAATGAATGATAATACTGTTACAGGAAAAAAAAAAACGAGTTTAAAAAAAAACCTGAAAATATTTTTTCGTAAAAAAAATCCCGAAAAATGTCTAAAAGATCCTAAAAAATCTATAAATAAAGTGACTTTTTACTGCACAATATAATAATGAACAGTTTATTAGATATTGAATTAAAATGGGAATATTTTTAACATTGAAGCCTATGTGATTCGCCTGAATAAACCTGCTGAATGAAACCACCGAACATCAGGGCATTTTCGGCAATTTTTCACTGCTGGTTTGTGTTCTCGGAATAGTCAAAGCATTGCTTCTCTATGGGGATTTCACTGCCCTCGAACAGACACCGAACAGGCACCGTATGTGCAGGCAATTCGCCAAGATTTGTCGAACTGCCTGCTCTCTGAATAGCCGCATGGCCAGGAAAGGTAAGTGTACGCTGAATTTCACTGTTCGGTTACCTTTTTCGCAAGCAATTCGGATCTCTTTGAATAACCCTGTAAGACTCTTGACCAAATAAAAATATGAGGCTTGACCACATGACTTACAATTTTATATACCAACATTTTTGTAAAATTTTAGTAATGTTGGGATTTTTGGATTAAGACTGCGCTTTGTAAATCTTGTACCTTTGGTGATTTGAAGAATAAAAGAAGAAAAATGCATTTTTTTTTTATTGTCTAGAGCTGCCAAATTTGTAATGGACGGGATATTGGCTCCGTATGATGGATTTAAAGATGGTTTCCAAGCCGCTCGGTATATGAAATTCTCAATGAATATCATTTGCAGCATACTGGCATTGGATGCCCAGTTCCTTGGCACAGGAACACAGGACCGACGATAAGGAAAAAAATAATGCAGCAATCTAAAAATTACAGTAATTAAAATATTGCTTCTAAGTCAGATTGAAACTGGTTTATATCTTGAAGGTCAGATGATAAGGCCCCACAAATTCTGCCTGCTAGCAATGATACATATGAGTATTTGGCAAGTAACGTATTCTTACACTGGCTACAAGTAACTACTTTAGGCTAGGGTCAGACGAACGCAGTGCGAACGCGCGTGCAGCCGCACTTTATCACTGCCGTAGTAGCAGCAAATGATGGCCAATGACGGCAATGTACGAAGTATGGCCGCACAAAAGTATGGCCGCGCAACGCAAGCGGCAAACGCATTTTTTTAGAGAACGTGATACCGCTAGTACTGACGCACAGAGTGCGCTGCGTCCGCTAGCGGCGTGTGTGCGTGATTAGGAGACGTCAGACGCTGCTAAGGTCCGGCCAACATAACGTCCAGACGCAAAAAGGGTTTTATTGATGATCCGTACAAAATCACGGATGCAAATTCGCATCGTATGACCGCTATCGCGTATTCCATGAAAAAATCCGTCCATTCGTTCGAACGCACTTTTTCACGGAAAAATGAGTTAGTCTGACGCTAGCCTAAAATGGCCTGTGTAATGACAGAAATAAAGACTTCACGAACGCGGTTATTCAGCAATCACTGATCATTCCCTGAAAAACCCACGGTTTAACTATGGCGAAGAAGTGCAGCGAAATCCAGTGATTTCAACATTCTTTCCACTGTAGCTTCTGAAAAAGTCACCTAGCATAGATCTCCGCTTAGTTTTTACTGGGGATGCTAGCAGTGTTTCTACAGGAGTAATTTAGTGTAGACTTCACTGTAGTTTCCAACGCTGTTTCATAGGAAGTCGCTTGCTTTGTTTTCTACTTTTACCGTAAGTATTGTCAGAGAGGGATGAGAATGGAGGGGGGGGGGCAGATCCATATGGGAGGTAGAGAAAAAAAAAAAAAGGTCACAGGGAGTTTAAAAAGAGCATACGGTGATCACAGGCAGATAAATAAAAGAAAAAATGTCACAGAGCATCGTGCCGCGTGTATCACAGAGCTCCACAGCAATAAAACTCACAGTAATGTGCAGTGTGTATGAGTGTATCATAGAGCTCCACAGCAATAAAACTCACAGTAATGTGCAGGGTGTATGAGTGTATCACAGAGCTCCACAGCATTAAAACGCACAGTAATGTGCAATGTGTATGAGTGTATCACAGAGCTCCACAGCAATAAAACTCACAGTAATGTGCATTGTGTATGAGTGTATCACAGAGCTCCACAGCTTTAAAACACACAGTAATGTGCAGAGTGTATGAGTGTATCACAGAGCTCCACAGCATTAAAACACACAGTAATGTGCGGTGTGTATGAGACAGACACACACTGGTTTAATCACAAAACTGAGACTTCTGTATAATTGACCAAGTATAAAAGTACAAAAATGTTGGTATATATATATATATATATATATATAGTCCACCTGTGCATATATTTGGTTATTCACTAAGATCATATTTTTGCATTTGTTTATTGTACACATTTCCATGCATAAAGGAATACTAGGACTTTTTGTCATGGAATTGTCCCATACAGAAGTCCACGTACTGCAGAACGATTCTTGAGGGGAGCCGCCTCTTGTATCTTCTAAAATTTAATGAGCATTTGAATAATTGAAGTGAAAATAATTTTAGCTTTTCATCAAGATCTCCAAAGATGCACCGAAGAGAATAAAGGGCTACATTCCAGCGATACACAAGAGTGGTGTTTTTATTCCATCTTTTGGGTTTGTGTGTAAAAATGCAGCAAATACCCAATTCATTAAATAATAACCAGGGAAGCAATTCCTAAATGATCACTTGGATTACGCGGCAAGCCCCGAGATCCCAGGCCGCATAATGTGGATGGGACCACAGCACGGCTCGCGAGCAGTCTTTTCCAGGTTTAATATTTTATAGTATGCTATGCCTCCGCTCATCCGATGTGACTAAAAAAAATTCATCAAGTTCTCTTTTTTTTTTCATTACTTTCATACAAGTTAATCTATCGATTATACATAATGTTGCTGAGTCATGAAAATGAGCTGTACACCGCAGATCAGTATCGAAAGTTTATATATATATTTCATCTGCAGCAAAAGTGACAGCACGTGAGGATATTCAAATCAAGGTGGCATGTCATCCCTTGATAAAATATAGGTCGCCTGTTCAGTGGTGGGTCCGACTGTGGACATTACCATGTTAAGTATGGGGAGCGCAAAGTACAGTAAGCGAGCGTAAGCGAGCAGAATCCCCGACGTGCTAACGGGTTTTTTAAACTTCAAAGCACATCTTCTCCTGCTGATCAGAAATGTTGCGACCATAATATTAACCATTGCCACATTGTCTTAAGCTTGATTTCTTGAGGTTTCTGCAGGGCAAATGTCAGCTTAGCATGCAGGCATGCCACACTAACAAACCCCTTTGTGGCAGCATAACCAACAATACAGTAGGGCTGTGTCACATCCCAAGCTTGGGATGTATGAAGGAATTTGCCATGGGGTGTGTAAACTGTAGGCCATGCAAGAATATCTGTACAGCCATCTCTGTATGCACTGTGCACAGGTACACCCTAAATAAAGGGCTAAATGAGTTCTGGTCCATGATTGCCCTTTTCCAGTCTTCCACTGACTACAAGTGGACGGGAGTGCATTTTCCACTGCACACATTCCTTATGTGAGATAGGCACGTGAGGTAACACACTCTTCGCCACTTACACTGGCCAACTAGCTTGATCACTGGGGTAAATGTCCCCTTAGAGACGGATTGAGGAGCCATATTTTTTTTTTGAGAAAGTATTTTACCAGGAAGGATACATTGAGATTTCTATCGTTTTCAAGTATGTCCTGGGTGGCGAGTATGTACCGTTAGGTGTCTTGCCCAAGGACACTTACTGGAGAGGCTGCTTGCTGGGATTGAACCCATGACTCCACAGGTTCTCTCCACGCAGAGCAGTGATGTTACCTCTACTCCACCCAGCCGGTACTAGATCTCTCTTTTCCTAGGGTCTTGTAAAGGATGGTTCTAGCAATATCATTATGGCGGTTGGCTCGACATGACTCGACGAATCATCAGTGACATACAGTGCTTCACACAACCCAGTTTCAGACGTGCCCATCTCTGGTCCCACCAGTATGCAAAAAGAAGACCACACTAGAACAATTTGTTACTTATTATGTTCGTTCCACCTACTTTTTGCTACAATTGTGACCCCCCCCATTTATTGGCTATAAAAGAAAGCTCTAAATTTTCATTACAATATAAATGCAAATGGCCACATCTCCAAGAAGCTTTACGCTGCGCAATACCTGAAAAGAAATCATATGCTATTTGTAAGTGTGTTGACCTTACTGTAAGTGCTGTAAAACCAAGTATTTCCACAGTGATGTCACTGAACGCTTCAAACTGAATATAATGTATCACATTCATCACAAAGATGGAATGATAAAGAGGGTGGAGAGTGTATTTCTATGATAATAATGTTATGGCGTCATAGAAGTAATAGCAAAAAAATTACGATTTTCATATATATGTGTGTTTGAACATTAAAGCCGTAAAGCACACATGAAATTCTACTCATCAACGCGATACGGCATTAGTCTCTTTAAGGTTTTTCATGAAAGGCACTGGTCCGGCGCACACCAACTACCCATGATGTCCCGTTGGAATTTATTCTTTGAAGTCCAAACCTACATAATCATCTTTAAAGCAAGATTTGTTGATATCTACTTCATGCCACAAAATTATTGACTTTCCTAATTTAAATACAGGAAATGAGATAAATGTGTATATATTAAACATACGAACCATTGTTTCACCTCTACGACAGAACAAAATATAAAGGATAACATAAAAATAGAAAGTCACAAGTTAATTACTCTGATAGGACTTATTCCTTCATTACAATAAATGCCCTATTATGGTTGCCAATAGGGAGCAGTGGGAGCGGACTTCCCTTACCAGCTACAATTTTAGCGCACCTTTTTTAGGAACAGTCAGTGCAGTAGCAGCTGTAGTTCGGATAATAGGGAACCACAACCCAATAACGGCAGTGGAGCTGTACGCCGCTTCTTGTAGCAGCTCTTGGAGCCCATAGGACTCCATGGAGCCCAGCACAATCCTGCAACAAGCTTGCGGGAGCAGGGTTCACGCAGAGGAATCGTGGAAGGACACTGAGAACTATTTGTTCCCAGTATCCTCCTGCTTGTTGCAGGAGGAAGCATCAGATCGCGCCGCCCTCTTCATCGTGGGATAAGAAGAGATTTTGGGGGGGGGGGGGTTTATTTTACTGTGTTAAGTGATTCTGCTTTTGCAAAAGCACTTAACACCAGCTTTCACGAGTCAGTATTTCTTTGGGAAATACCAGCTCCAGAATAGAAGAATGAGCTAGGTTGTGATAACTCGTTCTTCTAATCCTAGCTACAAATTAATGCATTCTATACCAGGTATAGGAGACCTTAATTTACAGTAAGGAGAAGCTATGACCGAGCCGCAAAGTTTGCGGCAAGGTTGGAAAATCATTTCCAGCTGTTACAAGATCGGCTCCAGCCGATATCCTATCAGCTCCAGTCGATCTCTTAACAGCAAGAGGGGAATAGGGCCCTTATGGATAGAAATGGACAAATCACGGGTAGCTATCGATTTAGACAGTTTTCTTCTGATCGTCACATGGAGGCTACATATTGTACACCAATCTATTGTGAGATACCTGTGTTATCTCTAATATTTTTGTTTGTTTCTCTTGTTTCACTTAATGAAAATATGTCTGGTCAATAAATGATGCTAAAATCCAAGACCCCCGGCAAGCGAATCATGAATAAACTGAAGTTCTTCGCATTTTGTGATAATCCATTGCATAGAAATACAACTCTCCTCAGCCACATACAATATAAAAGGAAATTATCAAAAAACTTTATTAGTTCATACAGTAATAACATTAATATTAGTTTATAATCAACACAGAGTCCATTGTGACACAAAAATGGTTGTTCAACATCCTGGCAACCACATAATGTAGAAAAGTAAAACAACGGAGCAATGTAAAACGATAATAATAAATAACCTTTGTGTCCTACCTGTTTGGCTGAGCTGAGAGGTACTTCGACTTTTCCTTGACAAGCCAACAATGGCCACCATTTTGGCGCCAATGCTAGACCGCCTCTTCTTGCCACTTGTGCCCACAGTACCCACTGCTGTGTCAGACTGGCTGCCATCGTTTTTCTCCAACGTGTACATGTCCCCTCCGATGCTGGTACTTTTGGTCATGTTCTTCCCAGACGCCCCCATCTGTCTGCTTTGCATTTTGGATGTAAAGACACTGTCAGCCAACAGGCAGATAATGGTGATTGCACACACATAGAAGGGGAAAAAAAGGGGAAAGACAGGAAAGCAAAGGTTTTAGTAGGGGGATATGGGAAACATAGGACAGAGAGCATCTAGTAAGCCCAGTGATGAAAGTCAACCTATTTTAAAAGGACACTGACGTAAAACGAGTCATAACGCTATATACATCTAAACACATCATAAGCACAGTATTTATGAACTCCATAATTTACAACTTTGCTTCTTGTTTTTGCTCATCCCATTACAAGAATTGCTTCATAATCTAGAGGCTTTGCCCAAACTAGGAGTATTCACAGAGGGGACCAAATAGGAGCTTCAAAATTACATACAAGTTGAAGTATACATTGGCAGCTGTGATTTTGCAGACCAGGTGTGCTATAGGCTGAATTTAATGCTTTGTGGGGCTAGACATAGTCCAACAACCAACCAACCACAAGGAGAATACAGATACACAGGTCGGAAGTATGATTTAGCAAAATAAATCAAATCCTCTATAACTTACCACTGTTCCTTTTCACGCATATGTTATATTGATTATTGATCTTAATTGCACCTTACCACTGCCTTGGAGCCATCTAACCCCTGATGAACACCATACAGTTCCATGGACCAAACCATAGCTTATCCATAACTGATGGGTCGTTTTAAATGATGACAATGCTTTCTAGGTCTGGGCTGTGCATCAGACTCTTGTGTGGGGTAGATGGGCACAATTGCTTGATCAGTTGAAAAGGACAGAAAGGCAGGACGAGGACATCTTTGGATCTTTTGACTGACTTAAATTATCTAACTGTGGAGATCATTTCACTTCTCCAGTTTAATCAACAGCCCATGGTGGCAGCTGCCCACCAGCCACTTGCTTGGTTTGCCTAATGGCCAGACATTTGTACAACCAACATGATATGAAGGTCTTTCATGCATTATGTATGATGTGGTGCCATGAAAATGACAACTAAGTGCTGTGTGCAATATTTGTATCATAGGGTTGACTCATGGAAGTTGAATGTGCCAATGTAATGTCGAATATAAAAGAGACATGAGTGCCAAGACGGTCTGGTTTTGGTGCGATAGCAGCCTTTGGGTCATCCAGGAACATATCTAGTGACATTTGGAGGTAAATGATCAAAGCTCCGTCAAGGTGGCCCAGTCTGGACGTGATGGTGACCAAAAACGTAATTTTTCATGAATCCAGTCCCTAGTCAAACCTTAAACGCGACAAACGTAAAAATTACAGAAATCACTATCTATGTCTTCCTGATAAAACATTTTATAAAACAATCTGAAAATAAATAACTACCATTTGACGTATTCATCTGCTCGGAGACTCAACTCAGACATTATAGAATTGACAAGAAATTGAATTAGAAACTGAAACTGTCCTGGAGATAAGAGCAGACAGTATCCAAACATAAAGCAAACAAACATATACCAAAAATAACATAAATTGTCAATTAATTGCACAGTTGACACATGATTCTACAATGCAGGTAAGAAAATATTTCCTTTTTAGCAGCCATTCTGCATGATTTATAATATTTGATAACTCAGGTTTAGCAGTGTTAATTTTGCCAGCAAATTTTGATTTAGTTTTAGTCTTTTGACTAAAATAGCACTTAATTTTAGTCAAATTTCAGTCAAATTTTAGTCATCTGAATTGTTTTAACTTTAGTCGACTAAAATATCATTAGATTTTAGTTGATTAAAATCTAATAGGTTTGGTTAAAGTGTAATTAATGAATTATTTCAGCATTTCTCATTCTATACTCCTGGAGTAAACATCTATTAACCTGTTATATATTTATTTATTTATTTATAAAGTATTTTACCAGGAAGGATACATTGAGATTTCTCTCGTTTTCAAGTATGTCCTGGGTTCAAGAACATTGAAATGTGAAGTACAAAGTAATAAATGCAAGATATTAAAAACACAAATACAATACAGATTAACCCAGAAAATAAATATTTAGGAAATATAGTCACTATGTCACATGTTTACAGGTGCATTCTGTATATAGTCACTATGTTACATGTTTACAGGTGCATTCTGTATATAGTCACTATGATAAATGTTTACAGGTGCATTCTGTATATAATCACTATGTTACATGTTTACAGGTGCATTCTGTATATAGTCACTATGTTACATGTTTACAGGTGCATTCTGTATATAATCACTATGTTACATGTTTACAGGTGCATTCTGTATATAGTCACTATGTTACATGTTTACAGGTGCATTCTGTATATACAGGGTTATTCAGAGAGCGTGAAAAGTAGGAGAATGACTGGAGAATAACTGGAGAATGAAAAATTCTAGGTCAAAATAGCCAATTTGGAAAGTGAGATGAAAGGGAGAATTTTTCTGGTTTGGCTATTTTGACCTAGAATTTTTCATTCTCCAGTTATTCTCCAGTCATTCTCCTACTTTTCACGCTCTCTGAATAACCCTGATTGTCACTATGATAAATGTTTACAGGTGCATTCTGTATATAGTCACTATGTTACATGTTTACAGGTGCATTCTGTATATAATCACTATGTTACATGTTTACAGATGTATTCTGTATATAGTCACTATGTTACATGTTTACAGGTGCATTCTGTATATAGTCACTATGATAAATGTTTACAGGTGCATTCTGTATATAGTCACTATGTTACATGTTTACAGGTGCATTCTGTATATAGTCACTGTGTTACATGTTTACAGGTGCATTCTGTATATAGTCACTATGATACATGTTTACAGGTGCATTCTGTATATAGTCACTATGTCACATGTTTACAGGTGCATTCTGTATATAGTCACTGTGTTACATGTTTACAGGCGCATTCTGTATATAGTCACTATGATAAATGTTTACAGGAGCATTCTGTATATAGTCACTATGTTACATGTTCACGTGTGCATTCTGTATTGAGGTATGTTAACAGGGAGCTCTTTAGACTGGGGGTATTAAGGTCTGAACATGCAATACAGGCGCAGATATAACTGTTATGTTATAAATAACATTTAACTTAAAACCCAGCTTCCATTTTGGCAGCAAATGAATATAGTTTTAGTCGTAGGCTTTTGACTAAAATGCCATTTAATTTTAGTCACATTTTAGTCATGTGAATTATTTCAATTTTAGTCACATTTTAGTCAAAAACATGTTATATTTAGCCAACTAAAACTAGACTAAAATTTTTAGTCGACGAATTTAACACTGAGTTTTATTGACGTGTATCTTTAAGAAAAAGTTAGATCGAACCAATGACAGTGAATATATATAATTCAAGACTGAGCTACATAGACAATACATTCATTTCATGCGAGCACATTAGTCGTGGTCTTGTTTGAACATAAGAACTGCTGTTATTTATAAGTCACTCGACTCTCAGAATTCCGGGCAGTAGATCTGAATCAACTCAAATCATAAATACACTAAATGGACAAACGTATTGGGACATGCCACTTAATTCATGTGTTTCAATCAGACCCTTTGCTGTAGGTGTATAAAATCACGCATGTAGCCATGCAGCCGTTTACACATATGGGTTGTTCTGAACAGCTCATTTTCTATTGCCCCAGTGCACAAACAAAGGTCCATAAAGACTTGGGCCCAAATTATAAGTCAACGTTAAAACAGAGATGCTAACAGGGGAAATCTGTGCCTCAGTTTTCCCCGTAGCATTCCCAAGTTACTGTGATAATCCGGGGCAGGTGCTAGCTCAGCACCTCGTCCCGGAACGCAGTGCTAATCGCTGGGATACTTGCGGTCTCTCTGCCGTGAGTATCACCACTTGGAGTCCATAGGACTTGGGTTTCCATAGGTTTCGTCTTCTGGGCCACGAGCCCTACGCGATCTTGCTCCTTCTATTTGTTCCCAGTCTCACTTTGCTCGCGGCCAGGAGAAGCGGCAGATTAGGCCACTGTTCCCACCGCAGTATGAGATGTGAGTATGTGATTTATTGAGGGGGGGTTTAGGGGGTGTTAAATGATTTAGCAAAAGCAGAATCATTTAGCACCAGCTTTTAAGTGTAGCTAAAAGTTAGGCTTGCGCGACCCTGCGTAAATTAGCATTAGGACTTTGTAATACCTTACTTAACGTTATTCAGTGTTTGCGTTTCCCATGTTTAGTATAGGATGCGCAAAGTACAGTAAGCTCGCGCAAAAAAACAATGCGCTAAGTGATTTTTTACGGGTTTAGCGTGAGGAAGGTAATATGGGGGCATGCGTTAAAGTCACTTATCCTGGCGTTAACCCTTACACATCCAAACGCTAACGTTAGTGTTAACTAGGGAGTAGTGCCCATGGTCGGGAAAGTTTGATGTGAAAGAACTAGACTTGCCGCACAGAGCCCTGACCTAAATACCGTTGAACACCTTTAGGGTGAACTGGATCTGAGAATGCGAGCCAGGGCCTTCTTGTCCAACATCAGTGCTTGACCTAACAAATGCTCTGCTGGTTGGATGAGTAAAATTCCCACAGAAACACCCCAAAATCTTGTGAAATGCCTTACTGTTATAGCTGCAAAGGGGAGACCAACTCCATATTAATGTCTATGTATGTCGAATACAGTTACAGTTACAAGCATTTGTAAAGCGCCAACAGATTCCTTAGCGCTGTGCAATGGGAGAGACAGAATAACAAATATACAAACACGTTACACACATGGAATACAATGTCATAAAAGTGTGGCATTGTAGCTTTAAACGCACATGTAAAGTTATGGTAGATTACTGAGCGGTGAGTAACACCTCCAGCCAGCAGATGGCGTGAGCCTGGTTGGGAGTGGAGGGTCATGTACCAGGAAGTGTTCGGCTCTATGGTTAATCTCACTGGTGCATGAGGAGAATGTGTAAACACCTCATGATTGCAAGAGATTAAAACACTGTTTTTACTTCATACAGGTAAGCCCAGTATAAGCATAGATCCAGAAAGCAGAATAAGCTTGAAGTGTGTGTGAAGCCATAACAAAAGAGTGTGTAATTTTTTTTTTTTTTTTAAATTCAAAGTTTTATTTTGCAACAAGTCATCCATACAATAGACATAGAAAGTATGTAACAATATTCAGCAAGGGAACAAAAGGGACACTCGGATGTATAGGTCAGCAGAATCAGAGAGGTGGTGGAATACAGGCCAATGGGAACCCCCCAAAAAAAAAAAGAGAAAAGGGGGATGGGGCTGGCAGCAGAAGCCACATCTGTGACGTTCCTGGCTCACTCCCTAGGGAGGCCATGGAAGAACAGTGTCACTGGGCCCGGGAGCCTGAGGGCCAAGTATGGCAAACAGGGCCATGGTGAATGCCACAATGGCGCGCCTCAAAGCCACCCGGAAAATGCCGCCATAAAATAAAAAATAATAAATAATAAAAAAAAAAACATATATAAAATTGGAGAAAAAAAAATAAAAAATAAATAAATAAAATCAGGGGGCCATCAATAAGTCAGCAGGGAACCACCTCTGTGTAAAACAAGGTCCATAAACGAGTGTCCAAAGGGAAAGGAGAGTCCTCAAAGGGTGTCTCTGAATAGGATAATATTGGGGGAGGGGGGGTGGGGTATCCATCTTGATGAGGGTAACAACTATAAAGAAGGTACGAAGTTCATCTCAAGGGGGGAGGGATGCAGGGTCCCAAGGAAGGGAGGCCATCTCCGCACGGGG
Source organism: Leptobrachium leishanense (assembly GCA_009667805.1). NCBI lineage: Eukaryota > Metazoa > Chordata > Amphibia > Anura > Megophryidae > Leptobrachium > Leptobrachium leishanense. Next base: position 49,633,041 of record CM019067.1, on the reverse strand, counting down.
GGTCTCGTCAAGGGGTCATCAGAAGGTGGTGAACCGGAGGGGGGAACTCAGCGTGTCAGATCAAGCCAGGGTCAAAAAACAACAGGGAGGTGGCAGGTTGTCGAGATAAGTCCCCTCATCCCGTGTCCAACGGGAACGTGAAGCAAGGGAGTTCCGCAGATCCACGTAGGTTGCCCCAAACACCGCTGGCCTCAGTGTGGAAGCCCTCGGCCCCGCACAATTCCATCAGCGCACAATCCACGTAGAGGGCAACGGTGTCCAGCTCGCTAGTCCCCTTCGCAGCAGGAAAGGCTGCGCGAATACCCCCATCGCATCGAGTCAGCCCCCGGATGGTGTAGTAGACAGGCGACCATCTGGTCAGCCCCGCCGCAGCCAGGGTAGCGCCGCAGGTCTCAGGTAAGTACGCCACTCCATCCGCGGTCATCTCTTTAGAGGCCCTCCGCGATCCCCTCTCGATTGACGTAGGGAGGTGGGTCACGGCAGTCTGCACGGGGTCCACCGCTTCCACATCGGGCGCAGCAGGCATCCTCGCTCCCTCGATCTGCTCCGGGCTTTGCGTCTCTCCCGCTGGGGCGCGAACAATCAGCGTCTCGACCAGGACATCATCCGCTTCGCAGTCTTCCGCCACAGTCGCGGGACAGGTCTCATCCAGGCGACCAGCCGGAGCAGCCACCCCCTCCTCCAAGCTCGAGTCCTCCACCCTCCGGCAGCCCCTCAGTGCAGAGAGCATCTGCCTCCAAACTCCTCTGGTGAGCGGAGCATCTTCTTCCGCCCCGTCCAAAAATCGCAGGCAGGCCTCCAGGCCTGTAAGGAAGGTGTCAGAGTTCCCCGCAGGGGGAGGGTGACTGTCTCGCCATCCGTCCGCCGGCCCATCCGTCTCTCTCATCAGGTTTTCAGTCCGGGCGGCCGGGAGACGAGGGCCCTCCGTCTCCCCAGCCTCCAGAACATCTTGGGGTCGGGCTAAGGTGGTAGAACAGCCGGGAACAAAGACCACAGGCGCCTGATCGAAGGCCGCAATATGGCCGCCGGCTCCTCGTGTCAGCCACATACCCGCAGCTGCAGAGGTCTTCTCAGGTCCGGAGTGGGGGGACAGAACAGCCTCCGGACAGCTCGCCTCCGCTGGTCAGCTAGCCGGGGCCCAAGAATCAAAGACACACTGCTGAAAAATCCGTTATTGGGCCCTAAAGGCAGCAGACACGCGGAGCTCCTTAGAAACACGTCCGCTCCCTTCGGCAGTCGGCCACGCCCCCCGTGTGTCATTTTCTGTGTATCTGTTCTGTAAATAGTTTTAAATTAGTTCTGCTCTTTTAGTCAGTTATGTGGTCTGTGCAGTAATAGTACAGGTAAAAAAGAACTGTGTGCATAAACTGCATGTCTAGTATAGAGTAATATTGGTAAAGGACATTTGCTGTTATGCTCTACGCTTAATCTCACTGGTGCATGAGGAGACTGTGTAAACACCTCATGCTATTGCAGAGATTAAAACACTGTTTTTACTTCATACAGACACACAGGTTAATAAACGGTCTGTAACTGAAGAACAGAGTGTGCGTTTCTTGATTGCAAACGTGCAACAAAAGCCCCTGTTGGTGTAACGGGCAGGTGCCCCTATACTTTTGTCCAGATAGTGTATGTTTCAAAAAAGATGTGCATTCATCACGCTGTCCTTTATTTAGCGTAATTTTGGGGGTGGCCTTTTTCTTGCTCCTTCACGCTCTCTCATTGGACATCCACCTTTTTGTCGCCCCCCCTCAGTACATCAGTTATGTAGCTCAGGATAAATATGTATGCATTGCTATTTGGTTTTGTAGTACTGAACGAAGCCTATATTAATAAAAAGATTTTGCAAGCTGCCTCTAAATTCATGGCAATGTTAGGACAATTAATAAATGTCTATTTATAATTCAGTTTCAGTCCAGCCAGCAGGAGACATGTATGCGTCTTGAGTTGGTAATATCTAATGAGATTTACGATGGACTAATACTAGCGTTTAGTCCCAAGTACCCACATGGTATGTGTATGCACCATAGACCCACACAAATTACAAAGGAAGAGAGTCTTGGGATCTTAATTGCGCGGTAATCCCCCACTAACATTTATCCACACATAAGTATCTAGTTGTTCCGATTTACGTCATCCTTGTCATGTTAACATACATTTTACATTAAAGATCTTGTAATTTACAGATTACAACGTGTGAATACATTGTGTAGCCCGTACTAGTACGATACCATCCCTTCCGGAGGATTCGCAGTGTTAGTACAACCCGTAGGACTCAATACAATCTTTGGGCTAATTTACAATCTTCACGCAAACGTTTGCACCGGCGCAAAAACCCATTAACGTGAGGGGTAAAACCATTTGCGCCGAATTCCATATTACATAGTCAACGCAACAACCGCGCGCAATCATCTTCCGCGGGTGAATCTGCGCGAACCCTGCGCGAGCTTACTGTACTTATTGCGTCCTATACTTAACACTGTGAGCGCAAATGTGAATGTGCGCTGATACGAGGATGGTATTACAATCTATTCGTGGTAATTACCGCATAGCCTTTGCGCGCATAATTTTAGCAACTCCTAAAAGCTGGCGTTAACGGCATATCTGAACAACCTGGCCGAACCCAAAAAAAAAAACAGCCCATAAAAAGTAATGCAGCAACAATATAATGGATGATGACAGGTGTGTGTGTGTATTATTACTGGAGCATATCTGCTCATTTTGCATCATAGACGCAGAACCCGTCTCCGATGCCTCCGGCAGGTGCAATTCAGTTGCGTTTGACAGGTGTATTTCTTCATTTTGATTGGCTGAATGGGTGCACAAAACTGCGCACGCAAAGATTTTTGCGCGAGATGGCACTGCGCCTGCATTTGTGCGCGTACTGTTTGCAATGGATCAGTGGAAGAAAAAAGCCGTGAGGATTGTAATTCCAGCGGTGATTTGCTCGCGCAAAAGTTTAAAGCTTGGCGCAAAACATTTCGCTTTACGCGAGGCTTATTGCGCGAAGATTGTAATTTAGCCCTTTATCGACTGCTAAAAAGAAAGTCTTGTCCCAGGTCCCAGCTCATCTGACAAAAGAAACCAGCTCTGTCTCATGGCGGCATTCCTTCCAAAAGAGAAAATCAATCTCTGCCCTGAAGAATATTACACGCTGCCAGCTCAGCATGTCACATGAGGCTGGTGCTCCAGCCAATCCAGTGGCTCTCAATGCAAGAAGGCTTTGATATCATTGGACAAGGCCAGTTCCTAAAAGGTCTCCAAGCCCTGGAACCTAAGTTGAGCTGAGGGTCTGGGCAGGACTAAGCCTCTGCACTTGGATGGCTGAATCAACCCTCCAAGCTCCCCCCAAAGGAGATGGAGCAGGGAGCTCACAGCTGTGAGACCACTCTGATAAGATTGAGTGTTCACACTGTGGACATTGTCCCTTTAAGACTTGCCATAATAAACTGGCTTCACAATTTCAGATGAACATGCTCGTCTTTTTATGTGCAGGTTTTAAAAGTATCCCTAGATAAGTGAAAGAACGATGAACTTTTAATGAAGTGCTCTGCTTGGATACAGCTCACATACTTCTACTTTATGGAGTATCCACCAGTAAATATTACCAGCAATTAGTATATTGCTTTTTTTTTTCTTCTTGCTACTCGGATGTTTAATTCCCACTTTAACAATTCTCCCCAGAGACAAGTAAATATGCATTTCAATATATTCAGTAATGAAAAACTGATTAATATCACGCACCCTGCTGGCACCGGGCACCATCACTGCAACACATCTTGTACAAACAGACAATTATGAAAGCAAAGGCTCGTTATAGGACGCTTTCTGAACTAAGACTACTGGCCTGATTTCACTGAACGAATGAGCCGTTAGGTAAAATGCAGATCTAGTGGGAATTAAAGAGTAACGAGTGATTCCATGTTTGCTCATTAGTCTCATTTAAGGACACAAAGAGAAAAAATATACCCACTTCGAAAAGCTGGTGTTAAGTGATTTTGTATGTGCACCTGGGGAAAAAAAGCCAATATTTTCTATATATGATTAAGAAATCTGTGCCATATAGATTCTTCTTAATTTAAAGGAATACTCTGGGGCAGGGATCTCAACCTCTGGTCCCCAGATGTTTCTGAATTGCAACTCCCATGACTCTATTGCAGTCAAAGAATCCTGAAACTTTTAGGCCATAAATATCTGGGGGCTGGAGTTTGAGATCTCTGCTCTAGGGTGAAAGTAGGAGGAGGGCTTTAAACCCTCCTGACCCCCTCTTCAACCCCCCCTCATGTTTTAACCCTTCAGAATTTATTAAAAGTCAAGTCACCTTTTTCCAGTGCTGAGATGCCTCTGCACTGGTCGGACTAGACATGCTGTGTCTTCTTTATAAGCAGCAGTATGTCACGTGACCGCAGGGAGGCAGCCAATCTCTATATTCCATGCGGAGAGCATTGAAAGCCATTGGTGGATGCCGGGGGACCATATATTCTGATTGCCAGGATCTGAAGTCCTGGGCGGGACTAAGCCCTTGCATGCAGAGGGCTGAAACAGCCATTCAAGAGCCCCCAGTGTTGAGAGGGGCAAAGGCACTCTGGTTGCAAAGCCTGGAGTGCCCCTTAAATGTTAGTCCTAAGTCAAAAGAATAAAGTTAAAAGTACACACCAGGGGTCTGCAACCCTGGCCCTCCAGATGTTTTGGTACTACATTTCCCTTGAGGCTGTGCCAACCTAAAGAGTACCAGAGCATAATGGGAGATGCAGTTTCAAAATATCTGTTGTGCTAAGGTTGCCGTTGCCGACTCCTGGTTTACACTATCAAGACCACCCTCTGCAAATCCCAACTGATAAATGGTGGCATACAACATCCCACTACCTATAAAATCCACAATACATGTTCCATCTGTAAACCGTAACAGCTGGCGCAAATCCAGCCGATGACAAAACTCGAGTCCCCAGTCCCTCGGTCTGCTGTTTTTGAGATGTCTCTCAATTCCAACCATTGAAGAAAATTTCCCTTAAACTTTCCATGATAGAAAAATCGACATTGCAATAAAAAGCTTGCATATATATGCCGAACCGTTCCATAAGTGAGAGATACCTTCATAATGCTAGAACTTCCTGCTGTAAATTTGCACCTTATTTATCATTAACCCCTTAGTGACCGGGCGGTTTTACACAAATCCGTCCTTTAGTGACCGCTGCTGTTTTTACGTTTCTGCGCTGCTCGTGTTTAGATCAAATTTTCCTCTTACTCGTTTATTCAACCCACACATATTATACACCCTTTTTCCCGCCATTAAATGGACTTTCTAGAAATACCATTATTTCCATCATATCCAATAATTTAATATAAAAAAAATATGAAATATGATGAAAAAAATGGTAAAAACACACTTTTTCGTAATTTAATCCCCTAAAGCTATAACCACCAATAAAGACCCCGGCTAAATAGTTTCCAAATTTTATCCCGAGAATAGAAATACCCAATTTTTACATGTTTTTACCTTTTAACCCTTTCACTGCTGAGCCAGTTCACCTATGTGCGCTGCGCTCATTCTGACCATTTTGTGCTAATTATTTTTAGATGACAGCCTAGGTCCTATTTAATTAAACTCCCCCAGACAAAAAAAACTTTAAAAAAAAAAACATTTTTTTATTTTATTTAATTTTTTTATAATTTTTTTTTATTTAATTTTTTTTTTACATTTTTTTTTAAAACCAAACCTGGTCATGTTTGGTATCATTTGAAAGGCCATGATCAGGCCTTTCAAATGATGGCAAATATGACCATCTAGCTGCCATGGATCCCCTTATCTCTACATGGCAGCTAGAGGGTTAACTGGCCCACTGACATCCTCACACATATGGTGAGGTTGTCAGTGGGTGGGGGGGGGACCTGGAGGCTAGGCTGACATCCAAGATGTCAGCCCCCCTCCAGGTTTGAATCACGTTTTGGCGCCAATTGGCGCCGCAACGTGATCCGGCGGCGAAATGGTTAATGCCATACACCGCTGGAAAGGGGAGGCTCTCCCCTCTCCAGCGGTGCAAACGGCATCTCCCTAGCTTCAATGGTTGGGGAGCCCCCCCCCTCCCCTCCATTGAAACACATGGGGGCACCTTCTGATGACGTCACCACGCAGCGTGGCGACGTCATCAGCCTCGCCTGCCCATGTAAATCACATGGGCAGGCTTCCTCCCTGTCAGATCGCTGTGGGATCCGACGAGGGAGGTGAGTATCGGGCGGGAGGGGGATTTGGCGCCGCTGACGTACCCTGTACGTCATCGGGTCTAAGGGAGACCCGAACACAGGACGTACAGGGTACGTCAGCGGTCGGGAAGGGGTTAAGCCAGTTTACGTTCAGTGAGGGAGGGGGCATTTTTTAGAAAAAAAAGTATCTAAATTTAATGAAATTGTCTAACTATCCCTTGGTTGGACGAAACTGCTATTAATGTCACATTGTAGCCTAGGTTTCTGTCAGTCATGGTTGTATGTGCATGCCACATAGGAGCATCATTCAATGGGCCCTATTCCAAAGTTGGTGCAAACTTAACAACTCCATAGACTCTGGTAAGTTTACAACAGCTCTGGTTCCGTTCGAACCAACTTGCAATTTGAATATCGCCCAATGCCTGGTCAAAAGAGAAAAAAAAAGGTTACCGCCTGGATTTATCTAATGGAATAGGTAATAGGTGTGAGCCTTCCATTGTATAATTACTGCAGTATTTAATATGTTTCAGCTGACTAAAAATTAGCTCATGTTTTCTCCACTGATGGCATAGCAGGCATATTCCAAGATGGCAATGCCAGGGTTCATCGGGCTCAAATTGTGCAAGAGTGGTTCAGGGAGCATGAGACATCATTTTTACACATGGATTGGCCACCACACAGTCCAGACCTTAACCCCATTGAGAATCTTTGGGATAATGTGCTGGAGAAGACTTTACGTAACGCTGCGACTCTCCCGTCATCAATACAAGATCTTGACCACAAATTAACGCAGCTCTGGACGGAAATAAGTGCTGTGAAATTACATGAGCTTATTGACACGATGTCATGGCGATTGTGTGCCATAATCACAACAAAAAGCTTCCAATGAAATATTAGTGTTACTTCATTTTAGGCCAGGCTGTATATTTAGAACAATATCTGTCTCTCCATTAAAATTAATTTTAACAATTATATCTAAGTGTGATTTTCACACGTAACTCCTAGATAGAATATCTTACCCCTACACGTAGACGTATTATCTTACACTGCCGATCCTTAGAATGGTCAATAACACTACCTATTTCCAGAAACAGACAGAACCAGAGGTATACGTGAACGGAACAATAGACACCAGGGGTTAATGCCAGGGATGCTGTTGCCAGGATTGCTTGGGAGTCAGACACAAAGGGTTAATACCAGTTGGGTAGTCAGAGGGATGCCAGGGGGTCGGTTTGCCAGAATAGAAAGCTAGCCAGATGCCAGGAGTCGTGTGCCAGATCGGGTAGTCAGAGGAGTACCAGGGGTTAAGAGCCAGGAGAGAAACGATAGACAAGCTGGAGTCGATAACAGGTATACACAGGTGAATAAAGCCACAAGCACTGAGAGGAATGAAAACCACACCAGGGGAAGGAAAAAGTCTCAAGCGTCTGCATCTAAACCCGGCGGGTGCCGCGTCGTCACGCCATGCTCAGCTGGTGTCATCGACCCATGACCGTGAGCTGCCAGTATATCACTCAGCGGCTGGCCAGCGAGCAGCGAGTAAGGCACTGACGGTCACTGGGACCCCAAGAAGGCGTGGGATGTGAGAGTATTCCCCTCTACAGGCGGCCACCGGACGTCCACCAGGACCATGTGGGTGTGAGGAGTGAAAAGCACGCACCAGCTGTGGCGCATAGACCTCACTGGCAGGTGACCATGATCTGTCTTCCGGGCCATGCCCCTCCCAATCCATCAGATACTGTAGACTGTTCCTGGAAATTCAAGTCTAAGACAGCCCGGACAGGGGGAGGGGATGCATTAACTTTGGTATACCGGTTACACACAGTAGGGGTTTAAGCACACTCACATGAAAAACATTATGAATCCTGACATATGGAGGCAAGTATAAAGCATAAGAAGCCGGATTTATACGGTGCAGAACCCAGTATGGGCCAATGTACCTGGGGGCCATCTTCATGGATGGCACAAAAAGGAGAATGTAGCACGTGGATAACCATACCCTGTCCCCTACGTTATATGTAGGTGCTTGCATCCTGTGCCTATCAGCCTTTCTCTTCTGGGTTTCTATGTTCCTCTTCAATATGTCCTTTACCTTACTCCAAGTCTCCCTTAGCAACAACAAATGATGCGGGTAAACTGGAAGTGGGGAACAGAGAGGGAAGCGCTGTGGGGGGGGGGGGTCAAATCCATATACCATGAAAATCCATATACCATGCATCCACTCAGACAATGCAGAAACCACTGCCAACAATTCATGATTCCCTATGTCATAATTCATTTCAGAAGCAGACAATTTACGGGAAAAAGAACCACAGGGATGCAATGGTTGGTCAGGGGACTCCCTTTGGGACAGAATGGCTCCTATGCCAATTTCAGTGGTGTCAACTGAAAGGGCAGTCTGGGATCAGGGTGTCTCAGTACAGGGGCAGTGGTGAAAGCTTGCTTAGGGGTATCAAAAGATTGTATGACCAAAGGGGTCCACTTTTGGTTGTGGACATCCTTTTATGTCATGGCTGTTATGGGTGCAACCAAGGAGAAGTTCTTGATGAACCTTCTATAATAATTTGTGAAACCCATAAATCTCTGGATGACCTTTAGACCTTGAGGTAGGGGCCATTCGAGGATTGCAGACAACTTGAAGGGATTCATCTGGAAGCCCTTAGGAGTGATGATATAACCCAGAAAGTGCACAGTGGTTATATCAAACAGACATTTCTCCAACTTGCAATAGAGATCATTTTCTAACAACCTTGTAAGTACAGTATGAACATGTTTATCGTATGTGTGTCATAGGCTGAAGAAATATCAAACTGTCAGAGATAAACAATAATGAATACCTGCAGGAAATCCCTGAGGACATTGTTTTTTTAAGTCTTGGAAGACAGCCGGAGCATTGCAGAGTCCAAAAGGGCATTACCAGGTACTTATAGTGCCCACTCCTGGTGTTGAAGGCTGTCTTCCACTTATAGCCTTCCTTGACACAACTACATTATATGCTCCACGTAAATCTACATTGGTATACACTTTAGCACCTTTCAATCTATCAAATAGTTCTGTGATTAGAGATATGGGATGTACATTCCAGATCATGATCCGATAAAGACCCCTATAAAACGATGCATGGTCACTCCTTTTTTGACACAAAAAAGAACCTGGCCCAAGCAGGGGATGAGGTGACTTATGGCCGTTAGAGAGTCAGATAGTCTGTAAAAGCCAAAGCCTAAGATTTGTTAGTCCAATGGATGTCAGACGCCAACATTTTAAACTCAATAGAATAGTCAGAGACTCTTCTATTACCTTGTCAGATCCTAAAAAGGGCTTTTCCTGATGCCTTCGCTCTCCTGGCAGGATCAAAAGTGCACCTTATTTCGTGCACAAAATCTGCATACCATATATAATGTCTTTCTTACTCTCCTGAAAGGGAGTAGCCCTTAACAATACTTTATCAGACAAATGATTAATGATAAACCACACTTTTGATTTGTTGGAATGAAACATTCCCAGGTTAGGTTCAAAATGAATGTCCACTTGAGTCAGAAAACTACTGCAAGCACTTGGAGTACCGTCGAACATCAGTCAAGCGGTCGTTTTCACATAAGGGGTGTGTGTTTCGGATACAACCGGTACAAGAGCAGGCAGCGAGGGTGGCAACCGGGAAACCTGGTTTAGAATCGTCTGAATTGCCTGGGCAAACTGGTCCATACAATGATCTTGTTCATCCTGGCTGGACGCCATCTTGACCAGCTGTGCAGATAGGGCCATGGATCCCGCAGACCTGATGTAATGTCACATACCTCCTAGATGTAATGTCTGATCCCTACACACAGACGGGCTATCCTACACTGCCGATCCTTAGAATGGTCAGTAATACTACCTATTTCCAGAAAGAAACAGAACCAGAGGTATACATGAATGGAACAATAAACACTAGGGGTTAATGCCAGGGATGCACACGAGCCAGATACCAGGATTGCTCGTGAGCCAGACATAAAGGGTTAATACCAGTTGGGTAGTAGAGGGATGCCAGGGGACGGTTTGCCAGAATAGAATGTCAGCCAGGAGTCGTGTGCCAGATCGGGTAGTCAGAGGAGTGCCAAGGGTTAAGAGCCAGGAGAGAAATGTCAGACAGGCCAGATTAAATAATTCAAACAAGAGATGGTGCAGCGCCACACAATATGTATCCACCACCACGGCACCCCAGATAGCCAATATCAGGATATAGTGGTTTCCAGGTTATATATTCTATATTCTGTGTGCATAGGCCAGAGTCAATAACCGGTACACACAGGTGAATAAGGCAACGCGCACTGAGAGGAGTGAAAACCAAGTCAGGGCAAGGAGCATGTCTCAAGCGTCTGCATTTAAACCCGGCGGGCAACGCGTCATAATGCCCAGCTGGCATCCTCGACCCATGACTGCGAGCAGCCAGTATAACACTCGGTGGCCGGCCAGCGAGCAGCGAGGAAGACACTGAGAGCTGCCGGGACCCCAGGATGGTGTGTGATGTGACAGATTTGCTCATAAAATATTTAGTTAACCAATAAATAATATATGGAAGACATGCTCTACATGCCGGCGAAGCTACAGTAAAATAGAAATGCCTTAAAGCTATTAATCCATGGCCCTTGAGCGCTCCAAGATTCTGTAATTGTGTAATGTATAAAAAGAACACTATGGCTCTAAAGTGGCTAATTCAGCTCTACTGACTAGATATAAAGCTTGCTAACTTCTTAATATTGAGTACAATGATTGCCTTGGGTAAAATGAAGCAAGAGAGCTTAATGATCCTTATTACTATAAATTCTGAGAACTCTACTCACAGGAGCAGAACACCAGGTATCGCTTCTGTATTTATTTTGATTAACTGAACTTTGACAAGTTTTATAAACTGTTATATGGTGAATCTGTCTCAGATAGCCCAGCACTCACCAAGTTGAGCCGGAGTATACAGTACACACAGTTGGATATGTGGAAGAAGTCGTCTCAATTGTAGGTACTTATAGAAATTAAGGAAGGATCACAACACACTCTAGACCTCATTAACATGAAACTTTAATAGAATAAAATCAAGACTCAGGCAAGGCCACTTGAGAAAAGCCCACTCATAGCTGAAACATTACATTCCAATAAAGCTGCAACATACTGTCAGTAGTCCGTGTTTTTTTTGGAAAATCATTTAAATTATACAGAAAGAAATATTTGGGAATATTCACAATGTATTTCTTACTGTAATAATCTATTTGGAAGGCAGATGTCGTCATCTGCTGGCCAAAACTAGTTACTGCAGTTCTGGGCTCTATGCATGATCAGCTGGGTAATGTCCGGTAGTGACATTCTTCAGTTGATTTAAAAAAGTGTTAGCATCTCAGGCATCATGTCCACGGCGCTAAAACATTAAGGACATGTTCTGGAGCCCATGTGGAAATGGAATTACTTTGTAACACATGAATTTTATTTGCTTTTGTCCATTTCAGAGCTCATGCCGCTGCAGGAAGGCCCAAACCGGAGCTGCTCCACCCTGAACACCTTGGCAGCATTTTTGCAGTGGAGTCCTGTTTAAGTCCTAATTCTCCTGCAAGCAGCCACAGGTGATCCCACTTCAAGCCCTGTGTATCCCTACATAAGGGTGGAGCACCCATGATGCAGTGCTTCAGCATTATCAAGCAGTGCTGCAAACTGCTCAGCAAGAAGAATGCTCCCTGTCTACCATGCTTCCTGTCCCCCAAAGCCTCAAGCCTCCAGCCATGTTCCCTTCAAGCCGCCAGTCGCATTCCCTTCAAGCCTCCAGTTGCGTTCCCTTCAAGCCTGCAGTCACCTTCCCTTCAAGTCTCCAGTCGCCTTCCCTTCAAGCCTCCAGTTGCGATCCCTTCAAGCCTCCAGTCGCCTTCCCTTCAAGCCTCCAGTCGGGTTCCTTTCAAGCCTCCAGTCGCGTTCCCTTAAAGCCTCCAGTCTCCAGCCATGTTCCCATCAAGCCTCCAGTCTCCAGCCATGTTCCCATCATGCCTCCAGTCTCCAGCCATGTTCCCATCAAGCCTCCAGTCATTCCCTCTGCTTTCAGTGTTTCTGCCTGCACCCAGTCAACCACTTTCCTGTCCTGCCTGTCTGCGGTTTTGTGTCTCTTGTAAGTCTCCTGGTGTGTTGCCCTCTGCGTCTTGTCCTTTCCCCAGTCCACCCTTTGCCTTGGTCTCTCCTCCCTACTTTAACTAGTCCAGCCCTTTTCCTGCCTTGCTCTTCTCCCTAACTCAGTAGCCCCACCTACAGCCATACCATTCTGTTACCTTGCCATTCTATTGTTAATAAACCCCTGCTTGAATCTCGCTCAAGTGTCTGCCTGTGTATCATTGCATCCTGGGATCATACCCTCGCTTCCCTACACCAGCACCTGACAGTCCTGACGATGACTGGTCTTCAGCAGTGAGGTAGGTTCATTGACTTGTCAGTCAGCATGCAGGCTGGAGGTATAAGTGGAGGGCTGTTCAGAAGAAAGATTCTTCTGCTCACAGATATCACTCACACTGGTGGTATGCCAATGGAAGGGAATGGCAGTGTTTTATTTAATAGAGAACAACTATATTTTTGGCTAAGTGGTTTCAAAAACTGATACTGCATTCATAGGAAGTGATTCCCTATTAGATGAGCTCATCTCTTGTTGGGCATGACAGGTATCCAAGTATGGCTTTTACGACTCAGTATCATGTAGAGATAAATATTTGAGTTTCTTCCGTAAAGTTGATTTTAATCGTTATTTTTAGCCCTGATCTGCTATTTACATGGTTAAGTAATCAAAAAGATCAAGCAAATATAATTATGCTCCTATACAACGATTATTTAGCACTATTATAGAAATTAAACTGGTCTGCTGTGCCCCGGGTATTTGTGAAATGTTCAGATGGCCATACTTGGGATTTGGGCATAAGAGTGTTGCCAGGGTGCCCCAACACAATATCGGCAGTTCTAAGAGGTGAGGTGTGAGATCCACAACACATTCACCCCTCGAAAATTTGAACATCCCTGGGGAGGACTTTTACCAGTGGTCAAGTCAATTGGATATTCTTGGGATTGCATTTCCACCTCTTACAGCTGGTGGAATAAAGCCCCCATTTGGCTGCCAAACTGTAAGGGACCGTACACCGCATTCCCATTGAGAAACAAAATTCCAAAGTGACCAATATTTAAGAGAGTTTCCTGGGCATTAACATCCTCCTACATGTAAAACAACCGTGAAGCTGCTATGTCTATGAGGACAGACGTTCTACACAGCAGGGGATATAACAAGTTGATGGTTTAGAAATCTGTTGAGTTCCCACATTCTTCTCATGACTTCACCACTAGCCTATACACTTGTTACCCACCATCATTGCATGCATGACTTTATTATTTAATGCCTTTATTTAAATGTGCTTTTATAATGAAATAAGGGAAATATATATACGTTTAATTTGGTGTTTTGTGCTGTACTTGTTTCTATGCTGCCCTATCATGCCTGTAATACATCATGTGTTATTAAAGTTATCGACGGACTCAACGCATGTGTTAAGCGTTTGTTACACTGACTGCAATAACACTGTATTGAAGCCCGGGGAGCAATAACATTAAAATATTTCAAGGAATTAAGCACTGCTGAGAATCGCTGAGTCTTGCCAGACCTGGGCCAAGCATAAGCAGAAAAACCCATTAGCTAAAATCGCATTCATTATTAGTTTGTGTTATTATATGTGCATTGCACCATGGAGAAAAGCAATCAGGATTATTAAAAAGTATAGCAAAAAAGAAGCTTTGGTAATGATACATCATTCGAAGATAGTTAAAGGGACACTCTAGGCCAGTGATGGCAAACCTTGGCACCCCAGATTTTTTCTGAACTACATGTTCCATGATGCTCTGTCAGCCATATGTCAGATTAAGAATCGCGGAACGTGTAGTTCCAAAACATCTAGGGTTACATGGTTTGCCATCACTAGTTTGGGCACTCTGACTGTTCAATGCATATTGGATGCTCACTGAGACCGGAATGTCTTCCAACCACCATGGTGGGTCCATCCAAGTAGGGTTGGACTGGTTTTGCTTAGAAAACTGAAATCAACGAACGCTGATCTGCCCTGCTAAGCTGGCTTCCTGGAAAGGTCAAGAATGAACAACTGCTCATTCATGCCACTAGCCAGAGGCTCTCATTGTGCTCACATCGGGAGCCACTGGATTGGCTAGAGGCAACCTCGAGCATCCAGCCGCCTCCCCAGTCACATGACAGCTGTGTCTTGAGAGGGAGCCCAGCACTGGATTTACTGTGAGTTTATATTGACCCAGAGGGATAAAATGAGAGGTGTTCACCTATCTTGTAAAGTACAGTAGAAAAAGTTGGTGCTGTATAAATAAAAACAGTAAGTCAGTGGCAGCTGGTGACATTTCACACTGGTGAGGAATATGACATAATATAGACATAATAGGAATATGTCTATATGGCACTACTACCTCCAAAATATGTGGGAGATCTCATATATAGAGAATAAACCTTATAGATATATTCCTATTAACCCCTCAATGCTGGGCGGGTGGCGCCCGGTGTGAGGGGATTAACACCAGTGGGGTGTACTTATACTCCCCGCTTGCCGGCCTCTTCAGTGAGCCTTGCCTTTGGCCCGTCCAGCTGCTGCCACACGTCGTTGGCTGCAGTGGGAGGGCCTGAGTTCAAGCCACCCTGTAGCAGCCAGTGGTGCGCACCGGCTGCTAGGTGGGGCCTAGGCGGCCCATAGAAGTCAACGGGGTGTATTAGTACACCCTGCGCCTTCAAGGCCCACCCGTTGCAGGGGCGGCATGATACGCCCTTCGTCAGGAAAGGGTTAATGAGACAAATAAAACTGCCATTTTGAGGAATTAATCCAGAATTTAGCCACAAGATGTATACATAAAATAATCAGTGAAAAAGGGATTTTATTATTATTATATACAAAAAAAACAACTAACTGAACCCTGATACTACCCATTTTATTTTACATAACTCTGAGTATACAAACTTTAATGTTTGAAAGAAAAAAACGTGGCTGTGCTTTCCCTGGCATTAAAAAAGGCAGTCGGTGTATGAAGCAGATAATGTCTACATTGAAGCCTCAAATAGTAGCTTTGGATTTGTTTGACGCTCATCAGAGTTCAGATAGCCACAGTAGGGAGCTTAAACACAGTTGCAGCCATGATCCTTAACCCTTTGAGGTCCAATAAGCTTTCACTAAGTGCACCAGCTGGTCTTATTTAATTTTCAAGAAAAAAAAAACACATTTTAAATTTTGTATAATGGTTACAATTACTATTCTAAAACCTTATGTTAGTCTTTATATTTTCTCAATGTATGAAACTTTTTTAACCCCGTCACTGCTGGGCCATTTCAAGTCTGTGTGCAGAGCTAATTTTTATCGTTTTGTGCTCATCATGTTTAAATGCGATTTGAAGTCATGTTTTAATGTAGGACCCAGACAAATGATATATCTTTTTACAGCAGACTCAGCGGATTCATAATATATCATTATTATATGTATACGTCATGTCCTTTCAGAAGGCTATAACAAAAAGTGTAAAACAAATGTGAATTCCCATTAAAAATTCAATCATCTACAACATGTAAAATAATTTTTTTAACATTTTTATCATGCGAGACTTTGCGGTTATATATTCTATGGGGGCATGCTTGTTAAAAAAAAATAGAAATGGGAACCTGTTACTGTATTTTTCTGAGAAAACAAAATTTTTCGTTGTGCAGCAACATAGTTCACATTATAATTGAAGAATGATTAATATTTTTTTTTTTTTTTTTGAGAAAGGATTTTACCAGGAAGGATACATTAAGATTTCTCTTGTTTTCAAGTATGTCCTGGGTGGCGAGTATGTACCGTTAGATGTCTTGCCAAGGACACTTACTGGAGAGGTTGCTCGCTGGGATCAAACCCATGACTCCACAGGCTCTCTCCATGCAGAGCAGTGACATTACCTCTACTCCACCCAGCCGGTAGTTGCTGAATTGATAATTAAAAAAAAATACATTTTTAGTTTTTTTACACTTATCCTGGTTATGCTCTGGCCTTTCTGACGATACCAAACATCTAGCTGCCACCGATCGGGAGATAAGGGGGTCCTTTGTACCCCCCTATCTCCACCATAAGGAAATACCATGGCAGCTAGGGGTTAATTCCCAATGCACAACAACGTCAGTCAGCTAGGGGAGGCCCTGAAGGCGTGACTGACTTTATGACATCCAAGATGTCAGCCACCTCCAAGAGCAGTCCGCGATCCAGATTGCGTACCAGCAACAAAGTAGTTAAAGAGAGGCAACGCTGGAAAGGTCACACTGTGGGCATGATGAGGTCAGTGCGCCGGAGGGATATAAAACTGAAGGTCTGACTTCAAGGGTATACCTTGTGAGGATCTATAACACATAACGCACCCAACAAACAATTAAACCTTGATTAGGAGGTCCATATATCTATATAAATATATCTATATAAACAGGTCTTGGAGGAATAGGAATTTATAGGTCCTGATAAAACTGCCGATAATGCGGCAGAGAAACGCGCGTTGAGCAATGGGTTGTCAATAGACAAATAATGAATGAGGCATTGTCAATGGACAAAATATTTATTTTTTGATGCAATAATTGATTGCGCCTGGAGGGCTACTACTATTGATTGATGTATGGTTTGGAGCAGGCAAAGGTTTTGGCTTGTACTGGCTGTGTCTCCACACTGAAGTGGTAATAGGTATTATTGTTGAATATATGTTGAATATATACATTGATCATAGGATTAGTACACGGGTTCCAATCCAAGGAGACCCGAAGGGAATACTATCAAATATTATATACATGCCGAGTGGTCTGTTGTGGTCTGATTACGGCTGGCGAAATTATCTAATTTAGATTGATTCAACCGCAGACAAATAACAATAGGTTTTTTGATCACAGGAACGAGTGACACAATACCAGTTTATGGATGTACTAAAAAGTCAAATCGCCTAAAACCAATAATTGTTGTCTACTGGATGTATTTATAAAAATACGAGCACAATGAGTTGTTTTTAACCAGATATAATAAAAGCTATATTTTATCTTAAAAGAAAAGAAGAGGGATTTTTTCTCTCTAGAGGATTGGTATTTTGGATAAAATACATCTGTGGCTGCAAAATGCTGGGTCGGGAAGTATTATTGGAACCTCTTGTTACAGGCTTCCATCACACTGACCTTGGTGTAATCAGATTTTGACTAGCTTCTGGTAAATGTTACGTTATGCTGCATTCTTCTATTGGCTTGCATAATAATTTTGCACTTTGACTTATGATATATTAAAATTTTAAATATTGCATAAGTATTAATGAAGCGTGTGGATATAGATTTGCAATCGCCATTTGGTCCTAATCTTTGCATAAATATTAACCCTTTCACTGCTGAGGACGTGTGGGGAACGTCCTCATTGACTCCTAAGGAAAGATGGGGTGGAGATAGGGGGTTCCTTTGAACCCCGATATCTCCTGACTGTTGGCAGCTAACAGGGTCATCTTTGGTATCATTAGAAAGGCCAGAGCATGGCCTTTACAATGATACCAAACATGACCATGTTTAAAGTAAAGAAAAAAAATAATAAAAAAAAGAAAACCATGTTTTTTTAAGACCTGAAATGGCTCAGCAGGGAAGGGATATACTGTAGTAGAGCAGGGATTGGCAACCTTAGCCTTCCAGGGGCAAAAAACTACTAACGCGAGGGGTAAACCATTTGCGCCGAATCCCGTATTACATAGTCAGCGCAACAACCGCGCGCAATCGTCTAACGCGGGTGAACCTGTGCAAACCCTGTGCGAGCTTACTGTACTTTGCGCGTCCTATACTTAACATTGTGAGCTCAAATGCGTTTGTGCGCTGGTACGCAGATGGTATTACAATCTATTTGTGGTAATTCTTTGTGCGCATAATTTTAGCAACTCCTAAAAGTTGGGGTTAATGGCAAATTTGAACAACCTGGCCAAACCCATATATCCAAGCCCATAAAAAGGAATGCACCAAAGCACAGTGGCCCATTCAACTCATACCAAACCAATACAATGGATGGAGTTGTGTGTGCATGTATTATTGCTGTAGCATATATACTCAGGTTGACAGTGGCAGACGCAATTTGTTAACGTGAGACAGGTGTGGTTCTTAATTCTGATTGGCTGAATCTCGGAAAAAGACTGCTCGCGCAAAGAGTTTTGCGCGAGACGGTACTGCGCCTGCATTTGGGCACGTCCCGTTTGCGCGCGCAATTGATCGGAGTCAGAAAAAAGCCGCGTGGATTGTAATTCCAGCGGTGATTTGCACGAGCAAACGTTTAACGCTTGGCGCAAAGATTTTCGCTTTGCGCCAGGATTTTTGAGTGAAGAATGTAATTTAGCCCTTCATTTGCGTTGCCGTAAGGGCTTTATTTAGAAATGTATCTTTAATTGATCAAAAAACAAAAAGGCATTGAAGCACAAATCATGCAAAAGAATAACAGGCTACTGACTAGATTTTCAACACCAACAATCTTGAGATACATTGATGCGGACTCTGAACTCCGTCTCGCTGCCTTCTTTCTGTGTGATCTCTGCGAGCATTAAATTAATGCTGCGCCGCTTATTCTCGCACCACTTAAACATCCCTGCTCGGTGTCAGTGTTAATATATAATAAAGATCTCTGTAGCATATGCACATTGGCGTTTTAATAATATTTTATGTAGCAGCTGATTTTACGGTGCAATATCCCCTCATCTTACTCAATATCCTTAGCACCGTTAGTTTCCATGAGAAATAGAGAAATCATTTGCCCAAAAGTCAAAACTGGCACTCCGTGATCCGGCAGCATGTTAGTGAAAATTCACCTAATATTCACTAGTTGTTGTTTACTCATTTATAATTTTTTTTATATTTTAGTAGTAAAAGCGAGAAAAAAAGCAAATATTTAATGCTCTCTGAATTATTCATAGATAGGACTGATGAAAAGCGTGACTTTGCTTCCCTAATGCTAATAGAAACATAGAAAAATGTCGGCAGATAAGAACCTTTCGGCCCATCTAGTCTGCCCAATTACATGGATACTTAACCTGGATTTATCTTTTTGTTAGGATAGCCTTATGCCTATCCCATGCCTGCTTAAATTCAATTGTGTTTGGCCTCTACCACTTCAACTGAAGGTTGTTCCATGTATCCACCACCCTCTCAGTAAAATAATGCTTCCTGATGTTACTTTTAAACCTTTGCCCCTCTAATCTAAGACTATGTCCTCTTGTTTTGCTACTTTGTTTCCTTTTAAATATACTCCCTTCCTCTACCTTGTGGATTCCCTTTACGTATTTAAATGTTTCTATCATATCTCCTCTGTCTCGTCTTTTTTCCACAGTTGATAAACCCTTTCACTACCAAAAAAAAGCAAATACGCGATTTTGCAATGAAATACAATGAAAAACAGACACTAGCAAAAATTCACTTTGCACACATTTTTAATGCAAGATTAGTGAGCCTCCTGGGGAGAAATTAACTTCTGAGATCCCACTCCTGTCACCCACCATGTAAATACTGTAAAGAAGCAACATTGTGCAGTCCAACTCTCACTATAACAAAAAGCTCAAACTTTACTGCTGCATTACAACAGCCACTGAGAGGGCAGAATACAGGAAGAGCTGTGGGTTCACTCGCTGCTGTACAGGGATAAGATTCAGGGGGTTATAATGCCTGAAAATCCCTGTACAGTACAGATACAAGGTGTTACTGTAATTTCCATACACAGGCTTTATGCCACATACAGATATTATGTTTATAGCCCTTTGTTTTTTATGGAAGCTGCATTGCCAATAATCTCATTATGATCACTACAAATCCCCATAAGCAAGAGATCTGAACATTTTTATTATCTATCGTTCGTACGTTTACTGTATTTGAAACAAAAGCCATATCTGCCTGTATGCTGATAATGCAGACCCTGTGTGAAATTGTGTGAGATAAGGGACACCATCTAGAGTTTAGAACCTTTCATCTGAGCGATATTTGTGTAAAGGCTAAACGGATGAACGAATTATCAGAACACGCATATTCACATTATTTTAATATTTTGACTACCTCAGAACAACACTCAAAATTGCCCATTTACCCAACATTTAAGTGTTATTTTAATTATGCATCCCATGTTTCAAATAAATTCTACGAAAATATTTTTTTACAAAAAAAAAACTGGCAGTGAAAGGGTTTTGCAATTGGACAAAACAAAAATATTACAATTCATTTAATGGATTTCTGCACCAAAAATCAGCTTCTACTGATCCTGGAATCTAAAGAGACAAATGTCGGGGGGGAAAAAAACTCTGTCCGTCGTCGTTCTAGCCGGCACCTATTGTCTGCCCGCTTCCCGTGGCAAGCCGGGGTATCACAATGCTTCCTATGTGTTTAACTGTACATTCTGCAATCTCTTTTCATTACAGAACAGAATAAGATGACGATTTGCTGTGAAGCAACATCCACTTCAGAGACACTTTACAGGGGGGGGGGTGGCAGTGGCTTTCTGTCGCACGCTGGTTTGACCTTAAGATAAATGTTAAAAAGGTCATCTATTAATCTATTAAGACTTGGAGACCATGAAGGATGTTGTTAGAGACTACGGGAACTTTTTTTAAAATTCAAAATACTTCATTACGTGCTGGAAATTGCAAACAATGGCAGTAATTTTAGGACAACGATGAGGTAAAGAGCCATGTTTCCATGGCAACTGTGCTGGAGGGGGGGGGCAAAGACGCAGTAGCGTGCATCTGTCAGTTCATATAACAAGGGAGGATATGGTATGTTTAACTCCTTGGGTAACGGTGGAATGTGTTGTGCAACCTCGTATGGTACTCAAATTATAAGTCAGACGTGCGCACTGAATAAGCCGGCCTATAAGAACCATAAGCTATACCCTAAGGCTGCGGCCCACACGAGCGCGGTACGTACGTCTGTTGTAAGGAACATGCTTTTGCATGGATTTTGAGGTTAAGATAAGAAAACTCGAGAAATACGGAAGCTGGAGAAGCCATATATATGTCTAAAAGACACCACCGGCTCATCAGACCCTTCCACTCGAGCCACTGCTACCTTGTAGGACCACCAATCCCATTACAACCAGCCGCAATAGATACCAATAAGGAAGGCAGCTCCAGAGTGGGTGCAGGATATGTGATATTTATTCACAAAAACCACAAAAGACAAAGGGGGTTATTCGGAGAGCTCCGAAATGTCGCCGACATTTCGGTGCTCTCTTGTTCCCTGCACTTTGGGGAATCAATGCGGTAAATTCAGCATTCGCAGCAGGGTCCCCGGAGTGAAGGGAAAACCAGCCGCAAACCCGCAGAAAATAATGATAATAATAATAAAAAGACTTTTTGCTGCAGATTAAAATAATAAACGGTTTATTAGATATTGCATAAAATCGGGAATATTCTTAACATTGAAGTCTATGGGAGTCGCCTGAATTAACCTGTGGAATATAACCACTGAACAGCAGGGCACTTTGGCAACTTTTCACTGCTGTTCGGTGTCTCTGAATAGATTAACCATTGCTTCTCTATTGGGGATTTCACTGCCGTCGAACAGGCACCGTACTTTCTGGCAGTTTACCAAAATTTGGGGAACTGCCTGTTCTCTGAATAGACGAATGGCCCCGAAATGTCACCGTACGGGGAAATTCCCTGTTCAGTAACATTTCCGGGGCAGATCAGCTCTTCCTGAATAACCTCTAAAGAGACGTTGGAAGCGAAGTTGGAGAAGCCGTCACGTTTTGTAATCTCAGTTTCCTACATACGTGACGGATGTGAGATGAGCACTCGTCTGATGCCCTGTACTACAGCCTATAGAAAGCATCACGTCTGTAGACTTGACTCTACACACGTCCGAGCGTCTTATGCAAACCAAAAATGCCTGTCCATTCTAATGTGAGTGAAACAATGTGCGTGTACATCGTGTGTTGTTCCCTATATGCAGGGATGGCCTATTCATGGGGCTGGATGGAGCCATGGATCCAGGCAGCACTTTGCCAGGGGCAGCATTTTGGACCTCAACTAGGCACACCACACATTACTGTGAGTTTTATTCTTGCGGAGCGATGTGATACACTCATACACACAGCACATTACTGTGAATTTTATTGCTGTGGAGCTCTGTGATACGCTCATACACACAGCACATTACTGTGAATTTTATTGCCGTGGAGCTCTGTGATATGCTCATACACACAGCACATTACTGCGAGTTTTATTGCTGTGGAACAGTGCTCATACATGGCACATATCTTTTTTGGGGGGGCATTTCATCCTTGGACCCAGGCAGCACAGTGTCTTGGGTCGGCCCTGCGTATATGATCCATCAAAATTCTAGGACAGGCGTCACAATGCGTGTTACAACAGACACATTTAGTGTGGCTTTGGCCTAACGGTTGGTCTGCCATAATGAATGCACTGCTTACTTGGAGCCAACAGCTCTATAGTGTCCCTAAAATAATGTGAAATCTAGCTTTGACATGGGAGCCTTAAAGGGACACTCTAGGTATTGTCACTGTAATTTGAGTGGTTACAGTGTCCTGTGCATCCTCCCTCCTCTCCCCCTTTGGGGGTGCTCTCAAGGGCTGATTCAGCTCTCTATATGCCGGGGCTTAGCTGCAGCTGGCTGCACGCTGTAAAGCTGAATTGGCCCCTTCTGTGCCATGTTGGTTGGGGGCATATTAATATTTTTTACTTTGTGCAGATATGACTGGATAGAAAGCACCGTTGAAATTGGTTGGACCAAATTGGGCCATAAGCCAAATTCAAGGTAGTCAAATAGGTATTTCTGGAAAGACCAATTCAAACAAATCTATTTTTTTTCTTTCAATATATAAGTTTATTGCGTACATTCCTGTTATTTGCTTTTCTTATGGAAACATATAAAGGGTTAATAGAAATTGCCAGGTGCTAGCTAACCTGTATCATAAAACGTCCCATTCCATCCCCTGATGTGCGGATAATGTCATTTTAAAGCAGTATTTGTTGACAGGGTAGATGTAAAGCCTGCCATAGTCTGCCGTCCTTTTATGCCAGTAGAGAATTAGTAAAGTAGGCCACTTAGTGACACAAACAATAAGGAGCGTTATTGCCGCTATCCCTTTGTGTGATGCTAACATGTTATTCTCCGGGTAAAGGCAATTCTTAAAATTGTTACCATTTCCAGGGGCTCTATTTTGTGACAGCTACACCAGGAAGCAGTATGGATAGGTCAGTGCTTTGAAACATGCTCGCCTGACCCAATTCCACGCGCGGGTGCGTCACAGGATGTGGGTGGCCGCGCCAATTAAGCTGTTAACTTTTTACGCAATCTCTCTAGAACAGTACGTGAAGAAAAACAAGCAGTAACCTGTAACCCCGAAAATGCAAAATAACAAAAATATACAAGGTTTAGACGGCACACATATAATCTATATTATCAGGGGTCATCTAACTAATATCACATTATCTCATGTTGAAAGCTTCACGCACATTTTTTTCCTTCAACTTCTCTTTTTTTTTAATAAAAGCCAAAGGCAACAAGTGTATATATACAGTCTTATACACAGTCTTATATTACAGCTTATGCCCTTTTCAACCTCATTCTTCCATTAACCCATGCACTACCAAAGGGTTTTCCAGAAAACCACTGACAGGAACCAGTGTTTTTTTGGAAAATCCTTTTTAGTTTACAGCGAGAAATATTTGGGAATATTCCCAGTGTATCCCGTACTGTACAAGCCTAGGGCCCTATTCCATTGCTGACACTAACATGGAGACGGTAATCAGTATAATGTGTGCTTACAGGTTTTCCTTTATCTCCATTTTAATGTCCTATACCGTGGAAGGGGCTATCTCAGCACCTCGTCCCGGAACGAAGTGCTAACCTCCCTGATACCCGCAGTAGGACTTCCGCGCTGCCGCGAGTATCAGGTCCTGGAGTCCATAGGACTCCAAGGAGGCTTGCACTTCTAGGCCACAAAATCACACAGTGCAATAGAGTGATTGCAGAGGGAGACTAGGAAGTATTTGTCTCCAGTCTCACTCTGCTCCCGGTGAGAAGAAACGGCGTATCGGGCAACCCTTTTGCCATGGGAAAGGGGTGAGTATGGGATTTTTAGGGAGGGGGTTTGAGCGTGTTAAACTGTTTTGTAATTGCAGAATCTTTTAGCACCAGCTTTTAGGAGGTTTTAAAATTTGGGCTTTCGCCAATACTTTGTAATAACTCATTCGCCAAGACGCTAAAAAAATTATTGCGCTCCCCATTTTACATATAGGAGATGCTTAAGTACAGTAAGTTCGCTCAAACTGCGAGGCACAAAACCTTTTCACCTCAGTTTAGCGTCAAGATAGGGATATTGATGCCAGATGTTAAACTTACTTATCTTAGCATTAACGATCACATATCAAGATTACATTAGCACCAACTATGGAACAGAACCCTTATTTGGCAGGGAAATGTCACCATCTGCTGGCCAAAAGTAGTTACTGCAGTTCTGGGCTCCGTGCATGATCAGCTGGAGAGATGCCAATCAGACACATTCCCAGCTGGTTTTAAAAAGTGTTAGCTTTTAGTGGGCTTCATGCCCACTGTGCTAAAACGTTAGGGACATGTTCTGCAGCCCTAATATCTTTTGTAATACATGAAATTCCTTTGCATTGCCTGTGCAACACCATATCGACTATTTTCGATATTGGGGGTCTGGGACATGCCTTGGTAGTGATGGGGTTAATTCATCTTATTTCTGCAAATGTTAAATAAACTCTTCAGATAAAAAGAAATGAATCATTATCAGCTGAAGTGATGGAGGAGACACAAAGAACGATTCCACTACTTGACCGCAGAAGCTAGTTGTAGGGGAGTTACCAGTACTGATAACGTGTACCCTATTGTGGTCAAGAAATGGAAGAACAGCAAGATGAACGGAGAGCCTTTGGCTTCTATATCCCCATGTAGTTAGTCTGTTAATATTTTGGAATTTTTTTTGGCTCTCCTGGAAGAATCTTCAAATCTGTTTCTCCGGCTTGGCTTGATCGACATAAATGTTGTTTTTTTTAATTTGCTGCAGTTGTTCTGCAATTGAATATGTCGCTCTCTCCCACAAGCAGACGCCAGAAAGAAAAACGACACAACACTGCTCCTCCTGGAATAATGCAGTGCTCCATTCTGGGAAGAAAATACATTTTTTCCAAGTAGAGGATATAAGGATCTGCTTCTCCAAATTCAGTTTCTACCCCAGTGTATGGACCCCATTTATGGGTTTCTGGTCGCTCGCTCTGTAAGTCGTAATGTACTCTTCTTTGAAGGCTGAAATCCGTTGCGTCTGCAGGTGTTGCTATAGTTCATGCAAATAATCAGACCAAGGTGTGTGCTCAGCTATATATATATATGTCTCTGCAGCACAGAAATAGGTCAGGATTTATCAGGGGGGAAGCAGCGTTCGTAACGAATCTACAGGGGATTTATCACCTGGCAACAAGGTGAATCAATTCTGACTGAGAGCATAAATGAAAAAAAAAATGTGCACCATGTAGAAGGAGGATGTCTAGACGTTGCCCATTGTTAATTGGAGACCAACAAGAATCCATTGGGCAAACAAGACGACCCACCGTACAAGATGTAACATCAAATATTTATTAATCGCTTGGTCAAAAAAGCAGAAATGCTACAACAGACGGCAGATCGAGAATGGGAAACAATAATGAAAGACCCCCCCTCCGAGCTACAATCATAGATAAATTCACAGGTATCGGTAACCCTGAATGTGTTCCGGTTATTGTGAATGAACTGTAACGGGTTTTAACACCCTGAAAAAGGATGTGCTTCTGGCAGAGGCCAATTAAGCCTAGGTGGGCCTAAGACGGCAGATTGGGGGTGGGCAGCATTTTTTAATACTTGAGTGAGAGAAAGAGAAGTTAAAGGGAGAAATGTGAGAAGATATTTAATCTCCTCATTTTATCTTAATGTCCTTTCATATGGAGGTCCAACATATATATGAGGTCTGCGATTGTAAGACAATGCTACCGAGCAAATTTACTCAAAGCAATAAATCTCTGAGGACCCTCAAACTCTGCCCCCCCAGATAGTGATGTCCAACAATCCTCATAATGCTCTGAAAGCAATACATGGCCAGAGAAGAATTGTAGTTCAGAAACATCAGGGGGACCAGGGTTTGAGATCCCTGTGCTATACCAAAACACACTGACCGGGCACAATATTAAAATCATGACAGGTGAAGTGAATAACATTGATGATATGGTCGCAATGGCCCTTGTCAATGGGTGGTATTTATTAGAAACAGGTGAACAGTTAGTTCTTGAATTTCATGTTTTGGAAGCAGGAAAAATGGGCGAAAAGATCTGAGTGACTTTCACAAGTTCCAAATAGTAATGGCTAGATGACTTGGTCAGAGCATCACCAAAACGGCAAGTCTTGTGCGGTGTTCCCGGTATGCAGTGGTTAGTACCTACCAAATGTGGTGTAAGGAAGGACAACCGGTGAACCAGCACCAGGGTCATGGGTGCCATGTCAGAGACTCCTTGACACACACGTGGGGGAGCAAAGGCTAGCCAGTCTGGTTCGATCACATAGAAGAGCTACTGTACCTCAAATTGCTGAAAAACAATATGCTGGCCATAATAGAAAGGTATCAGTTCCCAAAGGACATGTACCACCTACCTAGAGATTGCTGCAGACCTCGCACACCTCATCATGGCCCTAGTGTCTCCTGATGGCAGTGGCCTCCTTTTGCAGGATCATGCACACGACCACACTGCAAAAACTGTTTAGGAAAAACTCAACTCCTCCACGATATTATGTGTTTTAGCTCCTACAAAGGGGTTATGGGCACATTGACACATGCTCTCGGACCAGCACATAGCTAATCTGAGGCAATTGTGCACACAGCTGACACTGCCAATCTGGGCATATGCTTCAGTGGGCCAACAAATCAATACGGTATGCCTTATGGAAGTCTAAAAAGCTAATTTATTGAAGTATGCCAGTAGCATTGGGTGGTATGTGTCCATAGTGAACCAAAACTCAGTTCTAGCAGGTGGTTTTATATGTAGGTTTGACGTCCTATGTACTATTGGATAGATGTGTTTGTTTTTTTTAAAGAGATTATAATATTATAATGCAATTCGTTTTCAGGGACAATAAATACTGCCCTCCTGTGTTTAATCTGATCAACGTGCGTTGCAAAACTAACAATGTATTTGATCGAAGCACGCTTAATTTGCTTGAGAAAAAAAAATCTGCTTCTGGAACTAGCAACCAGCCTAAATAATAAATCCCCGAGCCACTCTCAGTGTGGCCTAAAGTGAAATAAATACAGTAACCATAGATTTAACCATCAGGCCTCACTGTAGAGTCCAGTAACCTATGAAGTTCACAACAACACTGCATAAAGATATGTTTATTTTGAACTTTAATAGTCAAGTGAGATGTGAGATAAATTCAGGAAGAAAACATTTTGTCTGGGCAAACATATTAAGAAGGATACTATAGGGTTAAAACAGGAAGGGTATGGTGTTTGTTAAATCTTAGCTCCTCCTGACCCTCTCTGCATTCCTCCTCTCAATTTAACTCTATAGTTCAGGTTTAAAATGTACCCGAATCCAGTGTTGGGCTCCCTCAGTGCTCCACCGGATGTGGACTTGCTACCAGCAGCAGCAGGGCACATATTTATGTCACATGATATCTGAGGGAAGGGAAACCTACAGGGCTACTCAGAGAGAGGTGAAAACCTTGAGAATTGGCAGGAGAAGAGAACAATCTAGACCAGAGATGGCAAACCTTTTTGAGCCCGAGTGCCCAAACTGGATCGCTGAACCAACTAATGTGTCTCAAAGTGCCAACCCCACAATTAGACCTGAATACTGATTTATTTTAGAAAAAACACTTCATACAACTGTTTGAACTAATTATGTGCTTAAGTCATAGAAGAAAAATACAGTATAAGAAGATGAATATATTTTCCCCAGCTCACACATGGATATATATTGCCCCCAGCTCACACATGGATATATTTGCCCCCAGCTCACACATGGATACATTGCCCCAGTTCACACATGGATACATTGCCCCAGCTCACACATGGATATATTTGCCCCCAGCTCACACATGGATATATTGCCCCAGCTCACACATGGATATAATTGGCCCCAGCTCACACATGGAAATATTGCCCCAGCTCACACGTGGTTATATTTGCTCCAAGCTCACACATGGATATATTTGCCCCAAGCTCACACATGGATATATTGCCCCCAGCACACACATGGATATATATTGGCCCCAGTTCACACATGGATATACTGTATATTGGACCCAGCTCACACATGGATATATATATTGGCCCCAGCTCACAAATGAATATATATTGGCCCCAGCTCACAAATTTATATATTGCCCCAGCTCATAATAATATATCGCCCCAGCTCACACATGGATATATATTGGCCCCCTGCTCACATGGAAACATATATTGGCTCCCAGCTGACATAGATATATATTTGCCCCAGCTAACTGGATATATACAGTAGATTGCCCCCTGCTCACCTAGATATATATATATTTGCCCCAGCTCACTGGATATATATATATATTGGCCCCTTGCTCACATGGATATATATTGGCCCCCTGCTCACATGGATATTTATTGGTCCCCTGCTCACATGGATATATAGTGGCCCCCTGCTCACATGGATATATATTGGCCCCCTGCTTACATGGATATATATTGGTCCCCCTGCTCACATGGATATATATTGGCCCCTGCTCACATGGATATATATTGGCCCCCAGCTCACATGGATATATGCAGTATTCCACTGTGCAAAAATGACAGTTGATGTCCTGTTACATACAAATTGCATCCAAGGTGCAAAGTGACAATAAGTAACCTGATACAGTCAAGGAAATTGCATATAAAGTGCAAATGCAAAAAGGGAAGTGCATATATGAGTGCATGTAGTTAAAAGTCTCTCAAAAAAGTCTCGTTTTCCAGTTCGCTTGTGAAGGCAGAAAAAAAGAAGAAAAAATAGTCCAACCGACCGTATATTCTGTGTTGAAGACAGAGATAATCTGGTTGAGTCTCCGCTGGGGCAGTCTGAAGGCTTTATGCGAAGTCCTGGAGTACTGTCCTCACCTAAGTCCTATACAGACTCCCAGTTCCGAAAATGGGAAGAAAGGGGAGAAGGGTAGAGGGGAAACAGAAAAAGAAAAAAAATGGTGTAATATTGATTGATATAAAGTTAAGTGCCCATAGACAAGGGAACACTTACAGTATACAGAGCCTCTTGTACCGGCTCTGGTGTGGAATGCTTTGGGCCTAATTGAGGGTAGCCTCTGCCCTTCTTTAGAGTTTTCCTAGGGTGGCCTTCGCCTTTCCTTAATGTTTGCTCGATCGTCTCAAATATAAAGAAAAAAGATCTTCATAGCGCAGCATGTAGCCAATGCAGGAATGAGGTAAGTAGTAGTCAAAAACAAACTCACAGATGTTGGAGCCTTAGGTTCCAGGCTCAACTTGTGGGCATATGGTACTGCTTTTTTCGGTGGGTACCTGCACCTCTTTCAACGGCAAACGGTCTTCTTGTTAGGAGAGGAGAGACAGGGCATATGGAGCATACGCTGTATAATAATGGTTCTCAGGCGGATGCAGATAGTAAAAAAGGGGTTTATTAATTAAAAAACAAGGTTAAGGGGGATATCACAAAAGTGGGATACGCGTTTCGGCTATCAAACAAAGCCTTCCTCAGTCCATGTGCAGGATGGTTTAGGAATTCCCCTAATTGTGATATCCCCCTTAACTTTGTTTTTTAATTAATAAACCCCATTTTACTATCTGCATCCGCCTGAGAACCATTATTATACAGCGTATGCTCCATATGCCCTGTCTCTCCTTCTCTCCTAACAAGAAGACCGTTTGTCGTTGAAAGAGGTGCAGGTACCCACCGAAAAAAGCAGTACCATATGCCCACAAGTTGAGCCTGGAACCTAAGGCTCCAACATCGGTGAGTTTGTTTTTGACTACTACTTACCTCATTCCAGCATTGGCTACATGCTGCGCTATGAAGATCTTTTTTCTTTATATTTGAGACGATCGAGCAAACATTAAGGAAAGGCGAAGGCCACCCTAGGAAAACTCTAAAGAAGGGCAGAGGCTACCCTCAATTAGGCCCAAGGCATTCCACACCAGAGCCGGTACAAGAGGCTCTGTATACTGTAAGTGTTCCCTTGTCTCTGGGCACTTAACTTTATATCAATCGATATTGTTCCATTTTTTTCTTTTTCTGTTTCCCCTCTACCCTTCTCCCCTTTCTTCCCATTTTTGGGAACTGGGAGTCTGTATAGGACTTAGGTGAGGACAGTATTCCAGGACTTCGCATAAAGCCTTCAGACTGCCCCAACTGAGACTCAACCAGATTATCTCTGTCTTCAACACAGAATATACGGTCGGTTGGACTATTTTTTCTTCTTTTTTTCTGCCTTCACAAGCGAACTGGAAAACGAGACTTTTTTGAGAGACTTTTAACTACATGCACTCATATATGCACTTCCCTTTTTGCATTTGCACTTTATATGCAATTTCCTTGACTGTATCAGGTTACTTATTGTCACTTTGCACCTTGGATGCAATTTGTATGTAACAGGACATCAACTGTCATTTTTGCACAGTGGAATACTGCACATAGCTCTATTCATAGCAGCACTCTAGTGGTCCTTTCGACCGTGCACTGATTGGATTAGTGAGAATACCATACCCAACTATAACTTGTACCCACATCATAGACCACTCTCAAAAGAGACTGCGCCACTAGGATCCTCTCTCTTTTTTCCTACTGTACTTGCACATTTCTGTCGAGGTTTTGTGTTATAATCCCTGTCGGCTGCACAACATAAATACATCCACTATATTAGCGCCTCCACTGTACTCCCCTTTCACATGGATATATAGTGGCCCCCTGCTCACGTGGATATATATTGGTCCCCTGCTCACATGGATATATATTGGTCCCCTGCTCACATGGATATATATATTGGCCCCTGCTCACATGAATATATATTGACCCCCTGCTCACATGGATATATATAGGTCTCCTGCTCACATGGATATATATAATTGCCCCAGCTCACATGGATATATATTGGCCTCCTGCTCACGTGGATATATATTGGCCCCCTGCTCACGTGGAAATATATTGGCCCCCTGCTCACATGGATATATATTGGTCCCCTGCTTACATGGATATATATTGGCCCCCTGCTCACGTGGATATATATTGGCCCCCTGCTCACGTGGATATATATTGGCCCCCTGCTCGCATGGATATATATAGGCCCCCTGCTCACGTGGATATACAGTATATTGGCCCCCTGCTCACATGGATATATATATTGGTCCCCTGCTCACATAGATATATATTGGCCCCCTGCTCACGTGGATATATATTGGTACCCTGCTCACGTGGATATATATTGGTCCCCTGCTCACATGGATATATATTTGCCCCCTGCTCACGTGTTTACATATTGGTCCCCTGCTCACATGGATATATATAATTGCCCCAGCTCACATGGATATATATTGGCCCCCTGCTCACATGAATATATATTGGTCCCCTGCTCACATGGATATATATTGGCCCCCTGCTCACGTGGATATATACTGGCCCCCTGCTCACATGGATATATATTGGTCCCCTGCTCACATGGATATATATTGGTTCCCTGCTCACATGGATATATATTGGTTACTACGCAAGTCCCATAGCCCTTTTTTCAGAGTGATGGATCGGAGTCGTGCGCATGCACAGCTACGATCCATCGATGCTGCTCTGAGACCGATCGCTAATGCGCTCGGTCTCAGAGATAGTGACGTTGGCATCTCACTAGTAACGGAGTAGAAACCGGCAGCCGTGAAATTCAAACTCGCCGGTTGCTGGTGACACTTGGTGAAGGAAACTGTGACGTTCTGGGTCCCTGGCGCCTCTGGCTTACGTGAACTTTGCATAGATGTTCTGGCCCTTCGTTTCCTCCTTGGATTTTCCAGCCCTGGAAACTCACCTGGACTCATTTTGTTCATTGTGAACTCTGTATATAAGGAGGCATCGCCCAAAAGAAGGGTGCTGCATCATTTTGATCTGTATCCTCATTTTGATCTAACCTCATTCAGATTTGGATCCTGATTCTGCTTCTGTTTTCACAGCTCATGCATTCATTTTGATGTCTGTCTTGCTTAGGTGCTATTTTGCTTTTGGATACCCTGTCTGTCTTCAGGTTACTTCTGTGTCAGGTATAGTCTTGCAATTCCCCTGCTTAGTTCTGTTTATTACTGTCTGCTTATTGTTACCCAGGTCCTTGGTTATTTATCTGTACATGTTAATCTGGTTTAGTGATTTTCGCTTTTTAGTTCAGGTATCTCTGTCTCCCTTTGTATGTATCCTGTAGTGCTTTTGTGTCTTAGTATTTTGGTTTATTTTTCTGTTTTGCTAATAGTTCTCAGGTCTTTATGTTCATGTGTATTTAGTTCTGTATCCTTGCTGTTTATTTAGTCTGATTTATAATACATTCCTTGTTTTACTGTTATACTTATCCCGGTTCATGTCTGATCACTGCACATTAAGCTCACACCCTTTCTGCACCATGTCAGGCCAGGTCCACCGTGACAGAAACTCTTCCACTTCAGCCAGCTTTTTAGAAAAACAGTGGGGCTGGGGGGGGGAGAAGGAGGGACACTCCCCACATCCTGACCATTTAAAAATATAAAGTGGTCAGAATGTGTAGAGTGTTCCCGTAAGGCCCTGCACTCAGGAAGCCCCCCCT
Source organism: Leptobrachium leishanense (assembly GCA_009667805.1). Lineage (NCBI taxonomy): Eukaryota > Metazoa > Chordata > Amphibia > Anura > Megophryidae > Leptobrachium > Leptobrachium leishanense. The sequence continues at coordinate 49,599,983 of CM019067.1, read as the reverse complement.
GCGCTGCTCCCCAGTGGCAAAGTGGGAACAGGGAGCTCAGAGCAGTGTTTTCTCTTTGATAAGATAGAGTGGTCATACTGCATCCAGTGTCCCTTTATGAGAACAACTCCAAGGTTACATGATTCTGACTTAACCTTCTCATTTCCGAATATGTGTATATTTGCAGTGAAAAACATTATAAAATATAAATTTAGCCCATGAAACCCTATTACATATATTTAAAACCAGGATGGATCATTCTCCTTTAGACCTCTCTCCTGTCAACCTGCAGGACTGCAAAGGAGCTGGAAAGAGCAGCCCCACCCTCGCTGTAACAAAAAGCACAGTAAACTTTACTGCTGCATTACGAAAGCCGGGGAGGCGAAATAACAGCGAGAACTACAGTATATGGCCACTCACTACAGTAAAGGGATAGGTACAGTACAGATACAAGGTGTTACTGTAATTTCCATATACAGGCATTATGTCACATACAGATATTATTTTTATATTCTGTTGGTATTGTTTGGAAGCTGTATTTCTAATAATCTCATTATGATCCCTACAAACCCCCATAAGAAAAAAATCTCACCATTTTTATGATCAATTTTTATCAGATTTACTGTATTTGACATAAAGGACATTTCTGCCTGTGTGGTAATAATGCAGACCCCATGTGGAATTGTGAAAGGTAAGGGACACCATCTAGCATTTAGCACATTTCCTCCATACAATAATGCTGAACAGCATAAACAAATAAATGAAAAATTAAAAATGCCCAATTTTACATTATTCAATCATTTTTAACTATCCCAGAAGAATTGTTCGAAATCATAATTGCTTTATTATTTCATATACACTCAAGTGTTAACTATGAACCCAACGCTTCAAATCAATTTTATGATATTTTGTGCAGCACAAAGCGCTTGGTAGGGAAAGGGTTGTGTTCAACATTTCCCGGAGCTCATAATGTTTGATGTGTATGTGCGTTTTGCAGATCTCCACAGTAATAAAACTCAGGATTGTGTTAGATTATTCTTATGCGTAATTATTTCTTGCTTGCCAATGGCAGACTATATAAACCACATAAGTGGGTGTTATCATATACAGAATAATAGGAGGTTAACAGTGATGTGCAATTACTAGATTTTCTCATGTAGTTACAGCTTTACAGAGCGTATCAAAACTAAATTCTTGGGGAACTCATCTGAAACTATAGCCACATCTTAATACTATGTATATCAGCAAAATTGCTCCTGAGGAAGTGGGACAAATGCATTGAGCTGGGCACTTGTGAGCTCTTATAACTGACCGGTGGACAATACCTTGGATCGGTCGGAACCGGCAAATTTCTACTTGTTGCAGTTGGAGACTGGAGAGTGTACGATCGGGAGATTTGAGCCACTGATGCAAAAACGCATATGCACATTTTGTATGTGCTAGTTGTTTGTGAATTTGTTTTTTGTATTTTAAACATTTTAAAGTTGGAATAAAAATACAGCACTATATTATCCTTTGATCTGATTGATTTGCAGATGGATTAAATACCAAAGGAGATTTTGGTGATATATTAACAACAAGCACAGGCGCAATTATGTATATCTGTGTATTGTAAGGGGTTTTTGGGTGTCCCCCAGCACTGGGCTGCAGGGAGGTACAAGCTTAACACGCATGTTTTTTTACATCTTAATATGGAGATGTAAACTATATGTATTTAAATATAGGCTAATGTAAGTGCCAACTTTAAATCTCTCTGATCTGTCCTTTTATCAATGAAAATTACTTAAATTCTGAAAAGTTCATTGATTTATCATTATATAAATAAATATATATATTTAAATGCTGCCTTCACATGTTCAATCTAATCTTATTCTTGTATTTATTTTGGTACTGGCTGTATTTTATTTTAGTATGGCTGGTATTTTCATTTTATTATGGCACCGGCTGATGTTTTATTTTAGTACTGGCTGGTATTTTCATTTTATTATAGCACCGGCTGATGTTTTATTTTAGTACTGGCTGGTATTTTCATTTTATTATAGCACCGGCTGATGTTTTATTTTAGTACTGGCTGGTATTTTCATTTTATTATAGCACCGGCTGATGTTTTATTTTAGTACTGGCTGGTATTTTCATTTTATTATAGCACCGGCTGATGTTTTATTTTAGTACTGGCTGGTATTTTCATTTTATTATAGCACCGGCTGATGTTTTATTTTAGTACTGGCTGGTATTTTCATTTTATTATAGCACCGGCTGATGTTTTATTTTAGTACTGGCTGGTATTTTCATTTTATTATAGCACCGGCTGATGTTTTATTTTAGTACTGGCTGGTATTTTCATTTTATTACAGCACAGTCTGATGTTTTATTTTAGTACTGGCGGTATTTTCATTTTATTATAGCACAGTCTGATGTTTTATTTTAGTACTGGCGGTATTTTCATTTTATTATAGCACCAGCTGATGTTTTATTTTAGTACTGGCGGGTATTTTCATTTTATTATTATTATTTTATTATTATTCTTTATTTGTAGCCAGCATATTCCGCAGCGCTGTACAATAGGCATAGTATAGACAGGGTTACAATACATTGAACAACATTTGACAAACAGTACAGGAGGAGATGAGGTCCCTATTCCCGTAGGAACTCACAATCTGGGAGGGTTGGGGTTGGAAACAGGAGGAGGAGAGGACTGTAAGGTGAGAGTGATGGATGGTTGCGTCAGTGAGTTGGGTGGTAGGATTCCCTAAATAGGAACGTTTTAAGGGAGCGTTTGAAGGAAGAGAAGTTAGGGGAAAGTCTGACAGTACGAGAGAGAGCGTTCCAGAGAATGGGGGTTGCGCGTGAGAAATCCTGCAGTCTATCATGGGAAGAGGTGATGCGGGGAGAAGCTAGGCGCAGGTCACTGTTTGATCTTAGGGAGCGGGCTGGGGTGTATTTGGTGATTAGTGAGGACAGGTAGTGGGGAGCTGAGTTAGTGAGGGTTTTGTAGGTAAGGATAAGGATTTTGAACTTAATTCTGCAGTGGATGGGGAGCCAGTGAAGGGACTCGCAGAGGGGAGCGGCAGAGACAGAGCGGCAGGTGAGGTGAATTAGCCTGGCAGAGGCGTTCAGGATGGATTGTAGGGGGGAGAGGCGGGATAGAGGGAGGCCAGATAAGAGATTATTGCAATAGTCAAGTCGGGACTATTATTATAGTACCAGCTAATGTTTTATTTTAGTACTGGCTGGTATTTTCATTTTATTGTAGTATCGACTGGCTGCTGTCCGTGGTACAGAACTATATTTCAGCAACAAGGACAGGGGGATTACGTTTTTTTTTTTACCCCAATCCAAGTAATTAAGTAATCCGTTTCACATTCCAATAACTAATAAAAACGAAATTCGAATCAACCCGAAATACAAATTAACAATAAAAACGTATGGACCTGAAAATGAAATACCTTCTGTCCGAATTTTCAGATCAGCCCCGAAATACGAAATAACAATAAAAACAAATGGACCCAAAAAACAAAAAACAGCTGTCCGAGTTTCGGATTAGTCCAAAAATACATATTGCGATAACATATCAAACAACTTGAAACAACAACAACAAAAAAAAAACAGAACTAAATGATCCGAACCGGGAAATAAAACGGAACGAAAAAACCCGAAACTAAACAAAAACCCAGCCGTGCACAAGTCTATCAGCTATGCTCTCCTGTCGAGGCCTAAAAAGTTCGAAACTATCATTGGTGGTTGCTACATCTCTTGCAGAGAGGATTTCCTTGCCATTTCAACTTTGGCTACCCTTTCTGGGGGATAGGAGCCTTATTTAGATATGGTTCAGTCTTCTCTGTAATGGCATCATCGAGGTGAAACCTTATGAGATCTGAGTGGGAACAAAAGTATGGTAGGCCATTTTGGGCGCTGTCCGTGCTCACATGAACTTTGTTGTTGCTTACCACAGAACTATATTGAGGTGTTGGTTTCCATGTGTTGCTGTGGAGATCTAATTAACTCATGCAGAGCACAGGATGCTGAGATTTTAGACAGGTTTCATGACACCAGTCAGATCTCCAATCGTCTGAGTGTGTCTACATAATAACCCACCCATAACAATATCATAAATTAAATATATGGAAATTGCCTTTTTGCCGTTTAAACTCAACCGCAATATATATCAGCCAAGCAGAAAGGCATAAGAAAAGAACCTGCAATCCCTGCAAATGTTCTCCTCACCTAAAACACAGACAGAAGACTGACATGTTCTGGAAAAATAAAACATTTAGTAGTGGGAATCACTGGCGCTAAAAAAATGGTAGTTAGGTGGATAGCCCTGCCAGTTCAAAATGGAAGCCCTCTGCTGCCATTCTCCTCCTGTTTGGATAAGGCACTCAGTCTGCCATAGATCACACAGTCTTAACACTAATTACAAAGAGCTGTCGCTGACAAAAAAGTTTGCTACAGCTTAGAGCAAAGAGGAAAAAAGTCCCCAGTCTCCCTCCGCAGACCTGCAGGATCACGCAAGAGGCGAGATCCTGCTGGTCATGTGACCCATGGAGTCCATGCTCGGGATGGCGCTTCAGCGCTGCCCCGAGCATCCTGGACCCTAAGGGCAGTCACGGGGCAGGCTACTAGACTCGGCGCCTGCCCCATAATCCACAGGTAAAACGAGGATGCTAAAGGGAGATTAGTGAACGTTAATTTTTCCCCTTAGCGTCCCCGTTTTAGCTGTAGGAAGATGATAATGCCCTACATATTTATTACTTTCCACTGATTTTATTGATGTTTAATAAAGAGATGGTTTTTGAGATGTGTTTAGACCCTAGTTATTTTGTATGTGTTTATCATAGATTGAGGTTCTTTATGGTTTTTGACCACATATTCGAAAGTTGGGTTATTTAGAAGGGAGGGTGTAAGGGATTTGTTTCCGATTTTCTGTTTATTGACCAGAATTTAAGGATCACCTTGGGGAAATGCAGACTGAATCCTGCGATTCATAGCAGCAAATCATATCACCTGTGCTGTGCTTCAGATATCTGGCAAACCAGGTCTATTAGGGGTACATGAGGGTCAGAGCTAATTGTCTAGAGAGCCGTCCAATTGTGAAGCTATAATAGAGACACCGAGGATCTTTATCTGTAGCCAGCTTATTAGAGATTCCAGTAAAGTTACATTTGTGAAGATATAAGAACCAGGAAAAGTTAATGTGAGTCATTGTGGGCTACCTAATGAAGGTGTCTCCTGCTGGTAGGACCCTCACTCCTGGTTGGTCCCAAATATCAAGATACATTATACAGGTTGCACTTTGTACCTTTGCACTCTGAGCATCATCAAAATCTATAGGATGGACTACTGGACGCAGGTAAAATAGCACATGCACAGATTAAAGGGATAGTAAAGGGTATGTATATATAATATCAATGCAATAAACACTCATTTAAGTGAAACACATATCAATTTTATAAAAAAGGAAGATAGTGTTTTTTCCACATTTTGTTAGCGAGTGACTCAATCTTCCCTTTGATGCAGCAGTATGGGAGTAATATGGATATTGTTGCGAAGCGTTGATGGAGATTACAAATGCTGCTGCGTTCAACAATGCAGTTCATCAAGCTGGTAGAATCAGATCCATCAACAAGAGTGAACATTTAAAAAAACCAACGTTATTACTGCATTAAGAAAATATATTCAGAATCTATCAGGGACCAGTTTGGTTTTCCATCACGATCTGGTCCATAGAGACACTGTGACTGTATGAAACGTCACTGGATATTTAACCTCGGCAGAGTTTTGCCCATGCCGACACAAGTTTGACAAATCACTCCAACATTTAATCATTTAAACTTTGGGTTGCTTTGGAAAGGATTGTACAAGCACAGCTCAATGTGAGCTGGTAAACTTCTCACATTTCTGACTCTGGGAAAAAGTTTATACATAGACTTTACTATCCCTTCGAAGGAGAGAGAAATGGTTAGCGTTGGGGATATTTTTACTACTGTCTAACCAGCTGGTTTTAAGAACACACATTTTACCTGAGGTCATTTTCTGACAATCTCCTGGTCAGGCTCTCTTTTTGATTCTCCTCCTGTTCTTGTCTTTCCTCCTTTTTTTCATCGTGGAGACTATCTTCGTCTACGGGTTCCTTGCTCTCTGCCTTGGTGCAGTTTTCACTGATTAGCTGCACTTCTTTGCCCTTTTCACTACCCTCTTCCTGTCTGACTTCCTCCTCCACCTCGTCTTCTTCAGGGAACCCCAAATCCCTGTAATTCTCCCCTCCCTGCTTGCTCTCCCCCCTCGTCTGTATTTCCCTGGATCTTCTACTAAGTCACAGAGACGGGAAGGCATGCAAACAGAAAGAAAAGAACATTGTTAGAATGAACAGAACACAAAAAAATGACAGCATGGAGGCCAAAAGAAAGTAAAAAACATGCAAAAGGAACATTGGATCTCAAGATCTAGAATGTATGGTTTTCCTACAATGGTTTATAAGCCTTGCACTGATGGACAAGCTTTTAGATGACGATGGGGGCCATACAGGGTTATACACTAACCACCTTAACAATGAGGATAAAGGGAAATCTGAGCTTCGGCAGGAGAAATGTCATCAACGAATCTTCTCCGGCCACAGTTGATTTTTCCTCTTATCGGTATCGCCAACATTGATCGACGTTACAACATTACTAAACTCTGGTGGGTACTTCAAGACTAACCAACACAGTCAACAAATGGAGGATCCATTTTTAATCACTTCCAATTTATCTCTGCGCAATCTAGAGCTGCTCTGACCTTTTACAATTCATTTAGAATTTACCAGCATACACATGGTTCCTCCAAACACAAGGTTTTTGGTATGAAGTCAGTCCTAATTGTGTGTTGTCATTCCAGGCACAGTAACCTCTTTTGTGGCAGTCTACTTTTTCATGTCAGCTGTTAGAATTTATTATTTACGATTTTTTTTAAAATATAAATTTCCTTATCAATGTCAATAAGGATCCCATGTATACTTATTTTTTGGTTAAAAATATATTTTCAATCACTAAAAAAAATATTAATAAAGAGTTACAAATTGCAATTAAATTAAAAAAATATTGAGTGAGCCAAGTGGATATAACCATTATTTATGCAAAATTTCGCTAATTATTAATTTCTTATGTGTCATTGAGAATTCCATGTGTACTTATTACTCCTATCAAATACATATACTTAAATGGATCACGGAAAAATACAAGAGCTATGAAGTCAAATCGTTTTCTTTGCAATAAATTAAACTTAAAAAATATGGACTGAGCTAAGTATATATATAAAATTATTCATACAAAATTTTGCTGATTTTTTTAAAGTCTTATTTTTCTCATTTCTCATTAAGGATTCCGTGTCTATGAACTTCGCCAATTATAAATATATACTAAATTATAATAATAATAAAAAAAAAGCGAGCCTGGAAGTTAAATAGGTCATTTGCAATAAATAAATAAATAATAAAAAAAAATCAAGTGGATATAAAAATTATTTATGCAAAATTTAAGGTGATTTATTTATTTATAGAGGATTTTACCAGGAAGGATGCATTGAGATTTCTCTCGTTTTCAAGTACGTCCTGGGTTCAAGAGCATTAAAAACATGAAGTCATTTAAACTTATTTTTGAAGTGGTTCACATGATATTCGTGTAAGGAAATTTTAAAATGTGCACGTTCTATACAAATTAAACATATACAAACTAAAAGCAGATTTGATCAGGAGGTTGTTTTGTGCCTTGACTTGTCACCAAAAAGTAAGAGGTATGAAAAAAAATAAAAAAATAAGTAGCATTACCACATTAAGGGCCCTATTACATTCTTCATGCAAAAACGCACAGGCAACGCGTGAATTTTTGCGCGAAGCGTTAAACGATAACGCGCGTAAATCAACGCTGGTATTACAATCCTCGCGCATTTTTTCATCTGTCAAAAAATAACGTGCATAAAACAGACGCGCAAAAACGCGCGTGCAGTTATGTTGCACGCAGAAATCAGTGTGAGACTGTTTTTTTCACGCGATTCAGCCAATCAGAATTAAGAGCAACAATTGTCTCACATTAAGTTTTTGCGCCTGTCAAAGTCAATCTGCGCATATATGCTGTATAAAAAAAAAATGCACACACATCTTCTCCATTTTATTGGTTTGGGTATGTGTAGAATGTGTAACTATACTTTGCTGCGTATTTTTTTTTGGGCTGGTGTATTTGGTTTCGGCCAGGTTGATAGAATTTGCCATTAACACCAGCTTTTAGGAGTTGGTAAAATTATGCGCGCAAAGGCTGTGCGTTACAAACTGCGCATAGATTGTAATACCATCCGCATACCAGCGCACAAACGCATTTGCGCTCACAATGTTAAGCATAGGACGCGCGCAGTACAGTAAGCTGGCGCAGCGTTCGCGCAGGCTCACCCGCGGTAGACGTATACGCGTGTTTGTTGCGCTGAGATTGTAATACGACGTACAGCACAAAGGGTTTTGCCCCTCGCGTTAATGCGTTTTTGCGCGGGCGCAAACGTATGTGCGAAGATTGTAATAGGGCCCTTAATGTGTATTTTACAAAATATGTGATAATTAATAATAAGTGCAACTTTTCATTCTTATAACCAGTGCGCTGCTGTGTAAAGGTTATATAATGGCATTATGCATTCATGCCTCCGTTTTGTTGCTTTAATAATCTTCCAGTAACACTAGGCTGCTTCGTTACAGCATTAAACTGGTTAGTTGGAGACTAGTCATTCAACCTAGGAGATTTATTACTACGTCCCTCTAAATCAAACTTGGTCTTCAAGTCTAGATGTTTCGGAACGACATCTCCCATGATACTCAGCCTCTCACAAGATCGACGGAGCCTTGTGAGAAATGCAATTTCAAAACAACTGGAGGGCCAAGGTGGAGCACCCCTGCTCTACATAACGCTCGTACACTTCATCTCTGCATTTGTTTATGGTGGAATGTCCTGCACTAAAGGGAAACCTGTCAGACACCCAGCATCGATGAGTAAACAATTTGCGAATGAAGTTCCTGGCGACATTATAATTAGACACACTGAGTCTGAATCCAAAGTCACTCCGAGAGTTCCAGGAGGAGATGGAATGTTTATAAACATATTTGCATAAAACCTGTGCATTTCCTAATTAATGTACCTGGACCCTGTTTTGTTGGCGACACAAAATGATCCTGTACAGTCCCAATACCGTAAAGCTAAGCAGCCCAATATGCCAAAATAAACAAAATACTGCAATAGGCACAAAAAACCTGTGCAACAGAACAATGCACGCAAACCCACGGATTACTGATTAGAAATGAAGCACTGAGGTGGCTTTCATTTTATTTAATTTTACTATTTTGCAACACAAACCCAGCTTTTCATTGAGTTGACCATTACGCACATCATGGTTTGTAGATCTGTGAATTGAATTGCTGTGATGTGCAAATGGCTTCTGCAATAATAAACTTATATAAATATAAATATATATATATATAGTATCATATGGGGAAAAAGCACTAAGTCCCATAAGTAGAGCATTAAGAATGATGCTGCCCAGGTGCTGCAAACCAAAAAATGTATATGCAAAAGGAAAAAAGTGGGGGCGCACTCTGGGTCTTCTAAAAATGAGTATTTTATTGAAGGTACATTAAAAACCGACGTTTCGGCTCCTCGGAGCCTTTATCAAGGTTTATCACCTCGATAAAGGCTCTGAGGAGCCGAAACGTCGGTATTTAATGTACCTTCAATAAATGGGTCTTCTAAAAATGAGTATTTTATTGAAGTTACATTAAAACCGACGTTTTGGCTCCTCGGAGCCTTTATCGAGGTGATAAACCATGATAAAGGCTCCGAGGAGCCGAAACGTCGGTTTTTAATGTACCTTCAACAAAATTCTAATTTTAGAAGACCCAGAGTGCGCCTCTACTTTTGTCCATACATCATATATAAAAATTTATACATTTTTTAAATTTTAAAATCTCCTGCTGATTGGGGCATAATAAGCCCGAAACAGCTGTCCAGGAGTGGCTGTGAGTCCTCACATAACCTGAACTTTGCTAAAAAGCCATCTAGTATGGTATGACACTGGCAAGGAGGGTTCTGTGTTAAAGCAGACCCAGGATGCAAAAAAGTGAGAAATTGCGGACTTCATTTGCATGTCCTACCCAGAGTTCCTTGCTGCATATGGGGAATGTAGTACATGAGCTCTGTAGAGCAGTTCTCTGAATTGCTGGGATGTGAAAATGTCTTCTACAATTATAAACTTTATTATTTGCTATGTGGTGGCTATCAATCTCACTTTTTGCTCTCCACCACATCTTAAATGAGTATATATATATATATATATTGTTATAGACTGTAGCTCCTGCAGGCGCAGATCCCTTATTCAATCCTTCGCGCATGGCTCAGCTAAACAAAAATCAAGGTTTGCACTCGAGGGGCTCGTTTGTAGTTTAAAATTCGAAACCTTATTGAATGCCATTAGAAAACACCAACGTTTCGGCTCAGCCTATGGAGCCTTAATCTTCTCCTGATGAAGGCTCTGTAAGTTGAGCTCAAAGCATCAGTTTTTTATTGGCATAGAATAAGGGTTTGATGTTTTAAACTACAAACGAGTCCCTGGAATGCAAACCTTGCTTTGTGGCTTTAGTTAAACACAGATATTACACTATCAAGTACATATTTTTTCCAATATTTTGTCTTTATCCTCAAACACATTATAAATAATTAAATCCACCCCCCACCCCAAGCTCAGAATGCTCAGTGCCATGCAATGTGCTCCCTCAAACACAGTATATTTGGCTCATCTGCCTGGTAAAACTCACCTTATTTTCTTGTTACCCCTCGGCCTTTCCGACTGGACGGACATGTAGCTGGTACTACTGAAGCGAGAGGCACTGCTCGTCCTGGACACTGCGGACACGTCGCTCACGTCGCTGTCGGATGACTTGATGGAGATATTATCCGAGCCCCTCTGTGGATCCCGACCTGAGTGATGCTGAAAACACAAGCAATACAAGTTGAAAGAACTAAACTGGCCGTCGCTGGAATCTAGATGCACTCTTCACCTTTCCAAACTGGTGTTGAAGAGCTTTTCTGGGAAGCTACCACCCTACCTGAATAGGCTGCTTCCCCCAGCAGTTTCCTCATCCTATAACCTCCGATCCAGGACCTGCACCTTCCTTACAATACCACAATACAAAAAGAAAGTGGCTCGATCCTCATTTTCCTACAGAGCAGCGCACTTATGGAATAACCTCCCAGACGCCATCAAATCTTCCCCCAGTCTAAAGTCACTTAAGAGCTCCCTATTAATATACCTCAATACAGAATGCACCTGTAAACATGTAACATAGTGACTATATTTCCTACATATTTATTTTCTGTTAATCTGTATATTTGTTTTGTGTTATTTTGCATTTCACTACTTTATTTCTGTAACAACTGTAATATTTCAATGTTCTTGAACCCAGGACAAACTTGAAAACGAGAGAAATCTCAACGTATCCTTGCTGGTAAAATCCTTTATAAATAAATAAGTCAGTCAATCCTTGAAAATCCAGAAGTTTTAGACGTCTCTGCTGGTAAACTAGAAAAGACTAAAATATTTTGGGGGGAAAAAAATTTCAATTTTGATCACTACTTTGGGGGAAAGTCCCACTAATGAATTTATAATGTCGGTTGATCTCTAAGCTGACATTCCAGGAAAAGGTAAAAGAAAAGAAATAACATTACTAAAGTATCCTTGATGTTGGGACATCCATTAAAGTTATGGCTTCTCCATGGGACTTCCACACTAAGGGGGCAGGCAGATAAAGAATAATTGCATGTGGGTAAATTTGGATCATGGTCATGATACCAGTTTTAGGGACTCCATACCTGAAAACATATTATCATTTATAAATTATGAGAAGGGGCGGCCATCTTCTGCTTAGTGGGTCTGAAGGTAGGAACTCAATTTTTACTCTATCCCTCATTGACCTAAAAGTAATATAGGTTTGAATGAGGGATGTGACGTTTAACCCAGGGATCTCTAACTCGTCCACCCAGATATTTCTGAACTACAGCTCCCATGGTTCTCTGGTCAATTATTGCATTCACAGAAATCCAGATATGGTAGACAAATCTAAATCGGCGGGGGGGGGGCAGAGTTTGTGATCCCTGATTTAAACATTAGGGGCAATATTCCAAAATTGGAGCCAACTAACCAGAACTTGTAAGTAAGACACCACATCATGTGAGTAGGTTTTATTCTGGTTCTATATTTGAGCTATTTTATAGGATTTTCTGCACCATATTTGTATTGAGGTCTAACCCATCCATTATTGAAGTCAAAGAAGGGGGGGGGTCGCCTTTATGGGTCCACCGGTGATATCAAATGAGTCGATCTGCCTAGGGCTCTAAACCATGTGAGTCGGCCCAGTTTGATTTTATTGATGTCGCAAATCTGCCCTATGATGTTTTCCATTCTCTTGAGATTCACTGAAGAAAATTGAATACAAGAAGAACTCCAGGAGTAGCACTTCACCTGTGGACTGTATTTTATTGCTTTATTTTTTCGTATTTATGGTAGATGGTACACTTTTTGGAGGTATTTTCGCATGTTTTTTTCCTTGCGTTTCTATCATTAATTTTTTATAACAGTAGCAGTGTACCCCTGGAGGTGCCACTTTCTTTTTAATTACTACATATTTTTAAAAATTTTATTCTAATCTAAACGGAGTATGAAATCGAATGCAGAGCCAAGAGGGATGTTAGCTCTTTAACATATGGAAAATACTGCATATACAAAAGGTTATTGGTCATTTGCTCTGCCAGCTCGTGTAATTTAGCTAAAAATATAGATACAATTTTAAATTGTGAGAGACAACAAAAAAATAATATATACAGTATATATTATTTTTGAAAAAGTATTTTACCAGGAAGGATACGTTGAGATTTTTCTCGTTTTCAAGTATGTCCTGGGTGGCGAGTATGTACTGTTAGGTGTCTTGCCCAAGGACACTTACTGGAGAGGTGCTCTGGCAAGGATTCGAGCCTGTGTCTCCACAGTCATAGAGCAGTGATATTACCTCTACTCCACTCAGCCGGTACAGAAGTTAATACAAAATCTTACAAATAGTTTTTTTTGTTAACACAATAATATATCAGGTCTATTCACTAAAGTTGAAACTCAGGAGAATTGACAGGAGAAGAGAACAATCTAGACCAAACAGCCGATTTGGAGAGTGAAATAAATGGGAGAATTTTTCTGGTTTGGCTATTTTGACCTAGAATTTTCACTTCTGCCAATTCTCCGGAGTTTCAGCTTTAGTGAATAGACCCGATAGTGTTAACAAAAGGAAACCGTTTACGTGTGACATAAACAAGCAGACACACAACAGAAAGAGATGTAAAGACAGACACAAAGACCGACAGAATAATAGATGATAAAGGGAGCCCTGCCGGTGCCATGTTTTTTTAAAAAAATGCTTTACTAAATCAAGCAAACGCTGTAATACAGAATTTACCTACACATGTGCATGACCATTGTGCTTCCCGCCACCCTTACCTCCCTGAGACAGAGTGACAGAAAGAGATGTAAAGACAGACAGAAAGACAGACAAATCAAATGACAGAAAGTGAGAGAGCGATATACACTAAGATAAAAAGATTATCAGGGTTATCCAGAGAGAGGTGAAAAGCAGGAGAATGGCTGGAGAATGGAAAATTCTAGGTCAAAATAGCCGATTTGGAAAGTGAGATGAATGGGAGAATTTTTCTGGTTTAACTATATTTTGACCTAGAATTTTCCATTCTCCAGCCTTTCTCCTGCTTTTCACCTCTCTCTGAATAACCCTGAAAGAGATGATAGCTTGACAAATCAATACACAGAGAGATACAGTATCTCACAGAAGTGAATACACCCCTCACATTTTGTAAATATCTTATTATATCTTTTAATGTAACACTGAAGAAATGACACTTTGCTACAATGTAAAGCAGTGAGTGTACAGCTTGTGTAACAGTGTCAATTTGCTGTCCCCTCAAAATAACTTAACACACAGCCATTAATGTCTAAACCGCTGCCAACAAAAGTGACTACACCCCTAAGTAAAAATGTCCAAATTGGGCCCAAAGTGTCACTATTTTGTTTGGCCATCATTATTTTCCAGTACTGCCTAGAAACATAGAAAAAATGTTGGCAGATAAGAACCTTTCGGCCCATCTAGTCTGCCCAATTACATGGATACTTTACCTGGATTTATCTTTTGTTTAGGATAACCTTATGCCTATCCCATGCCTGCTTAAATTCAATTACTGTTTTGGCCTCTACCACTTCAACTGGAAGACTGTTCCATGTATCCACCACCCTCTCAGTAAAATAATGCTTCCTGATGTTACTTTTAAACCTTTGCCCCTCTAATTTAAGACTATGTCCTCTTGTTTTGGATACTTTGTTTCCTTTTAAATATACCTAAACCCTTAACCCCCTTGGGCATGGAGTTCACCAGAGCTTCACAGGTTGTCACTGGAGTCCTCTTCCACTCCTCCATGACGACATCACAGAGCTGGTGGATGTTAGAGACTTTGCGCTCCTCCACCTCCCGTTTGAGGATGCCCCACAGATACTCAATAGGGTTTATGTCTGGACACATGCTTGGCCAGTCCATCACCTTTACCCTCAGCTGTTATAGCAAGGCATTGGTTGTCTTGGAGGTGTGTTTGGGGTTGTTATCATGTTGTAATACTGCCCTGCGGCCCAGTCTCCGAAGGGAGGGGATCATGCTCTGCTTCAGTATGTCACTGTACATGTTGGCATTCGTGGATCCCTCAATGAACTGTAGCTCCCCGGTGCCAGCAGCACTCGTGAGCCCCAGACCATGACACTCCCACCACCATGCTTGACTGTAGGCAAAACACACTCGTCTTTGTACTCCTCACCTGGTTGCCGCCACACACGCTTGACACCATCTGAACCAAATAAGTTTATCTTGGTCTCATCAGACACAGGACAAGTTTCCAGTAATCCATGTCCTTAGTCTGCTTGTCTTCAGCAATCTATTTGCGGGCTTTCTTGTGCATCACCTTTAGAAGAGGATTCCTTCTCGGATGGCAACCATGCAGACCAATAGGATGCAGTGTGTGGCGTATAGTCTGAGCACTGACAGGTTGACCCCTCGCCCTTTCATGCTGGTAGCACTCATATGTCTATTTCCCAAAGACAACCTCTGGATATGACGCTGAGCACGTGCATTCAACTTCATTGGTCGAACATGTTCTGAGTGGAAACTGTCCTGTTAAACCGCTGTATGGTCTTGGCCTCCGTGCTGCAGCTCAGTTTCAGGGTCTTGGCAATGTTCTTATAGCCTAGGCCATCTTTAAGTAGAGAAACAATTCTTTTTTTCAGATCCTCAGAGAGTTCTTTGCCATGTTTACCAGTGACCAGTATGAGAGTGAGAGCGATAACACCAAATTTAACAAACCTGCTCTGCATTCACACCTGAGATCTTGTAACACTAACGAGTCACATGACACTGGGGAGGGAATATTGGGCCCAATTTGGACATTTTCACTTAGGGGTGTAGTCACTTTTGTTGGCAGCGGTTTAGACATTAATGGCTGTGTGTTGAGTTATTTTGAGGGGACAGTAAATTTACACTGTTAAACAATCTGTACACTCACTACTTTACATTGTAGCAAAGTGTCATTTCTTCAGTGTTGCCACATGAAAAGATATAATAAAATATTATAGATACATAGAGATACATAGAATTAGATACAGAGACACATAAAGAGATACAGAGAGAGATAGATACAGACATAGACAGATACATAGAGATACAGTTGTGTTCAAAATTATTCAACCTCCAATGCTGTAAAGGGTTTTAGGGAATTTAGTGTACATTTGTAATTGTATTCAGAATGAAATCCTACAAGGACTTTTTAAAGAACCATATGCAACTAAAATGACATCAATTGGTTTTGTAATACAGTAGTAAATGTTTCTTTTGTGAATTCTTCATTGACACAATTATTCAACCCCTTAAAGACTACCACTCTGAAGAACAGAGGTTCATTCAAGTGTTTTCAATCAGGTATTGAAAACACCTGTGAATGTCACGGAGCAGCAATAAAGCATAATAAGCACCAATTAGGCAGCTTTAAAATGACTGTGATACTCAGCTCCTTCTAGACATTTACTGGTGTGGTTACAAACATGGTGAAGTCAAGAGAATGGTCCAGGAAGACAAGAGAAGAGGTGATTACTCTTCACAGGAAGGGCAATGGCTATAAGAAGATTGCAAAGATGTTAAACATACCAAGAGAGACCATAGGAAGCATCATTCGCAAATTCAAGGCAAAGGGCACTGTTGAAACTCTACCTGGTCGTGGCAGAAAGAAGATGCTGACTTCGACTGCTGTGCGCTACCTGAAGCGTAGAGTGGAGAAAAGTCCCCGTGTGACTGCTGAGGAACTGAGAAAAGATTTGTCAGATGTGGGTACTGAAGTTTCAGCTCAGACAATACGGCGCACACTGCGTAATGAAGGCCTCCATGCCAGAACTCCCAGGCGCTCCCCCTTGCTGTCTCCAAAGAATAAGAAGAGTCGACTGCAGTATGCCAAAAGTCATGTGGACAAACCACAGAAGTTTTGGGATAGTGTTCTGTGGACTGATGAAACAAAATTAGAACCGTTTGGGCCCATGGATCAACGCTATGTTTGGAGGAGGAAGAACAAGGCCTATGAAGAAAAGAACACCTTGCCTACTGTGAAGCATGGCAGGGGGTCAATCATGCTTTGGGGCTGTTTTGCTTCTGCAGGTACAGGGAAGCTTCAGCGTGTGCAAGGTACCATGAATTCTCTTCAGTGCCAGGAGATATTGGATGACAATGTGATGCAGTCCGTCAAAAACCCGAGGCTTGGGAGACGTTGGACCTTTCAACAGGACAATGATCCCAAGCATACCTCCAAGTCCACTAGAGCACGGTTGCAGATTAAAGGCTGGAACATTTTGGAGTGGCCATCGCAGTCACCTGACTTAAATCCGATTGAGAACCTCTGGTGGGACTTAAAGAAAGCAGTTGCAGTGCGCAAGCCTAAGAATGTGACTTAACTGGAGGCTTTTGCCCAAGACAAAGGGGCGAAGATACCCGTAGATCGCTGCAAGACACTTGTGTCAAGCTATGCTTCACGTTTAAAAGCTGTTATAACTGTAAAAGGATGTTGTACTAAGTACTAAGATTGAATGTCACTTGGGGGTTGAATAAAACTGATAATGATGTGAGCACAGAAAAGACATTTGTGGTTATTTCATTATAAATGTTATGTTATATTTGTCTGACCTACACGTGCCTCTTTGATTTAATTGTAAGCAAGATGACTGAATGATCAAAATCAATGTCAAACTGGCCAAAACACTCAATTTCAGTGGGGGTTGAATAATTTTGAACACAACTGTAGATACATAGAGATAGATACAGAGATACATACAGAGATACATAAAGAGATACAGAGAGAGATAGATACAGACATAGACAGATACAGAGATATATAGAGAGATAAAGAGAGATAGATACAGACATAGAGAGATACATAGAGAGATAGAGAGTTAGATACAGAGATACATATAGTCAGGTCCAGAAATATTGGGACATCGACACAATTCTAACATCTTTGGCTCTATACACCACCACAATGGAGTTGGAATGAAACAAACACAATGTGCTTTAACTGCAGACTGCCAGCTTTAATTTGAGGGTATGTACATCCAACTCAGGTGAACGGTGTAGGACTTACAGCAGTTTGCAGATGTGCCCCCCACTTGTTATGGGACCAAAAGTAATGGGACAGAATAATAATCATAAATCAAACTTTCCCTTCTTAATACTTGGTTGTAAATCCTTTGCAGTCAATCACATCCAGAAGTCTGGAACGCATAGACATCACCAGACGCTGGGTTTCATCCCTGGTGATGCTCTGCCAGGCCTCTACTGCAACTGTCTTCAGTTCCTGCTTGTTCTTGGGGCATTTTCCCTTCAGTTTTGTCTTCAGCAAGCGAAATGCATGCTCAATGGGATTCAGGTCAGGCAATTGACTTGGTCATTGCATAACATTCCACTTCTGTCCCTTCAAAAACTCTTTGGTTGCTTTTGCAGTATGCTTTGGGTCATTGTCCATCTGCACTGTGAAGCGCCGTCCAATGAGTTCTGCAGCATTTGGCTGAATGTGAAAAGATAAAATTGCCCAAAACACTTCAGAATTCATCCTGCTGCTTTTGTCAGCAGTCACATCATCAATAAATACAAGAGAACCAGTTCCATTGGCAGTCATACATGCCCACGCCATGACACTACCACCACCATGCTTCACTGATGAGGTGGTATGCTTAGGATCATGAACAGTTCCTTTCCTTCTCCATACTCTTCTCTTCCCATCACTTTGGTACAAGTTGATCTTGGTCTCATCTGTCCATAGGATCTTGTTCCAGAACTGTGAAGGCTTTGTTAGGTGTTGTTTAGCAAACTCTAATCTGGCCTTCCTGTTTTGAGGCTCACCAATGGTTTACATCTTGTGGTGAACCCTCTGTATTCACTCTGGTGAAGTCTTCTCTTGATTGTTGACTTTGACACACATACACCTACCTCCTAGAGAGTGTTCTTGATCTGGCCAACTGTTGTGAAGGGTGTTTTCTTCACCAGGGAAAGAATTATTCGGTCATCCACAACAGTTGTTTTCCGTGGTCTCCCGGGTCTTTTGGTGTTGCTGAGCTCACTGGTGTGTTCCTTCTTTTTGAGAATGTTCCAAACAGTTGTTCTGGCCACGCCTAAGGTTCTTGCTATCTCTCTGATGGGTTTGTTTTGTTTCTTCAGCCTAATGATGGCTCGCTTCATTGATAGTGACAGCTCTTTGGATCTCATCTTGGGAGTTGACAGCAACAGATTCCAAATGCAAATAGCACACTTGAAATGAACTCTGTGCCTTTTATCTGCACATTGTAATTGGGGTAATGAGGGAATATCACACACCTGGCCATGGAGCAGCTGAGAAGCCAATTGTCCCATTACCTTTGGTCCCATAACAAGTGGGAGGCAAACTGCTGTAAGTCCTACACCGTTCACCTGAGTTGGATGTACATACCCTCAAATTAAAGCTGACAGTCTGCAGTTAAAGCACATTGTGTTTGTTTCATTCCAACTCCATTGTGGTGGTGTATAGAGCCAAAGATGTTAGAATTGTGTCCCAATATTTCTGGACCTGACTGTAGATCAAGAGATACAGATAATTTCAGGCAGAATTTGAGAATGTATAGCTGTTCTGCTGGGACTGTTTCACAAATGAATGTCATTAGGTTAATCAGAAGATGATTGGTTGGGAACATTTAAAACAGGTCAAAGTGAGGTCTTTACCTTTTGTCATTTTTTAACACATTAAAACAGGAACATACGCACAATCATTCGGTAATTTGACATGTATTCAGATATTTTATGATAAGGAAATAAATTTATTTCAGTTTCTGTCTAAAAAAAAAAAAAAAAACTTCCGTAGGCTAATTTTTTACGATTTTAGTGAACAGAGGATTAGACAAAAGCAGTTGGGTTTCGTGGTATAAACTGAGACCATTTGTTTTCTTGTTTTCCAAGATAAGAAACTTGACCCAGTAGGTCCTACACTCCAGAATTTAGGGACGGCGGGAAGGTCTTTTCTTATAGCCTTCAATACTCAAAATACGTGGGGGTGTGGGGATGGTGACACTATGTTTTGAAATTGAGGTTGGAGGAGTCCAAAAATGTATTTCTATTGCGTGTAATAGAAACCACCACCATTTTCCAATAGCAGAGTAACAGCAATCCACAGCGTTCAAAACCTTCTAGGGAGATATTAATATTATACATATAATTTTCTAAATATATTGTTTCTTCTTGGTGTAAACAACACTGGCTACTTTTGTCAAAAATAGTATTACACCTCCATTCCAAGACTGTGGAATTAGTCCCTTTGTTCCTTTCGAAAATAAATTCTGACCAATAAAGTATAGTTATAAAAGCAAAGGTAAAAGTTAGTAGTCCACGATCATATGTTTTATCCAAGTCGCCATATGATGAAATAAAAATTGGAACATCTGCTCATTCTAGGACATGAACAACTAATTGTTCTTCCCCCATGCCCAGCCACCGGCTTCCTATAGCTGTATTATAAGAGGATAACAGAAGAATCATACAAGGAATACACTCGCAAGTTAGAACACGAGTATCCCTTATTCAAAATATTTGGGACCAGACATGTTTTGGAGTTCGGATTTTTCAGATTTTGGGATATTAGCATGTAATAATGAGATATCTTGGGGATGGAACCCGAGTCAAAACAAGAAATTAATTTGTGTTTCATTTGCACCTTATACGTTTTATACACTGGTTTTAATAATTTTGTCCCCCGTCACATGAGGTATGGCGTGGAATCTTGCACTTGTGGTACCGTTGGTTTTATCCGAAAGCTACGGATTTTGGTGCATTTCGGATTTTCGGATGAGGGATAGGCAACTTGCTCTTACCTTGGCTGGATGAGACTGTGAGGGGACATAGAACCATAAAACAAGAAGCATTTTAAGGTGTTCAATCCTATTAGAACAGTATTCTTGGTCTTGGATTATGTGTAGACTATAACCCGAGAACTTTGAGAGGATGTTTATTGTCAAATCAAAGTGTGTTCTCGTGATCTGTTTTTAATGGTTTGCTATAAAGTACAGGTAGAATCTTACAGCTGCTCATACAAAACATGTAACCTACACTGGTCTGCCGATCAGAATTTAAATTACGGCTGGGGTATCTGTTCTTTACCTTAGTGCGATAGTCCTTTTCTAGCCGAGAATCGGATCCTCCGACTTGCTTGTACTTGTTAAGCTTCATCTTCATTTGATGCGTTCTTTCGTCGGCATCGAGTGCACCTGTTCAGGGGTAAATTTATATAATTAACCTGCAAATGATCTACTCATCATTAAAACACAGATAACGCACCAGATATATTACCACACTTATTCACTATATTTTTAGTATTTCGGGAGACATAATGCTATCCATGTTCACATAAGCCAAGGGTTATTTTATTTACCAAGCGAGATTCACAAAGCAGGAGATCTGCAAAAATGTTGCAAACAGTAGACTAGGGAAATATTCTAAAAGAGGAGCAAGTGTCATGAAAACCAAAATAAAAACCGCATCCACATTCCAATAGATTCCAAGGATATTTCTCGACTGTTCATTTTGAAAATCTCATTGAAAAGTTTCATCTTTTACTCTGACACGATTATTTAGAAGATGCTGGACATACACATGCAAGTCCTATCGGTGGTCATTTTTCTAGAAGACAATGCAGTTTATGATAATCATTCTGTGCTGGGTTGGTGACCGGGCACAAACAAACAGAGTCTGGATGATGTGCGGCCTTTGACTTGAGGTTGATTCAAAAAACCCGAGTTTGGTTTGAGTGGACTTGAATTTTGATAATAACTGAAAATCAGTGATAAAAAACTCCAATTTTTTTGTATAAATCTTTGAACCAAGATCACAGTAAATTCAGAGCTATCTTTTTATATGTTGTAAAGCAGGGGTCCCCAACATTGGCCCTCCAGATATTTTGAACCCACATCTCCTATGATGCTCAGGTACTCATTAGATTGAATATATTTGCCATGAGGCTCAGCCAAACAACAAAATAGGTCCACACTCCATTAATAATAAAATAATAAGCAAACCAGTGCTTCCCCACTATAGCATGGCCAACCGCTGTATAATCCAGAAGAGAAGAAAGTGAGACCAGGCACTCAGGTCGCTATACGGCAAAGTGTATGGTTTACGCAAGACAATATTTTGGCTGATCAAGTCAGCCTTTGTCAAAATGTTGTCTTGTGGGGTCCATTAAATTTGCTTTATAGCAACCTGAGTGCCTGGTCTCATTTTCATTTCTTGAGAAATATATATCTTAACAAAAAATAGCCTCTCTTTCCCTTTTGCCACTGAAGCGCCCTGGTGGTGCGAAACGCGTCCGGTCTCCAGTTCTAACCTATTCGGTTCCTATTGTTTTTTGTTTATGTTCTGATTTTGTGTGTTTTTAGTCATTTTTTTAGCTGCTGACAATAAATTTATTGATTTTATTTATTGGCTGATGTCTCCTGATTCTTCAACCTAAGAGGTGTCCTTTCCACTTGTGAGAGGTGGGCATTTTGTGCCCTACAAATGAATCCACTTGTGCAAGGTCAATGTTCGAGGAAGGGTGAGTAGTACCTTGCTATTTCTCCATCTCTGTGTTAAGGCATTACTGTATTGCGCTATGATATTTTTCTCTTTTGCTTTTTGAGCAAGCACACCAGGTTGGGGAGGATTGCTGGCAGACGGGCGGCCCTAAATAGCCCATAACGCGACTACATTAGAGCGATTTTGCTCTCGGAAAGTGTGAGCTGCCATTTTACTCGAAGCCTTATATTGGTGAGCTTTGTTTACAATATCACGCTATGTGTTCTTTTAATGCTTTCTCTTTGAGGACAAGTGCTGCAATTTGAAAAATCCAGCTCATTTCTGTGCAACTACAATCTGATTTAGGTCCACACCGGTTTTATGTGCGGTTGCTGTGCCCAATTGGTGCTAGGGAAGCGCTGCGCTGTTCCCCACTATTTTCTGTTACTACATTATTCTTTAAGGTGAAGAATAGGCTGCCTGTTCCGGGGACTTCTAGCGAATCTATTTACATTCCACTATTTGTGCGCCACAGAATTTCACTCTCTCAGGGTAATTCAAAGAGATTCGAAAAGTCACCGCACATTCGATGACCTTTCGTTCTCTTCAATTTGGTTCCTTTTGCCGATCCCATTTCTGTGACCCTGCGGTGTATTCAGCAAGCACCACAGGGTCCCCGAATTGCAGGGAAAAGCTGCCGCAAACCTGACGAAAACTAACCGCGAAACCCAGCGAATGCACGCCGAAAACCCACAAAAACATCTGGATTAACCCGTCGAAAAACCCGAGCAGGAGCCGATCACCCGCAGCGAAGCAGCCGAGACCGCAGACGAGGCAGTGAATAAATTAGCAAAACAGTTTGTGTGAATGTGTGAAAGTGAAACGCTGTTTGCAAGGAAACTACTGAGCGAAAATGTCTGAAATTTGCATATGAGGTCCAGGGAATGATAATAAAGAGGGCTGTTACAGAAAAAAGAAGTAAACTTAAAAAAAAAAAAAAAAATCTGACTTTTGTTTTTAAAAAAAAATACAGAATAATGCTTAGAAATATCCTAAAAAATCTATGAATAAAGAGACTCTTTACTGCAGAATTTTATAATGAACGGTTTATTAGATATTGAATTAAAACGGGAATATTTTTAACATTGACGCCTATGGGATTCTCCTGAATAAACTTGCCGAATTAAACCACCGAATGGCAGGGCATTTCGGGAACCTTTCACTGCTGGTTTGTGTTCTCTGAATAGCCGAAGCAGTGCTTTTTCATGGGGATTTCACTGCCTTCGAACAGGCACCGTATGTGCAGGCAATTCGCTAGGATTTGGCGAATTGCCTGCTCTCTGGATAGCCGAATGGCCAGGAAAGGTAACCGAACGCTGAAAATCAGCGTTCGGTTACCTTTCTCAAGCAATTCGGAGCTCTTTGAATAACCCTGTCTGTATTGTGTTTTCATGAGAAATATATGTCCAAACTATCTGGGGGGCTAAGGTCGCTGTTGAGAATATGTTCGTAAACTAAACTTCAAGCTTGCGAAGGTATATATATCTACAAGGGTTGTAGTGGAGGACAAAAAGTGAGATAAAAAGCCTCCACACTATAATAAGTGTGTTTATTATTGCAGAAGCCACTTGCACATCACAGCAATTCGATGAATTGCATCCCAGAGCTCCTGTGCCACATTCCCCATATGCAGCATAGAATTCTGGGTAGGATATGCAAATGACATCTGTCTCACTTTTTTGCATCCTGGGTCTGTTATTACACAGAACCCTAAAATCAATGCTATGCCACACCATGGCATTCTAGCAGAGATAAGGTTTATGCAACTGGTGTGGCTTTGAATTGGGCAGCGTCCGGCAACATGGGGAAGACTCATTGCCGTCAATAACATCCATGATGTAATTACTGAGAAAAATCACAGACAAATCATTTGGAAAGCTGGGGAAGCACATTCTGCCTGATCACAGTCTTAACTGGTGTAAAGAAAAGTACAAAAACGTTCCTTTAGGTCTTAATAATAATTACTTTTGAAATTATCAATATCATAACCATGGTTTACAAAATAACAACAGTTTCCTCCAGGCTTTATAGTAAATACTGGCAAATTCTATAGGGCTTAAAATCCAGAGGAGTCGGAGTGGAGCAGAATAAGCGGATGATATCGGATATTCTACAACAGTCCAAAATGTTAGAATCAGCCTCTTCATACTATTAAAGTGAGACCTGAGTGGGGACCAGCTGTAGGGCACGTCACTAGTGCTGTTGCCCATTCTCACTGCTCCCATAAACCATAAACCTGTTTTTGCTCACTATACTATTAAAGTGAGCCAGTAACACCTAGAGGTAACATCACTGCTCTGAGGGGAAAGAGCCTGTGGAGACATGGGTTAGATCCCAGCAAGAGCACCTCTCCAGTAAGTGTCCTTGGGTAAGAAACGGTACATACTCACCACCCAGGACATACTTGAAAACGAGAGAAATCACAATGTATCCTTCCTGGTAAAATCCTTTCTCCAAAAAAAATAAAAATTATCCCATCAGGTGGTGGATATCATATTGGTCTCACAGAGAAATGTGATATCTAATCCCTTGATGTGATATTGCAACTTGTACTCACTTCGATCCAGTGACGGGTGTCGCCATGTTTCATCCTTTGTGGGCCGAGCCAATTGGGACCATCATGCAGGAATTGGCCCTCAGTGGTGACACTTCTTAGTTAGCACACCAACAGCCAATCAGGCACAATGACTGTATGGATGGTCGTCCTGTAGGGTGGCTCTCCAATCACAGCTGTCCCTCCTCCATGCAGCATGTCAGTGGCGTGAGGGTCAGCTAAGTTTAGAACAGGAATAACTCTCTTTTTCAGTTACATATGTCAGCAGAAAAATGCCGACACATAAAGGGGAGAGGTCCCTTAGAAACGACCCGACTTGTTTTGTGCATGACAATATATTATAGCCATTGTGACGGTAATAACAAATAAGGGGTTATTCGGGGTTTACTCAAAGAAAATCTCTGTTGTTGCCAAGGTGACAAACATCGGCGCTTCACAAAAGGGGAAACCAAGCAGGAGAAGCTTCACTGATGAAACGTCTCTGGTCATATTTTCAATTTCTCTTTGTGAAGCACCTGGTTTCTTTTTCCACTGAGTTTATATCAAAAGCTGAAAGGGATTGACAAGTGGCTGTTCAGGCAGGGAAACAGAAAATGATACCGAAACCCACGTTAAAATATCCCATTTTCTAAAAGGCATGCTCAGCAGCCATAATCAATATGATGCCGACTATGGCAAGTACAATGTATGTTAACCCTTTGACACCACGGGACGTGCTATGCCGTCCATGCGGCGGGAGGGCTTTGAAGCCGCAGGGTGTACATGTACGCCCCGCTGACTTCAATGGGCTGCATCGGCCCCTCCCTGCAGCCGCCACGCACCATTGGCTGCAGAGAGACAGCCTGAACTCAGGCCACCCCCCTGCAGCCAATGACGCACTCCAGCTGCTGCCGAAATCAGTGACTTGCAGCGGCACCTGTCCACGAGGAGTTCCTGTATGCATCGCCGGCGTTAACCCCCGCTTGATGGGCGGTTCCCACCTATCCTTAAGGAATTATGACATCATACCATTGCCAATATCAAAGCACAGCACATAAAATAATAAGGAACAAAATATTGACAAGCACAATAAACCAAAATGTAAAATAGAATATATACTATTATCACCATAGGCATGCGCACAGGGTGTGCCGGGTGTGCCTGGGCACACCCTAATGCCGGGCCCCGGCACACCCCGCAGGCCCACGGAACACTCTGGGTCCCGGCTGGCCGCATCCCATGGTTAGCCGCCGGGACCCTTCATTTCCGCAGGCCTGGCAGCAACCTCTGCTCCCCTGGTGATCCGGTGGCTGTGGGGTGCTGCATTGCGATCTGTGCTTCGCGCACAGACCGCAGAGCATGTCCCACAGTGAGTGACTGGACGCAGGCACCGGCGATCAATGATAACCTGTCACCTGACCGCCGGCGCTCAATGACTGTCAGAGTGCGCGAAGCACAGATCGCAATGCAGCATCCCACAGCCACCGGGCCACCAGGGAAGCAGAGGCTGCCGCCAGGCCTGCGGGGGTTTGAAGGGTCTCCATGGGATGTGGCTAGCCGGGTTCCCTCTCCTCGACCCCCCCTTTCTGGACCACCAATATTCAACCCCCTCCCTGCAAAAGAAAGGTAAGCAGGAGAGGGGGAAACTTTTGAATATTTAAAATATTTATACACACTACACATTACTGGGATTTTATTGCTGTGGATTCTATGATATGCTCATACACACTGCACCTTACTGGGGTTTTATTGCTGTGGACTTTGTGATACGCTCATATACACTGTACATTACTGGGGTTTTATTGCTGTGGACTTTGTGATGCGCTCATATACACTGCACATTACTGGGGTTTTATTGCTGTGGACTTTGTGATACGCTCATACAAACCTCACTTTACTGGGGTTTTATTGATGTGGACTTTGTGATATGCTCATCTACACTGCACATTACTGGGGTTTTATTAATGTGGATTCTGTAATAAGCTCATACACAACACTTTGCTGGGGATTTTATTGCTGTGGATTCTGTAATAAGCTCATACACAACACTTTGCTGGGGGTTTTATTGCTGTGGATTCTGTAATAAGCTCATACAGAACACTTTGCTGGGGGTTTTATTGCTGTGGATTCTGTAATAAGCTCATACAGAACACTTTGCTGGGGGTTTTATTGCTGTGGATTCTGTGGTAAGCTCATAAACACTGCACCTTACTGGGGTTTTATTGCTGTGGATTCTGTGGTAAGCTCATACACACCACACTTTACTGGGGGTTTTATTGCTGTGGACTTTGATATGCTCATATACACTGCACATTACTGGGGTTTTATTGCTGTGGATTCTGTAATAAGCTCATACAGAACACTTTGCTGGGGGTTTTATTGCTGTGGATTCTGTAATAAGCTCATACAGAACACTTTGCTGGGGGTTTTATTGCTGTGGATTCTGTGGTAAGCTCATAAACACTGCACCTTACTGGGGTTTTATTGCTATGGATTCTATGGTAAGTTCATACACAACACGTTGCTGGGGGTTTTATTGCTGTGGATTCTATGGTAAGCTCATACACAACACTTTGCTGGGGGTTTTATTGCTGCGGATTCTGTGATGTGCAGTTTGTATGAGCGTATCACAGAATCCACAGCAATACAACCCCCAGTAATGTACAGTGTGTATGAGCCTATTACTGGGGGTTTTATTGCTGTGGATTCTGTGATACGCTCATACACAGCAAATATTACTGGGGGTTTTATTGCTGTGGATTCTTCGATACACTCATACACACCGCACATTACTGGGGGTTTTATTGCTGTGGATTTTGTGATACGCTCCTACACACTGCACATGGCTGTGGGTTTTATTGCTGTGGATTCTGTGATGTGCTCATATACACTGCACTGTATGGCTGTGTGTGTAAATGCATGTATTTGTCTTTAAACAGGCTGCTGTGCATAAAATTCGGCACCTGTGTCCTTGTCTCAGTCCAGCGTTGCCCCATTGCCCTGCACCCAAAAGGCTGGTATTGCTCCCAGAATCGCCGCAATATCTTCTGCCTGTACTGCACAAAGTAAGAATAGTGAATAAAGCATCGTGAGATACAGGTAGGAGACTAAATATTGGTGCTTGGCAGCAAGAGGTTAACCTCCCTGGCTGTCCGATTTTGACATATTTTTATATGTCGAAATCGGTGCATTTATTCAGCTCCCTGGCGGTTTTCCCGAGTGTGGCTCAGGGTTAAATTTCAATGCTGAAAGCAGTAACCCCGAGCCACACCTGGGCTGATACATACATGTCCCTGCGCTCCCTCGCTGTCCTCTCTCAGTCCCTCCGGCCGATCGCGGTGTCCTGGTTCCTGTCGCGAGTGGCTGCACTTTGGGGGCCCTCCGGTGAATGGTGAATTCACCACAAGGTGGGGCAATTTGATTCCCCGAAGTGCGGGGAACAACAGTTGGCGACATTTCAGCGCTCTGTGAATGACCCCTATAGCAATGATATATTTTGGCTGAATGCGTGAGTGTGTGTCTGTGAATGTTTGCATAAGGGTGCGTGAATATATATATATGTATGTGTTTGAACTTTTGGGTGCACACCCTAATGCAATAGGCGGCGCACGCCTATGATTATCACCCTTTATTTATATAGCGCCAACATTCTGCAACGCTTTACAAGATCAGTGTACAAGGTTTTTGATACATTAGAATATCGCACATGGATGATACGGCCTGATTCAGGCGGACCCTGTCCCCAAGGGAAAAATCTATGAGATGTACAAGTATTTTGTGAGGTAGGCGTATCAATATTGTTAGGTGTCTTGCCCCAGAACACTCGCTGGTGGGGTCTTCTGACACACGCACAATGTACTGTAGTGTTATTAGCCACAAATATGCATCTTCAGGCTATTTACCATCCTGTTTCTTATCAAAGCATTATTTTCCAATTTTCTGTTATGCTTGCCTGAATCACCTGATAATTGTTGGCTCTGGCCAAGAGAATTAAAAATCAAGCCCTTAGTCAAAATCTGGTCCCATAGATTTGTTACTTTGTATTTATTTTGGAGTGAAAACTTTCCACCTTGCGTTTACTGAGGACACAGCCGCACCATCGCATTTCCATGATTGTAGAGGAACACAGCTACGACTATCTAGCCGAGAGGCGAACGGTGTTCAAAAAATTCTACATCTTGTCAAATGTACGGAGCAGGATCCCTGTATTAAAATTCATAGGTGCTCAGCGTTTTGATCTTTAGACCCCCTCGAGCAAGAAAGGAAAATTCAACTTGTGCATTTATCTTCCAACTCAATTTTTGTAGGAAGATATAAACCGTCCTCATGTCGGCTTCGCTCCTCAAAGTCATTACATTTACAGATCCAGCTGTAAAAGGATATTAAGGGAAGATACGCTTCAAACGATTTAGTATACGTGGGATAAGGCTATAAGACGCACTATTTGGAAATATGAAACACATTTTTTACAGCCCCAGCGGTAGCACACATTTCATTTGTTTTGTTTTTTGCATTTCTAAAATATTGCCTACAGTTTTTAAATCTCTGGTTCACAAATAATAACCAATCTTCCTCTCTGCTTTTTTTAAAGGATAGTAAAGAATTGCAGATTTTGGTAAATAGGGCAATAGATATATTAGTAATATATCTGTGGTTTTAACTCCTTCAGTACCAAGGGATTTTCCAGAAAACCAATGGCAGGAACCTGATATTTTTTGGAAAAATTTCAAATTTGTGTTTCATTCATTTTAAATTTTTGAAAATTCCCAGTGCATTATAGAAGCCCTATTTGACAGGCAGATGTCTCCATCTGCTGGCCAAAGAGGGCTGCTGATGCTGAGGCTAATCACTGAAGCAGCAGGGGATCCATGTCTTAGACACATATTCCCAGCTTTTAGGACCTTTTTTTTATATTAACCCCTTCAATGCTAAGTTGTTTTCCATAAACAGCCAGAAGCCAGCAAATTTAAGGAAAACAAATGTGCAGTAGCCATGCTGCAAAATTGTACTTGAAAATCAAAAAGCATATTTTCAAACTGTATGCACTATTTGACCGATGGTGCCATCTGCTGGCCAAAACGTGCTACTACATCTCTAAAACACAGCTTGGGCACAGTTTATGTTACTTGTAAAGAAAAGTGAATTCCAAGCTGTTCAAACTGTTTTGGTGCCTCAGCTGTCAGACTGTCATATTCTTGGGACTGACTTAAAAAAGCCACTGTCAACCACATATATCGTAGTTGACGGCTCAACTTGAATTCAGTGATCCTTTTGCCTAGTGTGACACATTTCTGTGGAACTGTAAAATATGTGTCGTAAAATGCTTGATATTCCTAACATTATCCATGCCATATCAAATTCATAAACATCCTCAGCATGTTCTGAAAGATATTTTTTAATTTCCTGTATATATACATATATACAGATATATGTATTGTGATTCAAATATGTACTGTAGTAAAGATATTCGGCTGTGGTTTACCCCCTCCCTTTCATGGCACGTGACACAGGGCTTAGGAATGTTGGAAAAGTGCGCGAAAGCTGGCAGACAGGAAAAAAAGATTTCTCTCTGCACCATATATGGTAATAAGTGCTTCTTTGTTAAACTGTGCTGGCCAAATTCTGACGTGGAAATATATCTGTATACTGATTGGCTGTTATATCACATTCCTGGTTGGAGCGGAAATGAAACACTGTCTAAGACAAACGTTTTCATTGATTGTTTGAAATCTAATAAATTGGTCTGTCTAACAAAGAGAAGTCAGACATGACATGGTGAAGCTATACATTGTGTAGTTGATTTTAATGTCTCCGCTATGGCGTTAGCACGCATCTTTTCTTTATATTTCCTTATTTGAAAGGGAACTTGCAGATGTTTATTGGAATTCCAATTATGGTAATTATAAGTAGGAAAACTGATTTTGTTTGTTTAAAGTTATTATTTAACATGTTCCAGCCGAAATTTTGTTTTATTTTGGGAACTTAAATATTTGGCATTTACAACAGAAATCAGATTCTCTCAATATATCTTTCATGTGATGTCCACGGACTGATATTGTTTTAACCCACCAGCTTCCGGCCTGCATGTGATTGGCAGAACCTTTGTAGAAGCAGTTTAAGGATGTCTATAAAAATATGAACATTAGCTAAATCTGTATAAATTTATTAAACTACATCTACGGGCTACTTATCTACCTAAGTCCATACCTGCATCCTCATTATCTTGCTCTGCAGTCTTTCCATCTACAAGCAAATAAAATGAAGCAGTAAATAAAAAAGGAAGAACATGCAAAAATTGCTGAGCGCTCGCGGAAATCCTGGAAGTGGACTATCGGATTAAAGAAGGGCAAAAAAAAAGTGCACTACGTCTACTTGCATTTGTAATGCATATTGTAAGCAAAGGCAGGGTGTACAGTACAGTGGATAGTAAAAGTCTACACACCCCTGTTAAAATGTCAAGTTTCTGTAATGTGAAAAAATTAGACAAAGAAAAATCATTTTAGAACTTTTTCTACCTTTACTATGACCTATAAATTGTACAACTCAATGAAAAACAAACTGAAAGCTTTTAGGTGGAGGGAGGAAAAAAAAAAACCCTCAAATATGGTTGCATAAGAGTGCTCACCTTAAGGCCCGTGTCAGACGAACGCAGTGATCACGTCTGTGTTGCCGCACAGTTAAATGTCCGTCGTAGCATAGAATCATGATCACTAGAGACCCACACACGAAGTATGTGCGCACCGAACTGTGCACGCACAACGCACATGCCAAACGCACGCAAGTTAGGCAAGAACGTAAAACCGCTAACACGGAGGCACAGAGTGCGCCACGTCCGCGTAGCGTTCTGTGTGAGTGAGATGTCAGACGCAGCGCATTTGCGACGTCCAGCACCTTGACGCACAAAATGGCTTTTCATATCATTTTCACATTTTTATCATTTTTCATATTAATTTTATTTCCCATGGTTCCCTTTTTTTTCTACGTCCGTCAAGAAAAATGGATTGTGTGGTGTCTACAGTATCTTCCGGCAGTACGTCTGTCCATTATGCACGCACGCAGAGTGCGCTCAGACTGCGTTCGTCTGACATTAGCCTTAAACTAATACTTTGTTTAATACCTTTTGATTTTATTCCAGCCCTCAGTCTTTTTGGGTTTGAGTCTATCAGCATGGCACATCTTGACTTGCCAATATTTCCGCACTTTTTGCAAAAACACCCCAAATCTGTCAGATTGTGAGGGCATCTCCTGTGCACAGCCCTCTTCAGTTTACCCCACAGATTTTCCATGGGATTCAGGTCTGGGCTCGGGCCGGGCCATTCCAAAACGTTAATCTTCTTCTGGTGAAGCCATTCCTTTGTTGATTTGGATGTAGGCTTCGGGTCATCTTCATGTCCAGCTTTCTAGCAGAGGCCTGAAGGTTTTGTGCCAATACTGACTGGTATTTGGAACTGTTCATAATTCCCTCTACCTTGACCAAGGCCCCAGTTCCAGCTGAAGAAAACCAGCCCCTTGACATGATGGTGCCACCACCATGCTTCACTGGGGGTATGGTGTTCTTTTGGTGATGTGCAGTGTTGCTTTTGCACTAAAAATATCTTTTGGAATTATGGCCAAAAAGTTCAACCTTGGTTTCATCAGATCAGAACACATTTTCCCTCATGCGTTTGGAAAACTTCGCATGTGGTTTTGCAAAATTTAGCCGGGCTTGGATGGTTTTCTTCATAAGAAAAGGCTTCCGTCTTGTCACTCTACCCCATAAACCAGACATCTGAAGAATACAGGAGATTGTTGTCTCATGTACCACACAGCCAGTACTTGTCAGATATTCCTGCAGCTCCTTTAATGTTGCAGTCGGCCTCTTGGCAGCCTCCCTGACCAGTTTTCTTCTGATCTTTTCATCACGTTTGGGGAACGTCCAGTTCTTGGTAATGTCACTGTTGCGCCATATTTTCTCCACTTGATGGTGACTGTCTTTACTGTGTTTCATGGTTTATCTAATGGCTTGGAAATTATACTGACACCTTTTAACAATGAAATCCCTCTGATGGTTTGAAAGCTTCTCTGCGGACCATGGCTTTTGCTGTAGTATGCGACTAAGAAAATGTCAGGAAAGACCAAGTAGACCAGCTGAACTTTATTTGGGGTTAATCAGAGGCGCATTAAATGATGGCAGGTGTGTATTTGACTCCTATTTAACATGATTTTGTATGTGATAGCTTAATTCTGAACACAGCTACATCCCCAGTTATAAGAGGGTGTGCACACGTATGCAAACCAGATTTTGTTTTTTTTATTGTTCCTCCCTCCACCTAAAAGATTTGTTTGTTTTTCATTGAGTTGTACAGTTTATGGGTCACATTAAAGGTGGAAGATGTTCTGAAATGATTAATCTTTGTCTCTTTTTTTTTTTTACAACACAGAAACCTGACATTTTAACAGGGGTGTGTATACTTTTGCTATCCACTGTATATGTAGCACTTTGTAGTACAAAGCGACTATTTTAGGGATTTAAAAAGTGGAAAAAAGCAACAGAAAATGCAAAATATTGGTGAAAAAAAACCAAGCAAGTAAGAATGCATACATAGCAAGCATGGTACCAAGTCAAATATACAATATATATAATGAACCAGAAGACATTTCCATCTTTTGTCTTAATATCCTATACCACTGGTTCCCAACCCTGGTCCTCAGGTCGACCTAACAGGACATGTATTAAGGGTCACCTTGGGGAAATGCAGACTGAATCCTGCAATCACTGAGCAGCAAATCATATCACCTGTGCGGTGCTTCAGATATCTGGCAAACCTGACCTGTTAGGGGACCTGAGGACCGGGGTTGGAAAGCACTGTCCCAAACAATTACAATTTACTGTACAATTAGACGAGGCAGTGTGTGCAATCCTGAAATTGCTAAAAAAGTGTATTATTAACCTCCCTGACGGTATTCCCGAGTGTGGCTCGGAGTTAACTTTTTGTACCGAAAGCGGTATCCCCGAGCCACACTCGGGCTGGATACTTACATGTCCTGCGCTCCCTCGCTGATCCCCGCATTCTCCTCCAGCCGCTCGCAACGTCACACTTCCTGGTTCTCTTCTCGCGAGGAGTGAACCAGGAAGTACGATGTCGTGATCGGCTGCAGTGTGACTGCGGGGACAGCGAGGGAGCGCAGGACATGTAAGTATCAGCCCGAGTGTGGCTCGGGGATACCGCTTACAGCATTGAAAGTTAACCCCCGAGCCACACTCATACCAGCAGGGGGGCCAAAATAAATAGGACCGATTCTGACATATAAAATATGTCAGAGTCGGACCGCGAGGGAGGTTAAGGCTGGCGGCACACGAGCGTTTTGAGAGAATGGAAGGAACGTCCGTAAAAGTGGCGTTCCTTCCACTCTCTGCGGTCAGCGTACAAAGCGCGATCCTCCTATGGAGAATCGCGCTTTGTATCCTGTCAGCGTCTGTTAAGCTTTTTGACGGGGAGGGCTTTTTCACGTCCGGTGGATGGCCTTCCCCGTCAAAAACGCACGGACGCAGGGAAGTGCGGGCGCACATGAGCCGTAAATACGCTTGTGTGCCGGGGGCCTAAACTGTTAGTTTGCCATTTCGTTTACATAACTGCTTTTGAATTAAGATATTGATATGATTATTCTTGGCATTAGCATAACATTGGTCTGCCTACACAAACTTTAAGTATAACATTAACTTGTCACTTAATACAATTTATTAGCGCAAACACACCGAATTTTTAAGCTCATAAAATAATAATTATGGTATCGAAAATCTTATTTTCTTTTTTTAGAGAAAGCAGAATTTCTGACTGCTTACAAATTACTTCCTGGTCAATGGAGAAAGGTATATGAATTAAAAAATAGCATAATAGAGGAAATGCACACACACAATAGCATAATGTAAATCCATTACATTTGTTTTTCTATTCAGATATTTATTTGAAACTCAGCAGCAATAAAATAAACATTTCACAAAGAACAGGAACATAGACAACAGACGCCAACGGATGCTCATTTTAAATAAAAACGTATTGTACGGTGTGTGTGTGTTTGTGTATATAAATTTTTCAATAAAGAGCACTTCATATCAATGACCACATTCCATTAGATTCCTCGATTTCAAAAAAGATCACCATTTAAAAAAAATATTCAATCACCTGAGGGAATAAATGATGGGAATTTAGTTCACAAAATATGATCACATTTTGCTTAAGCCTGTCACAGTCGCCAATGTATCCCATCATTAACAGGTCCTCTCTAACTTGTTCGAA
Source organism: Leptobrachium leishanense (assembly GCA_009667805.1). Taxonomy (NCBI): domain Eukaryota; kingdom Metazoa; phylum Chordata; class Amphibia; order Anura; family Megophryidae; genus Leptobrachium; species Leptobrachium leishanense. Next base: position 49,564,930 of record CM019067.1, on the reverse strand, counting down.
TCTGCAATAACGGAATCAATTCGCTGAAGGCACAATGGAGTTCCCAAGCAGCTCTAGGCCTTTATAGACAGCCAACATAGGACACCTGCGAACAGGGAGGGGTGCATATGATGGGATACATTACCAACTGTGACAGGCTTAAAGGAACACTCTAGGCTAAAAATCCCCCCTTTTTTACATTAAAATATACCTATTGCCCTACCTTGTTATTCAGTATTTTTTATTTATTTTTTAATGTAATACTTACCCTAAAAACCACTTGTTTCCAACGGCGTCTTTTTTTTTTATATACTCACCTCCCTCCTCTTCCGCTCCCGTCCTGTTACAGTTTGAACTTGGCTAATGGTTCACGTGAGAAGCGCGCATGCACGCCTCTCACGTAAGCCAGCCAATCAGCAGGCTTCCTCTTCTTCTTTGATTAGTGTTACGCGCAAGAGGATGCACGCAACACTAATCGCAGCCGCAGACTATGCTGGCGGCTCGCTCCCGCCAGCTACTGCGGCAAGTTGGAGACGTCATCGCGCTGAAGCGGATGACGTCTCCTACTCGGCAATAGTCGGCAGAAGCGGGAAATACGAATCCTGCTCTGCTGACTGACAGCTGGGAGGGCGGAGTAAAGTCCTCTGCGTCTCTCAGCTGTTTCAGCCGATCGGCGGAGCGAAGAGAGGGGGGAAAGACAAGGGCATACTCAGGGCATCATGACCACCTAAAAAAGCTTAGGTGGTCATGTTGCCTAGAGTATCCCTTTAAGCAAAATGTAATCATATTTTGTGAACTAAATACCCATCATTTATTCCCTCAGGTGATTGAATATTTTTAAAAATGGTGATTTTCTTTTTATATACAATGATCTGATGGAATGTGGTTATTGATATGGAGTGATCTTTTTTGTAAAACTTTCTACTGTTATACATACATACCTACACACACACATGGCCCTATTCCGCAGTTGCCGGTAAAAAAAGAGATGGAGAGGAAAAAAAATTGTCGCGGGCTGAATTTTGCTTACCATCTCTGTTTTACAGCACCTATTCCGGCCTAGTTACTTTATTAGCAGCTGGCCCCGGAAGGAAGCGGAGGTTTACAGTGATTCCTGCAGCAGCACTGCGGGCCTTCGCTGATATCAGCTCCTGGATCAATAGGACTCCATGGAGCCCTCCGCAGCCCAGAGCATCCCCACCGTGAGTCCTGTGCGAGCTCGCACAATCTCCCGGGAGCTGTGGATGATGTGCGGAGGGGAGACTGAGAGCTATTTATTCTCAGTCTCGCAATGCTCACGAGAGGAAGCTCCATCCCCTTGAATGTGAGATGAGAGACGGATTTAGTTTAGTGTGTTAAGTGATTTTGCAAAAGCAGAATCACTGAATCCCAGGTTTTAGGAGTTGGCAGTTCTGTAGGAAATACCGGCTTCAGAATAGGAGAACGAGGAACATTTTGTTTTTCTACTCTGACACACAAATTAACTCCTCCGATACTAGGTATAGGACGAGAATTTACATTAGGGACATGCTATGTCCGAGCGAAAAGCAAAGCTTGCGGCAAGACTGGAAGAGCGATTCCCCTCGTTAACATAACTTCAGGAGACATTGTGTATAACTTCTCCACCAATTATTTTAACGTTAGCATTGGAAGAGGGCAAATAGTATTTTAAGAACAAAGAAATTAAGGGCAATAACATCAATATTCTGCATCTGTTATAGTTCTCAACAATGTTGCATCCCTTCTCTGCATTCAGTTTTAAGGATATGAACACAAACCAAGAACATAAAGCACAAAATCAAAGAACAGGATAACTTTCTAGGGATACCACTAGAGACTATCAACAAATATTTCCCAATAGAGCTGGCTGAATATTGTTAATAGTGTTGGCGTGTCATCACCGTAAGCCAAGACTTTATTTAGTCTACAGAGACCGCGTCTCAGGTTCAAGTTGCTTACTAATGTATCATTAACACATTGCCAAGAAAGACCTTTGGTTTTTCTTGTATTGATTAACTTTATTCTAATCATTATTTATTTTTCAGAATGTATGGAAACCATTTAGATCAGGGGTGCTCAACCTTGGCTCCCCCAAATGTTTTGGTACTACATCTCGCATTGTACTCACTCATTAGGTCGGCTTTTCTCTTTGGGAAATGTAGGTTTCAAAACACCTTGAGGGCCAAGGCTGAGCACCGCTGGTTTAAATAGCAGCTGACAGAGGGTGTTGGAAAATGGGGTGAATGTTGCAAGATAGGATATACTGTATGTTGTGTCTGGTGTGTGTTGTTTGAAAATGGCATACAAGGAAGAACACAGATAGAGGTTACATTGGTTATGCTTGCGAAAGTGCACCTGGCATATGCAACTGCTGCCCGTCAACATTTCGTGGGGGTCTTTCTCCAGTAGGCCAACTCACCTGATGACACCTGACTGGTAAGCATCGGTACATCTAAGTGTTGTACCAATTCTACCACCAAAAATGATCACAAAAGCAACATTCCTTTTGTGTTCATTTGCTAAGTTACTTTAGAAAATTCTTTGGAGAAAGCATGATGCTCATGGGATCAAAGCAGCCAATAAGTCAATCAGATCAGCAAAATCAAAATATAGATGCCAGGCACTCCAATTAAGATTAAGGAGCTTTATTCAAAAACATCATGCAGCATTTTGGCCCATAAGATAAACCTTGAGAAAGGTCTTTTGGATGGAAACGTTGCATGAGATCCCACGCATAAAGTTCATCAAACTTTGGGTCCGAATAATTCATCCACGTAGCCAAAATCAGGTGTGTTATAGGCCAATTTACAGACTTTTTTGGTTTGGAAAATTCAAACACGGGTTTACCAGTATTTCGATTCCCAATAAAAATTCAGGTGGAATATCGGCTCCCGCAGCTATACTTTTCAATGGAAATATCAGCTCTATCGATTCATTTCCAATCTATCGGTATCCTGAATTCTGAAAAAATTTAAATGCTAAAAGGTTTTAGAGGGAATCAGACTGAAAACTTGTCTTAAACATTGGGATATTTGTAATTTCGCCCGCGAGGGCAAAACATGTTGAGTGTATACATGTGTTTTTAACAGTTGTATTTTGGAACTTATGGTCAGAGATTCTGTTAATTTGATTGATGAAGCGTTGATTACTTTATGATTGGGCTATTGGCTGCCTTGGTATTGACCATTAAGGGTTGCACCCTTCATGTATAGGGGCTCCCTGTGAGTGTTGTGTCTTAATTCATTGCTGAAATGACATTTGTACTAGTGCATGAACAATACTATAATAATCTCATGACACCGAAGTTTATTATTTTTTTCACAGTTTGTTTTTAATGAATAGTCTGTGGTGACTGTCACTTTATCATTGTGGTTCTGTATTCCGTTGTGATTCTATTAAAGAGTGCAATTTTTACTGTAGTGGGTTTGGAAGTTGGTAGCTATGCTACTAGTGGTATTTATCTAGTTATTTGCAGGTTAGGCCTTTTTCTTGACCCTGATTTGCATCTGCACTGTGCTATTTCCCCCAAACTTGGGGGTGATGGTGGTTGTTTTTGTAGATATTTCTAATAGTCGTGTTTAAAGGCACAAATCTATCATGATGGCTGAAAATAAGCTTAAAAGGACATGCAGGCCTAGAAAAAAAATGTAATTCACATTTAAACACTTTTATAAAAATAGACAAGCTAGAATAAATCAATAAAAGTTTAAAGAATAAAGTAGAAAGAGGTTTATTTTCTTGCTTTAAACTCTGTAATTTCATCTTCTCCAGCGACGCCCCTCAGCTAGGGGTGTATCTTCATGTCCCACTTCCTGAATATTCCCCGCCTCCTCTCCGCCCACTACTCTACCCATAAAAGCTTCACATGAACTAGCACAAGCTGTGCACGTGAAACCCTGTGCACGCTCAGGACCTCAGACTGGAGAAACTGAGGAACTGAATATTAGCAGCTCTGCAACTGTGAAAGCAAAACTGAGCGCTGACGCACTCACCCCGCTCTCACACACTCACCTGCTGACACGCTCACTTGTGCTCTTTCATGGTTTACATACTCCTTGTTTCACGCAAACTCCCTCACAGGTCAGTCACTGTCACACTCTTGTGCTGTCTCTTGCGCTCACTCTCTCACTGCTTCTCTTGTGCGCTATCTGCACCTTTTCTTGCGCTCTCTGGCTTTATTTTGCTGTGTCTCTCTGTACCATTTCTTGCTGTGTCTCTCTGCTTATTTTGTTTGCTGCCCCTCCCTCTCTCTGCTGTCTCTTTTTCTCCCTGTGTGTTTTGATTTCTTTCCTTCCCTGTTTCTGTAGTAGCTGGGAGTGAAAGAGTTACAGATTGGAAAGGCACCCAGCCCCGCCCTCCCCTCAGCTCACAGAGCAGGAGGGAGGAGGAGCAACTCAGTCGCACGTGCTCAGTGTATTTTTTATCTAAACCTAGGTATACATACTGATTGGTTAGCTTAAAGTGCCTCCTGAAGTGGGCGTGGAAAACACCAAAAAAGAAAAGCAAATAAATACTAAAAAAAAATAATCCTATTTACTTGCATTTTATGCCTGCTGAAGGAGACTTCGGACTCATTCAAACAGCATAGCATGTTTTTAAAGGAACACTAGCAAAGCATGCATGTCCCTTTAACTGAATCAAACGATATTTTGAAATAAAAAATATTGGCTACAAGCAGTCAATATTTTTATGGGGAAGGAACATCAGATTGAATTAAATCGAGCCCTTTGAGTGCCTGGCACATATTATTTTTATTCTTTCTGACCACCAATATGGTAGCACCTTGTTGGTAACCACGAAATGAGCACTTTCTTGAAAACTGTCCTCAAATCGAGGCGCACTCTTCACTTATCTTGTCTAATTCTTGACCGTTAGTTGGTAAGCAACACAATGCATTTCGCTCTCCATTTCTCAACACAACATGGAAACAGGAGGTGCAGCCTTACCATGCAGAGTTCCACAAACGTAACGCAACCCAACGGAAACCTCAGAAAAGAATTCGCAGGCTAAATCTAACCAAATAATTACATATAAGATGTAATACTCGAAAGATAATTATATCAAATTTATACCTGCACACCCTTGAAACTAAGAAAAGACTTTGTAAATTAAATAAATGAACTCTTAATTTTCCAGAAATTAACATATTAACCAAAAATAATCGTGTAGTTTTTTCTTTAGTATATTGTGACTATTAGGATTCTGAACATAAAACAACAGGAGACATGCAAACAGTACAAGACAGGTACGGAAAGGACAAGAAAGTGCTGAAAGAACAGACCTGAGTTTCTTCTCCGTGGATGGTCCACGTCGTCTGTAACCACATCATGTAGTGTCAGATAGAGACAAAGGAGATGGCAGTGAGATATGAGCTCAGAAAGAAGCAACGGACACTGAAGGAAAAGGACTTTGTGGAGATTTAGAAAGCAAATAGACAGGTGAGGACAATTCATAAGAAGACAAATGGTACAGGATGAGAAGAGACATTGTAACACAGGAGACGAGAAAGACATTTGGCCAATAAAAACAAAGGAACACTCAAAAAACTGCAAGACAATCTCTCAATGATAAAAGTTTTATCTCGAGATTTAGAGGAATAAAAAAAGTCAAAAGAGAGTATAGAACTTTGCGCTTAGAAATTAAACCATAAATATAATCCAACCGCCTAATTGAATCATAATTAAAAGATTAGTTATTATTCATATTCTTTGTTTAAACAAAATTACCTTTTTAATTAAAAAATCACTTTCATTAAATGCAACAATCAAAGACTGGTCATAGCTGTGAATAAAATTCATTATATGCATTTTTGGAGATCTTGGAGCCATCTGAAAATATAATTCCACAACAGGAGTGAACAAAACAACACCTGGATTTGGGTAAATGATTAAAACTGGAAAAAAATTGTTAAAAAAAATCTCTGTCTTGCAGTCACACTCAAAATAATGTTACAATGAACTAAACCTCCGATCGATAAAAACTTAATCCATACTATAAAAAATATATACTTATATCACTGTCAGAATTACAAAGGATTAAAAATGATAAAGTGAAACCTGATTTGATTTTATTAAAACAAAAAAAGTAAAAAATAATAATAAAACCCACATCACCTACAAACCATACATTCAGCTCATTGGCTTATGATGGTGAGCCAATAATGAGCAACTGATACGTGTTAGATAGTTTGACTAATCTTCCTTGCAGGTTCGCTATGAAAAGAAAAGCATCTGAAACCAATTAATATAATATACAGAGCTCAACAAATGTTTAACAGCTCTGTGGTTCATTGTTTTCAAGTACATTTACTCTATGCAAACCAGCATTAAGGCCCTGTTCACACTGTGTGATTTTAAAATCGCGCGTTTTTCCACGCAATTTTCATATTCGCTACGTCGCGATTTTGCAAAACACCACCAATGGAAATCGCAGAATCGCCAAACGCAAATTGCAAAAAAAGGGTCATGTACCAGCGACATGCTACCGCGACACCGTGCGACATCGCGCGGCAAGATCAAGATGTGAACAGTTCCATTGAAGATGCTACATAGCGCGACATAGCGTGGATTTTGCCACGATTTCACACAAAAATCCACGCAATAAATTCCACAGGGTGAACGGGGCCTAAGGTTCGGGGTTAGACGAGTGTTTTTAAGAGTGGAAAGGAAGATCTGTGAGAGTGGACTTCCTTCCACTAGACGTCCGTCTGGCCACCTCGTTGAGCGCAGCTAGGCCCCGTTCACAATGAGCGATTTGAAAAATCGCGCGATTTTCTGCGCAATTTTCATATTCGTGACGTCGCGGTTTTGCGCGACTTTGCAAAGTACCACCAATGGAAATCGCAAAACGCAAAAAAAGGGTCATGTACCAGCGACATACTACCGCGACGAGCGACATGCAACGCATTGTGAAACATGTCTGCATTGAAGAATTATTAATCCCTTCACCACAAAGATAGAGTATCGATATCCTGGTGACCCTACATCGAGTATAGTCAATATGGTGTTCCACAGGAGAAAGAGGAATTTTGTTTATTCAGAAAACAAATAGGCGTCCAGAACATGCCCTTATAGTTTTAACCCCATGGGGGATAATGCCCGAGGTGCTATCACTATTTAAAACCAACTGGGATTGTGTCTTAATGACATCTTAATGACGCTGCAGAATATGCTGGCGCTTTATAAATAAAGAATAATAATAAAATTTTCCATAGGTTTACATTGAAAGACTTTCATGGTTGCCATCATAAAAATCAAAGACCTGCCATTGCAGCTAATAGGAGCTCCATTCAAAAGTCATGAATTAAGATTTATTGAACGGGTCCCTAAACATACCTTATGATGTGAAAAGCCACTTATCCACGAATCAATATCAGCGCGGCACACTTTAGTCATTTCACCATTTAACATGCCATTTTTGTTCATTTGGATTTTGAGCGGTTGGTACAAATGTGACTTTCATAGTTGTTTTGTTTAAAATTTCAATGATATGATGTCTATATAACTGTAAAATTTCAATGATATGATGTCTATATAACTGTAAAAGTTCAATGATATGATGTCTATATAACTGTAATTAATTGCAATTGACAGGAAGATGTAAGCAGATGTTTCTCCGACTCGCAGGAGAATGCGCACATCACATACACGTACCCATCACCAGTCCATTCCTACTTTACATTTTGGTTTATTGTTTTTATACTGCATGATATCTGTGGTAATTGCTTCATAATTAACAGTGACGGCCACTGAAATAAAAATGAACCCACTGGGTGGGATGACGCTGCAACTGAAGTATCTGGTTATGATGTCATGCGTCATGTACAACAGAGCTTAAAAAAGGAACGGTTGCATGACTCGACCCTGAAAATGAGAACGCCGACATGTTTTACATAAAACATTGGCTTCATTCTCCCCTGCAATAGAGGTACTGTAGATACACGAGTATACCGCTAGATTTTGGTGACAAAAATTTACCTTCAAATTGGAGGGGTCGCTTTATATTCGAGACATCTGCATTGCGTGTAAAAAAAATAAAAACTTGGCTTGCTCATTGATCCAATGTCTCCCTGACTATCGGTGGACGATGCGTTAGATGAGCCTGCCTGCTGGAGCTGGTGGTCAGAAAATGACAACTGCCGGTGTGCTGGCTATTGGTGAATGATTCAATGTGTTGGTCACCTTGCTCCCCCGGCCATCTTATTGCAAGTAAAGAAGACGGGTGGTTGGCTGGCTTCATACTTAGTAACAACTACAAACACTCTACAGCAGAGCAGCCTGGCCTGAGGGGCGCCTGACTGTGTCAAGAGAACCTGGAAGGATTTTAATGGTTTCCCAGTACAGTATACTTTTATAATTTTGCTCCTCGCATTATATTCGAGTCTTGAGTATTCTCTCACTTACATAATAAATCTCTATCCATCGCGTTATATTCGGGTCGTGCTATACTCGAGTATCTACGGTAATTAAGCAAGGACAGTTTTTATTTCTCTTAATTCAACTTCCAATATATGACTAACTAGTCGATAGGCAGCTCCCATGCTGTTGAGTTCTGGAGAGGGAAGCACGTATGAGACGCGGCCTGGATTTCCAAGATTCCTCATAAGTTTTTATAAAAAATAAAACAAAAACTAAAAAAATAATAATATATAAAACAATAAAATAACATAAAACTTATGTTTGATAAAAGGTGCGCTTCATGTGGATTAAAAGGTTCTCTCTTATACATACCACTTTGATCAGTATGCCACAAACAGATAGCATATAGCACTAACATTAACCCTATAACCAGCACACACACCTATACACACACACACAGAAATACAGTTCTACCTCTATGCACCTTACCATAGGCATTACAGTGCATTTAGACCAGTGATAGTGAACTTCAGCACCCCAGATGTTTTGGAACGACATGCCCCATAATCCTTAGACACAATATAGGTTGGCTGAGCAACACAGGACATGCAGTAACAAAAACATCTTGTTTGCCATCACTGTTTTAGCCTGCATGCACTGTATTTGACTGTAAGAGCACTCCCTCTGTTGGTCAGTCTTGGTCCAACACTGAGGCTGATGCAAACCTCCTGAAGGAGCCTATGCAATTTCCGATAGTGACAGCACATTGGCGGATATGTTTGATGCACTGTAAGCTTAGATATACATTCTGGAGCCCTTCCTTTCGCAAAAAAAAATTTGTTTGCAATTCTCCAGAGAAAGTTAACTCAATGTCCACCTGATGGTGCCTTGAAGATCACGTTACTGTTGTGACGGGATCAAGGGTGAGATCTCTAACTATTTAAAGGTGTACAACCCATTGAACCATCCAAACATTCCTACAAGACAGATTCCCTAGATTCATTGTCCATCGTCACTTCCTGAAACAATGTATGAGCCTTTTTATATTTTTTGATACAGAAAAAAGATTGAGATCTACAAAAAGCATAGACAATAGAAGATCACAGTGTTATACTGTAAAACAGTGTTGTAACACGCTGCCCCTGCTAGAAATACACTCACAGGGTTTAAGAAATTTTTAGCACACGTAACGTTACCCCACCTTTGGGTGCTTGTTATTAGAAGCAAAGGGTACTATCTTATGGGAGTATTCCTCCGCCAGACTCCATGCGCCGCCGCTGCCCCCGAGATGAATATCAAGGCTCAGCTCAAGGAAGGATTCAGTCAGGAATCAGGTAAAAATGATGGTGAAATTTATTCCAGAACATAAAATCCGACGCGTTTCGTCAGCCCTAAGGCTAACTTCATCAGGGATTTTTTTTATATTTTTTTATTTTATTAGGAGTAGAACATTTAATAATAACAAAACAAAAAATAAAAAGCGTTTAAAATGAATTACTTTTCATATCCACAAGAACCAATATTGTTACAGAAGCCCATTCAATTAGATAGAATTTTTATCGTCACATAAACAACAGACGGTACAGCCCTGCTTTCCAAATGTACAGAGTCCACTGAAAGGCATATGCAGAGACATATGTATATCAGTGCAGTAAGCTTGTAAGGAGCAACACACACACACGAAACAGCCTGCTAATAACTATAGAATCAAATGTATTTCTTTATAAGGCTTTATAAGATTATAGTCACAAATCTACAGCGTAACACCAAATCTAAAATAAGTGGTATAGACTACACCAAAGCAGACAAAAAAACCCTCTATCAGTAGATGATCTTATTCTTTAGATAATTTAGACCAGACAAGAGACGAGAGCTTTCACCATGTACTTAGGTCCAAAAACGCAATTGTGCTAGCCAGCGAGTTTTTTTGGCCAGGACCTCAAAAAATAAATGTAGAACGTCAATGTAATGATTGCTATACCCAGCACGCAGACCAAAGAAACAGAAAACCCCAAAGATATCCGATCCTCAATATGGCCAGGTAACTTAAAGAGTCAACAAAGCAGAGACAACAGGTAAACCATATAACAGAGCCAATGTCAAGGTCAGGAGTGGTACATGGAAAACCAGAAATAGAGCCGAGGTCTGGGGCAGGAGAGATGCATGTAGTCAAAAAACGAGCCAAAGTCAAAAACCAGATGAACAGAGTGATAGTGGTAAGGGGCCAGAAATAAATCATGGCAGGGCAACAAGCATGGGAACAGAAGTATATTAAATTGGTGAAGGTGGCAGAGGATTGGCACAGTGAGAGGTGGAGCACCAGAATGTGAATGAGTGCATCATTCGATGCCAAACCGGGATGGCATTGCCAGAATGATGCAGGACTAGAGAATCGCCACCAGAATGATGCTGGGTATGATGGATCCATGCCACATGGTAAGGCATGGGTAGTCATAACAGTCACAGGACGACTCAGGAAAAAAGACTCTAAAGCAGAAAGATCTCCAACATATTTCCATTATGAAATATGCCGACATTTACATTTATATGTTATATTTTAACAGGGATGATATACAACACTGAATATTAAACCAGTGTTGGGTCGTCTGTGGCAAACAAACTGCTGGAGAACTGACAAAGTTAATTTCTGCAGCAATCGGGGTACTAGAGGATGGCTACTATAAGCTCACAGGGGACCTGTCAGAGTGAAGTTTTTAAATCATCCTGTTGGAAAAAATATATATATTATGTGCTACTATTAAAAATAAAATGTCTGCTCCTGTTGAGACTTTAGGAAGACCCTTTATGCAAATAAACTCCTTTGATTCAAATGGCATTTTTGTCAAACGCAGTAGTTGGGATGTATGCACAGTTGAACTTGATGGACCTTTGTCTTCTTTTCAACCTACATCACTATGTTCATATGACATGACCCCAGCAAAGGGAGATGAAAGGCCGGAAGTAAATTTGCATAAAAAGCCTCTCTTTCTATTTGTAATAATAATAACAATGAGTCTTTTAGGATAAACACTATACTTTAAAATGGTAAGACTAAGATTTAATAAACTGTAAACTTTTACAAGTCGTAATAGACACTAAACACGAGCTTCGTGTGCAAGATGATGTAAAAACTGAGATAATGACAGATCTGCTCTGAAGGTCTCACGCTCACAAACTATACCCAGACATTTCACGTCAGAGTGAATAAAAAGGGGTACATAGAACACACGCTACACAAAAGCATGAGATTATGTCTAGGCGCTGCTTCGGGTCTCATGCTTTTACACGGTTTTCCAAACCCTGACAAACCTGGCTCAGAATGGTGATTCTTTTTCGGCAATTGTCTTTCATCAGCTATTGCACCATTCACCTTTCTCTGCTGGTCTTCCCAAGTAACTTCTAGCATAAACCAAAAGAAATTAAGACTTGTCAGAAACAGAACATGAAGTATCACATCAAACACAGCCGCACAACACGGAGGGATGCTACCATTGGGAAGGATAAAGTGGGCACCGCACTTGGAGTAGAGTTGGAGGTCATGTAACGTGATACTTTTGACAATGTGTAGTGAATTTTGTAATAAGTCAATAAAAGATTTGGCAGTTTCTAGATGACTGAAAACACAAAATATGTTATTTATCACCAATGCGTCACATTAGTGTGGAAGCTCTTTACCTATACCCTGCTGGAAACCAAAGGAAGTGAACGTCTAGTGCCTACTTTATTCATTTACCATATGTTTTTATACAGATAAGACTAGGATAGCCAATACATTTTCCAAAGTTAACAAGACAACATCTGGGTTTAATTCTCCTAAAATGAATGCTATGTATATATGATTGGCATATCTTATTAATAATGTGAAACTAATGCCTAGAAATTCCACAAGTTGATTTTTAAAAACTAAGTTCAAATGTGATGCTGCTACAATAAGTACTGTCAAAGATAAAAGAAAATACATAGGTCTCCTACAATGCATACCCCACTCGGGCGTAGAAGAATACCTGCCAAATTCCCACACCCAAAACGACCTCTCACACCCAATACGATCTCTCACACAAAATAAAAATGCCAGCACAAGAATATTAATTTATTCATCGGCATCCATGTTACCATCAGAGATAGGCAAACTTGAGAAGCGCCTAAAAGAAATTTGAAGATAATGAACAATATATGTGGTTTTATCGTGACCCAACTGGTGAATGCTGCCGGTAGCTAGTGGAGTCTCGCAATATCCTATCAGTGTTGCAACAAAAATAACAAAGAACTTTACAGTGTCACTCCCACTAGCACAAAAAGTACATACTAAATGTTGGATCATTTTAGTATAATTCAAAATGTGTGATACAGAATTGTGCAACTAAATTGCCCTGGTGCTCCGTAGAATAAAACCCAAGGAAAAAATACTTCTATTCCACTTCAAGTTTGCAATGAGTCAACTGGTCTACAGGAAGCGGTTTAGCCACCAAGTATAGTTGATGTGTTGTTGTATGAAGAGCTTCTACAAAAGCAAGGCGTCCCCCTGTGGTAGGTTGCCTGTACTTTGCCTAATTATAAATCTGGCTCTGCCCACTTGCTGCGTACTGCCCAGCCATCCACTGTAACAGTGTGGGGTGCCTTCACTCCCCACCTTCCTGATACCTACGCCTGCTGCTCACATAGCAGTGAACCAGGACCGATGATTACGAAATTGAAGTGACATAAACGTATTTTTTCCTTTTTTTTGTTTTCTACGGAGCACCAGGAAACTTTAGTTGCACAAGACTGTATCACAATTCTTGAATTGTACTAAAATTATCTATCATTTAATATGCACATTTTGCGCTGGTGGGAGTGACACTGGATTTGTTTAAACTTGAGAAGTTTGCGGAAATCATTTACGCACAAACTCGTATTTTCGGCGGTCTCAAATTAAATTTCAGTGTTTTTTTGGAGCTGAATATGATAAAAGGATGAAGCAAAAAATGAGGTCAACGGATAAGAATGTGAAAAAAAAACTCAAGCTGGAAATTTGTACAAGCTAGTTGTTTCAGTACAGATTTTGCATTTTGGATGCTAATGCTCCACAACGGCTTCGTAAATAAATAAATCTCAGCTACGGACACATCAATTCTAATTTCTATTTGCTAGCTATGCCAATAATCATAATTTAATTCCACTAGGAAATAAAATAATTAACTCTGGCTAATAACACATTTTTAATGTTTGATAAACACGGGTCTGAGGGATTCAAACCTTTATTGGAGACGGTATGTTGGAAAGCTAATAATTACTATTTTGGGCATAAATTTAATTCAGCAAGATTTAATTAAAGCACTTTTCAACTGAAATCACTCGCTTAGTCGAAACGCGTAAAACTTGGGTGTTCACGCTGATATAAAGCAATCTGAATTTGGAATCTGGAATTCATTGAACAATACACTTGATTATAACATCAGGTATACTTTACAGATTTTCTCAAAGTTGCTTTTCCATCCATACCTGGTACACAGGTAGAGGAGAGACACGGCGGTGATGTCTTCTGCCAGGATTTAAAGAGGCTCCTCTACGTTGCAGAGTAGAGACGTTACCCCCATGCTAACCAGTCGATATTGTGTGGTAGGCGAGTATGTGTCGTTGGGCGTCTTACCCACCTACACTTCCTGGAGAGGTATTGAATTTGTGTCTCCATGGTCTTAGAGCAGTGACATTAGCTCAAATCCACCCATTCTATACTTTGTTCCCTCACCTAATATATATTGGATGTGGGTGAGAAGACGCAGTTTACATCTGCCTATTTATTCCTATAATCATCTCATCTTGGTATCGGCCTTGAAAATGGAAAGTGATTTGGGTATTCTGCGAGAAGTACTAAATACCTGATCAAAGCACATACAAGACAAATACGTCAGTTGCCACCGGGTAAGTTGCTTCTTCCATGTGAACTGAAAATCCGACTGCATGATAGCGTCACACATATTCAATTTAATCCCTTTTAAAATATCTATAGGATGAGCAGCACGACAAACAGTAGCGATAAGTAATGTACTCCTAAGCAAATGCCGCTATCGCAATAAGTTATTTTGCAATTTAGGTTAATTTTACCAGATTCGTCTCTCAATGTACCGTTACTGCACAATTTCAAAAGTGACCATCGTCGAAACAGGAAAAAATTGCAAAAAAAAACCACATGTCTTACACACCTCTTACTATTTCTCTTCTGAAGGTACCTTGACATGATTGTAACAGCCTAATCCTCATAATCTCACAATGATGTCACTTACAGGACAGCTACCAGACAACGGCCAGGAGGTATGCCAACACCAACAAACTATATTATAGAATTTATCAACATTGGTCCTTTTCCTGTAATAGGATTTTGCCAGTCTCTACAAATGCAGAAAGGACTTTAATGGCCTTCAGTCCTTACGCCAGGGGTGTGCAACCATTGTCCTCCAACTTTATTGGGGCACTTGAAGCTTGGCCATCCTAATGAGTGGCTGAACATTATGAGAGATGTAGTTTGAAAACATCTGCAGGGCCACGGTTGAGCACCCTGCACTACATTGTGTGTATTTACACTATGGCATATGTATTTGGTCATGAGGAAGCTCTAGTGAGATTGTAATGAGAATGTAGGGATGGGATGAGCCAGCATTGATTCAGTCTGATGGCCAAAGAAGAGTTACGATGCTGATTTGAATACAATGTATTGGGAATTATAGACTTGGGCACTTGGGAATTCTAGTTAATGTAGAATAATGCGCATTTCTGGAGATACTCATCACTCGTGTTTGTTAATAATGTGAACACGAGTTGAAGTGAGAGTTGAACAACAAGAAGTGGGATTATTACTGACAAGGGTCAAGCAGATACAAGGAACAAAGGAGATGAGGGGAAATGAGATCAGGGTTAGCAGTACGTAACAGGAAGTGGGCTAAAAAAAGAGCAATGGATCTAAAATTGAGAACGAATAACCAACAAAGACAGTAAGGTAGCTGAACAAATGAGGAGAATGTATTAGGGTAAGGTCACAAGTGAGAAAAAGTCAAGATGGTGCGTGGAGATCCTCAAAGAAGGGCAACGAAGAAAGGTAAAATGACTTTATTAACGAGAAAATGGACCGGTCTACAAGGTGTATCGCTTCCTAAGAAACACCAATGCATACCGCTTGTAATGAATTAAATATAGGAATATGTGGACATGGTGGGATGGAGGCTGGAAATATGGAGTTGAACGGATTATTACTTTAGGATCATGTGACCTTGGACAGTTCACATGGCAAGGAAAAGAAAATAAGGAAAGTTGAAAAACACTATCGTCCATAAATACACAATGATCCAACATGACTTAACTCGCCCTATAAAACTCTCCCCTTATCTTCAGGCCTTCAAGAAATCTCTCAAAACCCATCTCTTCAGATTAGTTTACCACATCACTGATGCAACTCATCCCATGATTGGAGCCCCACCATTCCTGAACCACTGGCACCAATGATCCTGACGTCCAATAAAACTCAGACCATCTTACTCAACCCCAATCCCTCTAGACTGTAAGTTCCTATGAGCAGGGCCCTCTACACCTCTTGTTTCCATCCTATGTCTGCTTATCTGTATTTCGCTCCCTTTGGTTATTGTGAAGCGCTGCGGAAACTGTTGGCGCTATATAAATGATGATAATAATAACATACACTCCCAGTGTTGCTTGCTGGCTTACAATAAGGTATTTATATTGAGAAAATCACCTACAAAAACCCAGTTTAAATTGTGACTTTGGTAATCTGTGCTGGTCAAGTTAAGGAACAGGAGAAAATCGTAGCTTTTCTGTCCTGAACTTCTCAAAAGTGCTGGAACCATTATCCTGACATGCTGAAGTATCACATTGTTATTAATTCATACAGTGAAATGTTTAAGACATAAATAAATGATTACATGGGTTTTAAGTAACGTTGTCCCTGTCTAGCCTGGTTCAAGTGTTACAGGTATAATACCACACATCTGTAACTCCACATTCATTATATGGCAGCAATCCTTTTACTGCATAAAAGGCACCGCCGGAAACGCAGAGATTCCTCCAGCGCGTAAACATATGGTCAGGGATCGGGGCTGTCATTGTGTGCAGGGGGTTGGGTGTGAGCCCAGGATGCAGTGATAGAGGAGATTAGACAGGTTACAGGGCAGCAGAGTTTATCAAGCAAAGTAACAGACAGGAGATATGAACCAAACAATGGCAAAAGTATAACAAACAGGAACCAACACAATGGAGGAGACTGGGCAAGATGGCAACAGACTAGAGATGGGAGGAGATGCAGGAAGAAAGGGTTTAGAGTCACCTAACGGTACATACTCACCACCCAGGACATACTTGAAAACGAGAGAAATCTCAATGTATCCTTCCTGGTAAAATACTTTCTCAAAAAAAAAACCAACAAAAAAAACCAGGAGGGCTGAGAATAGTGAGAGTGGGAGAACTGGATATAGGAGAAGCTAGGAGGGTTGGAAGGCACAGGGAACATGAAGATGAGCATAGACTAGAAGCGGCTAGAGAAGCAAGGACACATAGGAGGAAACTGACAGTACATTAGGAATGGCAGACACTGAATAAACAATACATATAACAGAAATATCAGAATATGGTCTCAGGCAATAGAGTGGTCTATATCCGAAGCAGGGGTCTTATGCAACTGGCAATCAGGATAGTCAAGTCCGAGCAAGGGGTCTGGTACACGGGATATCAAGATAACGGGGTACAGGGAGCAAAGGAGGGTACCGGAAATGTGGTAGTAATGTCCAGAATAGTCAACAGAGGATACTAGGAAGTCTTTGGAAATCAGGTGGTTTCAGGAAAGCAGGTCTGCACAGGACACGCTCGGAAGCGTAGCAAGGAGGACGTAGCTTCCTCTTAAGGAGTCCTCATTAGGCAGGATGGAGTTCAGGTGAGGCTTCAGGGCTTGTATGCAAATTCAAGTGGTAAGTCCTGGAACCTGCATGTTTCATGCAGGACGTGGAATATATGAGGTATCAAAGGGGGCGCCAG
The DNA here is from genome assembly GCA_009667805.1 of Leptobrachium leishanense. Classification (NCBI taxonomy): domain Eukaryota; kingdom Metazoa; phylum Chordata; class Amphibia; order Anura; family Megophryidae; genus Leptobrachium; species Leptobrachium leishanense. The sequence goes on along the minus strand of CM019067.1, from coordinate 49,547,579 downwards.
GGGGTCAGAGCTTCCAGGACCTGACACATACACAGTGTTAGGATCAGTACCGGCCTTGCAGGTATGAGTCAGGTATGCAGTGATATGTATGTACGCACACACTTGAGGGAAAGGGTGGAGGCAGACGCAGGAGAGCCAGCAAGCTATGATGATAAGCAGGGCTTGAAGAGGGCTGACCAGGCTGAATGTTGGGAGAGGTTACCAGGAGGCTTGGAGTACAGTGGGGTCTGTAGACACAACGAGGAATGTGGGAGGGATACGTGGGTCTTCACAATGGAGTATTTGAGAGGGTACTAGGAACTTGAAGACACTGAGGGATCTACGGGAGGTAGGAGGGGGGACAACACAGCTGAAGGGGAATCTAAGTGCAGTACCAAGGGTTGATCAGGTAGCTTGCTCAGTAGTTCATTATCCGGGGTCCAGGCACATGGTGGAAGCAAGTAACAGGAGCAGGTATGTATGGGACTTTAGGATTAAGGCGTACTTCCTGACTGATGACAAGGTAGTGGCCACCAATACTCACAAATGGAGGTTTGGTATCGGACGTTGTTGTAGGTGAAAATTTGGGATCTAGTGATCACCAGTCAGTATGGTTTAATATAAGAACAGGGATGGAGCCGCACCACACAAAAACAAAAGTTTTAGACTTTAAAAAAACAGATTTTTCTAAAATGAGATTTTGTGTGAAGGAGTCATTATCAGACTGGAGGAGTTTAAAGGGAGTCCAGGAGAAATGGGATTATTTAATGGAAGCATTATTGAAGGCCACAGGCAATTGCATTCGACTTGTTAGCAAAAACAAAAAAGGGAAGAAACCACTGTGGTACTCTGCAGAAGTGGCCAAAATAGTGAAGAACAAAAAGACAGCATTCAATAATTATAAAACAACTCAGAGTGAAGAAGATAGGGAAACCTATAAGATTAGGCAGAAAGAGGCAAAGCAATTTATAAGGGCTTCCAAAGCACACGCAGAAGAGAAAATAGCTCAGTCAGTAAAAAAGGGGGACAAAACATTTTTTAGATACATAAACGAGAAAAGAAAAGTAAAACAAGGATTAGTTAGATTAAAAACAAAGGAAGGAAGGTATGTAGAAGAGGATAAAAGTCTCGCTGACTGCCTCAATGAATATTTTTGTTCAGTCTTTGCAGAAGAAAAGGAAGGAAAGGGACCTCAGTTAGGAGGAAACACAAATGAGACAATTACATATCAGTTTACAGAGGAGGAGGTTCTACAGCAGCTGTCTAAAGTAAAGACAAAGAAGTCAATGGGGCCTGATGGGATCCACCCTAAATTATTAAAAGAGCTCAGGGGGTGTAGTCCTTTATTCAGGTCTGGTCATGTGGTGTGTGGTGTTTATTAACTGATTGTGTTCTGGAATTCCTGTGCTGGAACTGAGCAGCAAATGATGAGTGCTGCCTAATATATATTTATTTTGTGCCTGGTTCAGTCAGCGGCGGGGAGCCTGACACACAGTTACGTAAGAGAAACTGTATAACAAAGCAGGAAAATATTAAAATCTAAACACGCCGTTTCATGGTATTTCTGTGATTCAGAATCTATGTACATCAATTGATAGCTATTCACCTTATCAACCAATATCTATCAATCCATTTGCCTCTCTGGCTATATCTAATATTTCTATGTGACTATCTAATTATTTCCTATATCTACCTATCGAAAAACATGCAGAAGTGAGATATAAACATAGGAATGGAAATCGAAGATTTCTCCTATGAAGAAAAACCAAGAAAAATGAAATTACTCTGAAATGGCAGCTGTACATATTCCAAGAGGGAAAATTATATAATTATATGAAGCCACTCTGGACACCCTGTTCTTTTCACATAAGACCCATTAAAGCACTCGTGTCTCTTGCTGGCTCTGTGTAAACGGTATAGTTGTGGATAGGGGGGAATAAATAAAGTCCCAATACAGAATAACGATATTACCAAACACACTGCAAGGTCTCAACACCATCACTCTGGGTCCTTAAGTGTAGGAGACATGCAGAAACCCATGCCCATGGGCATTACACTGAAGAAGGGTTCCATACCCGAAATGTTTGTATTTGATGCTCATCCTATGCATTAAACACAGGTGATATTAGTGCACTTTATTTGAGAACCACAGCGCTGTCTCTACTCTTTCTACATGGCTCTGTGCATCAAGTTACATTCTGGAGCTTGATGTGCCCCTTGATGGTACTGAAGCTGATGGAGCAACACGTGAGTGATGAAGGACCAGTTAGGAGCGGCAGGGAGGTTAGTAAAAACTATGTCCAGAAGACCATGAAAACTCTAGTTTTTGGAGTCTTTCAGATTTCAAAATTCCAGATACAATCGCTTTACCGGTACTATCGATGTTATGGTTACTGTAACGCCATGTGATACAGTGTCTGCTTTGATGTTGCAATAATAGCACGCAAATCTTTTAAAGAGACCCATCAGAGCAGCTGCTTATTTGATATATATATATTTTCACAGTGTTCAATACTGAATTATAATAACAATAAGATACAGAGTTTTGCTTCCTCGCAGTTGCATAACCCAGCACTAACGCTACTGGATTTAGCTGCTGGGCAAGAAGAATTACACCTAATTTCCGGAGGGACAGGAGCCATTAACACACTCTACAACCTAAGGACCAATCCTAGGTTTTATATGGTTTGAGGGTGATACAGATGAAGCACTAGTAGATTAGAATTCTTGGCAAAACGTGACACACACAATGTTGCAACATATATTACTCAACTACAAATTTGCAAAATAATCTGTCATAAAACGCTACCAAAAGTGTGTTACCAATGCCATTACAGTTGAAGAACTAGGCATTTAATCCCTCACACTTCCAGCAGTGACAAGCACCACTAGTGTCATTCCCTTGGGTGTTCATAGGACTCCATGGAATGTCATCGCATGGGCAGAATCTCATGTTGGAAAGACACCGAGGACCCTCTGTGCCAATAGCAGGAGAAGACCATAAAAGGCTGATATTCTCCCACTTCCCAAACAATTTGATGTCCTTTCTGATGCTTTTCTTGTTCTTGTTTTCACGTTGTAAAGAAGTTTTGTCAACGTAGATTTAGAAAGCAACATGGAATTCCTCGTTCTCCTGAAACACCCAATACTTTTGCCTGTCCATAGAAAGTATAAGACACCAGAAAGCATCAGCTCTCGTGGGCTCTGTTGAAGTGTCCGTTTACTGGAGGCCTTACACACTAAGGTGCCAGAAACGCTCCAGTCTACTGGCTTTTATCAAGCTCAAGCTGGTAATGCCAAAGAGTGATGCAAGCTACCACCCAATTTAGAATGCCAAGCAGGATGTTTCTATGTCGAGGAGGTCTAGAAAAAATTACTGAGCCTCTCACGACCACAAAAATTACAATTATCCAGAAGACCTACATACAGTAGAATGACGATCAGGAACCATGGATTATTAGAACTACTGGCACAATCTGGGTTAGATCGCTCAGATTGACCCACATACTCTAATGTTGGCGAATTGCCTGCACATACGGTGCCTGTTCGAGGGCAGTGAAATCCCCATAGAGAAGCAATGCTTCGTCTATTCAGAGAACAAAAACCAGCAGTGAAAAGTTGCCGAATTGCCCTGCTGTTCGATGGTTTCATTCGACAGGTTTATCCAGGCGAATCCCATAGGCTTCAATATTAAAAATATTCCCGTTTTAATTCAATATCTAATAAACCGTTGGTTATAAAATTCTGCAGTAAAAAGTCTCATTTACAGATTTTTTAAGGATCTTTTAGGCATTTTTCGGGATTTTTTTGCGAATATTTTTTCCCGTTTTCTTTAATCGTTTTTTTTTTTCTGTAACAGCCCTTTTTATTATCATTCATTGGATCTTATATGTAAATTTCAGACATTTTCGTTCTGTAGTTTCTTTGCAAACAGCGTTTCACTTTTCAAACATTCAAGCGTACTGTTTTTTTTTTCACTCCATTCGTCTGCGCTGTCGGGTTTTTCCGGCGGCTGCTCTGCGCTGTGATCGGCGGCTGCTCGTGTTTCTCCGGCGTGTTCGGCGCGGTTAATCCAGATGCTTTTGCGGGTTACGGCATGCATTCGCCTGGATTTGCGGTGAGTTGTCGGCAGGTTTGCGGCGGCTTTTCCCTGCACTACGACGGCCCTGTGGTGCGCAGGGTCGCCAAAATGGGATCGCCAAATCGCACCGAGTTGAAAAGAACGAAAAGTCACCGAACGTGCGGTGACGTTTCGATTCTCTTTGAATAACCCTGACAGTTTATTAATCGTTATGTTCTTTATATACAGTGTAGCGGACATACACCAGGTGCTATTATTGCTTTATTTGTTTCATATTCTGTTTTTCCTATTCTTGCAAACACCAACAATCCACGTGGAATATAGGTCACAGGAGTTCATGCTTATTAATACATTTACTATTTAATTAACGTTAGTAAAGTTATGCTACTTAGCTTAGAAGAATTATCCACTAAACCATAAATTATTGAGAATTGATCGGGTAAATGCAAGTTATACTGATTTTACACAATTCCCACTTTAATGGAGAATCCTCCGGCTACTTTCTGTACACAATACTTCACCAAAACAGAATAGAGAAAATAAAAAATATATATATTTGTGCTTTTATTACAGAACTCGTCCCTATATCATGTATTAGCGTCTGTTGAGAGCAGGCAAGGATAAAATGCAAATACAAGGAGCACATGAGTAACCCCCCCTACATCCCTACAGTATCTGAGACAGATCAATGCCCTGTATCTGATAAAGCGGCGGTGTGGCGCCCTCTCATGGCACATTTATAGAAGTACAGTGAGAAAATAAATTCCTTTTGCTATAGTCTATATCCGTGTCAGCGAGCCTTGGCACACCAGGGGTGCGATCATGTGCCTCTACGTGATTAGCGAATGCAAATTTTTCCCCTTAGCATTTTCCCAGTGGATTACGGGGCAGGCGCTGAGTCCAGCAGGTCGGCGGAGGGAGACTGGGGACTTTTTTTCCCCCAGTCTCTCTGCTCCCGGTAGCCAGAAGCGGCGGACTGGACGCTGACGCTGTTCTCGCCGACGGATGAGAGGTGAGTATTTGATATTTTTTTGGTGGTGGTTGTGGGGGGGTTACAGCTGCAGCCGATTCGGCGGCAAATCTGAGCTGATAAAATTTTTTAGTTAGCGACGGCTGTTTGTAATTAACATTAGGACTATGTGACCCTAACGCTAATTACGCTCTGCTTACTCTTTGCGCTCACCATGTTAAGCATAGGAAGCGCAAATTATAGTAAGATGGCACTAGAAAGCGCTAATACCGATTCGCTAACGGGTTTTTTAATCCGTTAGCGATCGGGAGGTAACACAGGCGTAAAGCTATCACCTCAATTGACTTAGCGCTAACACTCATTTTTGTGAGCGCCAACGCTAGTGTTAAGGGGGTGATAAAGCCCCAGATGTTTCTAGACTACTTGTCCCATGATGCTCGGCTACCCAAAAACTGTGACTAAGCATCATGGGACATGTAGTTCCAAAATAAAAGGAGTGCTAAGGTTTTGCCATCAAGCTCTATACACTCGGGAACAAACTAGACCCAGAATAGGAAGAATCCCAGAAAATCTCCATATCTGACACAAAACTGCGATGTTTAAGTAGAACCACTTTACAGGACAAAGAATTAATCCCCCCCCCACACACACCTTTTCTGCTGTATTAGGACATAGGACTTTATTTCATTTTCCATCTTTTTACTTTTGATTAATAAATAAATAAATAAATAAAACCACCTCAAAATACATTGATCTGGAAAACATTCCTGTGAATTTTTGGAACTATTAAGGCCGGGGGTTAGACGAGCGTTTTTGAGGGCGGAAGGAACGTATGTGAGAGGGGACGTTCCTTCCACTCTGACGCCCGTCTGGACACCTCGCTGAGTGCAGTTAGTGCGTTCAGCGCTGCAAGGCTCAATTCCCCCTATGGAGGATCACACTTTGCAGCCTCGAACGCACATCATACAGGGTTATCCAAAGAGATTCGAAAAGTCACCGCACGTTCGGTGACTTTTCGTTCTCTTCAATTCGGTTCCTTTTGCCGATTGCATTTCGGTGACCCTGCGGTGTATTCAGCAAACACCACAGGGTCCCCGAATTGCAGGGAAAAGCTGCCGAAAACCTGACGAAAACTAACCGAATGCAAGCTGAAAACAAGCAAAAACATCTGGATTAACCTTTGAAAAAGCCGAACAGGAGCCGAACAGGAGCCGAAAAGGAGCCGAATCACACAGAGCCGAAGCAGCTGTGACGTAGAGGAAGCAGTGAATAAATTAGAAAAACCATTTGTATGAATCTGGGAAAAAGAAACGCTGTTTGCAAAGAAACTACTGAGCGAAAATGTCTGAAATTTTCACAGGAGGTCCAGGGAATGATAATAAAGAGGGCTGTTACAAAAAAAATAAGCAAACTGAAAAAAAATAAAATAAAAAAATCGGACTTTTAATAAAAAAAAAAAAAATCAGAAAAATGCTTAAAGTATCCTAAAAAATCTATAAATAAAGAGACTTTTTGCTGCAGAATTTTATAATGAACGGTTTATTAGATATTGAATTAAAACGGGAATATTTTTAACATTGAAGCCTATGGGATTCTCCTGAATAAATTTGCCGAATGAAACCACCGAATGGCAGGGCATTTCGGGAACCTTTCACTGCTGGTTTGTGTTCTCTGAATAGCCGAAGCAGTGCTTCTCTATGGAGATTTCACTGCCCTCGAACAGGGACCGAACAGGCACCGTATGTGCAGGCAATTCGCCAGTATTTGGCGAATTGCCTGCTCTCTGGATAGCCGAATGGCCAGGTTTTTTTCTGGCCAGGTGATTTTCAGCGTTCGGTTACCTTTCTCAAGCAATTCGGATCTCTTTGGATAACCCTGATAGTGTTTCGACGGGGAGGCTTTCAGAACGTCTGCAGCACGCCCGCTGTAGCGCACGCAATTCGTGTGTGTGCTACAGCGTGTGGCCGGCCCCGTTGAAGCGTCACAACGTTACGACGGATGCTGGGAGGCATGTCAGTACGGGCGCACGTAGTGCGCTCGTCTGACCCTGGCCTTATAGCTCATTCAGGCAGTTTTGGGCTGATCTAGACATATTCCGCTTTAGCATTCAGCCATTCATTATATCATGTCCCCAATTTAATAAATTATGGGGTTATTAAATCTAAGGCTGGGGTCAGACTAACGCATTTTTAACGTGCGTTTAGGCGCACTTAATCACGGCCGCAGTAGCAGCAAATGACGGGCAATGACGGCCAATATACGAAGTTGCGGCCGCGCAACACAAGCGGCAAACAAACACATTTTTTCGAGAATGCAGAACCGCTAGTACTGACGTACAGAGTGCGCTGTGCCCGAACAGTGGCGTGTGTGCGTGATTAGGAGACGTCAGACGTTGCTCATGTCCGGCCAACATAACATCCAGACACACAAAGTTTCCTGGTTTGGATCCGTAACAAATCACGCACGAAAATGCACACCGTATGACCGCTATCGCGTATTCCGTGAAACAATACATCAATGCGTTCGGACGCACTTTTTGACGGTCGCTGCGAATAATGCGTTCGTTTGACCCTAGCCTAAGAGCTTATGTAGATTTTCCTTCTGGTTGTCCTGATATGTACAGAACGATTTGCTGAATGACCCCCTAAGATTGCTTCTGTAAATGACAGTCAATGAAACTTTCGTACAAAAGGCATTGTTTTGCCAATTAGAACGGTATTAAACAGAAAATCACTTACCTTTGCTGGTGCTATATTACTGTTATACGACAAAACCTACATTTCTCCGACACACCTCCTGCCATTCTCTGTCATGAAAACATGCTAACCCAAGTGTGATAACCTGCACTATTCACATTGTACCATGATTAAAATAATAATAGCTTTATATAATATAGAATTGCCTTTATTCTTTTTATACTATTATACCGTTGTAACACTATGGGCACTATTCCCTATCGAATGCTAACTGTAGCGTTCGGGTGAGTAAGGGTTAACGCCAGGATAAGTGACTTTAATGCCCTGCCCCCCATTACCGTCCTAAAGCTAAACCCCTGAGAAACCAGTTTGAGCATCAGTGATTCTGCGACGTTACTGTACTTTGCGAATCCTATACTTAACATGGGGAGTGCAATCAGTAATTAGCGTTTCGACGAATTACAAAGTCCGGGAGCTAATTACTGCACCGATGCGCAAAACCGAAACTGTAGCGACAACTAAAAGCTGGTGCTAACTGATTCCACTTTTGTAGAATCCGTTAACACCAGCTAAACCCCCCCAATAAATCCGATACGCACCTCTCATCCCGATCTGCTGCTTCTGGCCACCGGGAGCAGAGTGAAACTGGGGACAATAAGTCCCCAGTCTCCCTCCGCGATCACTCCGCGGCCCTGTGCGATGTTGCAGAGCTCGGGGCCTGGCAACGCAACTCTCTACGAAATACTATGGACTCCAGGAAGGGATACGCACGGCGGCACAGATGCGCTACCGCTGGAATCCCCCAGGGTAGCGCTGTGCTCCGGGGCCGGCTGCTGAATTAGCACTTGTCACAGAATATGGTGCTAAAATGGGGACACTATAGGGAAGCCTGTAGGCGCAGGTTTTCCCCCGTTAGAGTCCTTATTTTAGCGCCAATAAAGGAATAGGGCCCTATGTGGGCTATACAGCAAGTGCAGGTATTGCATCGGAGACAAATGACAGAATTTCCCATAAGTGAAATGCAAACAGCGACTAGAGAAGCTTCACAACACCAGCATTTACTAAACACCTCCCTATATATCATTTCATACTTTATCCGCTTCCTTGCTTTTGTTGGAAGATCAATGAGAAACTCACACTGTTGGGTTGTTTTTTTTACTTCTATGCGCTAACCATACAAACATACCTGCCTTCAGATATAAAGTGCACTATATGCATGCAAAGATCACACGGGAAAGTGCTGCAATTCAGCCCTTCAACATGAAGAAAAGAGGACATGACTCTTAAAGGGATATTAGTGGGATGAAATGGGAGGGAGGAGGAAACAGAGGTGTTAAACATCATCCGCACTCCCCTACCTCTGTTTTAACCCTTTAGTCTAGTTTAAAGACTCCCCTAAATCCAGCGCTGGTCTACCTCTGATCTCTGCAGGGCACAACATGCTTCCAGCTCAGTATGTCATGTGACTACAAGGGGACTGGGCGCTCCAGCCAATCCAGTGGCTCTCCGTACAGGAAGGCTTTGAGGGACATTGGTTGGGGCTGATTCCCAAAGGGCCAAAAGCGCAGGCATATGAACTCACTGATGGGCAGGGCTAAGCCTCTGTATCTGTACAGCTGAATTAGCCATCCGAGCCCCCCTCCTAGGAGGGTCAAGAGGGAGCTGGGAACGCAGATAACATTGAGTGCTCACACAGTGTAGATTGTCCCTTTGAGTATTATAAAGCAAATGCCAAGTTGACGGGTATAGCCTAAAAGAACACCTTTTTGTAGCGGATGGGGTTAATTATAGGTGGCTCTTTGCACTTAACCTAAGGTTTCTCAAAGCTAAGAGAAGACCCTTTCCAATAAAAATACGCAGATATTAACCCCAAATATTGCAACTAATGGAAGTCTCTTGGTAGACAAGAGTACGTGTATGCACAGAGTATATTTGGGTACAAAGCAGTTGTGTGGAACGTTAGTAGGCACAATAATGTTTTGTGCAGTGACATTCCACACATAATTGTCATGTGTGTTCCCTGTTTGAGTGGGTTCTTAGAAGACCACCTACTTTGCCTAATTATAGAGCCATCTATGGGGACATCTGTGTGTTTAACCCCTTCACTGCGTCAAGATAAATATTTCTTGGGCTTCAAAGGCCCCACCCGGTGCCCGATATCGAGATATCTCGATCTGCAGCTCTGCAGTCCAAAAGCAAATTAAATTTGTTTGCTGCAAACAAGTTTCCTTTGCTTTTGGGCTGCAGAAAGTGCCCCCAAAGTTTTAGCCCTGTGGGCATAATGCCCAAGTAGCTAAAACTATGTAAAATCGGCTAACTGAATGTCCTGACATCGGTCCATTGAGCAGCCGAAGCAGGGAACACAAGCTGCACCTGTAAGATGTAAATCAATTTGGCAGTAGATGGCACCATCTACTGGCCAAATATGCTATCACAGTAAGAAATACACTGGGAATATGCCCAAATATTTCTTACTGTACCATTAATTAAAAGTTATTTTTCAAAAAACCACTGGTTCCTTACAATGTTTTTTGTAAAATCCCTTGGTAGTGAAGGGGTTAAGTGCGTTAGTGTACTATTGTGTCTGAATGGCTACGCAGTATCTGAGGAAGTGGTAGCAAGGATCTTTAATGGTCATCTGACAAATATACCCTTTGCGCAACTGCTTCCACTTGTTTTGAGAAACATTTCTTGCCTTCTTTCAACATTACAAATAAAAAATATCACATCCCTCAAAGTCTACATGCCCGTCCTTGCTTACCATTCACCAGTACCACAAAGGTATACCATGCACAGTACGAACAACACAAGGCACACGGCTAAGGTAAGAAATCACTGTAAGCTGAGGAAAGAGGCACATGCAGCACACCAATCTACAGAGAGCTAAGGCTGTCAACCAGATCACCCCAATCAGCTAACTACGCCAGGAACTTGCCTTTTCTTCCATTAACCGGAGGACTTTGCTGCTTCTCCTCATAATCTTTACGACATCGAAAACAGAGAATGAGTATTAATTAGTAAGGCTATGGACAAACAGAACAGGTAAAGACATGGCAGAGAAGAGAAATCATTTGCAAAGGAGGCTTAATTATTAAATTGACTCTGAGACGGGTTGCAAAGGCTCAGAAACTGCTCGAGAAGGAGTCCAAACTCCACTCCGAACAAGCCTTTAACATAAATTTGCGGCCAAAAGTAGGTCTAAATCTAAAAAGCTTGTGTACGTTTTTTTCAGTTGACACATTTCGGGTAAGTACAGCTTCAATTTGACATTCCTGAAATGTTTGAATTCACACACGGTTTTGATTACTACCTGGTTTACTTCTTGGAAGACACCATATTTTTTTGTGGATCGGATTTGGGGTGAATATTCACACTTTCAGTCGTAAGTAAACCTATAAATTCTTATTTATCAATTTAATGTAGGCCTCAGTACTGCATTTTGGACCTCTATACATTAGTAGTACAGAAGATTACCGCAAAAAAGCCAGTAGCGGTTGTAAGCAAAGAGGCACAGTTCTAAATGTGGAGGCATCGGCAGACAATGTGATTGGGTTCCATGGCTATTGCCCAATTTTAGAACCTAGGCTTACTGGAGTGATGCTCTAGCCGGCTGGGTGGAGTAGAGGTAACATCACTGCTCTATAACTATGGAGACACAGGTTCGATCCCGGACAGAGCACCTCTCCAGTAAGTGTCCTTGGGCAAGACACCCAACGGTACATACTCGCCACCCAGGACATACTTGAAAACGGGAGAAATCTCAATGTATCCTTCCTGGTAAAAATACTTTCTCAAAAAAATAAAAAATCATCCCGATGGCCAAAATGAACCCCTTTTTCCCCCAGACGATTTACGTTCATTTATTGGTTCGGGAAATTCAAATGCAGGTTTACGGACATTTCGACTCCCGATACGAATTCAGCTGGAATATCGGCTCTCGCAGGTATACTTTTTATGAAACCATTGATTTTATCGATTCAATTCGAATTTATCGGTATGCTGATCTCTGGAAAAAAATTCAAACGCTAAAAGGTGCCGCTAAATGGATTTTCAGACAAGGTAAATAGCAGCATTTAGACGGAAATATTTTTTGTAAAAATCTGATATTTCTAATACTCATGTTTAAAAGCAACAAATCGGTATGGTGCTGGGCGAAAATAAGCTTTTTTTAGTCATTTTTCTGGCCAGCGGCATATTTTGCATATTGGCTCAAGCCAATTTTTTTCAACTGAATCAGCCGATATTTTGGAACACCCCCATCTTGATGATAGTCAAGCCCCTATTCTATAACCGCACATTAGAAAGGACTACAGTCATTTTAACATGAAGAATTCATCATTTCTTTCATTATAACACAGGCTGTGTCGGGTAAATGTAATCAGATCATGAAGGCAGCTCTACCTATAAGCTACTAAGAAGAGCAAAGTGTGGCTTGCACAGTGGGAGTGAAACGATCAACGGTATACCTTTCTGGTGCTCCACCAAGGGGTCCGCCATCCCTCAATAAACATCAAAATCTAAGAAACGATGGGCTACATGGGTGTATCCGTTTCAAATCTTTATTCAACACAAATCAGGGTAAAAAACATGCAGGGCCCTATTACATTCTTCGCGCATACGTTTGCGCCCGTGCAAAAAACGCATTAACGCGAGGGGCAACACCCTTTGCGCTGAACGTCGTATTACAATGTCAGTGCAACAAACACACGTATACGTCCACCGCGAGTGAACGCTGCGCGAGCTTACTGTACTTCGCGCGTCCTATACTTAACATTGTGAGCGCAAATGCGTTTGTGCGCTGGGACGCGGATGGTATTACAATCTATGCGCAGTTTGTAATGCACAGCCTTTGCGCGCATAATTTTACCAACTCCTAAAAGCTGGTGTTAACGGCAAATTCTATCAACCGAACCCAAATACACCAGCCCAAAAAAAAATACGCAGCAAAGTATAGTTACACATTCTACACATACCAAACCAATAAATTTGAGAGGTTGTGCGTGCATTTTTTATTGATGCAGCATATATGCGCAGATTGACTTTGACAGGTGCAAAAACTTAACGTGAGACAATTGTGGTTCTTAATTCTGATTGGCTGAATCGCGTGAAAAAAACAGTCCGCACACTGATTTCTGCGCGCAACGATGCTGCGCGCGTTATTGCCCGACGGATGAAAAAATACGCGAGGATTGTAATTCCAGCTTTAATTTACGCGCGTTAACGTTTAATGCTGGCGCAAAAATTGCATGTGCGTTTTTGCGTGCAGAATGTAATAGGGCCCGCAATGTTTCAGCATACAGTCTTAATCATGCATGATTAAGGCTGTATGCCGAAACATTGCATGTTTTTTAGCCTGATTGGTGGTGAATAAAGATTTGAAACGGATACACTGGCGTAGCCCATCGTTTCTTGGATTTAAAAGCTTCTAAGTGGAGATGTGAGATTTTCATCCATTATTTCAGCAGACCCAATCAGGGCCGCCATCAGGGCATTACGCCCATTACTGCCGTAAGGGGCCCGGGCCGGTGGGGGCCCGGGCCGCCGGGCCTGGGGGAGGATCCCGGGCCCCCGACGCAGCGGCGTCGCCCTTTAACAGCTCCGGTATCGGACTCGATGAGTCCGAATCCGGAGCTGTGTCCCTGCTGCTGCAGGAGCCGGAGGAGACTGAGACACTGTGTCTCCTCCGGCTCCTGGCAGCTTCACTTCCTGCTGGGCGGGGCCAAGCAGCGTGTGAGGGGCCTCCCAAGCACGTTGCTTTGGCTCCGCCCCTCCACTCAGTGAAGCTGCGCGCGGAGCTGGAGGGACCAGGAAGATCAGAAGAAAAGAAGAGAAGAAAATTAAAGAAAAGATGAAGAAAAGAAGAGCTGAAGAGCAGAAGAAAAGAAGATAGAAGACAGCGAGTGGTGAGCCAGGGCCCAGACCCTAAGACCCAGGGCCCAGACCCCAAGGCCCAGGACCCAGACCCCTAGGCCCAAACCTCTAGGCTCAGACCCAGGACCCAGACCTCTAGGCCCAGACCCCTAGGCCCAGACCCCTAGGCCCAGACCTCTAGGCTCAGACCCAGGGCCCAGACCCAGACCTCTAGGCCCAGGGCCCAGACCCCAAGGCACAGACCCAGGGCCCAGACCCCAAGGCCCAGACCCCAAGACCCAAACCCAGGGCCCAGACCCTAGGGCCCAGGGCCCAGACCCTTAGGCCCAGACCCCTAGGCCCAGACCCCAAGGCCCAGACCCAAGGCCCAGGGCCCAGACCCCAAGACCCAAACCCAGGGCCCAGACCCTATGGCCCAAACCCATGGCCCAGACCCCTAGGCCCAGACCCTTAGGCCCAGACCCTTAGGCCCAGACCCCTAGGCCCAGACCCCAAGGCCCAGACCCTAGGGCCCAGGGTCCAGACCCCTAGGCCCAGGGCCCAGACCCCAAGACCCAAACCCAGGGCCCAGACCCTATGGCCCAGACCCAGGGCAAAGGCCCAGGGCCCAGACCCAGGGTCCAGACCCCTAGGCCCAAACCCATGGCCCAGACCCAGACCCTAGGGCCCAGACCCAGGGCCCAGACCCCCTAGACCCAAACCCAGGGCCCAGACCCCAAGGCCCAGACCCAGGGCCCAGACCCCTAGGCCCAGACCCAGGGCCCAGACCCCTAAGCCCAGACCCCAAGGCCCAGACCCCAAGGCCCAGACACTAGGGCCCAGACCCCAAGGCCCAAACCCAGGGCCCAGACCCCAAGGCCCAGGACCCAGACCCAAGGCCCAGACACTAGGGCCCAGACCCCCTAGGCCCAAACCCAGGGCCCAGACCCCTAGGCCCAAACCAGGACCCAAGGCCCAGACCCTGGGCCCAGACCCCTAGGCCCAAACCCAGGGCCCAGACCCCAAGGCCCAGACCCAGGGCCAGACCCAGGCCCAAACCCAGGGCTCAGACCCTAGGCCCAGGCCCTAAGACCCAGACCCCTAGGCCCAAACCCAGGGCCCAGACCCAAGGCCCAGACCCAGGGCCCAGACCCCTAGGCCCAGACCCCCTAGGCCCAAACCCAGGGCCCAGACCCCAAGGCCAGGCACTAGGGCCCAGACCCCAAGCCCAGACCCCCTAGGCCCAAACCCAGGGCCCTGACCCCTAGGCCCAAACCCAGGACCAAGGCCCAGACCCTGGGCCCAGACCCCCTAGGCCCAGACCCAGGGCCCAGACCCCTAGGCCCAAACCCAGGGCCAGACCCCAAAGCCCAAATACAGACCCAGGGCCCAGACCCTAGGGTCCAGACCCCAAACCCAGGGCCCAGACCCCAAAGCCCAAATACAGACCCAGGGCCCAGACCCCATACCCAGGGCCCAGACCCCAAGGCCCAGACCCAGGGCCCAGACCCCAAGGCCCAGACCCAGGGCTCAGACCCAGGGCCCAGACCCTAGGACCCAGACCCCAGGGACCAGACCCAGAGACCAGGGCCCAGGCTAGACCCCAGGGACCAGACCTCAGGGACCAGACCCCAGGGACCAGACCCCAGGGACCAGACCTCAGGGCCCAGACCCTAGGGCCCAGACCCCAAGGCCCAGACCCTAGGGCCCAGACCCCAAGGCCCAGACCCCAAGGCCCAGACCCTAGGACCCAAGGCCCAGGGACCAGACCCAGAGACCAGGGCCCAGGTTAGACCCCAGGGACCAGACCCCAAGGCCCAGTCCCAGGGACCAGACCCAGGGCCCAGGCCCAGACCCAAAGGCCATCATACACAGCCCGTTTCTGTGAGATTTATTGCTGTGGATTCTGTGATATGTTCAGACACACCGCTCATTACTGTGAGTTTTATTGCTGTGGATACTGTGATAAGCTAATACACACTGCACATTACTGGGAGTTTTATTGCTGTGGTGCTATGTTATGTCTTTTTTTTGAAGGGGGAGAAAAGCTCTTAGAGGTTGAGGGGGGGGCCCTGGGGGGCCCCATCGTGAGGTTTAGTAAGGGGCCCCATCATTTCTGATGGCTGCCCTGGACCCAATGGTTCAATCTCTAACTTCCAAAAATGAAAAGCAAAAATAGTCCCGATACTATAACACCAGGTGACATTATAGCATAAGACGTATTGTGACACATAACCACCATTTACTGTGATCTGGCAGCATGGGTCGGGTACTCTAGATTTACTTTTGAAGGTAGGTTTATTGGGAGTATATTAGGACAACGTTTCTACTCTGAATGAGTCCTTTTCTAGACTTGAAATCTTCTCGTTTTGAGCTGAAACGTTGTCCTAATGTACCTGTCTTTAAGAAGAAAATTTGGAGTGCCCATCTCAATGCAAATATAAAGTCTTGCGGGAGTTGGCTGCTCCAGAGTCATTTGGCACCCAGATTCTGTGATTGGAGGATAGTGCCATTCTAGTTGTGGGTACTGTTTCCAGAAGCCTGGGAGGCTGTAGGCAACTTTCACTTTACCAGGTAACACTACAAGGTTCTACAACAGGGCTGACTATTTGTCTACAAGGCGAGACCAACCTGCCTCCACTTCTGAGCCCTGATCTTCACCGTGGTGAAATTCATCATCTTCGATTGCATGTGCAAAAGCAAAGAAAGTGAGGGGGAAACATAAGACATGAATATGAAAAGGCGGTTCCTTAAAATGAAGAATGAAACCACAAAAACGAACAGTGAAACACAGAAGACAATTTGAAGAGATCTGTAGACAGACATACCGGAGAATGTGTAGGCAGACATCCAATAATGTGTAAGGTAGCGAAGACGGGCTACACAAATTGCATCCTCATAGTAGCATTTTAGGAGGAGAAGAATACAACGATTCGGCACTAATCCTCAATCATATATGATAATCAAAGTAGTATTTTATTATAAGGAGAAGAGTGTGTTTCAGCACTAAGTCTTGGTGCCAAAACGTTGTATCCTCTCCCTAATAAAGAATTAATGTTTGGTGTCAAAACACTATGGGCCATATTACATAGTTGGTGCTAACTTAACCAGAGCTGTTGTAAACTTCCTAGAGCCATTACAGCCTATGGAGGTTTTAAGTTTACAACAGCTCTGGTTAAGTTAGCACCAACATTGTAATACTGCCCTATCTTTCCCCAAATACAATATTTTGAGGATGCAACTTGAATCGCCCATCAATGCCACTTTGTGTCTTTGGTTGGGGACAGAGCTCCAAACACCACTAGTAGCTTATGCTCTGTATGTGTCTGTCTGTATATCGGCAGACAGATAGACAACCCCACGTCTGTAGAGAGACTGTGTTTTTTCACTAGCCATGGTCATGACTAATCCATATAACAGGTACCGTTCAATACTACTCTTTCCTATTACCCTTCAATACTACTCTTTCCTATTACCCTTCAATACTACTCTTTCCTGTTACTCTTCAATACTACTCTTTCCTGTTACCCTTCAATACTACTCTTTCCTGTTACCCTTCAATACTACTCTTTCCTGTTACCCTTCAATACTACTCTTTCCTGTTACCCTTCAACACTACTCTTTCCTGTTACCCTTCAATACTACTCTTTCCTGTTACCCTTCAATACTACTCTTTCCTGTTACCCTTCAATACTACTCTTTCCTGTTACCCTTCAATACTACTCTTTCCTGTTACCCTTCAATACTACTCTTTCCTGTTACCCTTCAACACTACTCTTTCCTGTTACCCTTCAATACTACTCTTTCCTTTTACCCTTCAATACTACTCTTTCCTGTTACCCTTCAATACTACTCTTTCCTGTTACCCTTCAATACTACTCTTTCCTGTTACCCTTCAATACTACTATTTCCTATTACCCTTCAATACTACTCTTTCCTGTTACCCTTCAATACTACTCTTTCCTGTTACCCTTCAATACTACTCTTTCCTATTACCCTTCAATACTACTCTTTCCTGTTACCCTTACTCTTAACTTTCTCAATGCACATTAAGATAAACCAACAAGTAGGATGTGTGACATCAGAGCAAGTCTCCATATCAAAATCTTGTATTTCAGCACCGATAGAGTATTAACATGCTTTCTGTATCAAACTACCTTGATTGATCATTTCAGGAACGTACAAACAAAAGATGCATTTATGGTCTCTGAAGCAGTTAATTGAATTGGACATAGCAAATAGATAAATCCACATCGGTTTCGCCACAAGCAGATATGTCATCAGGTAAACGTACATTGAAATTTATCATACTCTGCAAAATTAATTTATTAAAATGGATCAGCTTTTAGCTTTCTGCTTTCTTCATCATAATGGGAAAACAAACTAGTTGTAGAGCATTGATGTCATCCAACAGTCATCTCATCTACAAATGGGTTTACAGTCATGTCATCTACAAATGGGTTTAGGACACCGAACTGAAACAAAAATGTACAGTCTCTTATGTGCTGAAATGTCAAGTCATTAAATTAATTTGGTAAGATTTGCTTTACCTTTGGGACTGTAGTTCCAAACCATGAACTAATTTAACTAAAACCCTTCCGCTTAAAGATACTCTAGGGTTTAAACAAAAGGAGTTACCTTGCATCACGCCGCACTCCCTCTTACAACAGTTTAAGTGAGGTATAAACTCACGTTCACTCTAGTGCCTGGCTCCCTCGCTGCTGGTCCAGAAGTGACAAGCTGTGGCTTCCGTTGAAGCCGCAGCTGTCACCTGACCTCGGGAAGGCTGAACACCGAGTAAGCATTCAGTCAATCCATTGGCACTTAATGCAAGCAAATCAAGAGCCATTGGGTATAGGCAGTGATGAAGAGTTGATCATTCATGTCCTCCCAGGAAATCAGATAAGCAGACTGATAAGTACTTGCTGATCTGAGCTTTCTGGGCCGAGCCAAGACCCTAAAATTGGAGGTCTGAAACAGACCTCTGGGGTCCCTCTCAGATGGGGGGAGAGCACACTCAGATCCTTCTGACCAAATTGCAGAGTGCATAGTGTCCCTTCCAGTAGACATGAATTCACTAGAGTAATAAGTACGAGTTTTCACTACAAGTCAAAAAGATGAGAAATACGGAACACACACATAAAACCAGATTACTAAAAATTATATATAATATCACACCCTGAACAGTCTAGGACATATCTGAAGTGCAATCCCATTCCCTTCCTATACAAAAAAAAAACAACAAAAAACACACAAACACACACACAAACCATAAACCTGGAATTCAGAAAATAAACTTCTCAGAATTATTGTGTCTTCTTTCTGAATAGAGATCAACCATGGTGTCAATTTCTCAGAGCCATTAAAGACTATGGCGTTGGTAAGTTTACGATGACTTATCGCTGCTCATTAAGTTCACGACCTAGAGCATAAGGCATTTAGGCTTTACCTATGGCTTTTCTGTACCTTCTTTGGTTGTGTAGTTTGATTGGTATATGGAAGTATCACTACCCTGCTGTCTGCCTATATACGATCATAGGAGATAGGATAAGTGATGCTTATTATATCTGGATACATTGTTATTGGAGACCTATCCTATAAATCTGGAATTATGGTACATATGTAATACTAACCACACTGGCGACCAGCTACCATTATAATTATTAGCCAATATACCTTACGCTCTATGGAGGGTTGTGAACTTATTGAGCAGCTATATGTCAGTAGTGTTTTATTTTCCTCGATAGGTTTTGTCTAGAGTTTATATTTAATCCAATAAAGTTTGTTGTGAATATTGAATGTTCCCATTTGGTAACCGCAGCGTTCCCTCCTTTGCTGTATACTTGAATTACTAACAGGGTTATTCAGAGAGAGGTGAAAAGCAGGAGAATGATTGGAGAATAGAAAATTCTAGGTCAAAATAGCCGATTTGGAAAGTGAGATGAATGGGAGAATTTTTCTGGTTTGGCTATTTTGACCTAGAATTTTCCATTCTCCAGTCATTCTCCTGCTTTTCACCGCTCTCTGAATAACCCTGTAAGGGTTCAATCCCTCCCTTTATTGGGATCTCATGGGTCGCTGTTCCCCCCTTTCTTAAAGTTAAACACACAGAACAGTAGGTGAGAGGACCCTGCTCGAGAGCTTACAATCTAAGAGTTGAGGGGTGACACACTAGGTGAGGGTAAAAGCAGCCACTGGGAAATGTGGCAGGTTGACCTTGATGGACATATTTCCACCTATATTACTTCATACTTTATTACTAGTAAGGCTGGGGTCAGACGAGCATTTTGCAGAGCTGAAGGAAACGTCTGTGAGAGTGGACGTTCCTTCCACTCTGACGCCCGTCTGGCCAACTCACTGAGCGCAGTTAGTGCGCTCAGCGCTGCAAGGCTCAATCCTCCTATGGAGGATCGTGCTTTGCGGTCCCGTCGAACGGGCATCGTAGCACTTCAACGGGGAGGCTTTCAGCAGAGCTGCAGCACAGCAAAGCGTGCACGCGCTACAGCGTGTGGCGGACCCGTCAAAGCATCACAACGATGCGACAGACGCCGGGAGGCACGTCAGTACGGGCGCACATAGTGCGCTCTTCTGACCCCCGCCTAAGAGAAGGCTATATATAGGGATTCATTATGTAGTGGGGGATATTGACAGGGAGACAGTTTGGGGGAGTAATATATGAGTGGAATAAAAAGGAACAAAAAGTAGACTCTTGCTACAAAGATTTACAACAAACTACATTTGCTTACAAACAAAGGTAATTAAACACACCACCCCATACAAATAACCTCAGCATCCACATTCCACACATGTATAAACACTGCTTGCGTAGCATACACCAAAGTACAAAATCAGGAGATGACCCGATCTATAAGCAAAAACAGATACTCATTTACAACGGAAATCACGTGCTCTCCAGTCATTGTCTCATAAACTACAATGACCAAGGGTCGGAAAATTGTGATGAATTCAAGATGGCCACTGATAGTACTAATATATATATATATATATAAGTGGTAAACGCGGCTGCAGTGTCGGTAGTTTGACTTGTTCAAATTGATATTAACCTGCCAGGAATACTGTTTTTAGGAAAATTCCGGAAAGAAAATGTTTTTCGGGTGTTCTATCCAAATTAGATAGGAACACACGTATGATATCCGTATACTGCACATGCTCTTGCAAGGATACAAAGAACACACATGGAATAGATGCAAGCTGTCAAAATGCCCTCTGCCCCCGGGGGGGAAAAAAAAAGTGAATTTTAGCACTGCACACAAACTCTACAAAGAGACCATCTGCAGCACACACAGCATCAACAACAAAAGCAAGACTGCAACTGATATCTTACATTTTAACGATAAGCTGCATAAAATTCAATAATTCACTTACTAGCCAGGAGTGACGAGCCAAGGGCCGACCAAAGAATGACATCTGCATTACAGTGCGAACATGACGCGTCTCATTTCAGTGGATCATGTCATTTGGGTCAGAATGGCCCAAGAACGTGTGTGTTCCGAACCAACGCAACCGTGTTTATAGTAAACCTAAATTGTTCTCTGGTTGGCACATTGCCAGTTAGTGTGCTAGCCAACCATAGGCCAAGAGTGGGGTGCGATCGGCTTATGTAGAGACCGTCTGGCACGTCATTCTAGCTTTGAGATGTTCCTTTAAATATCACCCAATTAACTCCTAAATGATGTCCGGACACAAATCGATTAATACTCGCTCAACTAATTAAGATAAAAAACTTGGCCAATAAATGTTAAATAGAAATCATTGGCATTGTGATTGCAGAGGATTCAGTGTAGGATGAGGATTGTACACACAGGTTGAGTATCCCTTTAACGGAAATTAGATTATTTGATTTTTTCAGATTTTGGAATATTCTGATATAATAATGAGATATCTTGGGGATGGGACCCAAGTCTAAACGCAAAATTCATATATACCTTACACACAGCTCCAAAGCACATTTTATGCAGTATTTTTTTATATCCCCCCCCCCCCGCCCCGGTCACATGAAGTCAGGTATGGAAGTTACAACTTTTGGAGTCATTTGATGCTTGAAATTATTTTTTTTTTTATTTTGTAACATTTCAGATTTTGTAATTTAAGTTAAAGGATACTCAACATACACCCTGTGTTAGAAACTGTCTTTGTAGAATTTAATTTATAAAAGTGTATTCTTCACACTGCTGTCGTCGGGAGGAGATTTTCTAAAATTTAGAATCTGAAAATTGTAAATCCTCGAACGGTTTTCTTTTTCTGCATTTTCTGCAGCAACATCGACAAAGATATGTGTATGCGTCAATAATGAAATATCAGTTGCAGTCGAGTTCATTTAACCTTTTTGTCCCACATGGACAGATAAGTAGCAAACCATCATTCTGTACAGACCTTCATAAAGCTCTATTCCATGGTCTCCATTTTCTAGGGGAAACAGAAAAGGGAATCAAACAAATAAGGTTAAAAAAATAGTTTTGATGACTTTTGCATTTCTTGCAAGAGGCACAGTATACAACTTCATAAGAAGACATGACTATAGTCATTTGTGACTGTGACGTTCCACTGGAAACTTTATGACATACAGTGTATATGATTAGAATTTGAGTTCCTGACGTTTGACACATCCTTGACTTTCTCTTAATTTTCCAAAAGTTATTGATATTACAGAACAATGCGGTTCTAGAAGTCCCACATTTCCAGGATAATATGGTGTGAGCACAGATGGATTTTTGTTTTATAAGGACAGGTAGGTGACAGCGAAAATCCACCTGGGTGGAGATCTATGATCCCTGATCTTTAGGTGGTGACCCATGAGTTCCTGATGTGTTTTGAGGAGACTCCTTCACCTCTGATCTGTTAGTAAGGAGACCAGGGGTGGACTGACCATTAGGGCATTGCCCGAAGGCTCTGGCCTAGGAGTGTGTCCCAAAAGATCTCCCCCTAAGGCTTGGTTAAGTCTGGCCTTTCAGCAGGACCCCACACCCCTACAGATAAAACATCATCTGTACGTCGATCAGCAACTGTGTATCCCTGCTAGTCTCTTTGTATTTTTCGGTGTCTTTTTCATTGTCTGTCTTAGGGTTGGTCGATTTCTTTGCCTAGTTCAGTGAATGTCCCTGTGTTTTTTGGCATAGGTCTTCGCCAGGTTTCATTTTGAAAATAGTATGGAGACATAAATTCGGTAATACAACCATGTTTATATGAGCAGTGCTTGTATGTGGGTGCAGCTTGCATGGGGCAGGCACAATGGAGGGGGGCCCATGATCTCCTAGTGTCTGGGGGCCCAAAGAGTTGTCAGCCCACCCCTGAAGGAGACCCATTGATGTCTGACATGTTAGTGAGGACATATATTGATCTCTGATCTGTTGATGAGGAGACCCACTGATCCCTGATCTGTTGGCAAGGCATGGCAATCTATGGTTTATACCAATCATTCTTCCATCACAGTTTATGCAAGATGGAAAAATATTGTACCGTATTGAAATGGGGTTTCATTTGATGCTCTTAGACTGACCAGCTAAATGATTTGTACACCAGACATTTTTAGACTATTTTAGTTCTCGTTTCAGGCATTTGTTTTAAAAGTATGGATTTGATGAGGTCACTCACGACACACACATGACATCACCTGTAAAACACATGTAAAACATTTCTACATTTCTCATAAACATTTGTATAGTTTTTTTTAAGTCGTGTAACGTATTGTATCAGCTCTACAATAATTAAAATTAAAGGAAGAAAACCAGATGGTGCCACCATGACTATCCAAATACATCTATGACTGATTGTTGTCCATTAAGAGATCTGATAACTGGTAATTTGTGGTATTGTTGCATCAGGTATTATGTCTGAAATGGCCCTGTTGTGCCACAAGCACACGATCTAAGGTTTCAAAGCTTTAGGCCAGTGTTTCCCAAACCTGTCCTCAGGACCCTCAACCAGGCCAGGTTTTGCAGATCACCTTGGGGAAATGCAGACTGAATCGTGCAATCACTGAGCAGCAAATCATATCACCTGTGCTGTGCTTCAGATATCCTGCAAACCTGGCCTGTTAGGGGGACCTGAGGACAGGTTTGGGAAACACTGCTTTAGGCTCTTATAGTTATAAGCAAAACATGTAAACTTAATGGCAGTTCTTCCACCTATAATAAAACCTGCTTTTATACACCTTACCCATAGTCACACACCTGATATCCATGTTCAGTAGGTTAAAGACCTGCCACACCATACATACCACACACATTTATAGCTCATAACATATGGAGGAACTGTCTGAACTAAAGACTTGAAAGTAACTAAAGAAATTCGAAAAAGGAGCTTGGCGCAGATATTAAGTATAAACCTTTTAGATCATGATTTTTCTTATAAAAGTCTATGAAACTCATGGCTGATTTATCATTTAACCTCACATTTCAAATTGATTCCTTTCCTTTCCCAAGAGACATTGGCCAACACATAAAAAGCATGAATCTCAACATCAGTCTGGCAGATATCTTCACCCAAGGCATTGTTCGATTCCCCAGTGATGAAGAGGGCACCAGTTTCATGAACCAGTTTCATGAAACGCTGACATCCTGTATGAATGTAAGACTTTTAACTCGTACTCTAAAATAAGATACTTTATCTTTTTTACCTTAAGAAACTCATAGAGAACTTCATAAAGACCTTTATTTTCTTTAAATGCTGTAAGGTAATCGGAACACAATGATCCTGTGGGACTCTTATGTAGATTAAGGACCGAGGAACGCTCACTGATTGAGCTCCAGGAGGACAGCTCTGGCGTGGACTTAAACATGTCTGAAAAATGGTTTCGTTTTTTGTTTTGTGCAATAGCCGTCACTCATTTCCAGGACTGGAGTTACAGCCTGTGATATGTTCAGGGGCCAGTGGCTCCAAGGGGCCTGGCCCTTGCCAAATATGGTACAGCTTATCTAAGTACCAACGGTGTAAATGTCCCTCCACAATACCCAGGATTGGCCTACCAAGATACCAACAAATTTTACGATGGGCCGAGGCATCTGCGGCCAAAATGTTTTACTTTTAATTGGTTTGCTTAAATGGGCAGCTGCGGAAAAGGTTGTCCCGAACCTGGTTCAGTAAGAGGCCCCAAGAATTCTGATGGCAGACCTGCTCATTTCATAAAACATTACCAAAATGTAACATCCAGTAAACATGATCAATAAAAATAAACAATGGCGGTCATGGAATGTATATGCTACAATAAAGTTGCCCTTGGATCAAACCAGTAATGCCGAATCCTAACTACAGTGACTCAGAGCTTACCGCAGAACCTTAGGAAATAAAATACAACCAATAATGACATCATAGTTAGCTATAACTCATTTCCTTAAATACAGAGACCACACAAATGGAATTCTAATGTACCCCACCATATTTGTAAAACTTACTGCTGTATCCGATACCTAAAAAGGTTTTAACAACAGTAATGCCACATTTGTAAATAAGTAATTCTTCTTGTTAAAAATCATCATTCACATTATAAATTCATGCAAAACTCTGAATGTCTTTTCATGCACATAACTATCTATTTCATACACCCCATATTAACTGACAAATCACATTTTTGGCAGGTTATATAAATGTTAATGTTAAACCACGAGACACCAGGGGAGGACTGTGATAGAACAGCAACAAATATCACATGAACACTGTTAACTTTCTTTTTTCTTAATATTTAAAGAGGTGATACATTGAGATATCCGTGCGCTGCCCTTTGTTTACTAGGTTTTTGTTTTCTTGAAGTTGCACATGTACATATTATGTTCCTGGGGCATCGACACTAAAATTAATATAAATATCCAACTATCCCATTGTTATGGATGATGCAAATGAAAAACATTCAAAAGGCATTTAAAAGTCAGGGAGCTCGATTCCAACCCAGACATTAACGGCCAGCCGCAAGTGGAAAAATCGTGCGCGAGACCTTTTCTATTTATCGTTTCAAGTTGCTGGTTAACTTCTACAATAAAACAATTACTATACAACAGAAAGTGGTAATTGGGGGTCACCATTAAGGGGACAGGTATCAGATATTAGCTTTTTGTATCCTCTTTAACCAGTGTTACCGCTTTATCGCTACTCATATGCTCCTAAGGTCGATTTTTTTACGGGCAAGATAGCACACTCTGGTCGACCACCTATGACATTGCTTATATTATACTCTATGGTGCGAACAGACTATAACACCTGCTTTCACTCCCAAAGTGTGTTTTTTTTTTATATCGAGTGTTGATTATTTAGTTTATCAATAAAATAGAACTCTCATTGTTATTTTTTTCGCTGTATTCCACACTGCTCGTGGTTACTTGTTAGCCCAATGTTGCTACATGTTTTGAGGTGAGGGGGTTATGCCCTTTTCTGTAGTATACAATTTCCCACAATTTGTCAGATGACTTTAGTAGACACATTCTGGTCGGAGTGTTGATGTAAGGAAGGACACTGAGAAACTGTTTGTTCTCGTGATCTTCCATGTGTGACAAGAGCAGGTTGCAGATTGCATTCTTCTTTTCACCAAGAGACAGGAGGTGAGGTTAGAATTTATTGCTACATTTGCTAGAGACTGGATGTATATGAAGCGTCTTCAGCCAATGTGGTCACATGAGTAATAGTACGTCAATAGAACTATTTAATGAACAGTTTTAAACAACTCAAAATACATCTACAAGTCTCCAGAGACACATAATCCCAGTTTTAGTCGGACTAGAGCATCTATTTGGTGTACTCCTAGACACAGAGGTTTGTGATCATAGAGATCGAAGAATTCTCTGTTTTTCAGCCTGAAAAAATATATCTTTCTTGCATTGTATGACATAATGACCAGTATTATCAAACAGATAGCAATCGTCAGCAAGCCGAGCATCTTAGAAACTGTAGTAGAACATTGGTTGGGCATTTTAAGTAACAGACATAAAATATTAGGATAATAAAAGCAGAGGTGTCTTGGTGTCACACGTAATCCTGCACTTACTTCTGTCCAGTGTTCCTTTCGGAGGAAGCTGCGGCAACTGGCGACCCCTACGACCCGCTAATGGAGTGCCTGAGGGACTTGTTTGGACAGAGCCAGTGCGAGGGTGCGCCCTACAAAACACAGGTTTAAATAAAGCAAAACAGTTAGAAGGTTAGAGGGAAAAAAAATAATCCTTTCAGTCCTCAAGGGTTTAAAACCAACGAGCTGGCATTTACTAAATCACTGAAAAGGTCTTTCAAAAAAATTTCCTATAGTTTAAATATAACAATTTACATAAATTAAACAATTTTATTCCAATAAAGAACAATTTTTTTTAATGTTAAACAAGAGTACACTTTCTGTGCTAACCTGAACATTATTTGTTATATCATTACAATTTGTAAATATTATAGTTATATAAAAAAAAATGTAATTTTCAGTCTAAAATATGTTATGGACTGTGTAAAAGTTAGAACTATTACAGAACCACATATCAAAGTTATATTTATATATATATATATATATACACTATATTGCCAAAAGTATTCGCTCACCCATCCATATGCGAGTCAAGGCAGGTGTGCGAAATTTTTTGGCAATATAGTGTATACAGGGCTCGAAATTTCCACTCACCTGCTCGCATTTGGCGAGTGGAAATTAAGTGAGGGCGAGTGGATTTTTCCCTGTTATCGGTATGCTACATAGCCAATATACTGATAACATTTGCTATTCTGCCTGTACGCATTGGTACTCCGTACCAGTATTCAATGTCCCCCCAGCTTTTGACAAGCGCCATAGGCAGATAACTTAGGATTTATTTTTTCATGGTGTATGAATGTAGGAGTGTATTTATGTAGGGGGTGTCTGTAAATGCAGGGGGGTGTATTTATGAAGGGGAAGGGGTTGAGCAGGGTTCTCTCACCTACTGTACTGTGTGTTGAACCTCTATGTATATTTGTTGTTCTGCCTCCCATTGTACAGCGCTACGAAACTTGTTAGCGCTTTATAAAAACTTGTAACTGTTAGGTGGGACAACTGCTGGCGAGTATCTCTAAAGGCCTGGCTAGTAGTTCAGGACTTAAAATTTTGAGCCCTGGTGTATATATATATAACATCTAAAGCATGTGGTAACAATAAAATACTTTGCAAATTACCAGAAATCTAAATGTGAAGTAAAAAAAAGAAAAAAAAAAAAGACCCACGATGAATTCACAGTCTTCAATAAACAATATGTTAACATTAATTAGACTTGTAAACACTTAGAAATACAGAATAAAAGCTGTTATGGCAACATGATGAAGAGAAATTAATAAAATTGCATTAAAATGGTGAGTACAGCGGTGACACAGTGCGACCATTATAAATCACGTAAAGTATTTGTGCTTTAACCTGTATTGAGCTGTACAAAATATTAGACAGCATTTTATGTGTATTTCTGTTATCATTAGCTAAATTAAGACCTCAATATTAGGCTTCCCATAATTCTATCTCCTCAAAAAGAAAGAAAATAACGAGTTTTAGGACAGTATTGACGAATTTCAAGTTACGCAGTCACTTGCGATATTGTCCATGTGTATATTAGGTGTCCTAGTGTGCAATCGAACCTTTTTATTCTAATTATGATAGATAAGCAACGATTTGTGTCTTGGGATGCTCAATTTTGGATCTACAACTTTAGAAGTATGTGAAAGATGATGTTTGATGGACCCGAATCTTATATTGCAGTTTAAATTATTATTTATCACATATTGATAACTGGCAATGCCAATTCACTGGTTTATGACATATTGTATCTCTCTATACACTCCCATGGGACTTTCTAAAAAGCCACTGTCAGGATACGGTGTTTTTTTTTTTCTTTAAATCATGTATAATTAATTATAATGTAAGAAAAATTTGGGAATATTCCCAATATTTTTCTTACTGTAATAACCTATTTTCTCAGGCAGATGGCGCCATCTACTGGACAAATGTAGTTACTGTAGTTCTGGTCTCCAAGCAGGATCAAATGGGGAGGTGTGATATTCTGACACATTCCCAGTTGGATTTAAAAAATTGCTAGCACCTCAGGCATCATGTCATCAGTGCGAATACTTTGTGGGCATGTTCTGGAGCCAAAATACAAACAAACATTGTTGGGTCCGGCAGGTGGACAAGATCAACTTGCGTAATCAACACCTATGTCTAGGGTAGAGCGATACTCAGTGTATTTTACCCCTTTGCAGTTGATCAACATGCACTGTCACGGGACATTTCAGTCGAAGTGACTCAATTACTCTGCTAAAACTGAAAAAACAAAAACAGGGACTTAATTTGGCATGAATTCTATTCCATACCAACATTTATTCTTCCTAAAATTATTATAGTCCATAAAGCAGACGATTAGTGGGTGTAAATGCCATCCTGTAGAGCAGGGACCTCAAATGCAGGTCCCCTAGATATTTCCGAACCACAGCTCCCATGATTCTCTCCACCTATTACATTCAAAGAATTCTGGGTATTGTAGGCCATCAACATCTGGGGGCTGTAGTTTGAGATCCCTGCTGTAGAGGACTTATGGGAGTATTCAGCCTAGTAATATGATTTGTATCGTCATAAGTGAGTGCTTCATGGACTACAAACACATAGGAGGAAATTGGGTGGCAACACAATTAATCTGAGTGAATATACTACAAATAAAACTATAATCTTAAATTCTTACTACTGTTAAATGTGACTTTTATTGTTTATTGAAATGCATGAACACAATTTCACCTATACCCTCCATGGGATGTCGTCTAAACCTTTGTGGTGAAATTACAAAGGACTAGAGCCTTGGAAAACTGAGATGACATCAAACTGAGTCATCAAAACGTCTGGTCCTCAAACGTGTTGAGGTTAGCTAACATTATAGCTCTTGTGGCATCATTATGTTGTCACTGAGTAACTTTGTACACTGTCTAGTGATTTATAATAGGTTAATAAGTGCTGAAAATTATATCTTTCTTGATTTAAAAACATCTGGTACCGGATGGATTAGCAAAATAGAAGATCGAATGGGAATGGTTTACCAAACCGCACCAAATGTTTTCTCGGTATAAGATACAACTTTCCGGACTTATTAATGTCTACATGTGAGAGACCCTCCATTTTAAACATGGACCACTTGTATAATGGCAGGTGAAGAATAATTTTAATGATGAAGACAAAACAATATATCCTTCTGCAAGAGAAGACATGAGGTGTAAATCATGAGTTAGAACCAGATTTCCTGAACAATGGGTAAATCACAAAACAAATGTTGTTAAGTACTGTTAGTAAACAACGCACAATGGCATCCACACCATTATATCCACGACAGAATATAAGTAGTGTGTTGGCAGTCAAAACGTTAGTATCTGGTGTAAAAACGTGATCAGCCAAAAATGAAAAAATATATTTATTAGCCACTAGGAAAAATAAAAAGGTGATACTGTGGGGCAAGATTAGGCTGGACGATTGTCGGTTGTCACCTCGATAGGGCAGGTGAAGGAGGGGCAGATCTTCCCGTCATTAATGAAGGCATGGACCTCATGAGGTTCGAGTCTGGGCGCTCAGTGGATCGGGAGCGGGAGCTGGTCCGCTCCAGTACAGGCCGTTGATCTGTTGACCTGGATCTTTGATATGGCTGTCTATCTGCTGCTTCACAATTCCTGAAACGTTAGTCAAAAAGTCGCTCAGTTCACCATCTGTCATGAATTCTTTGGGGGAGAGATTATTTTAGGTATTTATCTTTTTTTTTGTGTTAGTTGATCCAGCAACTATGTTCTCTCTCAAGAATAAGTTTGTTGTTAATTAACTCAAACAAAACAGTTTGTTAAAGAACACATGACACGAGAGTCGCTGAGTCATTGTCACACATTTACATGAATTTTCAACTTCTATAATCCGATCACTTTAATCATAATGAACGATCAGGATTGATTCAAAGTTCACATTTTACATAGTACTAAAAAATGCAAGTTACATCACAAATTGTTATTTCCCCATTAAAATATACCATTAGTAATCATAACACAAAGAATATTAGGAACACTGATGTTGAGTGTAATTATAGGCTTTAGAAATGAAACACATTGTCAAACAAAGGTCACTTGTTTTACAAAACTCAAATGTTTGGAAAGTCTTTCAGGGTGTGCCCCTTGCTGGTCTAGTATGAAGTGGAAGGAGATCTGTTGTTCCTGTAATTCAAACCTAACTAACATGTAGCCAACATATAGTCTTCTCGAGAGGCATTACTGAAGGATCTTTAACAAATTGATCATTTTTTGATGGGAGCAAGCCTGTGCTATCTGGAGATCCAGCAATAATGGAGGCCTCACACCAGGTTTTTAAAAAACATTTTATTAAAGAGTAGTGTTCCATTCCACTGAATGTGGCCCTTGGCAAAGGTTTGACCCTAAGGGGTCTTTGTCAAACTTGCCAAGATTAACAAAGAACACTTGGGGGTCGAAATATTGCCAAGGTCCACGTTCGATGAAATTGAAAAACTAATCTTAAAAAATCCTGGTGTGCTGCCTCCATTATTGCTGGATCTACACTTTGGGAAGTGGAGGAGCCCTTGTATTGTGCATCCAGGAGAAAAGAAAAAATAGAGTGCTGTTCCCAAAACTACGTGCTATCCGAATGATA
Organism: Leptobrachium leishanense; assembly: GCA_009667805.1. Classification (NCBI taxonomy): domain Eukaryota; kingdom Metazoa; phylum Chordata; class Amphibia; order Anura; family Megophryidae; genus Leptobrachium; species Leptobrachium leishanense. The sequence goes on along the minus strand of CM019067.1, from coordinate 49,516,383 downwards.
GATCTCGTCCGTATTCATGCTAGACCATGAAGCCATAGCTAGATCTGTAAAGGATAGAGCCTTTCCACTACTTCTACACTTCAAACATCGAGACCAAAACCAATACTGCATCATGGAAATTGAATCAAGCCTTGTATACCATTCAGCGGTGTCAAAACTTACTTCATTGGGACTTTATTGACACATTTATGTGCAGTCCAAGACACTTTTAGCTCAAAACAGATAGACCAGCAACCACAGTCTTACTCAGCACTAAATCTTGAGAAGCAACTCACCCTAAATATATTCTTTATTAAAATCAAAATTAATTAGACGTTACATGAGATCTTGATATTATTAAAAAGTTTGTTCCCATTAAATTTAATGCAGTCTTTTTTAATGTTAAAGCAAAATTTATTTTAAGGCTCCGTCTTGAGTTTTGAACTAAATGAGACTCTAGTTACATATCGGTCAGATGGCCTGGTATACATTCGATATTTGAAAGGTAGGGTAGATGGCAGGGAGGTAGAATAACCCCAAAAAATGACAGGGGTTGCTAATTTTAAGGCATCAAAATGAGAATTAACTCTTGGATATAATCATCCATCTCTGTGCATTGTTAGAGATATACAGAAGATCCAACACAGAATGTAAATTCTTCCACATGGGACCATGAAAACAACTTGACATTTGGTGGCAAGTAGAAATAGGAACAGAAATAAAGGAAGGAGAGAGCAGAGAAGAGATGGTAAAAGAGGTAAATGTGATGTTATGGGTAAGAAATGAAAATCTCTGGTGGTGGAACTGAAGATAGCGAGTTCTTTGATGAGTGCAAGCTGTTGTGGCATCCTGTGTCTCAGAGGGCAGATTGATGGTGCAGTAAATATGGCCGTGTTGTTTATTACCAGTTGCTGAATCACGTGATCGGCTAGTAGGTTTAATAAATTGCAATGCAACTGCTTTAAAGTACACCTGTCAAGCCCAACATAAGTTGGGTTAGTCTGTAGGAAATTACTTCATACCTAAGTGCTATTTCTGCATGGGAAAAAAAAATCTCCATCACTCGCTTCCACTACAATTCCTATGGAATGAGAGACGGCTTCGAATGGATGAGCCATCCTACAGGATAGCCCTCCGCTCACTGCAGGAAGACAACTGACTGCTGGCATGCCAACGTGCTCACTACCTGATGACCCTCGTTCAGGAGTTTGAACATGGTGGGTTAGACTGGTCATCCACTGGTGGCATAGCTGTACAACCGACTGGTCGTCAGACATGGCACAACCCAGATTGCCGGACTATATACTACTGAGCATCGTCCACTAGAGGTGATATCTGTGAAAGCTCAGATATGATATTGCATAAAGTGATATGATCAATGTGATATCCACCAAATGAAGGGTCAGTGAAGCTGTCAAACACAGGTTAATTTTAAGCTTGGCATGAGCTTTCATTAGAACAAACCTGTGGGTATTCCCATTACAATTAGGAGAAATCCTGGCTCCAAATCCAGTGTAGTGAAATAGATGCAGGTCGTATCGACAAATCCATTAAAAATAAAGATGATTGGTTTAGTCAGGCAACCACATTTGTGTTTGGGCATTTTTCACAGGACCAATTATTATATGTAGTTTATCAAGCTCTGAAGCATTGTGAAGACCAGATTTTAAATCAAACTTACAACTTTTACTACTACTTGAGTGGAGCAAAGCGAACGTCAAAAAGGTCCTTTAGATAAACTTTAAACTGAATTGCCAATAAAGTCAACTTTATGTTGGGGCTTAGTGTTTGAGAAAATAATTTCTAAACATCTGTCACCCTTTGACAGAGTTGATAACCCTTACCAATTCCCTGTTACCAACTCTATTACAACTGAGACGCTGTACAAGCAGCTCAGGTCAGTACATTAGGAAGCCACTACAAGATACTGTCCGTGGAGGCGCGTGCTGCTACAAGTATCGACTCCGGTAGTCCACTGGACTCAATGGAAGCAGGCGTGGACTTTTGCTATCTGTGTGCAAACTCACCTATGCGGGATTACACGGAGGCCAACTATTTATTCCCAGTTTCCGAAGTTTGTGGCCAGAGGTGACGGGCACCCTCTGCACCACAGGGTTAGAGGTAAGTGTGGGATTTTATGAGGGGCTCATCTTTATATGTTATGTAAATGCAAACTCACTGAACACCAGGCTCTGAGAGTCAGTATTTTTACAATAATACCATCTCTAGACGAGAACAGCACGCGTCACTGGAATAGCTTGCTGTTCTGATGCTGAGCTTTATTAACAACTCCTATACAATGTATAGGATCCATTATTGTAGAGGGAGTTGCGCCAAATGTTGTGGCAAGGTCGGAAAAATGGCTCAAGTTATCCTAATGGCAAGATTGGGCTAGGGTTCCATAATGGCTTAATCGACTTCAGTTCAATATGCTGTGCACTGCTGTCCATAACCTCGGAAGGCTGTCCAGCGCAGGTCAAGTGGACAATCTTCCAAGTTGTAGAAAGCCCTCTGCTTTGCAAGGCTGTTCCAACCGTAAGGAACACCCAATGGAGGCACTCTAATAACGGAGACCATTCAAATTAGATTTAATGGTCATGGTGGCTAGAGTGTCCCTTTAATCTATCATATATTTAGTCCATGAAATACAACCACATGGCAATATTATTAAACTACATCAATTCTCATCTATAAAGCAGACAAATGCAATATTACAGTCTTCCCGAAAAATTTCAGAATTGCAACATTATAAATCTATTCAATTTTTTGGCATTTATTTTAAACATACTTAGAGGAGAAATTCCTCCAAAATAATTGAACAAAATGTATTTATTGACAAAAAAAACCTCAAACACAAAGCAATTTTCACACGAAAAGTAAATACAATCGTAAATCAGGCAGAAAAGGAAAACAGGTAACAAACACAGGATGTGAACGACAATGACCTCCTTACATGCAAACAGGCTCGTGGTGGGTCATCGCGCTGCCAGCTAGCATATATGGATGGTACTCTCTATATCTGATCAGGCCAACTGCATCACTCATCACTGTCCTCATTATTTCCCTTGTATATCCAGAACTGATGGCTATGCATTCTGTAAGTGTAAAATGTAGCACACCTATTCTACACATTACTTACCCATGGTTCTCCGATGTGCCATTGACTGCATGATCAGCCCATGCACTTGCACCATTGTACAACCTTTACGATGCAGTCAAAATGAAAACAAGTGTTACAAACCAGCATGCAACAAAATGACAATAAAGCATAAATAATCATCTTACAGGTCCTGGAAGGTATTAGGAGAATATGGGTCACCAAACACGGGTACTGGGAAGAATCCAGCAATATATTAGGTGCCATTATACAATGCTTATTAAATATTCTCTGGTTTAAATGTCATTTTGGACTGGCTCGTAGTTGTAAGCTCTATGTTTGGATTTGAGAAGACGCCGCTTATCCAGTTATAATATCACAACTTAATATGGAATTTACTACATAGGATCTTGCGTGGAAGAACATTAGAGCATCCAGAATATGGTCCATGATGGATAAATCTGGATGCCCTTCATGTTTGTTGCCAGGAATATTGGCTCTCTAAATACTATATTAGTAGAAGGTTCTGTTGGTTCTCCACCATGGCCACTTCTCATGAGAGGAATGGCTGGGTGAAGTTTATAACAGCTGAAGATTAGATGTCAATTGGGACTGCTATTGAACTAACAATGGTATAAAACAAAACAAAATTTAATTTAATGATGGGCTTTTCAACGTTTCTTGTGCTATGTGCTATATTCTTGGCCTGCCTGGCCTTGCTTGTTCTCATCAGAGTAACTGGCCCAAGATCCAAATGGACTGTGCTAAAATCTGCCCTCTACCTTGTCCAGGAGTTGTATGTGTCGTTGCCCAGAGCTAGAAACAATGAATTGATAGTGAAAAGGAAGCTCCAGGATAAATTTTTTTTAAAAAAAAAGGATTTATTCAACCCAAGTGGACCAATCAACATTTCGACTCATAAGGAGTCTTTTTCAAGGCTTGACACCGATTCTTTACGAGTTTAAAGGTTGTCCAGTCCGCTAGGGTGGAATAAATCTCTTTTCTAAATCTTAGACTTGAGTTATCACTATCAATCTATTGATTATGGATGAACTGAGGGACCCCAGGACTACACACCCAGGGATAATAATGTGTGATATCCTCATTCTGTTTTGTTCAGTGATAGAAACAAAAACAGACCTAGTACCTGCTTCTTTTCCATTAAATCAACATGATGTGTCTGGTCAGTAGGGGTAGCAGGAGTACTCTTAGTTTTCTCCCACTTGTCCACCAATCGATCTTCTACCTATAGGTCTACTCAGGGACCAAGTCCTACAAAAATAAGTGTGGGAACTCATTCTTTCTGCCCTTTCAATTATGTGTTGCCATATCGCATGTAACCCATCATCTCCCACTCAAATTGATTATATATAGACACACACATAAATACAAAATGAGCTGGGTTTCAGGTAATCATTATTATAATCACAGGAAATCTCATATATTTAAAGAAAACATAGGAATTATCTCCTAAACAAAAGTTCCACAGTGTGAGCCAAATGGAAACTAGTGGAGGAACTGTATTTACACTCGTTCCTGTTGGACTTGACCCCTGGGTCTACTATTGGTGATGCTACAGCAAGGACTTGATTGACAGATGGGAGTTGGAAGTGTGTGTTGGTTGTCTTTGTTTTTTTTGCTTCCATGAAGTAACTTGAACGATGATCTTTCATTTTAGCTAAAGTGAACCTGGCCAGGATAGAATCACTTTGAGACTTTTTTTTCCCCAAACTATAAATCATGTAAAAAGAATAAAGTGCCAGTGTTCATTTGAAGATTCCTGGAAAGGGCTGAGTTGTTCCCAATCAAAGAGCACAGCTCAATTACAAATTATATGTACAAGGATATCCCATTAGGCTGAGATAGCTCAGTTTATCCGACACTGATTCTCCTCTGAATACTGTGCACAAATCGATGACTTGTAAGGAGCACTTTGTAGCACGTGAACCCGTTGATAAAATATCCCATTCTATAACTATGATAAGGTAACATTTTAATCAGATTAGCAGTTATTTTTACTTTACGGGGAAAGGGAGTTATAGGAAGGTATAAGAGGCTTATGTTTCAAAGGTTACTATACTAGATACACTAAAATCAAATTTAAAGGGAAATTATCTCTCGGGGTTAATTTATGGTGAAACAAAGAACCGCCTTATGGCTTTAACCCTTTCGCTGCTGAGGCATTTCGCGCCTCTGTGCTGAGCTCATTTTTACCGGTTTCGCCCATCATGTTTAAACGTGTTTTGAAACCTTATTTTATTATATGACCCAGACATATTATATATCGCTCTTTCCGGCAGACTCGGCAGATTCATAATATATCATTATTATATGTATGCGTCATGTCCTGTCTGTATATTATAACAAAAAATGCAATACAATTTTAATTTTCAATAATTTACAACGTGTAAAGTGTTTTTTTCACATTTTAACATGCGATCGTTTGCGGTTATATTTTCTATGGGTTGCGCTTGTTAAAAAAATTAGAAAAGGGGACTCGTTACATTTTTTTGGGGGGGGGGAAATCACTTGATTTTTAACAAACGCACCCCATACAAAAATCGTTAGTGCAGCATCATTGTTCACATTATAAATTAAATGGGAACAATATTCCTGCATTAACAAAACAAATAATAAAAAAAACCTTTTTTTTTACACAACCTTTACCATGGTCATGTTTGGTATCGTTGGAAAGGCCATGCTCTGGCCGATCCAACAATATCAGACCTTAACCCCTAGCTGCCACGGATCGGGAGATAGGGGGTTCAATGGAACCCCCTATCTCCACCATTGGTGGCAGCAAGGGGTTATCTCCAGGACTGACATCATCGCGCTATGCACGATGACGCCAGTCGTCAGGGGGAGTTCCCGGAAGCTTGGCCGACATCCAAGATGTCGGCCAGCCCCGGGAGAGGATCACAATCCGGTGCTTTGTGTCCTTCCAAACGGTGCCTGACTTTAAACTCTGGTCCCCGGTGATCGGGAGGGAGAGAGGTCCGAAGGACCTCCCCCCACTCCCTTTCAGGCACCTTCCCCGCACTCACGGGGGGGGGGGGGCGCCTGAAATAGATGTCATCGCGCCGCCGCGATGACATCTATTGTGCCCGCGGCGGTCCCGGAGTGCCGGGCTGACATCAAAGATGTCATCCCGCACCGGGGGGCACAGCGATCGGCCGGAATCTGGGCGATCGCTGGCTGCAAAGGGAGGACACGCTCAGCGCGTCCTCCGCAGCTAACGCTTCCTGCGGGAGGACGCGCTCAGCGCGTCCTCCGCAGTGAAGTGGTTAAAATACTGGATTTTTTTAAACTGTAAAAATATTTTTCATTGTGTTTTACTTTTTAAACACAGTGGATAGGAATGCATTTACATAATATTTTCAATATATTATGAATATATGAATCAAACCATTTTCTACCCAAAAAATATCTTCGCAGATTAGTTTTTTTAAGTAGGTTTTCATAACCCTTGCAGAATGCACCAAAGAAGCAGCAGTGTAAAACAATTAGGCTGGCCGTTCACTGGGACCATAGTCAGACGACAGAACACCATCGGCCGACCAGGGTCGGGTCGTCAACTGGAAAAGTATGCGGGCGACCCAGGTCGGCCGACGGACCGGCCACCGAACGAATATTAAAAAAAGAGAAAATGCAGGGAAAAACCCTCTCCCTGGTGCTGAAATGGAGTTTCGGCACCATGGAGAGTACTGCTGACCACAGCCGGACTGAAAAAAAAAAAAACATGCCGCCTTCGGCAAGGAAAAAAGCTGCATAATTTTTAAAAAAAATCTGGAATAAAAAATTTCGCCAAAAAAAATAAAATCAAAAGTCTTTTTGCTGCGGATGAAAAGAATAAACGGTTGAATGGAAAAAAAAAACCACACTTTTTTTTTTTACATTGAATTCTATGGGCTACGTCTGTCAAACTGAATCACTTCTCTATGGGACAATTTCCCTGCCGCGGAATGATGGGTTAATCCATCTTTTTTCATGTAAATTGTACCAGTTCGTCCCGGCACCGTTTGATAAATCCCATTGAAATGGGAAATATCGCTAGTCTATTGTAGTCACAAATAAAATCGCCTGAAGTCGTCTGATGGAAGTCAGGCAGTGGACGAGAGCTGATTCACCTCAGTGTTGTGGGATTGGTCGGATGACAACAGACGCTATCCGATGATCGCACAAATACGGACCCAGTGGACGGCCAGCCTAAGGGTGCATTCCACCATATACCCACAAGGAGTTTGCGTATACAGAATGCTAGAAAGCAAGTTATGGAGATAAGGAAAATGAGGATAATTTCCCTTTAACTACAGGTTGAGTATCCCTTATCCAGAATTCCAGAATATTCCAAAGTTGAAAAAAATTTGAGTGCCGACATGGCACCAAAAGTGTAAAATTCCACATTTGATCTCATGTGACAGGGGACTTAATTACTACAAATAATGCATAAAATGACTTTCAGGCTCTGTGTATTTAAATATAAAGGCGTATGTGAAATATAAAGTAATGCTTTGCTTAGTTTTTTGATCCATCCCCAAGATCTCATAAATAAACACAAATATTCCAAAACTCTAAAAACATGCAAAATCCTAAACAGCATTTCAGATAAGGAATACCCAACCTACATTTCTACCTTGGACGTAAAATACCTTTCAGGTAAAAGGTCATTTTCATCGCAATGTGTGTTAGGCACTCGTCTCTCCTGTCTAGGTCTCCTAAACATAGAGAAAATAGTAGAGATCTTATAAAAGTCGGATTTTATTGTCGCAATTGTTTTGCCCACTGAAATAAAACACTAGCAGCTTTTCTATTCATGAAAATAAAAAAATTAGGCGTAAGGAACTCCAGTAACATTGAAACGGGACTTTATTCATAGGGTAATTTTTCTGGGATGCTTGAGAAAGGTCTTGTTGGCCAAAAGGTTGCGTGGGTTCCTATGAATAAAGCTCCTTAAAACTTCATTGGTGCACCTAGCGACTATTACTGTAGATACTCGAGTATACCGCTAGATTTTGGTGCCAAAAATTTACCATAAAATTCGAGGGGTCGCGTTATATTCGAGACATGTAAAAAAATCAAAAAACTTGCCTTGCTCTGGATCCCAAGTCTCCCGGAAGTTCCGCTAGTCTCGCTGAAGAGAATGTGGGCTCCCTGATGCTTGCAAACACTGCAGGAACTCCCGGATTCAGGAGAGGTGGGATCCATCACGGACAGAGGGCATGCTAAGTTTAAGCCAATCTATCACCTCGCTTGCCTCCGCCAGCCATCTAATCGCTAGTAAAGATGGGTGGCCGGCGGCTTCACACTTAGTAACAACTGCAACCATTGTAGAGCAGAGCACCCTGGCCTGAGGGATAGCCTGACTGTGTGAAGAGAACCTGGAAGGATCTTAATGGTTTACTGGTACAGTCAAATTTTGATCCTCGCGTTATATTCGAGTCCTGAGTATTCTCTCATTTCAATACTAAATCTCTATCCATCGCGTTATATTCGGGTCGTGCTATACTCGAGTATCTACGGTATTGGAATTTTACTGATACAATAGAGTGGGCTACGGAAGCACCAACCCTGCATGTTAAGAAGAGTCTGTGAAATATATGTGAGTGTTATTCCTTCTTTGTTAAACACATTACTAGTCAATAAAGACGGACGCAATGCCAAGTCAGCACTATTCAAGCCAAGTCATGCATTGGATATTCAAAACTGAAATGTTTGTTCCACTGATGTGAAAAGGGAAAATACATATTTACTGTTTATCCTTTCACAAATAACCAAACCATAACAGGGCAACTAGTCTTCTGCTTCGTGCATTTAGGTCTGGAGATTCTCATTTGTGAATAAAGGACACATTTCTAAAATTTGGGCCCAAAGGGAAAAGAAAATCAGAAGAACTTTTCCGTTTGGAGAGCTCCAGATTTTATATAATTTTTTTTAAAATTTCTAAATCTACTATGACCCAGTTGCTCCATGCTGTTATATGAATCTAACTCCGGGTTGTTGGTTTGGAAAATAAAGCCTGGATTGGAAAGGACATAAAACTGGCATAAATTGGTGGTCGGTAAGAAAAATTTAATCTTAATTTCCTACGATTTATAAAAACGCTATGCGCCATTGTAAAGGAAAAATAATTTTTATTTATTTAAATTAGTGTTTTTTCATTCATAAAATACCCCCTAATGTTTATAGCTTATGTGAAATGTAAAAACATAATGGTAGCAGTGCATACAAAACTATCAGGGTTATTCAGAGAGCGTGAAAAGCAGGAGAATGACTGGAGAATGAAAAATTCTAGGTCAAAATAGCCAAACCAGAAAAATTCTCCCTTTCATCTCACTTTCCAAATCGGCTATTTTGACCTAGAATTTTTCATTCTCCAGTCATTCTCCTGCTTTTCACGCTCTCTGAATAACCCTGTATGTTTATTTGAGGTGTGCATGGCTGAAAAAATTTGTTTAGTTTCAAAATAATTTTGTTTCATAATTTAGCTACGTTTTGATTCGTTTTGTTTCGTTATTTCGTTTGGTATCTCGGATCACAATTTTTTTTTTAAAAAATTGTAATTTGGGATTGATTCGATATTTGATTCGGATCACTAACTAAAACCCCAATAATTCAAACCCTGCTCAGGAATAATTTAATCAATGGTTCTCTTGTGAAACTGTATAATGAATCAAATTAGTTTATACCATTTTGTTTCAATTCAAATGAAGTACTTCCGAAAATACGAATTAACAAATTTCGTAACGAATTGAGATTCATTACGAAATGAATGCACACCCCTAATGTTTATACAGTATATAAATATATTTTTGATTAGCTGAATATACTGCTAATATCTAAGTTTACTTTCACATTAATATGCCACCACAACACTATGCATGCTGGGTATCCTCCCATCCATTGTTGACTTTCTACTCCAGCCAAGCCAGTAATTATTTGTTCTTTGTGTCCTTTGGTTTGCAGAGAGAGAAAGAGGTAGTATTGTGATCTACCCTTCACAGTAGAACCTGACGGGAATATAGAACTATTTTTTCAATTTCTTTAGGTTAAGTGATTTTGCAGTTGCTAAATCACTTAACACCGAGTTCTGGGAGTCAGTAAATATTTTTTCATAGTAGGCTGCAAATAAGAATAGCCAGAATAAAATGGAATGGTTCATTATTCTCTGGGTCCCACAACATTATCAGTTCCTATAGAAATTAAATTTACAGTAGTCAGCCATAGAAGCTACAGCTCAGCTTGGAATAGTACATGAACCATCAACCATTAATGTTTGACAGCCATTAGACTCACTAACGGGTCAACCAAAATAAGGCCTAGCATCAGTACTGGTCTACACATGTTCCAAAGGCCGGGAAGCGCACTTTAATTATAAAAAAACATGCTTTCTAATCATTGAAAGAAAAGGCTTTAATTCAAACACTTTCAATTTAAATATCATTCAAACACTGCAGGATACAAAATAATGTGTACTGATTAAAAACACTAAGGGCCCTATTACATTCCTCGTGCACAATTTTGCGCAGGCGCAAAGAAGCGTTAACACGAGGGGCAAAACCCTTTGCGCTGAACATCGTATAACAACGTGCGTGCAAAAAATGCGCATTAACGTTTAACGAGGAGGGACCTGCGTGAGAATAATGAACTGTGCGCGTCCTATACTTAACATTGTGAGCGCAAAAGCGTTTGTGCGCTGGTACGCGCATGGTATTACAATCTTAGCGCAAAATTTAACGGACAACGTTTGCGCGCATAATTTTAACGTCTTTGAAAAGCTGGTGGTAACAGCAAATTGTAACAACCTGACCGTACCAAACTGCGGATTCACAACGGAGAACGTCGATGCGCAGGTTTTTATTACTAGTTCTGTCAAAAATGACGGCCACTACCTTGTCTTCCGTCAAAATGTATGTCTGTTGTGCGCAGTCCGCAAAAAAATGAGGGACTCGCATAAAAAAATGAGGGACTCGCACACAAAAATTACGGACTCGCGTCAAAAAATGACAGACTCGTGTAAAAAATGACAGACTCGCGTAAAAAAATGAGCGACATGCGTAAAAAAATGACGGACTCGCGTCAAAAATTACATTGCGCTCACTGATTTCTGCGTGCAACGGTGCTTTGCGCACGTTATTGCGCGTCGGTTTTACGAACCTTATTTTTTGACGGATGAAAAAATGCGCGAGGATTGTAATACCATCGTTAATTTTCACGCGATAACGCTTAATGCTGTGCGCAAAGAAAAATGCGCTGCGTGAGCGAAATTACGTGAAGAATGTAATGGGGCCCTAAGTTGGTGCCAACTTAACCAGAGCTGTTGTAAACGTATCAACCCCATAGACTATAATGGTTCTGGTAAGTTTACAACAGCTCTGGTTAAGTTAGCGCCAACTTTGTAATACGGCCCTAAGGTGGTTAGTTAGAGGCAAACACCGTTCCGTTCCATCCGTTGCTTCAAAAGAGAAATATCCAAACAGTGGCATCATGAGAAGCTAGACAATGAAACTCCTTCCTGATGCTTTTTGAATGTTTCTTTAGTGAAATGCCAGTGTTTGTCAATGTTGCAACCACTGTGATTTCCGCTGGTGTCTGCAAAGACAACCCCCTATGTAGAATATTTAATGAGAAGTGTCACTGTTTGGAATGTTTTAGTCTAATTTACCAATAAATATAAATGAATAAAGACAATAACGTGGGATTCTGTAGACTTGAATCTCAGCATCAATCCAATGGTTGAGTTTATAAAAAGTAAAAATATTAAATATTGGATTTAGGTTATTTTGGTTTTAATTTTCCTTGAGAAATAGTTTTGCAGCCATGGATGCCTAGAGAGAGGAATCCAGTTACAGCCTATCAAAGGTCTCAAAAACCAGAACTGTGACGTTAAGATTGGGTTTCTTCTCTGGTTCTTTCGGAGATGCCAATTACAGAGACACCAGAGAATACACTACGTTTAACGCATCGGGACTTTGTGAAAAAATGAGGTTGTGTTGCCGTCTTAAGACAACATTTAAGTTACAAACGTCTCGAATAAAATCTCTATGGAAATATTCCAGCTTTAGTGGTTAAAAAATAAAATGGCTACCATTCAGAAAGAGCCGGTCTTATTGTATAGAACACTAAGAGCGATCCGAGATCAGCAAAACGAGATTGGCCAAAAGTTACGGGAATGTTAACAATGGGTTTATCTTCACCGTACGATAAATTAAAATTGCAAATGAGTTTTTCATTAGGCAGAGAAATGGTGGATAAATGAAATAGTATCAGGGTTATTCAGAGAGTGGTGAAAACCAGGAGAATGGCAGGAGAAGAGAACAATCTAGACCAAATAGCCGATTTATAAAGTGAGATAAATGAGAGAATTTTTCTGGTTTGGCTATTTGGACCTAGAATTTTCGCTTCTCCAGTCATTCTCCTGGTTTTCACCTCTCTCTGAATAACCCTGTATATTTTTGACCAACATAGCTGGATTTGACTAATGTTTCCAGCCACGTCATTCTTTCAACTAGTTTTAAATTAAAATGTGCAATTTAAGTAGCTTTCCATCAAATCACCGCTTAATGAACAACCAACCCGTTCGGACGCATTCTGCCCACAATCTCAGGAATTCAAATTGTTCCACCTCGCTTTTTGTTAAGTGTAAGTGTTCACATGGCCAACTTTCTAAATTCTCACTTTCCCAGAGACTTTGTAATTGTCTTGGCAAGGAAGATTATTCAGCCCAATTCAAAGAATACCATGGCCCTTATTACACGCCTCGCGCAGCACATTTGCACGAGGACAAAACCATTTGCGCAGAATGTCGTATTTCGACGTTCGCGCAAACGATGCGCATAATCGTCTACCGCGATTGACCCTGCGCGAACCCAGCGCGAGCGCAAGTCCGTGCACGCATCCTATACTTAACATTGACAGCGCAAATGCACTCGTGCGCTGGTACGCGGATGGTATTACAATCTTTGCGCAACGAAAGTTTAACGCGCATTTTCGTAACGTCTTTGAAAAGCAGGTGGTAACTGTAAATTTGATCGTCCTGGCCGAAATGAAATACACCGGCACAAAAAAAAATACAGCACAGTACAGTTACACATTCTACACATACCCAAACAATAAAATTTATTAATTGTCCAAAATTTTTTTTTGCTCCAGCACATATACGCAGATTGACTTTGACAGGCGCAACAACCTAACGTTAGAAAATGGTTGTTCTTAATTCTGATTGGTGAAAAAACAGTCTGCCCATCGATTCCTGTACGCAACGGTCATTTGCGCCCGGCTTTGCGCATCGGATTTGCGCACGTAAAAAGTTGAAGGCTGAAAAACTGCGCTCGGAGCGTACTACCGCGTTAATTTGCGCGCGCTAATGTTTTTTGCGTGCGCAAAAAAAATTGCGCTGCGCGAGCGCATTTGCACGAAGCGTGTAATAGGGGCTCATATTGGGTATCAGAATCAAACTGGAACAGTTCACATTTACCATTTAAAAAAAGGAAGAAGATACAAAGCATTTCATCTCTCCGAATGTAAATTGTGTATGTGTGTGCAATATATTAAGCCAAAAGATCAACACAGCAAAACACACCATGCAGAATGCGGTTTCCATGTAAAACTGAAGATATGTTGTACTTTTGCATATTAGGAAAACCAAAGAAAACACAAATAATAAGCTGGTCCTATTTAGAAGTACATATACTCTACCAGTCAACGGTTTTAGATCCTCGTCATTTTCCAGTGTTTATTGGAATGTATTGAGTATACTGTGACAATTCATTCTGACACTAAAGCAGAGAATAAATAAACAGCTCGAAATATGAAAGAAATCATGGAATCATTAAATTAAATCTGAATTTTGGACTTATCAGAGAAGCCACATTTTGCAATTAAAAAAGCCAAAAAACACACGTCTTTCTTCCTACAATGGAAATAATATTTCACTCATAAACAATCTTCCCCAAATTGTTACCATACGTCCCATAATAAGTCGCACTTGCTGATTGTTTCCCTACTGTCTTCTTGTTCAGTTTATCATCTCGAACCAGTTGGATGGGCCTACATCTGGAGATAATAGATGGTCATTCCATGATTTGACACTGCCATTTTCTACTCAGATAGCCAATACGTTTTGGACCATTATCTTGCGGTAGGAGGAGCTCTTAAAAGGAATCTGTGAGAAGTTGACAATTTGGGCTTGATTCAAATATGGCAGTTCTCCGAAATTTTGTATATGTTCGATGAAATTCGGCCATTCTTTTTGTTTGAGCAGATTTATTGAGGCCATAATAGCATTATAAAATCGTTAAATTATCGGCACTCACACCTATACTCTTATGGAATTTTCAGCATAACCAACATCATTCTAATTAATCGATAAGCTGAATTTGAAAAAAAATATCAAGTGCTGAAAAGTGTTGATAAATAGCTCTTTGGGCAGGGGAACTTGGAACAACACACTGGAATGTTAAAATTAGTGTTGGTGAAGCACTAAAAACCTAACCGCATCCGTAAGACTAACACTCTAAACTTAAAACTATCCCTAACCCTAAAGAAAACTTAATCTTAAAACCACCGGACACCAGGGTTTACTTCCAGGATTACGGTTATTGTTAAGGTTAAGGTTACCAACAGTGGTCAATTTCATACAATTTCGGACATAAAATCTATTTATTTTTTTGCGGGGGCAGGGCTTAGTACCAGTATGATTTTTCTTCCCCTTAAAGGGCAATTTTTTTAGGAATTTCGTTGTGGCTGAATCCATTTGATTGAATCAGCCGATATTTTCGAAGAAATATTAATTGAAGCACACCTATTTTAGATTTTAGAAAAGAAACAGCCAATTAACCCTTTCACTGCCGAGGACGTGTGGGGAACGTCCTCATTGACTCCTAAGGAAAGATAGGGTGTTCCTTTTGAACCCCCGATATCTCCCGACTGTTGGCAGATAGCAGGGTCATGTTTGGCATCATTAGAAAGGCCAGAGAATGGCCTTTCCAGTGATACCAAACATGACCATGTTTAAAGTAAAGAAAACAATAGTAAAAGAAAAAAAAATTTAAGACGTGAAATGGCTCAGCAGTGAAGGGGTTAAACTGAGCTATTGGTGTCCAAAGATGAGGAACCACCCATCTGCATTGTTTACGTCGAACCAAAAGTACTGTGAGATGAAATAAAGATTTTAAATGTTGAGTCATCCATTTCAAACTTTCACTCATCATTCATATGAACTTCTTCCAGTCTTCAATATTCCAGTGACCGTATTTCATTTCCCAGGAAAGTCCCTTTTTCTGGTTTTCCCATCTTAGCTACGGCATTCTTCTGGGCGCTCTACCAATCAATGGTATAGCAGTTGTTAAGTGAATTATTTTTTCACACAGAGGGTTGATGCCTCTTCTGATACTGTTGTGGCTTTGCGAAACCTATTCCTCATGTTTCCAAGTGCCTCTTGTTTGTATAAGTAACTATACAGAATGACATGTTGGCTTTATAGTAATTTCTCTACCGCAAAGACCTACATTTTTAAGGATTATAATCTGTATTTTTCAGTCACCTAAACTTGGTTCTTTGCAACATTTTGGGTTTTCGAGTTTGAATCTTTTAAATGCCAATAAACACTGGAAAAAGAGGAGTTCCAAAACTATTGACTCTGGGTATTGTAAAACATGGAACCCTTATTAATTACATATTGTATATAATATCATTAATTTGAATGAATCCAGGAAATTGTCATTCTACTCGACAATTCAAAATATTAATATTCCTTTCTATATTTTCATGAACTGTTAAGCAATGGCTTGGGTTCCATTTACAAATTGGCACACATAAATTGGTACATATATATGAATTAATTTATATATATATATAAATGCACACATCAGAGGCGCATTGTTATACATTCCACACCATGTGTACCTTTCAAGATTAGTGTTAGCACCCTCTGAATAGGTACGGCACATCTTACGGGAGCGCAGCAAACGGATAGCATCTTCGCAAAAGATAGGGTACATTGGGTGATCCTTGCTGCCGAGAAATAGGCATTGATGGTGAACGTATTTTCTGACAGGTTTAAGAAGGCACAGCAATAAAATAGCAATAAATCCAAATATAAACCTTGAAGAACAATGGAAATTTTACCAACATCCAAAGCTGATCTCTGAGGCAATCTGGACTAATATTGCCACCCTAGATATTTCAAAATTACTTATCCATGATGCTCAGCCAGCCTTAAGTCCAAAACATCTGAGCATTTAGTTTTGAAATATTTGGGGTACAAGAGGTTCTCCTTACCTCATGGTAAGATGAAGTGTCCCTCATATTAAAAATCAAACCTCTTTTCAACCCTATGGTTATTCCAGTTTGAAAAAGGATATTTAAAGAGCAGATGACTATGATGGCAAAGACTAATGGTCCCAAGCTTCGTCCTCAAGTACTCCTAACAGGCCAGGTTTGCTAGATAACTCAAGCACAACACAGGTGATATGATTTACTGCTCAGTGATTGCAGGATCCAGTCTGAATTTCCCAAAAATGATCCCTAAAATCTGGCCTGTTAGGGGGACATGAGGAGCATGGTTTGGGAACCACTGTGTCACGTCCCACGCTGCCCGGCAATGCATTCCTTGCTGCTCGATGGCCGGGCGTCAACTGATATCCCCTGTGGATACAGGTCAGGTACGCCGGTGTGGCGTGGCGTGATGACGTGGTGCCCTCCGGGTTTAAAGTCCAGCGTCTCCTAGTTCTCAGTGCCCTGACGTGGTATTCACAACCTCTCAGTGCTCTCACTCTGCTTTATTACGCTCTGTGTAACGAACCCGGCAAGTCTGATAACCCACTCTGTGTCGAACCCAGCTTATCTGACAGCCCTCTCTGTGTATCAAACCTGGCAAGCCATTCTTAGCATACGGCTGACTACCTCTCCTGGTGATAGGACCCCCGCTCTCCTATTGACTAAGTGTAATATCCTTGTCTGGTCTCTGTAAACCCTGTGTGTTTACTTAGTTCTCTGCTCACTGGTAATATGTAGCTTTGCCGACCATTCAAGGATCGGAAGGGTAGATAGTACTCTGCGTACAGGAACCAGCATCATAGATCCTAGGGGGAAACGTGGCGCATTGGCATAGACGATCATTGGTTCCAGAAAGGGTTAAAAGAAACACAACCAGGACAAAAGACACAAATCAAAAAAAGGTAGAAGAGGATTTTGTGGTTATTCAAAACAAACATGGGAAGTGGGTGCAACAGCAACGCAGACAAAAGCACGACTGGCATTGTTTTGTCACTGGTTGTCGGTAACGATAACATAAAGGTGCAAACACAACAATTTCTGCTGCTATTATAGCCAGGAAATAATAAATGGTTCTAAATAAGAATAGTGTTACTAGTTTGTTTTCTGCATTTCTATCATTTCTTTAATTTCCGAAACAGCCAAGACTCTACTCGCAGTAAAAGGCCTATCAGAGGCACATTTTACATGGCTAGTAAGAGTTTCATCAGCCTGGCCTTTTGCAAAAGTGCAATTCCTACTCATTACTACTTAAAAGACACTACTCTGTAACAGGCTAATGTAACACGATAAATGCCTGTTTTTTTGAGGGGGGGGCGGCTCTATAACAGAAATAAAAGTAGAAGCTAATACTAGAGCACACAAAAGACGTGCAGAGGTTCCAAACACGTTGACGGAAATACCTTGGATCTCTTAGGTGATGGTCAAATGATTGACTGAACCTGGTGCGAGGTAGAGTGAGATAATGACTGTAGCATTGGTGGAAAAAAACAAGAACAGCGAAATGATGAAAATAAGTGACAAGTCAAATGGAATAGAAAACAAATAACGAGGCTAATACATTAAACATACTAAGGATTGAAAGGGAAAACTAACAAATATTGTTTTATACAGCATTAGTTGTTAGTCTTCGAATACTAGATATTGTAAATTACCATGTTGTGAAAGTAACACAATTTCAGTTGCACTAGATTTAAACAAGTGTTTCAAAGTGGGATGATTTAAAGGTATCAAGTGGGTTTTGTCACTGGTGGCAAGTAACATTCTTACATGGCTGGTAGTTCAGCACTTATACACTGAAGGCAAGAATAAAATTGCATATCTCACTGTTTTTTAGGCATGGAAGGCTATTAACGTTTTAATTAATTATGTGGTTTGTATCTCGGCACTTTTAAATGCAACTTGCCAACACTTGTTTGGCAGTCTGCCCTTCTCAAAGATGGTGACCCGGGATTATGATGTCACTTCACTTCCGGTGCTAGTCACTGTGAGGTTTCTCAAAGCGGCGCTATGGTATTTCCGGCTTGCCGGCTTCGTCCCCGGTGTTTTCAATGCTTAATTAAGAAAGACTATTTAAAGAGGACCCGCTGTTCGACCCCCAAGCTCTTGATGAAGTTGGGAAACGAAACGCGTCGAGCTGGTGGTCGTTTATTGTTATCTTTTGGGAGTTGATCCTTCGAAGGAGCCGCCGATCCAAGGACCCCCTGATCCGAAGGTGGAGTGCATCAGAGGATACAGGCTGGACTATCGGGCTATTGGCATGCGGTGACTACCCATATGTTTACCAATGCTGATTTGCACACATAATTGTTTATGGTGTGCCACTTGTTTTGTGAGTGGTCACATTTTCGTTTTTTAATTCTGATTAAATATTTATGGTTTTACGCTATGTGGCGTCCCTTATGTCTTCCATTTCACCAGTTCTTGTAAGAACATTGGAATTCGTATGACGATGTGGACACTCATCGATTAACTATTGTATTGTGAGCTCATTTTTTTATTTTGAGTACCTTTTTATTAGCACTGTGTGGGGAGTGCTTGAGTTCTCACAATCTAGGTGGGCTTTTTATTCACAACATCCTTTGTTGTGTATATCTCATTCCTTTCATTGAAATCCGAAAATTTTGATTTGATTTTCAAATGTTACATAATATCTAGTTCTACCCCTTAACAGGACACATCCAGCCTTATGCTAAGAGCGTCTAAGGGCTCTAAAACCCATGACGTATATACAGTAACTCATGCTTGACCTCATCCTTTTTTTGTTCATATGTTGCCCATGCTCCTAAATGTATTTGGAGAACCCAAAAGAAGTAGAATAGTGAATCTTGAACACTTTGGGCGATATTCCCTAGTTTTCGATAAGCTAACTTCAGGAAACATTACACATAACGTCTCCTGTAGTTAGTTTATGGCAGGAAAGGAATGGATTTTCCTGTCGATAAACTGAGCTTGCACGTCGGCTGTAGAGTTTCCCTGCACGAGGTTACTGTACATCAACGTCTCCTATACTTATTATGGGAGACATTAATTGTAACTTCTGCGTGGAAGCATGAGATATTCCAAAGTAATCTGCGCTTCCGCACGGGAGACTGTATTTCAATGAGAAACACCGACTCCTGAAAGCTGGTGTTACAAGATTTTGATTTGCAGAATAATTGAACACGCTCTAACCCCCCCATAAATCCCATACTCACCTCACATCCCAAAGTGAAAAGGGTCACGCGATCCACCGCTTCTTCTCACAGGGATTAGACTGGGAACAATTAGTTCCTAGTCTCCCTCTGCCATTACTCTGCATGATATTGCAAGGGCAAGCCCGCTCAGAGCTCGCAGTCGGGATGCGCAAGGCTCCATGGGGTTTTATAAACTCCACAAGCCGATTCTCACGTTGGCGTGGAGCGTTGCTGCTAGTATCTGGCAGCTTTGCGCTTTGTTCCAGGGCTAGTCACTAACAAAGCACCTACCCAAGAATACAAAGGTAAAGGAAATCTGCAGGTACAGATATTCCAGTTAATCGTCTCCATTTTACCATCAACTATGGAATAGGACCCTTGGTCTTTTAAAAACGCTGCTTACATCTCAAGATCCCAGTAAAGTGAACCTAATCGACATTTGTTCTTTTGATCTAGTAGCACCCATGACTCAAATCTAATAAACTTTCCTCCAAAGCACATGGATTACATAACACATACAATAAGCCACCATCTAAGAAGAGTAAGTCATGTGGATGTTGGCAAAAAAGGTCTGCAAAACTAACATTGCCAGTAAGCAGGGACATATTATAGTTCCTTCACTATGTTCGGCAGAGGCCAAGGCAAGCAATGCTGAAAACATGGCCGCAATATACAAAAATATTCATCAAGCTTTACACAAGGACACATCCGATGAGGATAATTAAGATTTGTTAGAATGTGTCTATGTGTGACACGTGTGTGCGATTGCATGTGAATATGTGATATCATAATCTCCTAAATAGCAGATCACGACCAGAAAGATGTCAGGGATAGAATGGACAAGAGATTTAGAGACAGACTGATCCAGAGAAACACTGATCGGACACAAAATAAAGCAGAGATGACATGAGGTTGGAATGGAAAGGGGCATAGAATAAAAGAAGAGCAGAAATATTAACAGACGCTCAATTTAGGAACTCATCCATCCTCACGACTTGCATATTACGTGGACCCCCTTATGTACTCCGATCTAGTATGGCCCACATTTCAAGGGCTTGACTGATATATTGCAAACCTAAGAGCAAGGCAACATTTTCTACACAGATCTGGACAGAATAAAGAAGTTCCACTTGGGGGCTGCCCAAGTCTTGGATTTGTCAAAGGCTGCTTTAATCCTATGTGGCATTTTTTGTGGTAGGGCTATGACTGCTACAAAGGATCTTTGTAAAAACCAAACCCTATGTTTTGCATTTATACTTAAAAATTCTATAGAACCCAATATTACTAAATTTAATATCATTGTGAACCTTAGAGGGGTCCCCTACCACGTTTTTGTTAAGAATCCAGAGTTTTGAACACATGGACCTCATGAACATGTACACGGGAATAGCGTGGCTTCATCCGATGTGGCAAAGAAGCCAAAACATGGACTCCTTCTCGCCCAGACCTCTCGTCTCTCCTATCCGGATATAGTATAGCTAATGACGGAGATATATATTTTTTAGTTATCTCATTGATCACAGCTGGCTGATAAAGACTGTTATTAAACACCTCCTGACAGTCTATTCAACCTGACTATTTCACCTAATCTTTCCAGTTGATACTTTTGATCCAAACTCAGATAAGGGAAACGTAAATAAAGTAAGTAAATGGCGAGATGGGTTTAGGTTTAAAAGTCATAGAACAGCTTTTTGTGACAGAAACAATCTAGTCAACAGAATCAAACATGCTATTGTATGTAGTATTTCATAGGACAGCAAATAGACATCATAAAACACATACAAATATGTGCATCCTTTCATAGATATTTCACTCGACAGTTTAGCTTCAAACAAGAAACATTTGGCGATTTGACGAAAATCAGGGATAATACAGCACCACACCAACAGCTTTTATTTTGACCTTTTAACCATTTGAACTGTTTTATACACTTTTAGCATTTTTTTTTCTACAGTCCCACTGGCAGTATTATCCATTCCTGTTTGGAACCGATTTTGTTTCATCGATCACTTACTATCCACTTCGCTAAATTGGATTTATGTTGCGGTTCTTAGTTCTGTCATTTCATTTCCCTCATCACCCTTAAAATGTCTTATGTAAAAAAAAGAAAATGTGACTAATTATTTATTTTCAAGAAGACGATTGGACTTTCCCATAAGGTCCCATTAAACATAAGTAGCTGCTTCACTCTGACAATACCTGGGCAGACCAATCGCCCTTAAAGTAAGATATTATGAGAACGACTGCACATTTCAAACGATAAAATATTGGAAGCCACCTCTAAGCAGGTCAGACTCGAAAAGAAAGCCTTAGCCGTAGACTAGATGTATTATCCGGCAAAAAGCTGGGGTACATTGACAATTCAGATTTAATGGTGGGTTGCAGTAACATAGGAAACACTGAACAATACTCCAGGTCTATCTTAACCAACATTTTGCTACTGGATTGTCAGTTCACCACACAACCTGTTGATTAGTGAAGACACCACTAAATGTAATTAAGTCTTCAGGTTTGCTATTCAAGCATTTGGTAAGGACCATACATCTATTAAATCTTTCTATGATGAGCAATGATTAATTTTACTGAAAAATATACAGTCACACCTTCTCTTTAATTACCTTTCTCTGTCTGGGGAGTAGTGGTTATCCATTACCCGATGCCTTTCCACTCTGCCCATAGTGTTGTAATGTGCAGGACCAGATCTTGTCCCCCTGGGTCCCTGATCCATACTCCTACTGGATAACAAGGAAGCCAAGAAGTTACTGAGTATTAATTGTCCAATATCTTTATTGTAAAATGCTCATTCTCTCGAAGAGGTTTTCTCACTAGAGATGACGCAACACAGATAAACAGGTCAATGCAGTAAACACAAAGAAGATTGTATTGTGGTATGTTGTAGACAACATCATTCTTTCTACACAACGCGACTGGAAAATTTCTAGTAAACATAAAAACTATTAGGGTTATTCAGAGAGCGGTGAAAGGCAGGAGAATGACTGGAGAATGAAAAATTCTAGGTCAAAATAGCCAAACCAGAAAAATTCTCCCTTTCATCTCACTTTCCAAAACGGCTATTTTGACCTAGAATATTTCATTCTCCAATCATTCTCCTGCTTTTCACGCTCTCTGAATAACCCTGTATATGTCATTTGGTATTAAGTAGGTTACTATAGCGTGCACCAAACATGTTGGGTGAAGGAAACAACCTACTGTTGACTGAACAGGTCCTCTTTGTCCACTCAACATTGGCATTGTAGGTGTTTCTTTGGGTCATCATAGAGATTATGAAAAATTAACTGTATAGCTGGAAACAGATTGGTTATTCTAACTAAAATGTCTACCGGCTGGGTGGAGTAGAGGTAACATCACTGCTCTATAACCGTGGAGACACAAGTTTTCATCCTGGCCAGAGCACCTCTCCAGTAAGTGTCCTTGGGCAAGACACCTAACGGTACATACTCGCCACCCAGGACATACTTGAAAATGAGACAAATTTCAATGCATCCTCCCTGGTAAAATACTTTCTCTAAAAATTAAAAACAATCAAGCGTGATAAAGGCTCAGAGTTGAAACATTGCCTGGTCCACATGGTTGGACACCTTTTTGTAGGCCTGGTGTTGCGTGAGCTTCACTCATTTAACCTTGTAGCACAGAACGACTGTGCAACTGTATCTGGAAGGGGGTTTAGAGGTTGGGTGATTAGTGAGAAATGTTCTTAAATTTATGATGGGTCTCTACATTTCAAGCTCAGACCTTGAAATCATGAAGTCGATCTAGACTACTTCTGACTTTGGACATGAACCAAGGATGACCCCCATATTGCCCAAATAGACACATAAGTGGTTATTCATTAAGCACCGATATTATCGCTTTTTAAAAAGAAAAAGCATAAGTAAAAATCAACATTGTTGGAAATACGGTGAACATCAACTATCTACAGAAGGAAAGGCAAAGCAGAAGGAAAGACAAGCAGACAAAGTTCCTGCAAAAAACGTTGAACAATTGTGAACAATGATGACAGTCTTTTAAAAAACGTACAGTGTGGATTTTCTTACTTTACCATTGTTTTCCCTATGTTTGCAACACCTGTGAATATATTTCGGCAATGCTGAAGTGGCAATCGCCATAGACTTCCTAACAAACTACAGTAAAAATGGACGAAAGAACGGTGCCAGGCAACTTTGGCAAAAACACTGTTGGAATCTATAGTGACCGCACTGCTAAAATAACTATGGCAGAAACCAAAGTGTAAGAACCGGCAAGAAGCACATTGAAATCTATCCTGAAGTACTTTGGCAGAAACTATGGTGGAAAGACCAGCGAAAAACATGATAAACTCCTAAGGCAGCGCTCTAAATAGTGAATTTTCCATATTTTGGATGTACATGATCCATGATAGTTTTCCAAAGTGAAACCATACAGGGTTATTCAAAGAGAAACGAAAAGTCACCGCACTTTCAGTGACATTTCGTTCTCTTCAATTCGGTGCGATTTGGCAATCCCATTTCGGCGACCCTGCGGTGTATTCAGCAAGGACCACAGGGCCCTCGTAGTGCAGGGAAAAGCCGCCGCAAACCCGACGAAAACTCATCGCAAAACCCGGCAAATGCTCACCGAAACCCGCAAAAACATCTGGATTAACCCCGCCGAACACGCCGGAGAAACCCGAGCAGCCGCCAATCACAGCGCAGAGCAGCCGCCGGAAAAAGCCGACACAGCAGAGGAATGGAGTGAGAAAGAAAAAATCAGTACGCTTGAATGTTTGAAAAGTGAAACGCTGTTTGCAAAGAAACTACTGAGCGAAAATGTCTGGAATTTACATATAAGATCCAATGAATGATAATAAAAAGGGCTGTTACAGAAAAAAGAAAAAATGATTTAAAAAAAACTGGAAAGATATTTGTCGCAAAAAATCCCGAAAAATGCCTAAAAGATTCCAAAAATAAAGAAACGTTTTACTGCAGAATAAAATGATAAACGGTTTATCAGATATTGAATTAAAACAGGAATATTTTTAACTTTGAAGCCTATGGGATTCTCCTGAATAAACCTGTCGAATGAAACCACCGAATGGCAGGGCAATTCGACAACATTTCTCAGCTGTTTTGTGTTCTCTGAATAGACAAAGCATTGCTTCTCTATGGGAAATTCACTGCCCTCGAACAGGCACCAAACAGGCACCGTATGTGCAGGCAATTCGCCAAGATTTGGCAAACTGCCTGCTCTCTGAATAGCCGAATGGCCAGGAAAGGTAACCGTACGCTGAATTTCAGCGTTCGGTTACCTTTTGGTCACAATTCGGATCTCTTTGAATAACCCTGATAGAGAATAAACTCTATAGAGAATCCCAATCAAGGTGAAGCATCTGTGTATAAAATCAGAAAACATGGTAAGTGTGTGTGTGTTTTTCATGTAGATTTCCTCCATTTCCCTATGAGAAGCATTTGATTGGATATTATCGTGGATACAGTGGTTGCATCAGCCGAGTGGTTTCACAATGGGGGAAAAAGTTTACTTTAAAACATTGTTTGAAATTTATTTGAATAATTATTTTTTTAAAAGAAAAAAGCAGCTTGAAATATATAAAATCGACAAACATGACCAGAGTGACCCTCCGCGATATGGACACTCCAGCTTATATTCCGGCCATCAAACAGAGACGACATTTTGTCTGTGAGATGAGTCTTCATCAAGAACTCAACACTTGATAAAGACTCATCTTACAGGGTTATTCAAAGAGATCCGAATTGCTGGTGAAAGGTAACCGAACGCTGAAAATCAGCGTTCGGTTACCTTTCCTGGCCATTCGGCTATCCAGAGAGCAGGCAATACGCCAAATCCTGGCGAATTGCCTGCACATACGGTGCCTGTTCGGTGCCTGTTCGAGGGCAGTGAAAACCCCATGAAAAAGCACTGCTTCGGCTATTCAGAGAACACAAACCAGCAGTGAAAGGTTCCCCTAATGTCCTGCCATTCGGTGGTTTAATTCGGCAAGTTTATTCAGGAGAATCCCATAGGCTTCAATGTTAAAAATATTCCCGTTTTAATTCAATATCTAATAAACCGTTCATTATAAAATTCTGCAGCAAAAAGTCTCTTTATTTATAGATTTTTTAGGATACTTTAAGCATTTTTCTGACTTTTTTTTTTTTTTTAAAAGTCCGATTTTTTTTTTTTGATTTTTTTTTTCAGTTTACTTATTTTTTCTGTAACAGCCCTCTTTATTATCATTCCCTGGACCTCCTGTGAAAATTTCAGACATTTTCGCTCAGTAGTTTCTTTGCAAACAGCGTTTCATTTTCCCAGATTCATACAAATGGTTTTTCTAATTTATTCACTGCCTCCTCTGCGTCACAGCTGCTTCAGCTCTGTGTGATTCGGCTCCTGTTCGGCTTCTTCGAAGGTTAATCCAGATGTTTTTGCTTGTTTTCACCATGCATTCGGTTAGTTTTCGTCAGGTTTGCGGCAGCTTTTCCCTGCAATTCGGGGACCTTGTGCTGTTTGCTGAATACACCGCAGGGTCACCGAAATGCAATCGGCAAAAGGAACCGAATTGAAGAGAACGAAAAGTCACCGAACGTACGGTGACTTTTCGAATCTCTTTGGATAACCCTGTTAGAGCTGAAACGTCGTCTTTGTTTGATGCAAGCCCAATAAATTTGCTCTGAATATAAGCTGGAATGCCCATTTCGACTCCAGTCTGGATAAGTATGCAGGGAGTTGGCATCTCCTGATGCGTGATGGCACCCATAGCTAATGGTCTGCATCGGGGTCAGTTGTCACCTATCCTGTGTTTGATTGAAGTATCTTGGCTCAAGACAACAATGGTGTGACAGAATTCTGGCTGGCAGCGGTGGGATTTGCTTTCTCCAGTGAACAGTCCAAAATCACCATCAGGTTCAATATCCAGACAGCAGAAGCAAGCAGGAGATGGCCACAGTCACAGAGACAGAATTTCGACGAAGGTTGCGAGCACGGCAGAACCAGCATAGTGGACCGATGACAGAACAGGTCCTGCTGGAAGAGAGTGCAACGATCTGCCTGATGATGTGGTGGGAAGCTCTTCAAGCTGAGCGAATATGCAACAGCAAAATTATCCCCTTCGGCTACGTGAGGTACGAGCTAATATTGGAGAGTCGGATGGTGGGCTTGGGAGAACAACCACCAGAACAGGATGTGCAGGAGCTCCGCAGACTGGTCCTGAAGGAAATGGCACTAGAGGAAAGATACAGAGCCCTCCGGTGGTATGCAGCAAAAGTGTACCCCTGGCTAGCAGATGACAGCCGAACAGAAGGCTATGGCTATGAGGTTCTGGGGCTGTTACATGAGAAGCTAGTAGAGGATCCAGATTTCGGGAGTGAGTCAGAGTGGCATCTTGTAGTGCCGAGAGAGAGGGATGGAGTTCTCTGGCGAAGTCTTGTTCGAGGAGGATGTGGAATTCCTCGGAGTCCAAGAATGGGAGTTGGAAATAGCCTACAAAAGCCTGCTTGACTCTGTTCAGCAGGCAGGCATGACTCCATTCGGCAAGGACTGTGTGGTGCAACGTGGAGAGGAGCTGGCGCATCCTATAGCTACGTTACCAGGAAATTAAGTATACAATTCATTGCCCCAACAGCATGTTGGAGTACCAGGAGGCAGTCCCAGCAGTGTGATTTCCCCGTTGCTGATACCGGAGCCTGAAGCGGTGGAAGAGGTACTAGCCGCGTCTGTACGAGAGTACATGAGTCCTGGCGAGCTGGTCCCCCAGGCAGAGAGACGGGCGGACAGTTTAAATGTGAGTGTCTCGAAAGGTGGAGGTGAGATGGGCGAAAGAAAGCAGCTTGATTGCGATCAGCAGCAAGCCCAGAGAATAAATAAAGAATAATAATAATAATTGTGAGCCAGCAGAAGAGCTGGCAACCGGGCAGAGCGCCACTGGTCTCTGCCCCATAATTATTGCAAGTAATACAGCTACGCAGCAGGAGTTTGGGAATCTGGGAGACAGACCGGTTGAGTCGTTTCCCCAGTGGTTGTTATCGGAACTGGGAGCAGAGAAAGTCGTTCTCCCTCCCCAGCGGCAGAAATGTTAGGAGTAGAGGACCGTGAATTGGGTGATGTAAAGCAGCTGGATTACGATCAGCAACAAGCCCAGAGTGTAGCAGTTATTACATTCCCAGCTGAAGCGCTGGCAACCGGGCAGAGCGCCACTGGCCTCTGCCCAGCACCTGTAACAGCCACGGTTATCCAGGGAGAGGAGGTGGCCATCATCCCTCTCCAACGGCAGATCCAAAGTCAGGAACTGGAGAAAGTTGTCTTCTATCCCCAGCAGCAGAGTGGAGTCCAGGGAGTGGAAAAAGTCATCCTCCCTCTCCAACGGGAAGCTGCTACAACGTTAACTACATCTCCAGCTGAAGCGCTGGCAACTGGACAGAGCGCCGTTGGCCTCTGCCCTGCACCAGTAACAGCCCCAGGAATCCAGGGAGTGAAGGTGGTCGCCCTCCCTCCCCAACTGGAGATGGTGTATCGAGGAGAGGATTCCGGGACTGGGGTCCCTCAGCAACTGGAAATGGCTGAGAGAGACTGGGCAGTCGGCTTAGCTCCCCACTTGTCGGGTGTCATTCTGGGAGATTGGGACCTGTGTGCAATTTCCCAGCTGCAGAATTTAACATGCCACGGGATTATATCTCGGAGTTTAAATACCCGACTAACACAGGTCCAGACCAGTGGGAGATCTGGGACCTGGTTAGTCTCCTTTTGGGGGCAGGGAAATGTGACGGAACCTACCGTCACTGGGGCATCTGGAGGGGGATGTGAACTAGCCTCCTGCCCAGAGACTATGGCCCGTGAAAGAGACTATTGGGGAACTGGTGGACCTTTTAAATATATTTGGTTGTTCACGGTTTTAAACATTCCCGGCAAACTAAAGATTACTGATGCCTGTATGTTATTCCCTTCTGTAGTTATTGTATAATCTCTTGTGTATATTGCGTACATTCCCTCAATTATCTAACCTCTCTGTATAGTGTGACCTCTGTATTAGTACCTGCTCTCTATTGTGTATGTTCTCTCTATAAGAAATTCCTTTTGCTTACTCTGCCTTCTCCCTCCCCCTTCAAGGAAATTCCATTGTCCATTGTTTGAAGGTTCTGTGCAGCTATCTGCTTGATTGTATGGAAATGAGGTAGGGGGCTGACTCTGTGTGTCTGTGAATAAACTGGCATTCTGCTGTTTGACTTCGAATGGTGAGCCTCATTCTTTTGGCTGAGGTCAAAGCTTTGAGGGAGTTGTTAGGGAAGATTGCGCCGGCGACTGTTACATGGGAGAGAGCCCACGGACGGAAGTACTCAGGGTACAGTCGCTCCGTCACAAATGGAAAGGGGCAGATGGAAAAATGGAGTTAGAGGGATAGGGTAGGGGAGCAGCTGGTTGGGGATACGTCCAGTAGCTTTCTCCAATATAATCCAACGACCATTTCTTCATTTATTCTACTTATTGGAGAAAGCTACTGGACGTATCCCACGACCAACCACTGATATTCACACCCATCGAGTGAGGAGGGACCCCCTCTGTAAGGATAAGTGGACCACACGCCCAAATACAGAGCCACCTACCTAGGAGGCTCTAAACATCGGGAGTTGGCAATTTTATTAATATTACCCAATTGGTTTTGATGATAGTACACCATTTGTACCATTGATCTATTTGAGGTTCCACCATCCTCCTGGAACACTTCGATATCGTGGAATGTTGGGTGAGGCCCCCCTCAAAGAGGCCTGCAAGTGTATACCATGAGCCATTTGAGGCTCCCCTTCTGTGAGTGTGACCAGCGACATGTGTGTTTAATATTATATTTGTCTCTTGTACTGCACCATTAGTCTCCTATTTTTGTTATAGGGCAGTCACACAACTTGAGGAACCCACCCTGAAGATCTTTGGCTAGTATAAGATAAGCCTTTTACATGTTATAGAATTATACCAACTGTGTAGATTTTTTTTGCGCTCCCAAACACAGTATTTGTGTATTTGCTTCAACAGAATGATTGTGTTGCCAAAAAGAGAATCTCTTGGATATAAATTGTTACAATACATTTTGAAAAAGGAACACAGTATAAAGGCAATGAGAGACACACAAACCATACACTTAGGAAAAGGAACTCATTAAGAAACAAATACATGACAGCTTGTGTTTAAAAAACTTCTCCAGTCCAACAATGAATGTTATTCCCCCCAAATATTTGTTTTCCCCAAGGCATCAATGAAGGGAAGTGATTCTGTGCTGACCATTTATGAAGCAATGTGGCTATCCATGTGTAAAATCTTTTATGATTTTGAAATCACACAGTATGCATTTGTTTTGAGGGTTTCCTGGTTTAAACTGTTCTATTTCTTGAGACTCTGGGTTGCTTTTTGCTTTTCTCTGCCTTTAATCCTCCTCAAGCCTCCTACATCAAGCAAGCACGTCAAGCTTTATTTTACACTTGATGAAACCGCTACTTCTGGAAATATCTCTCTACAATAATTAAAGGCCTTCTTTTCACCGTTACATAACTTTACCATACTTGGGCATTAGTCTTTTGGACAGATCAAAATGACGCCACTTGTACACTGATCAACCACAACCTTAAAACCACCTGTCTAATATCATGTAGGTGTTACGGTTGCCCCCTCAGGAGCCAAAGGGGGGTCTTTTGTGCTCTGTGTCTTATTAGCCCTTTAGGCAGGTATGTGTCTTTCTGCATTATACAGAACCCTGGACACAGGATACAACAGAACCAGACAAAACAGGACAGTATACACACAAGAGGAAAGCCCTGCACTGGGGTAAGGTCCTTGGATGTCCTTCTGTCTATACAGAGTACAGGGTGGGAAATATACACAACGAAATAACAGAGGTTAACCAGACTTGACAGACAGGAATATCTAGCAACAACGGAACTAGAAAGAGATCCTTGAGGTGGTCTCTATAAACCAAAACAATGAGCTGCTGCACTAGATACACACATACAGAAAACATAAACCAGAAATACCAATATGCAGTACCAGGGAACGTCAAGATACAAAGCTAAGAGTCATGAACCAGGAAATCAATAATACAGTACCAGGGATAATCACAAGAATCGTCAGGATACAAGGCCAGGAGTCATGAAACAGGATATCAAAATCAGAATACAAAATACAGGAACACAGCAAAAACTATACATGGTTTAAGGAACTAGTGCACTGTTGGCCATTTAAATAGGGCAGTGCAGGTCATGTGACCACAGGTCTGATCAGACCCTTACAGGGTTATTCAGAGAGCGTGAAAAGCAGGAGAATGACTGGAGAATGAAAAATTCTAGGTCAAAAAATTTTCATTCTCCAGTCATTCTCCTGCTTTTCACTCTCTCTGAATAACCCTGTAAGACTCTGTGGGTGGAGAGCCAAACAGATTAACCCTAAAAACCCATGAGGACTGAAAAGAGCTCTCAGCACCAGTGGGCCTGGCCGGTAGAACGTAACAGTAGGTCCCCCCTTGTGCTGTCAAAACAGCCCTGATGCATCGAGGTATGGACTTCACAAGACCTCTGAACATATCCTATGGTATCTGGTGAAGTCGGGCCTCCATGGATCAGATTTGTTGTTACAGCCCTTCCTACAAATGCTCAATCAGATTGAGATCTGGGGAATTTGGAAGCCCAGGAAACACCATGAACTTGTTGTCATGTCCCTCAAATCATTCGTGAATACTGTATGGGGCTTCCACCAGTGTTCCCACTAGAATTTGTGCTAAAATTATTTAGTGTAGATTTCATCAAAGTTTCCACCAACATTACAGTCAAATTTGTCCAGTGTTATTTTTACCATGTGCAGAGTTGTTTCTATGGAGCTCACAACTATAAAATTGCTGCAGAGAGCTCCGCTTTGTTTGCCTCGTTTGGAGAACCCTAGCTGACTTTGGCTACAAAATTTTTATGTTTTACGGTTCCTGAAAGGTTGGCCACCAGGTTAGAGCTGTCCGGAGCCTGTAACCCCCCCCTCCGGACCAGAGATTTGCCTGAAAATTCCGCCCTCGGCTGCTGTATGATGACAGTGGCCATCTTGCGGCCTTCCACTCGGCTCCAGACGTCCTCTCGCTTTGCGGTTCCACCTGCTCCACCCGGGATGGCATTGGAGACGGTGGGCCCACGTCTCCCGGCTGCTCCGGAGGGCTGTACCGTGACTGTGCTTGCAGATGGTCGATGGGTGGATTCCCCTCCCCCCACCGGAGGTGTGGACACCATGACTAGGGGCTTGGATGCCTGTCTGCAGCTGCT
The DNA here is from genome assembly GCA_009667805.1 of Leptobrachium leishanense. Taxonomy (NCBI): domain Eukaryota; kingdom Metazoa; phylum Chordata; class Amphibia; order Anura; family Megophryidae; genus Leptobrachium; species Leptobrachium leishanense. Next base: position 49,484,587 of record CM019067.1, on the reverse strand, counting down.
GTCGGGAGAAGAGGATGGTCCGCTTACTAGAGATCTTTGGCACCGGATGATGGCGGCACTGCGGAGCTGGCAGGCTGAGAGTGCCCCAGAGATGGATGTGCCCGGTGATGTTTTTACTCTGGGCCAGATGAGACCCTCGAACCTGCTGCCGCTGAGGTGAGAACCGCTGTGGTTAGTGCAGATGCTGCTGATGCCGGGAGAAGTTGTGGGGTGTATGGCGACCCGGAGGGGGCCAGGGCCCTGAAGTTTCGATCCCCGAAGACCACTTTTATCCTGGGAGCTGGAGCTTTGTTGGCACCCTGCGACCTCCGAGGGATGTCTGCTGTTGCTGGCCCGGTCCCCCTCTGGAGGCCTGCGGAGGCGGGGGTGTCTGGATTGGTGCCTGTACCCTCCGTTGTGGAGCCGCGGATGCCTGCTCTCTGCACGGAGGCTGACGTGGGCATGTGCTCCAGTATGCGAGGGGTACCTTCTCTCAAAGGTTTGAGACCGACGGGGCGCTTGGATCCGCTTCATGGAGGGATACAGGCTGAAGGGTGTTGACTTTTTTGGCTGTTCCTGCCTGCTTGGCCCAGTCCTCGACCCCACTGGTGTCACGGTGGCCCCCGCACCCCGGCGCCTGGCAGCAGCTTCCTCGCTGCTCGCTGGCCAGGCGCCGAATGATATTGCGGTCGCTTCCGCACACGTGGGGAAGCCGGGGGGCGGGGCCTGGCGGGCTGACGCGGACCCGCCGGGTTTAAAGCCCAGGCTCTCAGAAATGCCGGTGCCCTGACGTGGTAGTTACTTCCCGCAGAGCTCTTGTATATTTGGCAAACAACTATTCTGTGTATTGACCCCTTGGCATTGGCAAACGACTATTGTGTATTGACCCCTTGGCATTGGCAAACGACTATTCTGTGTATTGACCCCTTGGCATTGGCAAACGACTATTCTGTGTATTGACCCCTTGGCATTGGCAAACGACTATTCTGTGTATTGACCCCTTGGCATTGGCAAAATACATTCTGTGTATGACCCCTGGCATTGGCGAACGAACCACTCTGTGTATGATCCCTGGCATTGGCGAACGAACCATTCTGTGCATAACCCCTGGTATTGGCATCAACTCTTCTAATTCTGGTATTCAGTCTGTGTGGCACCCTAAGCACACATCAGACTACCCCTTGTGTTGTTAGGGTCTTGGGAAGAGCTAATTATTCTAATTTCTTGTGTATCATTCTGTGTCTGTCTAGTCGTGCCGACCACTCTAAGGATCGGAAGGGTAGAGACTGTTCTGTGTCTAGAAACCACTAGTCAGATAAAGCAGAGGGATCCGTGACGTCTCTCTTGTACGTGCTCTGTACTGCCATTCTTGTAGTCTGTCTAGTCGTGCCGACCACTCTAAGGATCGGAAGGGTAGAGAGTGTCCTGCGTATAGGGACCACCACTCTAGTATCAGGGGGATCCGTGACAACTGGATTGTCCTCTGCACAGATTCCTACTGTCACCTTACATCCTGAGCACCCGAGATATATTTTATTTTCTTGAGCGTTTTCCCCCGCCATGCCCTTATTATTTTGAATTTATTTTCTCGCACTGCTGACTGTGTTTTATTTTTATGGACTTAAGCTAGTCCCTGGCTGAGATTTCTATTGTGACTTCGCTTCACATATGTTTGGTTTTTGAGACTTTTTGGTTTCATTTATTTTTCTGAAGTATTTTTGATGTCTTTTGCTAAACCCCCCACCATTTTTTTTCGACATTTTGCAGATTTTTCCTGTGACACTCCCCCACCCTTATGTTATATGTGTTACTTACGAGAGTATTATATCTGGCCCTGCGAGGCCAACGATGATGGTCGCTTTGTGACCTTAACTTTCTCCGCAAAATAAAAAATCTTAGTATAAAATTGCCGCAGTACATTTACCAGTGTTGCAAACAACGGTCGAAACAACGCAATTCCGAAATGTTCAGTTAGCCTCCGAATCAAGGAGTAGGTGTTTGGTTTGTATTTGTTTACTTTTCTGTTCATCATGTACCCTGCAACGGCTGCACAAGAAAGAGAAGCAGATGCACTGATCTCTGTGTCAGGTGGCTATATCACAGGTGGTACTGTTGTTGGGCATAATTTCCCATTGGTTGGACCAAATTTACCTACCATATTTGTATTTTCCTTCTGTGGAAAGCCGAAGTTCACTGTAACATCGGTGATATTAATCATTGTTAGCAACTATGGTGAACTACAACAAGTAGGATAACATACCTAGATTTGCCTGAAATTTTTACGTTCGTATAGAAAATTGTCATAGTGTATATAACCATAAAATATTAAATACTTTAAAATTTACACAGCAATCTGGCATTCTTGAGGGTCGACGCAGGCCATTTTTTAACACTATACTTGTCCATACTCACTCTAGATAGTGATGCATAAATAAAGTAAAACATTGACCAGAAAGCACTCTTTTTTATCATCAAGGAAATGTAGTATATAATGTGGGAAGGCCTGAACTCGATGGACGCGTGTCTTTTATCTGCCTAATGGGAAGTGTTTGGTGCGTCTATAAATAAAACCCACCATATCTTTGCCTCTCCTTGGCTGAAAAGCAGCAGGAGGGGTTTGGAGCTGCTCAGTAGAGCGGCCCTTTGGTTACATTTGTTAGGTACTCACTCTGTAAAGAGGTGCCGTGAAGTGGCGAGTGAGCTTAGGTTGCAATGGCCATTGAAACAAACAAAAACCTCAGTTTTGTTGTACATGGAACACATAGAAACGAGCGCAGATGACACCTTTTTTCCTTGTTATGTTTTATACATTAACTGGGCTGTTACTCCTGGCAGTTGCTGCTGCTCTGGTGAGTATGGGCGCGACGCCATTTTTTCTGTATTTATTTTATCAGCCTATGTCTGTGACTAAATCAAAGTAAAATAAATAAGAATGTAATATGTATTAATGGTTAATTTTTGTGCAGCGGGTTTAGGCGCCAGAATTAGGGATGCACCGATACCGATACTAGTATACTAGTATCGGTATCGGGGCCGATATTGCCGTTTGCACGAGTACTTGTTACTCGTGCAAATGGCCCGATACATCCCGCCGATACCGGAAGCCGGCGCTGGGCCGGCTTGCCGGTATCCGCGGGGCTGGGGAAGCTGGCCGCGTGCATGAAAAGCACGCGGCCAGCGTTCCCCTTCGGCGCGCCAAATACTCACCCTTCCTGAAGTTCCGGTCTCTGGGCAGTGATGCGGTCACGTGGCCGCCGGGCGCTCCTGTGACGCGGCCTCTCGGCTGGAGGCAGCGTCACAGATGCGCCCGGCGGCCACGTGACCGCATCACTGCCCAGAGACCGGAACTTCAGGAAGGGTGAGTATTTGGCGCGCCGAAGGGGAACGCTGGCCGCGTGCTTTACATGCACACGGCCAGCTTCCCCAGCGTCGAGCTGGGGGCCAATCCATGAGAGCTGCGGGGCCAATCCATGAGAGCTGCGGGGCCAATCCATGAGAGCTGCGGGGCCAATCCATGAGACCTGGGGGCAAATCCATGAGACCTGGGGGCCAATCCATGAGAGCTGGGGGCCAATCCATGGGACCTGGGGGCAAATCCATGAGACCTGGGGGCAAATCCATGAGACCTGGGGCCAATCCATGAGACCTGGGGGCAAATCCATGAGACCTGGGGGCCAATCCATGAGAGCTGGGGGCCAATCCATGAGACCTGGGGGCAAATCCATGAGACCTGGGGGCAAATCCATGAGACCTGGGGGCCAATCCATGAGACCTGGGGGCAAATCCATGAGACCTGGGGGCAAATCCATAAGACCTGGGGGCCAATCCATGAGACCTGGGGGCAAATCCATGAGACCTGGGGGCAAATCCATGAGACCTGGGGGCAAATCCATGAGACCTGGGGGTAAATCCATGAGAGCTGGGGGCCAATCCATGAGAGCTGGGGGCCAATCCATGAGACCTGGGGGCAAATCCATGAGACCTGGGGGCCAATCCATGAGAGCTGGGGGCCAATCCATGAGACCTGGGGGCAAATCCATGAGACCTGGGGGCAAATCCATGAGAGCTGGGGCCAATCAATGAGACCTGGGGGTAAATCCATGAGAGCTGGGAGCCAATGCATGAGACCTGGGGGCAAATCCATGAGACCTGGGGGCAAATCCATGAGACCTGGGGGCAAATCCATGAGACCTGGGGGCCAATCCATGAGACCTGGGGGTAAATCCATGAGAGCTGGGGCCAATCCATGAGACCTGGGGGCAAATCCATGAGAGCTGGGGGCAATCCATGAGAGCTGGGGGCCAATCCATGAGACCTGGGGGCAAATCCATGAGACCTGGGGGCCAATCCATGAGAGCTGGGGGCCAATCCATGAGACCTGGGGGCAAATCCATGAGACCTGGGGGCAAATCCATGAGAGCTGGGGGCCAATCCATGAGACCTGGGGGTAAATCCATGAGAGCTGGGAGCCAATGCATGAGACCTGGGGGCAAATCCATGAGACCTGGGGGCAAATCCATGAGACCTGGGGCAAATCCATGAGACCTGGGGGCCAATCCATGAGACCTGGGGGTAAATCCATGAGAGCTGGGGGCCAATCCATGAGACCTGGGGGCAAATCCATGAGAGCTGGGGGCCAATCCATGAGACCTGGGGGTAAATCCATGAGACCTGGGGGCCAATCCATGAGACCTGAGGGCCAATCCATGAGACCTGGGGGTAAATCCATGAGAACTGGGGGTAAATCCATGAGACCTGGGGGCAAATCCATGTGACCTGGGGGCAAACCCATGTGAGCTGGGGCAAATCCATGTGAGCTGCGGTCAATCTCATATAAATTTTTATGAGGTCTGTTCCTATTGGAAAGCGTCACATGACATTAAATAAAAGTATCGGTACTCGGTATCGGTGAGTACTTTTAAAAAGTATCGGTACTCGTACTCGGTCTTAAAAAAGTGGTATCGGTGCATCCCTAGCCAGAATCATAATTTTATTACAGTATAATAAATAGTTAAAATGCAGATGAGTTACTGTCAAGTTTATGATCACCTGAACACACAGAGAACAAGAAACGCCTTAATCGAACGGTGGGAACCCGCTCTTACAAATTATGGTTCCTAAAAAAGGGTTTGATCAGGATAAAGCTTAGTTATTGAAAGACCTTGGCATACTTCGTTTGCAGGGTTTATAGCAAAGATCTCAAAATCCGACACCCAGATGCCGACACTCTACAATTCTTTTGTGTTCTTTGAATGCAATAGAATGTCAGAGAATCATGGGAGTTGTAGTTCAAAAACATCTGGGGACCAGAGAATGAGCCAAATGGTTTAAAGCAGGGCTGTAAAACTCCCCCAGGTGTTGATGATTCCTTCAATGTAATAGATAGCCAGTGGATAACGGGAGTTGTAGTTCAGGAAAATCTGGAGGGCCGTAGTTTGACAGCCCCGATTTAAACGGTGTAACTCACTTTTGATACTATATTATTGCTTGTCATCATACTTTAACTTTTTTATATTACAAATTGAAGCTGTTTATTAATTAACAATTAAACGTGGCAAATTGTATTTCTCTTTTCTAGTTGAAACTGCTGCTCATAGGATGCTCGATACAAAGCTCAGCTTTAAAAAAAAATGTTGACGTAAATTACCTTTGAGGAGCAGGGACGCTAGGTGACCAGGATCTTGTCCTTCCTATGCTGTCTACATTAGGAGGTCCGGAGCGGGTACAGTGATTTGATGACATGACTTGATCTGGAACCGATAACGTCGAACTCTGCAGATCGCGTCCATTGTGCCGATAATCTGTACAATAACACAGAGAGCACAAAAGTGATTCTTCCTGAAAGTAGACCTGGCTCTCATGTACAAGGCTGAATTTTCAAGAAGGTTCATAAGAACAGGCTGTCAACAGTTAACACCTTCCATAGCGTAACACCAGTAACTAGCTCTGAGAAATTCAGAACAGAGAAATAAGAATTTTAAATAAACCTGCACACTATAATCAGATACAATAATGACCACATCATTATTGAGTTGTAGAGAAACTGCCATACCGGAATCAGAACTAAATATACAATAATGTGCTAGAAAAAATAACAACAACACGTTAAAGTATATTTTTCTAAATTGGTTATGTAGAAGCTCTACCGGGCCAGGTTTGCAGATATGTGAAGCTCAGCACAGGTGATATGATTTGCTGCTCAGTGATTGGAGGATTCAGTCTGCATTTCCCCAAGAGAAACTTCAGACAAGAGAGACTTGGGGATCAGGCTTGGAAACCACTGGCCCGGAGCATGAGTAGGCAACCTTGGCCCTCTAAGTGTCCTATCGCCTACTCTAAGCCAAAACTGGGATGCTAAGGGGAAACAATTGCATTTGTCAATCTCCCCTTAGCACCCCCCTGTTTTACAAGCACATAACGAGGCAGGTGCTGAATCCAGCAGCCTGCCCCATAGCGTCCGCTATCCTCCTGGATACTCAGGGCAGCGCTATCGCTCCGCCGCAAGCTTCCCCTCCAGGGAGTCCATAGGACTCTATGAAGACTCGTGCTGCCAGGACACATGACCGGCAGGATCTCGCCTCTTGCGAGATCCTACAGGTCTGCGGAGTGATCGCGAAGGTAGACTGGGGACATTTTGTCCCCAGTCTCTCTCTACTCGCGGCAGTCAGAAGTGGCGGATTGGGCCACCGTTCTTGCCGCGGGATGAGAGGTGAGTATTTGTTTTTTTTTGGGGGGGGGGGTTCCAGCTGCTGCTGATTCCACAGAAGATCTAAACTGTAGCAAACCTTTTTAGTTAGTGATGGCGTTTTGTAATTAGCGTTAGGACTATGTAATCCCAACACTAATTACTGATTGCTTACTCTTTGCGCTCCCCATGTTAACCATAGAGAGAGCAAAGTACAGTAAGCTGGCACTAAAAAGCGTTTGCGATCAGGAGGTCCCGCTATCACCTCAATTAGCCTAGCGTTGATGCTCATTTATGTGACTGCTAACCCTAGCGTTAAGGAGGTGATAGGGCCCTAGGTGTTTTGGTGCTATATTTCCTACGAGGCTTAGTCAACCTGATGACGGACTGAACATCTTAGAAATGTAAGTTCTAAACATCTGGAGGGCCAATGTCACTGACCCCTGCTCTAGAGTATCCATTTTAAGCCATTTAGTGATGTGGCCTTAATATGAAACACGAGTGACACTTTTACATGTTTGGCCCTAAATCCCAAATTAGAAATGTGAAATTCAATCCGTCATTTGAGAGTCATACCTGATACCACGCCGACTCCATCGTCACATTCGTAATCAGAAACTTCGCTGTCACTTATTCGCTTAGATCCTACAAGGGCAAAGAAAGTAAAGAATACACAGCTCTATGCTTGGAAATAACATTCATACCAAGTAAACTACAGCAGAAAATAAAGCCGAAGCAACTCAACACTAAGTACTAGAGCTTTAGGGATGTGTTATTGGAAAGGGGAGATATCTAGAGATTAGTAGAGGAGCATTTCACACTTGTTATTGGAAGAAACGGAAAACAACCTGGAAGAATCACACGGAGCAGCAGCAGCAACATAACTAGCGGCCTGAGAGTTTCAAAGTGAGAGTAACTGGGCTGTGTACAACCCAGGCGTAAACTTAATCAGAGCTGCTGTAACTACTTTATCACCTCCATAGACATCAATGTCTCAGGGAACTGTACACCAGCTCTGGTTAAGTATACAACAAGGTTGGAATAGGGCCCTTATTAATATAGAACCAGTCACCTAATGCGCATCCAACTCTTTAACGGAGTATTAAATAACCTCCTTTAACCCTTCGCTTTCAACAACTTGTTTGACTTGTTCTAGTTTCTGTGTTGCGTTGTAAAGTGACATAATGTCATATCCACCCCAATACCGGTACATAGCCTTGTGTCAAGTGTACAACTCCTGCGTTGTACGGGTGACACAAAGAGCTGTACCGGTATTGGGGTGGATTTGTTGTTGATGGGGGCGCCTCGTTTTTCGGTCTATATATCGGCAGTGTGTTTTTATCCTGGTTTTCCCATTGTGCACCGCGGGGTTTGATTTATCTATTTGACATAAAGTCACGTAGCTCATAACACACTTACTTATCTAGGCATTTTCTCCAGTAAAGGTTTTCACTCTGCAAATAAAATATCTTTCTGCCCAAGGTTTCCGTCTGCAGGGAAAATAAAATCCAGCCCTCCTTCCACCTTTTATAGTTTGTTGGGCACCATTTGTGTCTCCATTCTAAGGAGTTAGGGAGGACTGCACAGAAGATAGCAAAGGGACTATTTGTACATTGCTACAGAAGACTGCATTACCCCCTATCATTGGTGGAAAAGAACTTTGTATGCCTGGATTATGAGGATTTTGGTGTGCGCCTCTACTACACCTCTCTTAGCTACATTGCGCACCTTGCATGTACTTCTCACCTCCGACTTACCCTAAACCTCACATTTTTCAATATGGGCGCCGCGTGCCTTAGTATCGACACAATGTCGCCTTCGCTAGTCACAATGCATGTAATCGATTTGGTTATTCCCTCACAAACATAAAGGTGGAGACAGCTCTGTTGGGAATAACCAAATCCATTAGATTTTAAAAGCTGGGTTTTTATTTGGCCACAGGTAACCTTTTTAAAACAAATTACAATATTGTACGTGTTGCCAAGTGGGTTTTGGGTACACCGAGAAGACTTTTACTGTTCATCTGGTTTTTGCACATGAATCATTTTCAGGGAGAAAGTTCCCTGCGGGCTATTTTCATCGCCACTTATAGGAGCTTGCCCAGTTCTCCAGTGCAAGATCCTATACATATAACGGCAAGTGGCATCACGGAGAGGGCGCATTACTTAATATATATTGAGAATTACAAGAGGCAAATTACTTGTGGGAAATCTCAAATGGGACATCATTAGGATTTCTGAAAATTATTGATCTAGCTCTTTGGGGTGCTGGCGATTGGTGCTGCTATAGCTAGTGTTTCATTGGAGCTGTTTGCATCTTCAAAAGTGCTCTGATGATCCAGCCATGTTCCTTACAGCACAGAAACAAACAATGGAGGAATCTACACTCTGGCAATGCTGGGGTGCATGATCCAGGGGTCCCTCAAGCCCCCGTAGAATGGACAAATGAAAGAAGATCACGTAACACCAGGGATACGAAAAGAAAGCTTTATTCTACCCAAATGGACGAGGCAGTGGTTTGACTCTGAGTCTTACCAGCTGGGTGGAGTAGAGGTAACATCACTGCTCTATAACCGTGGAGACCCAGGTTTGAATCCCGGCCAGAGCACCTCTCCAGTAAGTGTCCTTGGGCAAGACACCTCACGGTACATACTCGCCACCCAGGACATACTTGAAAACGAGAGAAATCTCAATGTATCCTTCCTGGTAAAATACTTTCTCAAAAAATGAAAAACTATCAAGCGTGATAAAGGCTCAGAGTTGAAACATTGCCTGGTCCACACGAGTGGACCTCTTTTTGTAGGCCTGGTGTTGCGTGATCTTCATTCATTTAACCTTGTATGAATGTGCATAGAAAGACACACGTGTCTTACATTCAAGAGGCCTTTTAGGAAACTGCAATCTTTACTTCTGGATGCTGTCATAGCTTCATGGGATATATTCACCGAACCGTGAGAGAGTAAGATCTGAAATGGCCGAGCAGATCATTTTTTAAACTTGGTTTTTGCTGCTTTGTTAATTTTGGAAGGTATTGTTTTTAAAATGTCACTTTTCTAGTAATCAGCAGTGAACTCTAACTCTGATCTTTTGGTTGGATGTCCAGGTGTCGTGGATCACAACACCCAACCCATCATCCTCCTTGTATTTAACAAAACAATGTGACAATCAATAACCGCAAGATACTTTTTATGAGAGAAAAAACTTAAATATAGTGTAACCACGCAAATTTTGTCAGCGCAAGTGCCCTTATTTTTTTCTTATTTTATTCACTTTTAAATAAGATCAGTACGGGAACCTTCATGTTTTATTCCAAGCAAGCAGAGGGATCTATCAGGGAAAAAAGGTTTGTACACATCAATCATAAGTACAGGAAATGGTATAACTGCAGCAAGGCAGACCTGGAAGCCATGTAAACCGTGACATGTCAAGGGCTGTAATCTAGTACTAAATATTCTCAAATGATCAGAAATTTAGGTCTATAATAATTTCCAGCAAAACAGAGATCATTCTAGTGATATGTTTTAGTAACAAATTAAAAAATGAGTTATAAATTTGTGAAAATAATCTTTTGTATGTTTGTCTTAAAGGAACACTACAAGAGCTTTAACCAGGACAGATTGCTGTAGTAGTTGTGGTGCTCAAAGTCAGTGGGCTCCGTCTCTCCTGTATCTATTTACCATACTTTTTGGGGTTATTTTAACAATGCCCGGAGGGTTTTCTAGCTTTCAAAACCAGACAGATTCAAGTAATTAAGTATATAATAGAAGGAATAAGTTCTTCAGATATGTTAAGAGAAAGATGCACAGGGAATCAGGAGAGAGAATCAGGGAATCACATTAAAGAAGGACCGCGACACTCCCGTCCAGTGAGAAGACCACTTTAGTGTGTATTCAACCGGCAATGTTACGGCTGAAAGAACCAGCCTTTCTCAAGCTTCTTCCAGTCAAAACGTTGCTGTTCAACACCTATTAAAGTGGTCTTCTCATTTGACTGGAGCGTCAGAGTCCTTCTTTAACCTGAACAAACTTCAAGTATCACTATCTCCCCATCAAGTCAGGTTCGCTGTCTTGGACTTACACTTGACTCTGCTCTTTCCTTCACTTCCCATATTCAGTCTCTTTCCTACTCCTTCCGCTACAAAGTACGTAATACTTCCAGAATTTGGCCATTTCTTACCACTCACACCACAAAGCAACTCATCCACACCCTTGTAATCTCCCAATTTGACTATTGTAATAATCTCTTATCTGGCCTCCCCCTCTCCCCCCTACAATCCATTCTGAATGCCTCTGCCAGGCTCAACCACCTCACCCGCTGCTCTGTCTCTGCCGCTCCTCTCTGCGAGTCCCTTCACTGGCTCCCATGCACTGCAGAATTAAACTCAAAATCCTTACCCTGACCTACAAAGCTCTCACTAACTCAGCTCCCCACTACCTGTCCTCCCTAATCACCAAATACACCCCAGCCCGCTCCCTAAAATCAAGTGACCTGCATCTAGCGTCTCCCTGCATCACCTCTTCCCATGATAGACTGCAGGACTTCTTACACACAGCCCCCATCCTCTGGAACGCTCTCCCTCGTACTGTCAGACTTTCCCCTAATTTCCCTTCCTGCAAACGCTCCCTTAATACATTCCTATTCAGGGAAGCCTACCACCCAACTCACTGATACACCTCACTGCCCAACCAGTCCATCACTCTCACCTTGCAGTCCTCTCCTGTTTCCACCCCCAACCCTTCTAGATTGTAAATTCCCACAGGATTAGGGCCCTCATTTCCTCCTGTACTGGTTTATCAAAAATGTTGTTCAGTCTCAATGTATTGTAACCCTGTTTATATTGTGCCCATTGTTCAGCGCTGCGGAATATGCACTACATAAATAAAGAATAATAACAATAATAACAATAAAGTTATCTGTCTGGAGACAATTTCTATGGGAATTTCTTGAATTATCATCATCCTTTCAAACATGTGTGAAATGGCACAGACACAGTGTACATATGAAGGCTCTGTTTTTCCGGTGTCTACAAGGGGTGTCCTTGCTAAACAATCCATCCAAATATCCCTAGGAAACTTTATAAGGAAGACTTTGTCAGACCAGAAGAGCGGCAGCTTCAGACTCAATGCACCATAACAACTATAGAATCCTGTAACGGTTAAAGTGCGGCGACTGCCTATCAAAGCTACTAATAAAATATTATAATCAATTTCCAAATAAGCATCAGGGCAGCCATTTCTGGACTAAAATTCCCATGAGCGATTTGGCAATGGGCGAGCCAATTACAGCAGGTCAATGAGCCTCGCGGTTAGAGAAGCGTTATACCAGCCTGTGCATATGCAAACATGCAATGTGGGAAGCTAGCGTGCTGAGGTTTTACCTGAATTATATGAATATGAGCCTTTATCTGGAAAAAAAATATTAATATAAACGGATGTCAAGGGGAATACATTATGAAATACATAGGTGGAGCAGTGGAGTCTCTTTCAAGCCTTTTAATGACCACTAAGGGTTGCTATAGACATATCTAGCATGTCTGTAGAATTTCATAGAACGGTTAATCTTTTGATGTACAGGTTATTTTTTTCTCTCAAAATATATAGATTTTTTTTTATACAATTCATTTGACCATTAGAGATACCACTGCTCTGTAGTTTTCCTAAAAAGAAGGATAAAATAAATAAATGACCGTAACAACATAATGTAAGATCATGGTACACATGGTGGCTGCTGTGGCAGCAGTTCTGCGACTTGCATCACTGCCTTACACTGTAAATCGCCCGACAGCGGGGAAACATGTTTAATCGATTGATGAACGGCATATCACAGCAGCCAGCAGGATGAGATTCACTGTGTACTATCGATGTATACGATGCTATATACCATTTTCATGCATGTGAACACAACACTTGTATTTCATAGCATACAATTTCAATCAAAGCAGACAGCACTTTGATTGGTCGATGATAAAAAAAAATATAAAAAGAATTTGATCAAAAGAAACATTTACAAAGAATTTTAACAAAAAAAAATGTAAATCTTTGCTCGATGTGTTTAATTAAAATTAATGTCAATTTCCCTTTAAGTTCGATTCTGTGCTCAAGGCGGTTTCTTCTCTTAAAGCAATAACTATGTATTCCACAAAGATTTTTTAAGAAGTTACATATTTTTGGTTTGATTACTTTAAAACATATTGGGCCATATTACAAAGTTGGTGCTACGTAACTTAACCAGAGCTGTTGTAAACTTATCAGAGCCATTATAGTCTATGGAGTTGGTAGGTTTACAACAGCTCTGGTTAAATGCACAAAAATAAAGTGTCCTAGTGGCGCAGTAGGTTCAATCGATTAATATCAACCTTAGTTACAGCTTTAAATGCATATGGTATTCAGATTGTATAATGCTCTAGGAATGAGTATCGAAGGCAATACATTCAAATCTCAATACGGTGGCACAAATAAAGTGCAATACAACACCTCAATTTTGGTGCATGATACGGGTGTTCGATCAATATGAACCAACATGAAGAGAGTGCAAGTAAGCGACTTTCATAAAGTGTGAGAATAAAGTGGAAGGAGTGAATCAATCCATATAAAAGTGCAATGTTCAACTTCCTGAGCAACTTGCATAAAGTGCAAAATGCAATCTGAAGAGCAGTAGAGGCAGTATAAATACTAAATTCTTTAGTACTGTCCAGTCAAGTGTGCAATGACAGGAAAATATAGTCCTATGAATATACCTTAAAATCAAGTCCTAAAAACAAAAAGTGCATATAAAGTCTGAATAAATAAATACGGTTACTAATGACCTCCTCTCTGCTAAATGCATTGGCCACTACTCCATACTGATCCTACTTGACCTCTCAGCTGCCTTTGATACAGTCAACCATCCCCTCCTCATAGAGACCCTCTTCTCTCTTGGTCTCTGTGATACCACCCTCTCCTGGCTAAAATCGTACCTCTCCAACAGATCCTTCTCAGTATCCTTTGCTGGCAATTCCTCCTCCTCAATGCCTCTGTCAGTCGGCGTACCTCAAGGCTCAGTCCTAGGTCCTCTGCTCTTCTCCATCTATACCTCCTTACGGGGTAAACTCATCACCAGCTATGGCTTCAAGTATCACCTATACGCTGATGACACTCAGATCTACCTCTCCACTTACGATCTCTCACCCTTCGTTCTCTCTCAGGTCAGTGATTGTCTGTCTGGGATTTCTGCCTGGATGGCCGCTCACTACCTGAAGACCAACATGTCCAAGACCGAGCTCCTTCTTATTCCCCCCTCTAACTCTACTCCAATTTCTGACTTCTCCATAATTGTTGACGGTAAGACTATCCTTCCTTCTGCACAAGTCCGTTGCCTTGGAGTGACACTTGACTCCAGTCTTTCCTTCAGCCCCTACATCCAATTACTCTCCTCATCTTGCCGCAATCACCTTCGTAACATCGCCAAAATTCATCCATTTCTGACTACACCACCTAACAACTTATCCACTCGCTTGTTATATCCCGCCTGGACTACTGCAAAAACCTCCTGACTGGCCTTCCTATCTCCCACCTCTCCCCCCTGCAGTCCATCCTAAACACATCAGCCCGGCTTATCCATCCCACCCGTCGCTCTGTCTCTGCTGTCCCCTCTGTGAATCCCTGCACTGGCTCCCCATCCACAGCAGAATCAAACTCAAACTACTCACCCTGATCTACAAAACCCTCAGTAACGCTGCCCCTCACTACCTGTCCTCACTAATCACCAAATACACCCCAGCCCGTCCCCTACGATCCAACAATGACCTCCGCCTGGCATCCTCCATCATTACCTCTTCACATGCCAGATAGCAGGACTTTTCTCGTGCGGCGCCGACCCTATGGAACGCGCTTCCTCGCAATATCAGACTGTCCCCAAACCTGGCATCATTTAAACGCTCCCTGAAGACCCCTCTGTTTAGGGAAGTCGACCACCCGACTCCGTAACAAGACATCCGACCGACCCAAAAACAGTCCCCACCTCTCCCTGCATTAACTCAGCACTGCAGTCCCCCCCTCCTGTTTCTAATGCCCTCACCCATCTATATTGTAAATTCCCATGGAAATAGGGTCCTCATATCCTCATTTACCTGCTGGCAGGAATACTGACCTGTCTCCTGTATGTATTGTAGAATTGTCCTGTCTTTACCCATTACAACTTGTACAGCGCTGAGGAATGTGTTGGCGCTTAATAAATAATAATAATAATAATACGGTGTAAAAACTTGTAGCCAGGTAATGTTCTCTCTTTTTCCAGTAGGTGGATAGATTCCAGAGCCTGTTGGCTCTGGCTCTGGGTTAGAATGCCTCTAGCCAAATAGAGGTGGCATACCCCTTCTTTATATCGTCCACGTCACCTCAAAAATAGAGCAGAGAGAGACACAGCGCTCTCATAGCGTAACGAAGTGTACCGTTATTACCCTGAAATGTAAAAAAAAACTGTTTCACTCACCGATGTTGGAGCCTTGTTTGATTCAGGCTCAGCTTTCAGACATATGGTACTCCTTTAGTAGGTAAGTACCCGACCTCTCATGGTACCTTTCCTGGGTCCGTCCTCAGGTGTGAGTTGTAAATGAGGCCAGAGTTGGGGTCACCTGTCCACTTGTTCCTCTCCTTGTTTTTAGGACTTGATTTTTAGGTATATTCATAAGACTATATTTTCCTGTCATTGCACACTTGGCTGGACAGTACTAAAGGATTTTAGTTGTTGTTTATTTTTACCATTCCATGTCCCTGATATTTGTCTCCCCCTCCCTCTTTTTTCCCCTTCCATTGTTATGTATTTGAGTTCTAATCTGATTAGATTAGATCTGAAGAATACAGTCTAGGGTTGCTTCATTTGTGGACAAAATGTTGCTGCACCAAAAGCCTTCAGAGACATTTGTGCACGCTCGAGATTGTAGCTATGACGTCCGAGGAGTTGTTGTCCACGTAGGCAGATTAAAAGCCTTCAGAGACATTTGTGCACGCTCGAGATTGTAGCTATGATGACCGGGGTGTTGCCGTCCATGTGGGCAAAACAATACGTCATCGGACTGCGACAGGAACATGCCGTTTAACGCGCCGGGGAATCCCTCTGTGAATACGAGTCTCCAATTACGGACTGATTGGAGATAGTATATAACTCCAGGCCTTTGCGGGTTATTTATTCACTTCTATTTTGCCACTGAGGAAGCGTTTTGAGAATGTGAAACGCGTTTGGCCGTACTTTTATTGTTTTTACCCACTTTGTTATATTTTTTACAATAAAAATCCTTCATCAGATTCCTGAATTTGGATCTTTATTCAAACAGATAAAGCACGGTCCTGCATGCTGTGATCTGGACACGATAAAAACGATGGCCGGCAGGTTGGCCCACTAACAACCTGCAACATACACAATTGGTTGCTTGCAGCTCTCCCAAAGTGCGAGGGAACATCTTCCGTTTTATGGCTTATATGTATACAAATGTACAATATTGCACCATGAGTTTCCCTGCATCTAAGATTGATTTCAGAGAGGGGAATTTCCGACCTCTGCAAGTTTGTGTGCTCTGTTTAACATCATCACTATTCTGACACACAGGGCGAGCGCTGCCCTGCATGTTGTTTACTTAATATATTGTTGGGTTTTGGAGAGAAAATCCATTTTTGGACTAGAGCGATCCCCACTTTGAAAATATTCTTTTATTCTTTTTGTGGGCGCAAAGATTCTCTGTTTGCTTCTTCCAAAGGATTTTGTATTTATACTGCCTCTATTGCTCTTAAGATTGCACTTTGCACTTACAATTTTACGCTTTATGCAAGTTGCTCAGGAAGTTGAACGATGTACTTTTATATGGATTGATTCACTCCTTGCACTTTATTCTCGCACTTTATGAAAGTCGCTTATTTGAACTCTCTTTATGTAGGTTCATATTGATCGAACACCCGTATCATATCTCAAAATTTAAGTGTTGTATTGCACTTTATTTGTGCCACCAGTATTGCCTTCGATACTCATTACTAGAGCATTATACAATCTGAATACCATATGCATTTAAAGATATAATTAAGGCTGGTATTAATTGATTGAACCTACTGCGCCACTAGGACCCTTTATTTTTGTACATTGCATCAGTGCATTTCTGTTGAGGTTTATGCACAATACCTCGTAGGCAGCAGACCACACTTGACCACAATATATCCACTAGCGTCTCCATAGAATCCATTTTTTCCAACAGCTCTGGTTAAGTTAGCACCAGCTTTGTAACATTGCCCATTGTTTTACAGGTCTAGTCACTAAAGGTTGACGTCAAGAGAATTGTCAGGAGTAGAGAACAATCTATTAGAGGCCGAATAGCTGATTTGGAAAGTGAGATAAATGGGAGAATTTTTCTGGTTTGGCTATTTTGACCTAGAATTTTCACTTGTCCTGACTTCACCGTTTAGTGAATAGACCCGTTAGTGATGAAGGGTTCCTTCTCTTTAGATTATTTGAGGTCTGGAAAGCAAACACCACTTATGTTCTAGTCCATATCGGATATTTATTCTGGATTCGTTATAGGTGGGGGAAAAAAAGTCCAATCATGTTAATGTTCTAAAACTTCGATCAGCATAAAAATAGCCTGAAACCTCACAGGATATGCCCCATAGGTTTCTAATTATGATAGGCAAATGAAAACCCACCAAATGTGGTGTTTTTGACAGGACAAGGTGATTTGTTGTGTGGTCACACACCAACCCCCTTTAGATGTGACCGATTCCAAACCCGTGTCTGCCTGATCTTCCAGGTAAAAAGATACAAAGTAGCAGCTCCGGTACTACAATTACCTGAAGATTATTAGAGGCAAATAAATATGTAAATGTAATCGTAGACACATCCCTATCCAGATACACAAGGTTTGCACCTTAATGGTAAGCTGAACAAAGCGGTCACTGCATTTCATTGCCGGGGCATAGTTTGAGGTGTCCAGCTCTATTGTTTGGCACGGCAATCTTACCACAGCAATACTGTCGAGCCAAACAATAGTAAAGTTAGTGATCTTATAGCTGCACTGGTTACAATTTGGTTATTTGAAACAAGGAAAACCCCAATAATTCCACAGAATAAATGTCATGTTTTTGTTGCAAGTCGACTGAGTATTCTAGTTTCGAGTGATCGAGCCGTAACTTGGCAAGCGGCAGTCTGCTAGAATAGCCAAGGAGTCCCTTATTTAGCTTCAGATCAGTTAGTGGTTTTCTATGGTTTTCTTTCTGTCCAGTCTTCAGGTTGACCCTTTGCCATCTGATATTACCCCGCTACATGCTATTTTTTTCTATGATAACCTACAGTACGATGATCGTTCCAAACTAGTCAGCACAATTGTGCATGTACACGCTTTGAATTTGGGAAAATATGGCTTATAAACAGCACTTAACCCCCTTCACTACCATGGTTGAGTATTCTCGATGCTCAAAGGTTCGGGCGGGAGCCCAACATCAAGTGAACTCGATCTGGTCAGACTGTGGAGCAATTCAGGAGAATTTTGATTACTGCAAACAAAATTCATTTGCAATTGGACTCCAGAATGTGCCCCCAAATTTTCAGCACCTCAGACATGTCATCCAAAAGGGCTGAAACTGTTTGAACTACGTGGAGATCTGTTTTTCTTTTACAGGAAGACTGAGTTCCAGCTGCATTATTACACATGTAGTACTGCTTTCTGGACAGCAGGGGGAGCTCTCTGCCTTTCAGATAAGCTTACTCTCACTAAAGTGTATTTTATGATGGGTACCTTTTTACACTGTCTGTGTCATGGCACCCGCCGCTGCCACATGAAGGCTGAAATTGGTGCTGCTCCTTCCTGAAAAACCCTGGCAGCACCTTTCCTGCAAGGCCCTGTGAGTTCCAGGCCAGTTCTGCCTCTGCAGCATGCAACAACAGGTGCTCCCACTAACAAGCCCTGTATTCCCCTTCATAAGGATGGAGCTCCCAAGGTGCAATGTTTCTGCATTGTCTACACTTGGTGGATGTTCTCCGGACATCTGCTCTGCCTCCTGTGGCTTGCCGTGCTCCCCGAGAATCAAGCCTCCTGCCATGTTCCCCAAGCCTCAAACCTTCTGTGTTCCTCAAGCCTGCAATCCACCGTTCTCCCTCCCATGGACTATACCATTCTACCTACTGTGCCTTGTTTTGCGCCTTCGGTGTTCCAGCCCGCCAGTCATCTGAGCATCCAGTGTACCCTCCAAGTGTCCTGTATATTCCAGCGTGCCTTGCCTCTTGTGTATACCTTGCCAGTCTTGTGTATACCTTGCCTTCCTGTCCTGCCTGTCTGCTGTCTCGTGCCTCTTGTATGCCCTTGTGTATTGCACTGTGTCTTGTTCCTCCATGTCTCTGTGTCTCCTGCCTCTGTCTTCCTACAGACAGCCCTTTTCCTGACTTGTCCCTCACCACCCTCCCATATACTCACTACCAGTCATATTGCTATCACGTGTGTTCCCACGCAGCCCACATGCACCCCGCTACTTCATGTTCTCGATTTGCCCTCACCTAGTGTGTCACCCCTCTCCTCTTAGATTGTAAACTCCCTGGCAGGTCCTCTCGCCTCCTGTACTGCGTGTTTAACTTGTATGTATATCTGTTATTCTGTCTCTCACATTGTACAGCGTTACGGACCATGTTAGCGCTTTATAAAAACTTGTAACTGTAACTTTGTTTGCTACAATAAACCCCCATTTGGACCTCATGTAAGGGTCTCTGTTTGTTCTACCAGTGCATATTGGGCTCATACCAGCACCCCCATACACCACCACATGACAGTCTGCAATGGAAAGTAGTTTTCCATAAATCCACTGAGTCCTGGCAGTGGTAAACAACTTGGTATTGAAGGGGTTAAACTACAATTTAAAATGTACTCTTTATAGAACTTTGGAAACACATTACTACCAGAGGATTGACCATGAGATGGTTTGGATTTGTAGACCAGTCTTTGAGATTTACATGATGAAGCACCTCTAGGTTCATAGCATCTCTCTCGATTGGTTGGATGTGTTTTTTCTGAACAAGCAAGCTGGTAATAAAGATCTATAATCACACGCAGGGAATGCAAAGTAAAAACACGTGAACTTACGTTGCAACTTCCGTGTTGGGCTCTCCCCGTGCAGCTGCCTCCTTTGCATAAATGGGGATGGGTGGGGTAGTGGCATGGAGGACACATCGTGCGTCTGAAGCTTGTACCAATGTGGCTCATCATCTAATAGTGCAGTTTCTAATTCTATTAAAATCTATTGTAATGAAACCGGAGAAAGACAGATATAAATACAAACATACAGAACTCAGAAAATATAGCATATAATGAAGTGAAACTATGCTGAAAAAAGAGGGGTTTATTCATTACGCGTAAAAAATGTAGGGCCCTATTCCAAAGTTCACGCTAACATGGGGACGCTAACGGGAAAAATCTGCGCCTGAAGATATCCTCGTAGCGTCCCCATGTTAACATAGTGTTCTGGGGCAGCGCTAGCTGAGCACCTTCGCCTCGAATGCAGCGCTAACTGTTGGGAGACTCACGGTAGCGCTTCCGCACAGCAGCAAGTATCGCCTACTAGAATCCATAGGACTCCACGGAGGGTTGGGCTTCCAGACTGCTAGCCCTGCAGGATCTTGCTCTTGTGAGACCATGCAGCGCCATGGAGTGATCGCGGAGGGAGCCTGGGAACTGTTTGTTCCCAGTCTCTCTCTGCTCGCAGCCAGAAGAAGCGGGGCATGGGGCCACCCTTCTTGTCGTGGGATGAGAGGTGAGTGCAGGATTTATTTGGTGGGGGTGTCAGATGATTTTGCATTTGCAGAATCATTTAGCACCAGCTTTTAGAAGGTGCTAATATCTTGCCTTGGGTGTCCTGATGGTAATTAGCGCTAGCACTTTGTAATACCTTATCGAAACGCTAATGTAGGTTTGCGCTCCCCGTGTTAAGTATAGGATGTGCAAAGTACAGTAAGCTTGCGGAAACTCACACAAAGAAACGATGCGCAGACTAACGGGGGTAGCGCCAGGAATGTAATATGAAGGGCATGCCTTAAACACACTAATCCTGGTGGTAACACTTACATATTAGGGTGATACATTAGCATCAACTAATGAGACTGTAATGGTTTTATTTAGAATCTAGACCAGTGCTTCCAAACTTGTCTTCAGGACCATTAACTGGCCAAGTTTTAAGGATCACCTTCAGACTGAATCCTGCAATCACTGAGCAGCAAATCATATCTCCTGTGCTGTGCTTCACATATCTGCAAACCTGGCTGATTAGCGAGTCCTGAGGACAGGTTTGGGACACACTGATCTAGACGTACGTACATAGTCACAGACCATATAATCAAGGAGGAGGAAATTGGAATTGATCAGATTTTACAACTACTCAATATCTCTCAGTGTAGCTTAGATTTGATATATCAATATGCTTTCATCCTAACTCCATCACAAATTGCTGTTCTGTTCAGAAATGACCCCTGCAGTACGGAATGTGAATTGACTACATGGATGGACCAGAAATCCATCTTCGCTTGCTCAATACACATTTTGGTAGATTTTGCTCTTCATTTGTAATTCCAATACTCACTCATCTCCATCCTGTTATCTCGCCTAGATCAGAACCTCCTCTAGGTTAAAACCAATATGTCTGTTTTGCTCCGTAAAAGTCCACTGACCAGCATTGTTCATTCACAAAGCAAAAAAAAAACCTTCTTATCAGAGAGTCTTCTTATAAAGAGGCCCGGGCTCACAAACCCAAGACTGCATCGAATTCCTGGCTTACTCAACCTTGTATATTATTTAAAAACTATGACAAGGAGTCCTTAATAAGTCGTAAACCTCTTCACTAACATGATAGAGTTTACTCAGTGTTAAAAAGCTCCTGAGGGAGCCTAACATCAAGTAAACTTGATCTGGTCATATTCTAGAACACTATTTCTCAACTCCTTTCCTCAGATCCCCCTAACAGGCCAGGTTTGCCTGATATGTGAAGCACAGCACAGGTGATATGATTTGCTGCTCAGTGATTGCAGGATTCAGTCTGCTTTTCCCCAAGGTGATCTGTAAAATCACGCCTGTTAGGGGGTCCTGCGGACTGGAGTTGAGAAACACTGTTCTAGAGCAGTGTTTCTAAACTCTGGTCCCCATGTACCCTACTAGGCCAGATTTTAAGGATCACCTTGGAGAAATGCAGACTGAATCCTGCAATCAATGAGCAGCAAATCATATCACCTGTGCTGTGCTTCAGATATCTGGCAAACCTGGCCTGTTAGGGGGACCTGAGGAAAGGAGTTGAGAAACACGATTCTAGAGCAATGGGAAGGCACTTCATTTGTCAGAAATGAACAGGTTTCCCCTTAGCATCCACGTTGAGCAGGCGCTACTCTCCTGGATATTCGCGGCAGTGCTTCCACGCCACCGCGAGTATCACTACCTGGAGTCCATGGGACTCCATGGAGGGTTGTGCTGCCGGGCCGTGACCGTAGTGATCGCGGAGGGAGACTGGGGACTATTTGTCCCCAGTCTCACTCTGCTCCTGGCAGCAAGGAGTGGGGGATCGGGCCACCGTTCACCACGTGGGATGAGAGGTGAGTATTTAATCTTTGGGGGGGGGGGGTTGCAGCTGGTGCGGATTGATTCTGCAGAAGTGGCATCAGTTAGCACCAGCTTCTGGCTGTGGTTTACTTTTTCAGTACCACATTGGTGCATAATTAGCACTAGAACTTTGTAATCGTAATGCTAATTACAGATTGCCCCCCCCCCATGTTAAGCAAAGGGTGTGCAAAATACAGTAAGCTCGCGCAATCATCAATGTGGTTATGGACTTTTTAACCCGTTAGGGATGTCATATGTGGGGTATGAGTTAAAGTCACTTAACCTAGCGTTAAGATTGTAATAGGGCCCGATGTATTTATTCAAAAGAAACCAGTATTAACCCCTGCACTACCAAAGCCGTGTATACAAATCTTGAAAAGCACCTGCTAGTGTCCCGATATCGAGTATACTTGATCTAGTCTTATTCTGGGGTAAATGCAAATAAATTTTGTTTATTGGAAATGAATTGAATTTGCAAGTGGGATCCAGAATTTGCCCGTAAAGTTTCGGTACCTTGGGCAGCACAACCAAGGTGCTAATAACGGTTTGATCAGCTGGAACTCTGTGTCTAATATATGGATCGGCAGCTAATTGGGCAGGAAAGCCCAGCTGTAATAGCACTTTTTGGCCTGTAGACGTCTGATTGTCAAATTGGGCTACTACAGTAAAAAAAAAGGAAATTTTTTGCAATGATTTTTTTTTTATTACATAATTAATTGAAAGTGATTTTCCAAAAAACACTGGTTCCAGACAGTCGTTTTATGGAAAGTCACTTGGAAGTGAAAGAGTTAAAGAGCAACTACGTCAAAAAAATTGATATGTGGGGAATTCCAAATGAATAAAGCAGAGGTCTATTAATTAAGACAATTTATAGAAATCCGTTTGTAAGTTAAACTCCCTGTTTAGTGAACAGACATTAAATAGAATTTCTAGCACGAATTAGAATTTTACAGATTACGATTTTTTTTTTTTTATAGCCACAATACATTACAATACTAACAGTTTTACATTTTTAGTTTGGTTTTCTGTAGCGTTATCATCATCATTTCAAGGGAACTGCACATTACCTCTCCTAGAAATTCACTTTCTTCCTCTCGGACTCTGGCTTGATCCCACAACGTAATTTCCAACATTCGTTCTCGAAATTCTCTCCGATGAACCGGAGAATAATTGAATGTTTGGTTCCATTTGGGCTCTATTGTTTTCTTTACAGTCTTTGTTCTTCTTTTGTTCTTATCACTACAAGACCACATCAAATATATGTGAGGTGCAAGGTATTAAAATCTGGTCGAGACGTTCTCCGACAGACAACAACAATTAGGGAATCGGGGGAAATGTAATAAATGTGAACATTGACACCATCCACCCCAAGAGAAATTACAGTGAGGCTTCTTACAATTCATCTGTCAGGGAACGTCTTGCTCATCTTAAGAAAACCTGGACAATTAAACATTTATGAACACTACATAAGGGTTTGTTGGTCCAGTACAACTATACCAGCTGATGAAGCCGCCATCCCATGCGGCAAAACGCGTTCTGGAGTATGTTTTGGCTATGTTTTAATAATAATAAAAAAAAATTATCTCCATTCCTGTCCACGCTGTGCCATCTTTTGGATCCTTGGAGGTTTTATTTGGGTTTCCCAACTTGAAAAAACCCATGGGCGTTTATCCAAGAGCTATTTGAGCTCCTTGAAATGTAAGTACAAAATTAGCAGTATATCAAGTTGTGAATCCATCAGATCTGCGCAAGGAGTTTCTCTCTCTGCTTTCCATTACATAATCTTGGACGGAATATTCCTAATAAGGTGGGGGTCACCTGAGAAATCTGAAGGCAATTCACCTGCATGTGTGGACCCACTCAGAGCCAGTGTCTGGGCTCTTTACTTGTGAGTGAGACATTATTTGAATATTGCATCGAATATCTTTATTACCAGCTATATTGCACCATAATTGCTTTATTGTTTTCACCCATGTATATGTGAGATCCCAGGACCCCAGAGAGCATTATTTGCGCCGAGTCAGGTGATATATTCTATACCCTCAAGTTTTGACTAAATGGAACGTAGGGTTGGCCACTTGTGCCGCTGTCCATTCCCTCAGTGCTATCATAAACTTATTTTTTAGCTATTTTTTGTTCTCAAGAGTCTCAAAGCACTGGCTTACAGGCCATTTGTGGCCCGCAGACCGTTTTCAAGTGGCCGGCACACCAGGAGTTTCTATTTTTTATTCAATCTTTTGCCGAACCAGCTAAAGATTGAATAAAAGGAGTCCCTGGGGGTCCAGTGGGCACTAGCCTGCATATAAAAACATCCGGGGCTGGAGCAGAGTGATCTGCACCTCTGGAGGATACAGACTACGTAGCTGCATCTCACGCGGTGCCGGCGCTCAGAGTCAGAGTTTAGCTGTGAGTTGACATAAATCAATGAGCGCCTGCCGAGTCTCGTGTCACGTGACCGGCTCAGCAGCTGGTGATGACGGGGGGTCTCGCATTCTGACGCTGTTATAGGATTTCGACGGTCTCTGACACCGGTAATAAATCATTCCTCTACTGGTCCACCAGGGATAAAACAGGGGGCAAACGTTTTTTAATTATTAATATATAAATAATAAAATAATTTAAAAAATGTGCCATAAATTAAATTATACGGCTCACAGCCCATCAGAAAGTGCCGGAAGCGGTTTAATTCTATTTATAGCACATCTCCCAAATTGGTCTTGATTGTAAGGCCAGTATGGGAGATGTGATGTCCCCTGAATAGAACAGCTCTCAGCACTGAGGACCACTTATCACAAATGGGGTTAATTCAGAGAGCACTGAAATGTCACCGACATTACGGTGCGCTCTTTTTCTGTGCACTTCGGGAAATTCAATTTCAGTTCTCCCCAAAGTGTGTCGAGCGCTGAGCAGCCGCAGACCGGCAGTCAGCCGCCGCACAAAACCTCAGGCGAGCTGCCGGACTGACTGCCGGACGCCACCGAGCGAATCGCTGAACTGGTAGAAAAAAAATAAACAAAAAAATTGGCTCATCTAATGCAGAGCAAACACTGCCAGGCATCTGACAGCGAGCAGTGACTACTAGTGTATATAGTTTAATGTTTTTGAAGTTTGAAATTTTGCATGCGGCACCATGGGATATGAAAACTTGTCCAGTGGCCCTCAGGTAATTTGAGTTTGAGACCTCTGATCTAGAGTGTAACCCAGACGTGGAACCCTTGCTTGAGGTGCCTAGAGTGATGTCAGTTTTACCCTCCTGTAGAGGCCTAACAAGAGCCGAAACGATCGTTGGGGGTTGCTTTATCTCTTGTGCACAGAGGACTTCCTTGGCATTTCAGTACTGGCCAACCTCTAGGGTAGTAATGTTTTCTCTGTAATGGCGCCATTGACCTAAATCTATGATTCCTGAGCAGGGACGTACCATAGGGCAGGGCACTAGTGCTCTTGCCCATTCGTAGTGCTCCCATAAATATGTTTTTGTTCACCAACAGGAACCTGATAACAATATATATTCATTTTAGGAAATATAGTTTCTTTTGCATTGTCTATCCTAACCTAGCACTCTAACTACAAAGGAAAAAATATATATTGTGACAGTGTGATTAGCTGCAGGGTAATAGACCACAGGTTTATTAGCAGACGAATGGAAAAAGCCCTTTTCCCCCATAGGGTTAATTAATACTCGGTGCCTGATTAAGTCCATTGCCGCTTATAGATACAGTGGTTCCCTATGAGAGGGCAGTCTTGGTGCTGGGTGCAGCAGGGATATAAGCTAAATCCTGAAGCTGAAGGAAAGTACATTTTATTTTGTTTTGCTGATTGGTAAGCGGTTTAGCTGCCCATTATTCTAGTTAGGCTCCACATAAGGAGTAGGGGTTTGATTTCCATTTGTTTTATTTCCTTGCTAATGGTGTACCCTGCAAGTACCATGGCTGCCTAATAAAGAAAAGCATGAAGCACTGATCCACTGTATCCAGTGGCTATATCACAATATATATATATCTATATCTATATATCAATAGTAAAAATATAATGCACGTCAGATCGCATTACATTAATTGATATTAAATAATAAAATACAGGTATTGCCTTTCTGTGATCTCATAATTGATTTACGTGGAAAAATGATATCTGCATATTTAACACAGATCAGAGTGTATTCAGAGAGGATTGAAACCACTAAGCATATTAATTCCTTCTTCCAATTAGAATTATGGGACCATGTTTGGTTTGTTTAGCTCTGCTTAAGGTTTTGTCAACATCTTACTCTTTGGATTTGGCAAACAATCCTTCTGTGGATACACAACCAACAGTTTTACAGCTAATGAAAACGATACTCGTAAACAGAATAATATGTGTGTGTGTGTGTATGCCAGGATTGCGTGCGGCCCTGGAATAAAAAGTGCCTGATAACTATAGCTAATGGGAGACCAAACACTTGCTCTGTGTTGCATATTTTATAAGGCTGGAACACGAGTTCCTGAAGATCTTGGATCTGAACTGGTAATAATTATTACATACAGTATAAACTTTCCATCATGGATAGCACTGCATCATAAAGTGTTTCGCTCCACTACATTCAAAACATTAAACGGATACTCTGTGAAAAGTAGAGTTCCTTTCTTTTGCCGGCAGCCTCTGCCCATTTCTTTATTGTAGGTCATTTTACTCACCTTTTGTTGCTTGGAGCTCCTCCTCTTCAGCTCAGGGACTTCCCAACCTGGAAGTCTCTGACGTTTTACTATACAATTTGTGCTCCTACTTGCGTAGCGTAGGAACTGCAAAATGAGCACCGCTACAGACTTTGGCATTTTATGCATGTAAGTTCTGTAGCGCCTGTGTATAACGATGGACCGGAGTCACAAGTACACAAGATCCGATCCATTGGCTGTCTCTTTGAACGCTATCGCAGGTGGTCTCACAGGGTGATGTCAGCATTCACTATGTCTGCTGACATGACTAGTGACGAGCTGGTGACCAGTAGACGGGAAATAAAAAAATTCTGGCTGCTGGTGACCCTAGGTGGGTGGAGCAAACTCTTCCACTTCACTCAGAGATTCTGCCAGATCGGGGCAACAGGGATGTGAAGATGTGGGTGGGGGGACTCCTCACATCCTGTTACTTGAAACAGCTAAAGTAGTCAGGAGGAGTAGAGTGTTCCTTTAAGTGCTGCCAGGACAAGGATACTATTTAGTGATCAACTGTAGTTGTTGGGAAATATACCTTCTGTGATGGTCCATCTCTCTGGGACTGAAAGAAATCTGATCTACAGGTACACTTTAAAGCTCAAATGACTCAACTATCTTCAAACTGGACCAGAATTTTCATATTATAATAAGTCATTCTATTGGCAAAGAGTATGGTCGAAATTCTTGTCTGAAGACCCCATGAAGTGGGCCAGCATTCCACATGCAGTCTGGCTCCATCCAGCTTCAGGGCTAAAGGAACCAGCAGTTCAGGACATACAGCACCAACATCGAACCCTTGCTGATCTTACCTACGATCCGGAAGAAAATAAATTTTAACGTAAGGGTTTCTCGGCCTTCCATCATCTCTTGGCGGGAGATCCTTTGCTCCTAATATAGTGACAATCAATTGATGGCCGACCTTGTCGTAACAAAGTTTTATCTGCAAAGAATAAACAAACATTATCTATCTCACTATACATGGCGAGACGTAACACGTCATAAACTCATCGTGAGACACGTGAGACATCAGAAATATTCCTTTGTATTTCAAAAATAACTATTCCACATCCTTTACATTGGAGAGAAACTTCTTGAGCCATCAAAAGGAGTTGTGCCTCATATGTCTTCAACTCCACGAGCTGAAAGCAAGAAGGGTGTGCCTTTTGGTTATGTTTAAAGCAAAAGAAGAACTGGACTGGGCACTAGACCTTTTTAGACATATTTATTGGACAACCCAACTACAGTATGTTTCAGCTAAAAAGAGTCTTTGCCGCGCAGCTTGGCTAAGGATTTTGTAGTCGAAATGTTGATGTAGTTGTGTTGTCCAATAAATCTGTCGAGACAGGAGGTTGAGTGCCCAGTCCAGTTCTTCTTCCACTCTATGGATATCTTGGAGTGGGTCGCTCCATGGATCGTGGTGGCACCTGCCTGGCCTTCCATTCTGGACCACATTGAGTTTACTCCATCTTGGGCTCATGCAAGAGTTTTTGAAGATCGAGTACACTCATCATGTGAGAAGGGTTTAAATACATAAGTGTTTAGCCCAAAGGCAATATTCTTGAGACAAATATGAATTCATGGATGTCAGTAACTTAGTTATTACATTTACACGGACCTGTTCCCATCCGTGTTCCTTAAAATCTACAATAAGTGCTAATCTGATGAATGAAAAAAATACAGCAATGCTTTTTTTTGGTCAACACAGGAAACAAAGGAGACATGCGGTAATATTTGTAAATCTACAAATGCTTCTTTTATGGGAAACGGTCTTTGTCCAATCAAAAACCAAAGTATCCAGAAAAGAAATACAGAGAAAGAGAAATCGTGTGCCTGAAAGCAATGGTAGGAGAAAATACATAAAAGGTAGATAAACATGTGAACAGGTTCACAAGCTTCCTCTCACCGTTGTGTGTTCACCATCATCAACAGACACACTCTTGATATACTCATAAAACCTTGCCCACGGAAAAATGTGTCCTACTTTCCAGAATCCATGGTGTTGGGAAGGGCAACCATGACATATGTGTGTCAAGAGCAGCTAGGAGAAGACAACCTTTACATATCATATAAACATGTGTTCGATTATTGGAATATCTGATCAAACCCTAAAATAATCTTGATTATGTTTAACCCCTTCACTACCAAGAGCTTTTTGTGGAAACTTTTGTGAAAACTTTTTTTTAGTTTAACATTTATGTGAAACATGAAATGCAAAGTTAACAATTAAACTGAGGGTAAAATAGAAATTATGCAATTAAATTGTTTTTTTTCTTCATCTATTTGCAGAAATATTGCTGGAGCGAAAGGTTCTGAACTCTAGATGGTGTCCTTTATATCTTAACACAATGTCGTTAGTGGTCTGTATTATCAGCATACAGGCAGAAATGGCCTTTTTGTCAACTCTAAATGTGATAAAGATAGGTAATAAAAATGGTCAGATCTCCTGCTTATGGGGATTTTTTTTGTTTGACAATAATTATATTAGTAGCAATGCAGCATCCGAAAAACACCATGATAAAATAAAATTAATATCTGTGTCTGCCTAATGCCTGCATATGGAAATTACAGTAACACCTTGTAACTGCAATATACAGGGATTTCCAGTCATTATAACCCCTTGAATCTCATCCTGGTACAGTAGTGAGTGACCCCATGGCTCTCTCTCTGCGTTCAGTCCTCCCTGTGGGTGCTGTAGTGCAGCAGCAACGTTTATTAGCTTTTTGTTAGAGTGAGGTTTGTGGCTGCTTATGGCAGCTTGTTTAGTGTAATACAGGGTAACTGGAGAGATATATAAAAATAATTTTGCTTCTCCACTAACTGCTTTAAAAAAAATATGAAAATGGGGTATTGATATCTTAATGATTCCTTCTCCAAGCATTACAATGCAGGATCGAGTTAACTCAATTTTGATAGTAAAAGGGTTAAAGATAGTCTTTGAGTATGGAGAGTAGATTATTTCATCCTCATAACATTCCATGCTGTGACTCAGTTTTCTTTTGGAACATGGTCCTCTGCATATTTATGTTCAGTTTTCTAATTACCTGAAAGGGAACACAATTTTATTTTTGCTTATTGGTCCAATGCCGGTGTTCTGGCAAAAAAGGCAATTTGTCAAAATGAGCAATCACGTCACAACCGGTGATGTGACATACGCTCATTTTCACAATTGCACGCAGTGTGCATGCGTGTGCATAGCTCCGAGCCTTCGGATACACGCGCTTACACTAACCTCAAACTTATAAATTCGATGAGCTTAGGTGGAGTTTCTTTATGCATGCGCGTGCGGGACATCACGTCCCACATAGCTCCATGTCCACACTCAGAATAGCGGATGATTAGCATTCTCTCTCAGCCAATCACAGATCAGGCAATCATCAGCCAATCAGAGATCGCAGATGTAATGTTTACAGCGCGCATGCACATAGGATCTCGTTTCTAAATCTATGGAGGGACGCACATGTGCGTCTCAGCAAATTGTTGAATTTGATGGAGTGTTTACTTGTGAAGCGCACGTATCCGAAGGCTCAGAGGTACGCGCACGCATGCGCACGCCATGCAATTCGCGAAAATTAGTGTATGTCATGTCACCAGGTGTACACCATGAATCTTTTTGACGTCACCGGATGTGATTGCTCATTTTGACAAATTGCCTTTTATGACAGAAACAAAGCTAAAACGCAGCAGGCAATACCTAAAACTGTACAAAAAGTTTACAAAAAAGTTTAGTTTTTACTTTTCTGTTTTTATGCTTTGCCAAGTAAGATAAAACCTCATTCTGAGCCCCTTCCAATCCCACAGGGATGTGCCGTCTCCCTTTAACCCTTTCGCTGCTGAGGCATTTCACGCCTCTGTGCTGAGGTCATTTTTACCGGTTTTGCTCATCATGTTTAAATGCGTTTTGAAGGCTTATTTTAGTATATGACCCAGACATATTATATATCGTTCTTTCCGTCAGACTCGGCAGATTCATAATATGTCATTATCAAATGTATACGTCATGTCCTGTCTGTATATTATAACAAAAAATGCAATAAAATATGAAATTTCAATAATTTGCAATGTGTAAAGTGTTTTTTTTCACATTTTAACATGCGAGCAATTGCGGTTATATTTGTATGGGGTGCGCTTGTTAAAAAAATTAGAAATGGGGTCTCGTTACATTTTTTTTTGGGGAAAATTACACGATTTTTAACAAATGCACCGCATACAAAAATCGTTAGTGCAGCATCATTGTTCACATTATAATTGAAATGGGAACAATATTGCTGCATTAACGAACCAAAAAAAAGAAAAAAAACTTGTTTATTTTTTTTAAAATATTTTTATTTTTTATTTTTACTTTTTTAAAAAAAATAAAAAAAAAATTCATAGTCATGTTTGGTATCGTTGGAACGGCCATGCTCTGGCTGATCCAACAGTACAAAACTTTAACCCCTAGCTGCCACGGATTGGGAGATAGGGGTTCCAATGAACCCCCTATCTCCACCATTGGTGGCAGCTAGGGGTTAACTCCAGGACTGGCGTCATCGTGCTATGCACGATGACGCCAGTCCTCAGGGGGAGTTCCCAGAGGCTTGGCCGACATCCAAGATGTCGGCCAGCTCCAGGAAAGGATCACGAACCGGCGCTTTTCAGCGCCGATTCGTGATCCGGCTCCCCAGGGGTTAATGACAGCCACCGTTTGGAAGGGCAGGCTGTGCCCTTCCAAACGGTGCCTGTATTAACTCCCTGCTCCCCGGTGATCGGGAGGGGGAGAGGTCCGAAGGACCTCCCCCCTCCCTTTCAGGCGCCTCCTCCGCACATGCGGGGGGGGGGGCACCTGAATTAGACGTCATCGCGTCGCCGCGATGACATCTAATGTCCCCGCCGGGGTCCCGAGTGCTGGGCTGACATCCAAGATGTCAGCCCGCACCGGGGGGGGGGGGGCGCAGCAATCCGCCGGAATCTGGCGGATTGCTGCCTCCTGTGCATGGACGCGCTCAGCGCGTCCGTAGCACAGGAGAACCACTTGGCTGGACGCGCTGAGCGCGTCCATAGCAGCCAAGTGGTTAATCGTCAGTCTATTCTTAAAACTTGTGCAGAGTGACTGTATGTAACCCCTTCCTCTCTCCTGCCAGTCACATGCTTTGTTAATGGGGGGGCTAAATATAGTCTATATAAGGCCCCATAATGTATTTCTCTTTGAAATATAGATACCTAAGCTTAACGCATTCACTACCAAGTGATTTTCCAAAAAACCCTTTGTCAGGATCCAGTTTTTATATATTTTTTAAAAATACTTTTTGATTAATTATACAGTAAGAAACGTGGGAATATTGGGAATATTTCCAATGTATTCCTTACTGTAATAACCTTTTTGACAGGCGGCTGTCACCACATACTGGTCAATCGGAGTTACTGCAGTTAGAAGTGAAGTTCAAGGCTCAGGCGCATTATCAGTGGGGGAAAAGTCTAATAAGGACATTCCCCATCGGATTTTAAACTACGGTATTTTAGCACTTTGGCCATTATGCCCACAGGGCTATTAACTTTGGGAGCACCTTCTGGAGCCTAAAAGGCGAACAAAATTTGTCTGCAACAAATCCATTTCATGTGCAGTCACACGGCATAGCCCAAGATCATCAGGGTTATTCAGAGAGCAGTGAAAAGCAGGAGAATGACTGGAGAATGAAAAATTCTAGGTCAAAATAGCCCATTTGGAAAGTGAAATGAAAGGGATAATTTTTCTGGTTTGGCTATTTTGGCCTAGAATTTTTCATTCTCCAGTCATTCTCCTGCTTTTCACTGCTCTCTGAATAACCCTGTAAGTTAACAGGATTTTTGGCTGCTCTGTCTGCTACCGCTGATAGTGTATACACGATTATGGTAGTGAAGGGGTTAAGCTGGATAACAGTTCTGAGCATGGAGCTACACTTTTAAAAAAAAAAATTGACGATATTTAGCGTGCTGGAAAAGCACGGACAGCTGTTCCAGTGGACTCTAGGACAGGTGTGGGCAACTACGGCCCTCCGGATGCTTTGAAACTACATTTCCCACGATGCTCGGCTGCACATTAGGTTTTCAGAGCCTCAAGGGAAATATAGTTCCAAAATATTTGGGGCCAGGGTTGCTGATCCCTGATTTACAGGAATATTTAATATTACAATATGTCCTGGGATACTTGTAATTAATAGAAATCCTGGTGTAATTTGTTTCTGATAGATATTTATAAAATGTTTATCAGAAACAAAAATTACACCATCACGGTTATTCAAAGAGAATCGAAAAGTCACCGCACGTTTGGTGACTTTTGGTTCTCTTCAATTCGGAGCGATTTGGCGAACCTAATTTGGCGACCCTGCGGTGTATTCAGCAAGCACCACAGGGCCACCGTAATGCAGGGAAAAGCTGCTGAAAACCTGCCGAACACTCGCCGCAAAACCCAGGCGAATGCACACCGAAACCCGCAA
Organism: Leptobrachium leishanense; assembly: GCA_009667805.1. Classification (NCBI taxonomy): domain Eukaryota; kingdom Metazoa; phylum Chordata; class Amphibia; order Anura; family Megophryidae; genus Leptobrachium; species Leptobrachium leishanense. The sequence goes on along the minus strand of CM019067.1, from coordinate 49,451,207 downwards.
AAACATCTGGATTAACTCCACCGAACACGCTGGAGAAACCCGAGCAGGAGCCGATCAGAGCGCAGAGCAGCCGCCGGAAAAAGCCGACACCGCAGACGAAGGAGGTGAAGAAAAACAATAACAGTACGCTTGAATGTTTGAAAAGTGAAACGCTGTTTGCAAAGAAACGACAGAACGAAAATGTCCGGAATTTACATAGAAGATCCAAGGAATGATAATAAAAAGGGCTGTTACAGAAAATACGATTTAAAAAAAATAAACGGAAAAAAAAGTTTGCAAAAAAATCCCCAAAAGTGCCCAAAAGATCCTAAAAAATTTATAAATAAAGAGACTCTTTACTGCAGAATATTATAATCAACGGTTTATTAGATATTGAATTAAAACGGGAATATTTTTAACATTGAAGCCTATGGTATTCGCCTGAATAAACCTGCCGAATTAGGCTAGGGACAGATGAGCGCATTTTCTGCGGCCACCGTCAAAATGTACGTCGATGCGTGCGCACGCATTTTTTCACGGAATACGCTTAAGTGGTCAGACGATGCGCAATTCTGGACGTATTTCATGACGGTGGGGTAAAAAGAAGTCTAGGGAAATCCGGCTGTTTGAACGTTATGTAGGCCGCACACTAGCAGCGTCTGACGTCTCCTAATCACGCACACACGCTGCCATGCGGCCGCAGCGCACTCTGTACGTCAGTAGCAGCGGTTTCACGTTCTGAGAAAAATGCGTTCATTTGCTGGTTGCGTGGTGTCGGCGCACTTTCGTACGCACGTACTGCGTATATTGGCCGTCATTGGCCGTTATGTGCTGCTACTGCCGCCGTGATTTAGTGCGTCTGCACGCGCGTTCCGACTGCCCCACTCTGACCCTAGCCTTAGGCTAGGGTCAGACGAACGCATTTTTATGTTGTCTGTGAAAAAGTGCGTTCGAACGAATGGACGCATTTTTTCACAGAATACGTGATAGTGGTCATACTATGCGCATTTTCGTCCGTGATTTTGTACGGATCATCAATAAAACACTTTGTGCATCTGGACGTTATGTTGGCCGGACATTAGCAGCGTCTGACGTCTCCTAATCACACACACACGCCGCTAGCGGACACAGCGCACTCTGTACGTCAGTACCTGCGGTTTCACGTTCTCGAAAAAATGCGTTCATTTTCCACTTGCGTTGCGCAGCCGGACTTTTGTGCGACCGTACGTCGTATATTGGCCGTCATTGCCCGGCATCTGCTGCTAGTGCGGCCGTGATTAAGTGCGCCAGAACGCACGTTCGCAATGCCTCAGTCTGACCCTAGCCTTAAACCACCGAATGGCAGGGCAATTCGGCAACTTTTCTCTGCTGGTTTTTGTTCTCTGAATAGACGAAGCATTGCTTCTCTATGGGGATTCACTGCCCTCGAACAGGCACCGTATGTGCAAGCAATTCGCCAGGATTTGGCGAATTGCCTGCTCTCTGGATAGCCGAATGGCCAGGAAAGGTAACCGTATGCTGAATTTCAGCGTTCGGTTCCCTTTCGGCAGCCATTCGGATCTCTTTGAATAACCCTGCAGGATTTCTATTAATTCCAAGTATCCCGGGACAGGGCAGCAAAATGACATATTGTAATATTAAATATTCCTATAAATTAGGTGTCAGCAACCCTGGCCCTCCAAATGTTTTGGAACTATATTTCCCTGGAGGCTCTGCAAACCTAATGAGCAGCCGAGCATCAAGGGAAATGTAGTTTCAAAACATCTGGAGGGTCGTAGTAAACCTGTTTCACTGTGATAAGATTGCCACCTTCTGACTAAACTTTGTGATGGTAACTACCAAAAGTCTGTAGCGTCAAAAGAAAGACTATTTACGTCAAGTATGTAATACACTCGCACATAGCTCCAAACCACAATGTTTTTTGAAGCTAGAATTGGGAAAGCTTATTCAAACCACAGTAACTACCATTGTTTGAAGGAACGTTCCTGCTTCAAACGATAGAACCTTTGTTTGAATTACCTCGATATACTTCAAAATGGCAATAAATTAAAACTAACCCCTGACCCGATCCCTAATTCTGATCGTATAAAATGTGGTTTGCTTCAACACCAGCACTACCGCTGTTTGAAGTGTAGTGTTTTTGTTTGAATAAACAATGGGAATTTTTTAGCTTTAAACAACGTGGTACAATAGTTTAGGCTAGGGTCAGACGAAAGCATTTTTCCCCGCGAACGTGAAAAAGTGCGTCCGAACGCATTGACGTATTTTTTCACGGAATGCGCAAAAACGGTCAGACGACGCGTATTTTCGGTCGTGATTTTGTACGGATCGTCAATAAAACTCTTTTTGCGTCTGGACGTTATGTAGGCTGGACATTAGCAGTGTCTGACATCTCCTAATCACGCAAACACGCCGCTATGCCGCAGCTGCGCACTCAGTACGTCAGTACTAGCGGTTCAGCATTCTCAAAAAAATGCGTTCAAATTCCACTTGCGTTGCACGGCCGGACTTTTGTGCGGCCGTACATCGTATATTGGCCGTCATTGCCCGTCATCTGCTGCTAGTGCGGCCGTAATTATGTGCGCCAGAACGCACGTTAAAAGTGCGCTGGTCTGACCCCAGCCTTATAGTTAGTTTCAACTATTTTGCATACTAGACGTAAAATTGTCTTTTTTTTATAAATCCAGCAACTTTTTTTTGTTGCTGTTACAAAGGTCAACCAGAAGGCAGCGTCCTTCCGATTGGATACCACACGTTGTGGAACCCTATATGTTCTAAAATGATATTTGCTATTTCGAGCATTTTGTTCTACTTCTGATGGCATGAAGGGTGAACCAGGCAAGCCTTAAATCATTATCTTTCATTATTCAGACATTCTTGTACGTCAATCTGGTGGGCAATTACTGTGGGATAGCAAGGATTTCCATTCTTCAAGTAAGCGGTTTCAGTTTATGGTCGAATATAAAAATAACAAAATTGTGCACTAAATAATAGGTATTACGCTCTGCTACAATATTGTAATTACTGTTAATTTGTATCCAGAGATATACATGTTAGGGCGGTTTTTAATTGAAATGTTCTGCTCCATAATTATAAGCGAGAAGTGAAATAAAAATAATAAGAAAAACATTTAAATCTCTCAGAGATATGTATTCTAGTCACTAATTAAGGATTATATCAGTGCAATTATATTATACTGAGTGAGGAGATGCAAGATATGCTGTTAATTGCATTTTGTGTAGACTCATTCTGTTTTGCTGGCTTTTTAACGAGGCAAATTAGAATAACCTATACCTGATACAAAAATAAATAATGTTTTAAGTTTTTAAAAGGAGTGAAAATTTCAATTTTGGGGGTTGGCGTATTAATAAATATCTAAATATACACCATATACATAATGCCCAGAGTATGTCAGGGGTCAAGTTATGAATGCAGGTGCCAGGCTTATTTTTCTCACCAGACGCACCTCTCGTACCTCCCCCCTCTGCCGGTCCCTCCATTGGCTTCCTGTACGTATCAGGATACAGTCTAAAATACAGACGCTCACATTCAAATCGCTCAATAACTCACCCCTCCCTACATGTCTTCATTACTCCGCAAGCACGTCCCATCCAGACAACTCCGTTCAGCAGGTGATCTCCACCTATCATCTGTCTACACCCGCACTGCCAACTCTCGCCTCCAAGACTTTTCAGGGGCAGCACCGGTCCTGTGGAATGACTTACCTCGTCCCTACTAAATTCTCGACCTGCAGCTCTGAAGGACAAAAGCAAATGAAATTTGTTTGCTGCAAACTAATTTCAATTGCTTTTGGGCTGCAGAAGGTGCCCCCAAAATTTTAGCTCTTTGGGCATAATGCCCATAGTACCAAAACTGTTTAAAATCAGCTGACGAATGCTCTGACATATCGGGCTTTCAGCAGTCGACGCAGGGAACCACAAGCTGCAGCTCCTAACGCCGTAACTCCATTTGGCCAGTAGATGGTGCCATCTGACTGCCAAATAGGTTATTACAGTAAGGAATACACTGGGAATATTCCCAAATATTTTTTACTGTATAAATAATTAATTAAAAATTGAAAAAAAAAAAAAAAAAATGGTCCCTGAGAAAGTATTTTTTCTTTTTTGGAAAATCACTTTTGTAGTGAAGGGGTTAAAGAGAACTCTCAAATAAATCACTACCCATTAGGTCAGGGCCATCAAACACACGGTCTAGGGGCTGCATGTGGCCTGGTGAACCTACAAAGAGGGTCGCAGATAGAGCTGGGGGCTTGGACAGGATTCAGGCAGTAACCCACAGGATCAGAGGGGGTTAGGAGAACGTGACGCGCACATCTGATATACCATCCACGAACCTTGCGTCACTTTGCACAGAACTGCCGAGGCAAAACTGAGGAAAGGAGGAAGTGGAAGTACTCAGCCTGGGGCGAGTAATCTGGTGACGGAATGGAGAAATCCCCTGCAGGAGCCACTCGTACCTAACTGAGGAGTGCTGGATAACGCCTGGAAGACTCGCTCTGCTGCTGCCGCCGCTAGTGACCCAGCCAGGAAAACAGTTGTCTAAGGTTATTGAAGCTCAATGTTGCTCACAATCAGACGTGATACCATTGGACAATACATGAAGGGCGCTGGTGTGTGCAAGACCTTATACTTACCTTTAGATCATTGTTTCAACATAAAAAATGAGAAAGAATACAGTATACATGTAGCATAGGATATTTAGAAATATGCCTCATTTGTTTTGCAAACGCCGGCGGTTTTCATCTACATCGAAGACTCTGATAAGTTTAATGATACGAAAATCTATTTCATTGGAAAACTGTGCTTTGTTAACAGCCATTCTGATAAGGAATCAGAGAGGTGGGAAGGGAGATTAAATGAATTTATAACCATTATAAAGTGTTGTATAGTATCCAGTGACCTTATGCTTTATTTTATAAATCTGTTATTTTGATTTACATTTGCTCTTCAGCTTTCAACTCACTGGACAATATCACATTCTTAACGCTAACCTTAGCGCTCAACCGTGTGAGTGTTAACGTTAAATTAAGTGACCCTAGCGCGGGCCGACCATATTACATTCCGAACGCTAAAGGGTTAAAAAAAAACCTGTTATCGATTCAGATCTTGCGCTTTTCAGCGCGATCTTACTGTACTTTGCGCTCCCTATTCTTAACATGGGGAGTGCAAAGAGTTAATTAGCGTTAGGATTACGAAGTCCTAACGCTAATTACCGTCCTGCTGCGTTTAACTCAAAAGTTAACCACAGCTAGGAACTGGTGCTAACTGATGTGTCTTCTGCAGAATCAGCCAACGCCAGCTGAAAAACACCGCAAAAAATCCCCTCTCAACCCACGGCGAGAACGGTGGCCCAATCCGCTTCTTCTTGCTGCCGGGAGCAGAGAGAGACTGAGGCGGGAAAGTCCTTCAGTCTCCCTTTGTGATCACTCCGCCGACCTGCCTGATCTCGCGAGAGCCAAGATCCTGCAGATCATGTGAGCGGCAGAAGAAGCCTCAAGTGGAAGCAGGTTTTCCTCCTTGTGGTCCCCGTTTTAGCGTGATGATTGTAACTGCGCCCACTGTGTCCCTCCGTTTAGGGTATATTCCCCTCAGTCCAATTTTACCAGTTAATTACCATTTTATTGACCAAAAGGTTACCCAGCTAAAACAAATGATGGTTTGCAGCTCATTTTAACGTAGTATACTAAAACAGAAGAGAGGTAGGTTTTCAGCAGTACTGAACTCCAATATTGATTCTTAACCCCTTCACTACCAAGTGGTTTTCCAAACAACACTGCTAGGGACCAGTGGTTTTAAGGGAAAATTACTTTCCCTTACCTACAAAGTAAATAGGGGTATACAGGGTTGTCCCAATGTGTATATTCACCTTAGATAAGCCCTGTGTTGACAGGCAGAGAGCCCAAAAGTGCTACTACATTTTTTTTTGAGAAAGTATTTTACCAGGAAGGATACATTGAGATTTCTCTCGTTTTCAAGTATGTCCTGGGTGGCGAGTATGTACCGTTAGGTGTCTTGCCCAAGGACACTTACTGGAGAGGTGGTCTGGCCGGGATTCAAACCTGTGTCTCCGCGGTTATAGAGCAGTGATGTTACCTCTACTCCACCCAGCCGGTACACATTTCATTGCAGCTTGCAAGATTTCCATGAAGCAAAAGAATGGACCTGCAATCTTTTTAACCAATGTCAAAAACACATCGTCAGTCACGTCCAATATGCTGAGATTTCGGGGGAATGTCCTGGAGCTCTTTTACAAACGAGTTTTGCTTCCGATAAACAAAATCCCTTTGGATTGCTGCAGAATCCGTCTACATTGAATAGAATTGTTATCGGGGCGCCTGCAGGTGGTTTTGCAGATCAAGTATACTGGATAGTGGTAATGAAGGGGTTAAATATCATGTTCTCATGAACTGGGTTTGTAAGAACGCTCTGCCCAATTTGCTAATGTATGGACACCCATCTGAGCATTTTAAGGACACAAAACCTTAGTATCTGGTCTTAATCACCAGGATTTACATAGAATTCCAACCTCACCATGTGAATTTATCGACTCAAAAGTTGTTACAATGCTCTATCGTTAGCTCATGCAGGCCAATATATGCAAGGGCACATTGCTGTAAAACATGAATCTCTTATGACATATTATAAATAATGACACCATCACAAACTACTTTTAAAACAACCAGCACCATTATGGAACATCTTCCTCTTAACGTCCCTATGGGAACCAAAAAGGTCCGTTCAATTGAAATAGTTATTTTTATACCAGATTGCCATGATAAAAAACATCCTGTAGTTGACTTTCAATCCGTTATGTTTTTTTCCTTTTTTTTTTACTACAAACACATAATAACAATTCTCAGATGTCTCCAATCTGTTTTTTTTTTTAATTTATTAATGTAAAACACAAGATATCGTTGTACACTCCATTATTACCAAGGGTTAAAAGAAAAGGGAAAAAAAGGTTAGTAGTTTAAATAATATAAGTTTTCAGAAGGGAAGAGAATGAAAGGTGGCAGCATGCATTGAATTGGGTATGATGAGCTATCAATGGTTAATAGGATTTTCTTATACTATAAGAGAGGCAAAAAACTTGTACCTGCAACATGGAATATGTGCTTTGATGCACAAAAATCCCCTTAAAAATATGTAAGAGTTCCCCATTACTAGATGCTGAAATGGTAAATCAACTCTCTGACTGGAGGTAATGAGTTCTCAAGCATCAATATTTTGTTTAATTTTTTTCTTAAAAAAAAAATTAAAATAAATTTTAATTTTTGTTTAATGTTGCAACGATCCGGCAACATTAATTCCAAATGTCCAAAAGCTTTGGAGTGGACGTTTATAAAGCAGTATTAAACAGAGGCTTAGATATATATATATTAGAGCAGCGGCAACCAGCTGTAGCCAAATGCTAACTCAGAAGTGCCTGGGTGCAAAGCCCAATGGAAGATATGCAAGCCAAAAGAAAGGGGCGCACACCAGGGCTTAAGGAAAAATAATAAAAGAAATGTTTATTAATTAAGCATAAAAAAGAGTAAAAAAGATGCCCAAATGCATCTAAAAACCGACGTTTCGGCCTTCACAGGGGACCTTGAAAAAGGCCCCTGTGAGGGCCGAAACGTCGGTTTTTAGATGCATTTGGGCATCTTTTTTACGCTTAATTAATAAACATTTCTTTTATTATTTTTCCTTAAGCCCTGGTGTGCGCCCCTTTATTTTGGCATATATATATATATATATATATATAAATATACAACAAATAATTTAGATTTAAAAAGTTGGCGTTTATTAATCTGATAAAAGATATAAAAACATGACAAACTCTGTGACACATTTTTATTGGTTTTGGTACAAGAGATTCTAGATAGATAGCCAAGTGTCACATTATATCAAATGTTTTTCCTGCTATATATATAAAACTACAATATTGTAACAAAATGAAAAACAATGGGTTAAATTGTGTTTGCTTTTTTTACCCACTGAGGTACAAATACTTTTGCCAATCTTTTCCTTAAAAGGTGCACTTCAATATTGGAAAATGCAATAAGAAGCATGTTATGTAAAGATAATAAAATGCTTTAAATCTTTAAAGAGACTGTGGCTAAGTATAAACCAAAACAAGTACAGATTCACGAAAAGATGTATAAAATGTATTTACCTGCGGAAAAAAATAATAATTTTATGTCGAATATATATTTAAACCGTTCCTTTACAACCATTTATGCAATAATGTAGTTTATTACAATTCTTTTCAAAGAATGTCATCAATATACCTTATAAGATGTTCATTCTATTTTCAAATATAGTGATATAAAAGAATATAAAATGCTGTATGTTATAAAGTATAACTAGACTATTTTTGAAAAATATTGTGGAATATTACAATAATGTTAATATATTATTTAATACATTACTTTGATGTAATTCATATATATGTGTATACATTTTTTTTTTACTTTTTTAATATAACATTTTATATTTAATTGAAAATGATTCCATATTATCTATTATTACATTGTGGAATTAGAATTCTTTTTTTATTAGTTATTGATAGGTCTGGACTTAGCTGGCAACATATGCAAGAACAGAAAATATGTTATGGCTTGCATTATTTTTGGCCAATAGAGGGTAATTTGTAGTGGAAGTGGTAACATCGATTGGATATAAAAAATGAAGATATGTGGAGGTGATTGTAAGTATGAAAATATATTTTTGTAAAAATGTGGACTCGTGGAAAATCCAATGAGAGAATGGAAGCACAAATCTGACATTTAGACTAAACTGTCAAAAAAACGTTTGTTCGTTACAACAAACATTAAATCCACACAAAAACAAACAGAACAAGACATCGAGTGTTTAAGCCAGTAGACAGTAATTTGTTGTGAGCTGAAAATTAATTTAAAAAATTTGAGGTGGAGAAATCTCCATGTAACAGCTGACATGGATATGTTTTTTCCAACTCTGCTTATTTACATATGAAATTTTGAAGGTTAATACTCTCCTCACCATATCTCACTGTAAAATTAAAAGACCCTTTTTTTTAAAAAAAAAAAAAAAAATTAAAAAAATCCTCTTGGTCCTAAGAAAATCATTCCTTATAATTTAGTTTAATAATGATAAATAATGATTATTTTATGTATTAAAATCTGATATTCAATTTTTTTAACTCTTTTTTCTATATCCCAGTTGGCAGTGTTTTTAGTGTGCTGTTAGTACTGATAAGTTCGCCAACTGCAAAAAATAAATCTAACATATTAGGAAAAAAAAAAATAGGACTTTAATAGCCACGTCGAGTTGTTGTCTCTTTAAAGTTTAATTGTTCTGGGTTGTTTGTTTTTTTTTGTTCAGTTTTCATGCATAATTTTTATAGATTGCTCACATGATGGTGCGCAAATTGCTAGCAACACGCTTCAAAAAACATGGGAAAACGAACCAAACTTGAAGTTTTCCTCCAATGCATTTTCCAAACTAAAAAAACCAAAAATGAACACACAGCTTTAGTATCTGTCAGGCAGAAAAAGGCCTTTACCTGAACCCTAGGGACAAAAGGCGCAGTTCTTCTATTAAGGCTTTGGCTCTGGTAAGCAAAATTAAATAAAAGGAAAAAATAAATAAATAAATAATAAAAAAAACGAAGAATACAAGAAAGAAAAAAAGAAAGAAAAAGAAGGCAATAAAAACAAAACCAAAAGAAGACAACAAGCTAAAATTAAAAAGAATTCAAAACAAAAACAACTTTCAAAATTAACTTGAACAGCAACAAAGTACACAATAACGGGGCTTCCTCTTTCAATTTAGTCATTTATCTAATGGACATCAATCATTTTAGTAAGTGAGGCAAGTGAGTGAAGAATATCGTTTAAATGTAATGGCATGTCAGGTTTAGTAAATGGGATATGGCATTTTGTTGGGTAATTGATCTAAAACCTCAGTTAAAGTCAATAGACGTTCTCAAGCACTTTGCTAGAGGTGATTCGGAACCCCTGGACACATGACATTTGCATATATGAATAAATCGGGGTCTGCTGCGGTAATAGAGTTGCTGCAAGCACAATAAACTTAGGCGATCGTGGTAGGGAAATTCAAAGGAAAGGCAAAGTTTCCAACAAAATTTATTGTGTTTGCAACAAGGACTTTTGGGAATGTTTGCAACAACTCTAGACAACGGCAGTTCGTGGGTAACTCCTTTGAACAAGCAGAAAATATCACCATGTTGACATACTGGAATGTCAAAATGACATAACCTTCCTCAATGGGGGTCTGTCATTTTGGTCTTAATAACTTGAGGAGTCATATGTTTTATAGACATATAGAACACAAGTGATTAACATGTGGTGAACCTTATGAGTTTTGAATAAAACTAACACAAGGGCAATCGGGAGCCAAAATGATACACCCTATGATTTAATTGCTCTGCTCGTCTAATTTATTAGATATCAAAGATTGGCGTTCGTCCTGCATAAGGCTCTTTATTCGGAAATCTAACCTCTGAACAAGTTGAAACAAAGACACATGAAAGGAGGAAGTCAGTTTCCGTCAAGTACATTTAAGAGAAACCAAAGAGCCGACAGTGGTTTGATTCACAGAATCACCAATCTTTGGCATCAGATCACAATGGGTTTCTGGCTTACCTGATAACACAAGACACATGCAAAATGTAATTACATACACGACTCACATAAAGAGGGACAACGACTGTTCACTTTAACAATTGGTGTACTTCCCACAATGCTCTAACACAGCGGTTCTCATCCCTGGTCCTCAGCTCCCCCTAACAGGGCAGGTTTGCAGATATCTGAAGCACAGGTGATATGATTTGCTGCTCAGTGATTGCAGGATTCAGTCTGTATTTCCCCAAGGTAATCTGCAAAACCTGGCCTGTTAGGGGGACTTTAGGACCAGGGTTGGAAACCACTGCTCTAGCACATCAACTACATACAGGCAGTAAGAAGAGGGAGTATATTAAAATCAGATTTTAGATTTTTCTTCCAAGTGGCTCTGATTTGCATAGAGGAAGCATAAATTACCATTAAAGTACAAGCACCAAGCAAGGTGTATCCCAAGGAAGTGGATTTCACCTCATTGATAAAGATAGTGGAGATAGCCAAAGAATAAAATAAAACTTAGCTTTTAATCATAAACGCAGAAAAGGAATGCTTTCAAATCTGTATTGCGATAGACACAGTCACAGAGCTTACCTAGGACAGACATAACGTATACATGTCTCAGCGGAGGCGAGAACATAAGTAAAGTAAATGCCACTACAAAAAAGAGGCCATAAAGCAAGCTTGGGAGTATGCTAGATTGGAGATACTAGCACAATACTGGACCCTCCCTGGAGAGTGATATAGGGAATAAAAGGCAGTGTGGAAACATTGCAAGTATCAAATATAATGAATGGAAACAGGCCTTCGAGGGTCTGTGGGTATAGGAAAGCATGAGAAAACACACAGCCTTTATGAAGAGCCATATCAGGAACAAACAGTGCAGGCTTGAAAATAAACCAGAAAAAAAAAACTGGCCTCAGTGCATTGAATTTTTTTCTGGTTTATTCTCAAGCCTGCACTGTTTGTTCCTGATAGGGCTCTTCATAAAGGCTGTGTGTTTTCTCATGCTTTCCTATACCCACAGACCCTCGAAGGCCTGTTTCCATTCATTATATTTGATACCTGCAATGTTTCCACACTGCCTTTTATTCCCTATATCACTCTCCAGGGAGGGTCCAGTATTGTGCGAGTATCTCCAATCTAGCATACTCCCAAGCTTGCTTTATGGCCTCTTTTTTGTAGTGGCATTTACTTTACTTATGTTCTCGCCTCCGCTGAGACATGTATACGTTATGTCTGTCCTGGGTAAGCTCTGCGACTGTGTCTGTCTGCCTATCGCAATACAGATTTGAAAGCATTCCTTTACTGCATTTCTGATTAAAAGCTAAGTTTTAATTTTATTCTTTGGCTATCTCCACTATCTTTTCCAATTGTTAAATTGGGGTTACCCCCCGTCACCAACAGTAGCAAGAGACTTTTTTCTCTATTGAATAGATTGCTTCCTACAATCATCTCGGTACACCCTGCGAGTGTTGTTTTTGTCGATTTCACACCATTGCCTACTCAAGTTGTGCATTTTATCATTTGCTCGTTATGATGATTAGGGAAGATTCTATGTTCTTTTATATGTTATCTATTGCTTGGGAGTGGACAGCTTACCAGTGCCAACCAAGCACATTTCATGTAAAAAATATTATTGGAATATTTATTGAAACTTAAAGTTAACACCTGTGATGTAAGTCACTTTGGACTTTGGGTGCATGGACCTGGAGGCATATTTGTAGGGTGCAGGCCTGATGTTCTATATCATTTTCTTGGCCTCCCTTGTGTGCAGAGGGTTATGTAATTTGAATTATGCAAGAATAATGTTATTGTCTGTCTAGTGTATGGTCCTGTAACCTGTTGAGAGGATTCGCCTCCCAGCCTACTCTGTCTAAGGAATGTTTTGATATCTGTTTATGTTTGAGTAGTCTTTGTCAATCTGCCTTGTAAGGCAATCACTGCCTCAATATCAGATTACTGTTACAATGGTTTATATAATTACTGTGTTCGCTGATTGTCAATTTAGGTAACTTCTACTCTGTTATCTAATGTATTCAGGCATTCTTCTGTGAAGCCTGTGATTACATGATACCATATTGTTTCATGTCTGGTTCAATTGAGGCTGGGGGGGGGGGCAGGGTGTAGTTCTCCATTGTCTCTAGCCTCTCCTGGAACTGTATATATATTTAATAAAGGTGTTCAGTCTATCTGTTCCATTCTGACTCTGAAAAACCTCCAGTTATACACATACACATCCTCATCTTATTTCTGGGGGATGTTTGCAGGCTCTCTACGTGTCCCGGTCCTTGAACTTTGTCTGAGGACTGGAGGAAGGAGGAGAGTCTGCTTGGGGAGAACATGGGGGGGGGGCTCCTGCTAGGAAGCGGCATTGACAGATGTGATCCTGTCGGGGTACTGAGATCTGTCACCTAAATGAAATTAAAACAGAATTTTGTGTACAGTTTTATTTTCCGATATCCATACAAATGTATAGAAAGATATAAATTTATACTATTTTAAGTCTTTATTTGTTCATAATTTACAGAAATTTTATTAGGATTAAATGGTTTTATGCACGGAAGATGTCCCTTATTTTGCAATGCTTCATGCTTGGCCAGTGTGATAGGGTGCAGGGATTGGTCTGCAATGGCAGGTATAGTCCCCCTGTAGTTTTATTTTGGTTTCTTGTTGGATTCCTCCCAGGTGTAGCTGATCAGATCAAAAAATTTTTCCTGGGAGACACACAGCGTGAGAAAGAGAGAAACTCTGAGGTGCAGCTTGTTGAAACTGCAGCAGATACAAAGAGGGCGGAGAACCAAATTTTGGTCAAAGCTGTTATTTGTTTATTTTTTTTCTGCAATAGAAAGGGATGTGTCATCTGTCAGTGAGAGCTCAGTCGAGCTAGGCTTTATTTTCTGTAATGTTTTATTTGTTTGCTTGTAGTGCCCAATGCTAAAACATTGTGCTATTTGAATAAACTGTAGGAGCTACACAATTACAAAGACACTTTGGTGAATTTAATGCCCTAGAACAGTGGTTCCCAACCCTGGTCCTCAGATCCCCCTAATAGGCCAGGTTTTAAGGATTACTGTGCAGAAATGCAGACTGAATCCTGCGATCACTGAGCAGCAAATCATATCACCTGTGCTGTGCTTCAGATATCTGGAAAACCTGACCTGTTAGGGGGTACTTGAGGACTGTGGTTGGGAACCACTGCCCTAGAGGACCATGCTAGACCACCCTGTGTGGATGCAAGATAATAATAGAATTACCATTTTTGGCATATACAGATAATGTAACAATGATAACTAATAACAGCCTAATACCATGGTAACGGGTATTGTAAGGAAAGCAACAGCATCAACAACAATGCAGAGAATGGAAATGGAAATATAAAGACTGTGTATGCACTGTTGTATTGCATCAATAAAGTCTTAAGGATGATATAATCCAGATGGGTATGAGAAGCCACATTTGGAATGTTTAACCCCTACCGTGGTGGGTAAATAATGGAAGGCCAATGGTCTTTTGGTCAAAGGTATTTTAGGATTTGTGTTTAGGTACCACAGCTCCTGAGTGCAGTAGACGAACAGGGATAATAAATCAAGTTTAAGAACTAGAACAAATACTCGCTGCAGAATACATAAAACACAATAAGGTTTATGTAGAAAATGATAGAAAAAGAGGGAAAAAATAGGATTACCTTTCAAAATGAGAAAAAAAAAGGAGCATGGATGATAATTTTGAAAATATTATAAATTACCATTCCCAGTGTAAGAAGGACCTTAATGTTGAGTCAACAGTATGCCCCTTTGTCTCAGTGTATGGAGTATGGGGTGACGTTGAGGGAAATCTACAACGGCTGTGCTTAGAGAAATAATGACCATAGCCTGAGGGTCAGACAGCGGTGTGTGTCCATAACAAAGCCTAGAAAAGACCCGATAACAAAAATGATCTTTTCCCTTGGGTATCGTGTCAGAGTTTATTTCTCAATACGACGAGTTAACTACATCCTGCCTTTAATGGGGTTTTAATGCAGCAGAATCATTGAGGGACAATTAACAATGAGTTAGCAGATTTTACTTTTGTGATAACAGTTAATTAAATGAAGGGATTGTGTGCAAAGTTGACCGGTACCCTGGTAGGTGTTTCATGTTCTTCGTTTCCCTAGTTGTTTGCCTTACAGGGCAATATAATCAAAAGGTTATTTTAAAATTTAATGTTGTTAGGTTAGTGTTTATTTCTAAAGTATTTGAGTGCTTTTAATTTATTTGCTGAAACAGCACCAGAGATTTGATGGTATTTTAAAAAATTACTTAAAAGAAACCTTCTTCTAGATGTCCACTTTGCCATTACTGTACTATCTTTAATGAGCGCTAGTTTTGGGGGAACTCCATTGTAGTTAAGGGACTCTACGTTTACATTGGTACCTTATTTGTTCCTCTTAAGGTTAGAGCGCTCACTTTGTAGTATGTGGTGGAGGATGTGGGAAGGCGCATATATTGAACGTCTACTGGGTCAGAAAAGAAATATCTGTGCGTGAAGGGAACAGTAACACAGCACTGTAAGGGAACAGAATCAGCAATGAATTGTTACATATTTCACTTACTGAAAGTTGTCCGGCTAAAAACTGGGGAACATCTCGCAACATTCCAGGACTCATGGGGGACGTAACGGATATAGAAGGGCGATCCATTTTCTGAGACTCAAATGAGCTAGAACCTCAACGTTACAAAAAGAGAAATGAAAGAAACTATAATCAGTCACAAAGCAAATCGATTACATTAAAAAATGCTAGCATATTATGATGACAGAAATTCATTTAATTTCTAGATGGAATGGTGGAGCAGGTGCTTTGTGTTTTGTATTGGCAGAGAGAGGGCATAACATATTCTGCGTCCTATTCTCTGGAAGAAAAAACAACAACTGTGTATATTGTTAGTCTGAGAGCATTTATAAACGAATCATGATTTGCACCCAGAAAAAATAGCTATGATGGACTTTTTATTTGTTCTGTTGACCGAATTTTTTTCCATTTTCCTGTTTAGTTATTTATGATTACCAGTTTAGTAAAACCATAAAAGTGAAGTTCTCATCCTGCTGGAGCAACTTCTATCTGGATATTCCATTCCTCGAGGAAAAGACCAAGGGGTCAACACGAGACAACAGTGTCTAGAAATCAGCTCGAGTACCCAAAAGAAGGTTACAGGGGACTATTACGATATACTTTATGCATGTAAAGCCAAAAGAAAGAGATACATTGTGCTTCAAGATTGACACATGAGATATGTGTGGAATCAATTCCTTTTCCATATTAAGGACTCGATTTGATTCAGCCAGATAACCGAAGTTGGGAACTATTTGGCTACATTTTGACCATTTTTTCGGTTTGAAAGTTTCAAATTCAGGTTCAGCGGCAAATCTGTGTGATGCTGGCTGAAACGAAGTTTTGCGGGCATGCTTTTTTTTTTCTCTTTCTTATGACTAGCATCGATTTTAAAATTTTTGCTCTAGATGAACTTCTCTTATTTGAATCAGCCAATATATCAAAAAACATATTAGCCGAAAGCCGAAGATATTTTTTCCAAAGCATCAGCCGATAGAATCAAATCAAGAAGGCCTAATTACAAAAACAGTATGGTGACTTTTCGTTCTCTTCAATTCGGTTCCTTTTGCCGATCCCATTTCTGTGACCCTGCGGTGTATTCAGTAAGCACCACAGGGTCCCCGAATTGCAGGGAAAAGCTGCCGCAAACCTGACGAAAACTAACCGCAAAACCCGCCGAATGCACGCCGAAAACCCGCAAAAACATCTGGATTAACCCGTCGAAGACGCCGGAAAAACCCGAGCAGGAGCCGATCACACGCAGCGAAGCTGCCGGAAAAAGCTGAGAAAAAGCTGACACCGCAGACAGAGGGAGGTGAATAAATTAGCAAAACAGTTTGTATGAATGTGAAAGTGAAACGCTGTTTGCAAAGAAACTACTGAGCGAAAATGTCTGAAATTTACATATGAGGTCATATGGACATATGAGGTCCAGGGAATGATAATAAAGAGGGCTGTTACAGAAAAAATAAGTAAACTTTAAAAAAAAAAACAATTAAGAAAAATGCTTAAAGTATCCTAAAAAAATCGTTAAATAAAGAGACTCTTTACTGCAGAATTTTATAATGAACGGTTTATTAGATATTGAATTAAAACGGGAATATTTTTAACATTGAAGTCTATGGGATTCTCCTGAATAAATTTGCAGAATTAAACCACCGAATGACAGGGCATTTCGGGAACCTTTCACTGCTGGTTTGTGTTCTCTGAATAGCCGAAGCAGTGCTTTTCATGGGGATTTCTCTGCCCTCGAACAGGCACCGAACAGGCACCGTATGTGCAGGCAATTCGCTAGGATTTGGCGAATTGCCT
Organism: Leptobrachium leishanense; assembly: GCA_009667805.1. Lineage (NCBI taxonomy): Eukaryota > Metazoa > Chordata > Amphibia > Anura > Megophryidae > Leptobrachium > Leptobrachium leishanense. The sequence continues at coordinate 49,434,201 of CM019067.1, read as the reverse complement.
GCTCTCTGGATAGCCGAATGGCCAGGAAAGGTAACCGAACGATGATTTTCAGCGTTCGGTTACCTTTCTCAAGCAATTCGGAGCTCTTTGGATAACCCTGATAGTCAAAATAGATTTGTAACTACATTCAAACACAGCAAGTTCAGTATATGCCCTACAGCAGGGATCTTAATCTCCGGCCTGCCAGATGTTGATGGCCTACAATTCCCAGGATTCTTTGAATGCAACAGACGGCCAGAGGATCTTGCGAATTCTATTGCAGAAACATTTGGGGAACCAGAGTCTGAAAACTCTGCCCTACACATGGAATGTCCATCCGACCACTCATTAAACAATGAAATATACATTAGTTCACCTCAAATGAAGTATCGAGTGCTGGCTTATCCAAGACTTTTATTCACTCAAACGCAAAAACTCAAGATTTTCTTACAAAATGTGTCCTTTTTTTTAAATTAAAATAATTCCATTTATTTTAAATATATATGTCCAGTCCCCCTTCTGCTACTGTCGTTTTACCTTCCCACAACCCATATTTACTGTATATAAACCAGTGTTAATTTTCACAGCAAATTTTGATTTAGTTTTAGTTTTTTGACTAAAATAGCATTTTATTTTAGTCACATTTTAGTCATCTGAATTGTTTTAATTTTAATCTAGTTTTAGTCGACTGAAATCTACAGTAAATTTAGGGCTCTATTACATTCTCTGCTCAAAAGGGTACACGCAGAGCAATTTGTTTGGCGCGCAGCGTTAAACGTTAACGTGCGGAAATTAATACAGGTATTACAATCCAAGCGCATTTTTTCATCCAGCAAAAAATATTGCACGTAAAAAAAGACGCGCAAAAGCGCGCGCGCATTAACGTTGCGCACAGAAATCAGTGGGCAGACAGTTTATTCACGCGATTCAGCCAATCAGAATTAAGAACCACAATTGTATCCCGTTCAGTTTTAGAGCCTGCCAAAATCAATCTGTGTATACATGCTGCAGCAATAATAAAAACACGCACAACCTCTCTATTTTATTGTTTGGGTATGTGTAACTATACTTTGCTGTATTTTTATTTTCGTGCTGCTGTATTTGGGTTCGGCCAGGACGTTCAGATTTGCCGTTACCACCAGCTTTTAAAAGACGTTAAAATTATGCGCGCAAACGTCGTTCGTAAAAAGTTGCGCATCGATTGTAATACCATCCGCGTACCGGCGCACAAACGCATTTGCGCTCACAATGTTAAGTATGGGATGCACGCACAAACCTGCGTTCGCACAGGGTCACTCGCGTTAGATGTTTACGTGCATTGTACGCGCAAACGTCGTAATACGACGTTCAGCGCGAAGGGTTTTGCCCCTCGCGTTAATGCATTTTTGCGCACGCGCGCATTTTTGCGCGAACAGTGTAATAGAGCCCTTAGTTGGGTTTAGTTAAAGTGTAATTAATGCATTATTTCAGCATTTCTCATTCTATACTCCTGGAGTAAACATCTATTAACCTGTACTATTTATGGTATTAAAGGAACACTCTACTCAAAAAATCACCCCCCCCCCCGTTTTTTATCCTAACCTATCCCTATTCCCTTAATAAATCTTTTTTTTTTTTTTTTTTCTTGTAACTGTAATACTTACCCTAAAATCCTCTTGTTTCCAGCGGCGTCTTTTTTTTTTTTTTATACTCACCTCCCTCCTCTTCCGCTCCCGTCCTTCTTCTTGCTTCTTGGCTTCTGGTTTACGTGAGAAGCGCGCATGCGCGCCTCTCACATAAGCCAGCCAATCGGCAGGCTTCCTCCCGGCTCCCTCTGAGGATTAGTGTTGCGCGCAAGAGGATGCGCGCAACACTAACCCGAAGAGGGAGCCGCCAGCTTCTGCGGTGAGTTGGAGACGTCATCGCGCTGAAAGCGCGATGACGTCTCCTACTCGGCAAAAGTCGGCAGAAGCGGCAAATATGAATCCCGCTCTGCTGACTGACAGCTCGGAGGGCGGAGTAAAGTTCGCCGCCTCTCTCAGCTGTTTTCAGCATTTTCAGCTGAACCGTTGAGCGGAGGGAGGGGGGACAGAGGGCAGGATACTCCGGGCATCATGACCACCTAAAATAGCTTAGGTGGTCATGTTGCTTAGAGTGTCCCTTTAAGGTCTGAACATGCAATACAGGCGCAGATATAACTTATGTTATAAATAACATTTATCTTAAAATCCAGGTTCCATTTTGACAGCAAATTGATTTAGTTTTAGTCGTAGTCTCTTGACTAAAATGCCATTTAATTTTAGTAACATTTTAGTCATCTGAATAATTTTAATCTTAGTCATATTTTAGACAAAAACATGTTATATTTAGTCGACTAAAACTAGACTAAAATATTTAGTCGACAAAATTAACACCGATCTAAACCCTTTGATGAATTAAAACCACTGAGCGTCAGAGACGGTAGAGAAGACATGGATTCAGTCAACACAGGACCATGGATTCACTTACTGGATTCCAACTGTGCATGTGTGCTATCAGGTATCCTGGGGATATCACTGTAACGAAAAGATGGACAAAATGATGAGACAAGACACAAAACGGTACTCCGCCACTTCATTCTGTACAACATGGTCTGATCTAAAAAGTTGGGTGATAAGTATGGTCATATCTCTGTGAAATATTGATACAGACATTATTGTAAAAGATATATTAGAATGCTTGCCGTTTTGTCCTTAATAAATCATGCATAGGACACAGGATAATGAGTACACTTTGACCATTTCTGTGAACAAAGAGCAATGACAGATGGTTATATTGGGTTTACACCATTTCTGAGCCTAAAGTCTGCATTATAAGATGCACTCCGTTCCTTTTCCTGGAGTTAGAAATATTAGAAAATTCAATGAGGGGTCTTACATCAACGACATTTCTAGGTGTTACAAGGGTGCCAAATGTAGCATCTCTGATAAACTTTCCTCTAGTTATATGAGTGGTAGCCGAGTTTATAGGGTCTCATGGACAAAGAAAAAGAACATGATTTCTGTCATTTTGGTACATTTATCATTAAATGGAAAGTTCCTTGCCAGAAAGGGATTTTGATTTTAGGGGATTTTTGTTTACTAAACTAAATGTTAAAAAGGTTCGAAGAGTATTCATTCACATAGATGAAATCAGGCACTAAAAATCTGTGCCATCATATACTTGGTGTCATTATGCAGTAGAAAGTGGTTTATTGAAGAAAAAAAAATAGTTTGGGATCTCTCTTGGTTCCCTAGTTTACAGTTGGATAGCAACGGGTTGCTCATTTAAAGGGGCACTGTACACCTTGAGCCACGTGAACAGAAAAGTAACCTGGGAGTTGAGTGTCTGTTGCACTCAAAAGTAATTAGACTTATTGCGCAAAGCTGCTGAAATTGGAGGCAACAAGAGGGGTCAGCAACCTTGACCCTTCAGATATCTTGGAACTACATCTCCTATGAAGCTCAGCCATTCTAATTAGTGGCTGAGCATTATAGGAGATTTAATTGTAATAAACCTGTCACATTGCTCTTTGGAACAGCACCTAAACTACATAAATTACAACATTCCCATCTATGCATCAGGACAAAATCAAATGGCACACTGACCACAGTCCCTTCTCTCAAATATCTAGGTATGTGGCTAGACCCAAATCTATCTTTTGGCCGCCACATCGAAAAACTCTCATTTAAACTTTACCCCAAACTAGGTGCCCTGTACAGAAACAAATCCTGCCTGAGCCCCGCGGTAAGAAAGCAGATTGTACAACAAATACTTATGCCAGTCATTGAATACGGAGATGTAGTGTATGCAGCCGCCCCGCAAACACACCTTCAGAAACTTACTACATTGTATAACTCATTCTGCCGCTTTGTGCTACAATGTAACTACATGACCCACCATTATGACATGTTAAAAGAGCTAAACTGACCGTCACTGGAATCTAGACTCTCCCTTCACCTTTCCAAACTGGGGATTAAGAGCTTTTCTGGGAAGCTACCACCCTACCTGAATAGACTGCTTCCCCCAGCAGTTCCCTCAGCCTATAACCTCCGATCCACGACCTGCACCTTCCTTACAATACCACAATACAAAAAGAAAGTCCTCATTTTCCTACAGAGTACAGCAATTATGGAATAACCTCCCAGACACCATCAAATCTTTCCCCAGTCTAAAGTCACTTAAGAGTTCTCCATTAACATACCTCAATACGGAATGTACCTGTAAACATGTAACATAGTGACTATATTTCCTACATATGTATTTTCTGTTAATCTGTATATTTGTGTTGTTTCTTATTACTTTATATTTATGTACCTACTGTAACAATTCAATGTTCTTGAACCCAGGACATACTGTAAAATGGGAGAAATCTCAATGTATCCTTCCTGGTAAAATACTTCATAAATAAATAATTCCAAACATCTGGAGGGCTAAGGTTGCTGAGACCTGCTCTACAGTGTGATGCCTCAATGAGCTCACTGCAACCTCTCCCTCCTCTGATGGTGATCTGGGAGGGTTGATTCAGCCCTCAGAATGCAAGGGTTTAGTTCTACTCAGAACCTGAGCTCGGCGAGCCTCTGATCTCAAGTTTCCATCCTCTATTACTCACATGCTGTACATAGCTGGATGAATTTTGGTGCTGAATTGAAGTGTAAGGAATACGTTTACGCAAGGTTACCCGACTCTACCATAATATTTCAATAAAGCCTTGACTCAAAGTCCAGTTTCGAAAAAGGAACTCAGCACTTGCAATTGGGAAATCCCCAGCTCTCATTCAGAAGAATTACAGGAAATAGTTACGGTGACCACTGACACCCACGTCAAGTTCAAATGAACAATTCCGTCCTATAATATAGGACAGCAGTATTGGTACTGGATTTCACAATGCTCATATACTACACACTCACCCTATAGGTCTGGAGACTACTAATTCTACTTGTGCCTCTGGTTTTGATTCCAGAATTATATTGTAAACTTCCTCAAATGTGGCGCCTTGTAAAAACCTCCCGTTCCATTCTAAAACTTCATCACCTGGAAAGAAAAAAAAAAGTTCATGTAAAGTTATAACATGCACAGAATGGGTTTTTTTTGGGGGGGGAGGGGGCGCTGGGTTTAGAGACTAAAATCTACTATTTTCAAGGAAAGTCTTACTATTTGACTAACGGTTTGCAACTTCAACATTGAACAGGACATTATATCCGCCTTCATTTCCCTGTGTGTTTTAAGTTAAATACTAAAATACATCTCTAAGACAAAATTAACTTTTTGCACTGTATCAAATGCAGTTTGAAAGAAACTGTCTCCTGCTTCCAGAGAAGAGTTGTGTAATGTCTGGTTGATGGTGATACTGATCTGATAATTTACAACATTTGTACTAAATTTGCATTTCTTTTACAAGAAATAATCTTTGCAAGGATCACCATGAATACCCTAGTTTAATTATATTCTTTTCCTTTAACTCCTTCGCTACCAGGCGATTAGAAAAAAAAGAAAAAAAAGTAAAATAAAACAATGTTTTTTTGGTAAAATAATTTTTAATTTTAGTAATAGCTGTTACTGCAAATAACCTATTTGGCCAGTAGATGGCGCCATCTACTGCCAAACTGAGTTACAGAGGTTTGAGCAGCAGGTTTAATTTTTTTTTCTCCCTGCATTGGCTGCTGAAAGCCGAACATGGCAAGAAATCAAGTACCGTCTTGTTGTGCTTCGTGCAACTAATGGTGCCCATATAGACGCGTGTAAATGAGGCAAAAAAAACTTAAATCTCAATGTATCCTTCCTGGTAAAATCCTTTTATAAATAAAATAAATAAATATATACGTCTCATTTTGTAATAATTTTCACTTATCTGTCTTTCATTTGCCTTTGTAATAAATTTTTGTAATTTTATTTAGACTTTATGGACATAGTGTATTACAATGCAAATTCCAGTTAGCTTGATTTTGGGAGTGCAGGGGTTAAGATTCTTTCAGAACAACATATTGCACCATTACATATAACTACTGAAAAAAGTTATAATGCACAATACAAACACTTAGGGGCCCTTTCCTCCTGAGCGAATATCCGTATAATAACAGAGTACACATACCTGGTCTGAGATGGCCCACGGTATCTGCTAAGCTTCCTTTTTTCACTTTGGTGATAAAGGCGCATAGTCGACCCGACTCTGTCATTTTCCCTCCTACGACCTAAAATAAAATCCCAATAAATTTGCATTTAACAGCTGAATAAAAGCATTTTAAGGGATCATCTCACATAAATGCTCATGGTGTGAAAAACACAATAAAGATTCTGCAAAAAAAAAAAGTAAACTTCTAATTACTGTTATTAAAAAGTCATGGAGGAAAAAAAAAACAAAGCCTTTAATGAAAGGTTATAGTATAAGTGAGAACGGAACGAAATACATCTTCTGTGGGACAAGAATGCTAACGGTCAGTGGAAAGGTTATAGGCAGCCGACGGAGGGAAACAACCACTGTGTGACCTACGGCAGGCCTCAAAATTTCCACTCGCCTGCTCGCACTTGGCGAGTGGAAATTACATGAGGGCGAGTGGGAATGCAGAGGCAGGGCAGGATAAAGGGTTAGGTGGGCAACTAGTGGCGAGTAACTCTTAAGGCCTGGCTAGTAGCTTGGGACTTGAAATTTTGAGCCCTGACCTACGGAGATGTAGACATTGCGACCACAACTTATTGCCCATTCTTGTGGCCAGGCTCAGAATAAAGTCTACAAAACACATACAGTATGACCCTTTCTTCAAAGATACAGATTATTAATTAGAGGACTGGACTTCTAAAAAGTCTTTTTTTTTTTCTTCCAGCAGATCATTAAAGAAATTGCCTGGTTTATTACAATTATATTAATATTTTTGTCTGGCCGCAAGTTTCATCCCACTCCATTTCTCCTTGATGACCTTGTCTCATTAAAATTAAACTTTGTGTGTCAGTTACACATATCTTTTCTTAATTAAATATTCTAGTGAATTGCAGAAAGCCGATTATTATAGCTCACAATGAATTGTGCTCCGTAATCCATAGTTACAGTTTTTTTTTTATTATTAAAGCCTAAGCTTTACATTTGAGATGAAGCCAATTCTAGGATTGAAGTTAAGGCACAGTTTTTCTTTTATGGTAAATGTTTTAAGATTAGACGAGTACGTGCACATGTTAATCCTGATACATAAGTACTGAACACAATATCTTGTCAGAATGTTGGCAATTGAGACATCGAACATCACTTTTACAGTGCAGTAGGATTGCCCGAGTTATACATTGTAGTGCCATTTTAATAGAAAAAAGAAGAACAGCTTGGAAAAAAGACGAGACAGAGGAGATATGATAGAAACATTTAAATACGTAAAGGGAATCCACAAGGTAGAGGAAGGGAGTATATTTAAAAGGAAACAAAATAGCAAAACAAGAGGACATAGTCTTAGATTAGAGGGGCAAAGGTTTAAAAGTAACATCAGGAAGCATTATTTTACTGAGAGGGTGGTGAATACATGGAACAGTCTTCCAGTTGAAGTGGTAGAGGCCAAAACAGTAATTGAATTTAAGCAGGCATGGGATAGGCATAAGGCTATCCTAAACAAAAGATAAATCCAGGTAAAGTATCCATGTAATTGGGCAGACTAGATGGGCCGAAAGGTTCTTATCTGCTGACATTTTCTATGTTTCTATGTTTCTATGTTTAAGAAAAACAAATCGAATAATATTAGAACGAAAGACACATATAAAGCCCTGGGTACGCTATGTTTGCCGGTTTGGAAAAAAACTTTGTTTGAAACGTTGATGACAATAACAGTTACAAAAACACCAACATGTTCTGCAGGATGGGTGGGACAAACATACTTAAAATTTATGTAACATAGACCCACAAGGAACATTAGGAGCGATCTATTGGGACAAAGTGATTAGAGGCAGGGTGATAGATCACCAGTTTAGCAGCAGGTAGATGGGAAAAGCCTTTGCCTCTCTGCTTAAGTTCAATCACTGCCCTATAACCGTGGAGACACAGGTTCGACTCCAGGCAAGAGCACCTCTCCAGTAAGTGTCCTTGGGCAAGACACCTAACGGTACATACTCGCCACCCAGGACATACTTGAAAAAGAGAGAAATCTCAATGTATCCTTCCTGGAAAAATACTTTCTCCAAAAAAAAATATATATATATATATATATCCGCTGTCTGCTAATTTTGACTGCCTAGCACTTCATAGTGTGCTGAGGTTCTCCCGGGGTGGTGTCAGTATTACTACTAAACTACTAAGGGAATTAAGCAAACCTTTTTCTTTTGACCATTTTTTGACTGGTAAGAAAGCTTAGCTGCCCAGTGCTGCTAGTGAGGAAAAATAATTGTTTAGTTAGTCTCCTAGGAAGGAGTAGGCATTTATTTGTGTTTTGTTATTTTCAATTGGAAACTGTGCCTGAAGCTGATCACGCTGTGAACAAACATGTCTTAAAGCACATGAAAATGGTCTCTGCAGTGGATATATATTAGTGTTTTATTGTATTTATTGCAGAATTATATCTATATATAAAATGTACAAAATGAATTCCTACTCATCACAGGTGGGTTGGCGGTTGGAAAACTTGGAGCCGTCCGTATATCATTTTTGGAACAACTGTAAATAGTAAGACTAAACATGGGTCAAAGGGAGCTCTATAGAGCAGGGATCTCAAACTCTGACTCCCCAGATGTTTCTGAACTACACCTCCCATGATTCTCTGGGCATTTATTGTATTGGAAGATTTTTAGGGTTAGGGTTGAGGGACCAGAGTTTGAGATCCCTGCTCTAGAGGATTACAAACTGCAGAGAAAAAAAGAATTAGGCTCATTCTGTAAATTCTGCTCTGGCTGTCTCTATTTTAACAGCGGGTCAATGAAAATGCAATGGCCAGTGGTGATCACCAACAAGTCAAGGCTGTAACTGGAATCTGTTTAAAGCTTTTTCTTTTTTTACTGTTGACAAAAAGATAGATCAGTATGAAACTCGAGTGTAAGGCTCTCACCGATCTCAACCAAAATGTGGTTCATATGTAAGTACAAACCGGCACTAATATGGTATAAATATTCCATTGAGTGGGTTGGCAGTTGTTACAAACTAACAAGATAGATACTTGAACGGCTAATTCTAGGACTCTCAAATTCCTGTTTTACTCAGAACAGTATCTTCCCACCTCCACCAACAAGCTTTGCTCCCACTGACCATCCAGTATCTATGAATTAAACAAATAAGTGATATAATTTGTATTAAAAAAAATATAAGTCAAATAAGATAGTACAGACACTACAAAAAACTAAAAGGCACACATACAGTGGATAAAAAGTATTTGATCCCGTGCTGATTTTGGACGTTTGCCCACTGACAAAGAAATGATCAGTCTATAATTCTAATGGTAGGTTTATTCTAACAATGAGAAACAGAATAACAACAACAAAATCCATAAAAATGCATTTCAAAAAAGTTATAAATTGATTTGCATTTTAAAGATTGAAATAAATATTTGATCCCCTATCAACCAGCAACATTTCTGGCTCCCTGGCGTCTTTTAAAAGGGTAACGAGCTGAGATCGGGAGCATTTTCTAAAAGGGACTCCTACTAATCTCAGCCTGTTACCTGTATAAAAGACACCTGTCCACAGAAGCAATCAGATTCCAAACTCTCCACCATGGCCAAGACCAAAGAGCTGCCCAAGGATGTCAAGGACAAGATTCAAGGATGTCAGGGACAAGATTCAAGGATGTCAGGGACACCTATGCAAGGCTGGAACGGGCCACAATAGCATAGCCAAGAAGCTTGGTGAGAAGGTGACAATAGTTGGTGCGATTATTCGCAAATGGTAGAAACACAAAATAACCGTCAATCTCCCTCGGTCTGGGGCTCCATGCAAGATCTCACCTCGTGGAGTTTTAATGATCATGAGAACAGAGAGGAATCAGCCAAGAAAGACATACTTGAAAATGAGAGAAATCTCAATGTATTCTTCCTGGTAAAATACTTTCTCAAAAAAAGAAAAACTACCCGGGAGGATCTTGTCAATGATCTCAACGCAGCTTGGACCATAGTCACCAAGAAAACAATTGGTAACAGACTAAGGCGTGAATGAATGAATGAAATCCTGCAGTGCCCGCAAGGTCCCCCTGCTCAATTAAGCACATGTACAGGCCTGTCTGAAGTTTGCCAATGAACATCTGAATGATTCAGGGGAGAACTGGGTGAAAGAGTTGTGGTAAGATGAGACCAAAATCGAGTTCTTTGGTGTCAACTCAACTCGCCGTGTTTGGAGGAGGAGGAATACTGCCTATGACCCCAAGAACACCATCCCCACCGTCAAACATGGAGGTGGAAACATTATGCTTTGGGGGAGTTATTCTGCTAAGGGGACAGCACAACTTCACTGCATCAAAGGGACAATGGACGGGGCCATGTACCGTCAAATCTTGAGTGAGAACCTCCTGCCCTCAGTTAGAGCATAGAAAATGGATTGTGGATGGGTATTTCAGCATGACAATGACCTAAAACACACTACCAAGGTAACAAAAGAGTGGCCCAAGAAAAAGCACATTAAGGTTGTGGAGTGGCCGAGCCAGTCTCCAGACCTTAATCCCATAGACAATCTGTGGAGTGAGCTGAAGGTTCGAGTTGCCAAACATCAGCCTCGAAACCTAATGACTTGGAGAGGATCTGTAAAGAAGAGTGGGACAAAATCCCTCCTAAGATGTGAGCAAACCTGGTGGCCAACTACAAGAAACGTCTGAACTCTGTGATTGCCAACAAGGGTTTTGCCACCAAGTACTAAGTCATGTTTTGCAAAGGGGTCAAATAGTTATTTCACGCATTAAAATGCAAATCAGTTCATAACTGTTTTGAAATGCATTTTTCTGGATGTTTTTGTTGTTATTCTGTCTCGCACTGTTAAAATAAACCTATCAATAAAATTATAGACTGATCATGTCTTTGTCAGTGGACGAACGTACAAAATCAACAGGGGGTCAAATCATTTTTTCCCTCACTGTATACTTACAGCAAGGGGTTGTGTCTATGTCAAGATCTATTCTAGTGACCTTCAAGAACATAAACATACAATGCTACATCAGAATGATGATCTTACTATTAAATCTACAACTCTGGGATAAAAACCAGGACAGGAACAGAAATGGACGCGATAAAAAAAATAAACATGTGCCTTGCAATTCAGGTGGGGAAATGTCTATCATTCCTGGGCAACGCAATGGGAAAAGTAGTTTATCAACTGGTTGATGACATGGAACTGTTCTTCTTGTCTGTTAAACTTCTGTCAAACAAGACCTGAAAACCAGAGGAAGGAATTGAACTGGGGAAACCCTCCGTGACAATTGACACTTACCTTAAGCCCAAGCATTGCTCCTGAATCTCGAGGAACGCTTCCGTCTTTCAACCTCTTGTTTAGCAAAATGCGGCCAATCAAACGATCTCCATCTTTGGACGGCTGCCAAGTCACAGGGTGCTGTATCGGTAATATTGAAGAGAGAATTAGCTATTGTTCTACTGGTAGAAATAATGGGAAAAAATACTCGTGGAAAGGGTCATTTAAAGATCTACGGGTTAGAGGTTGTGGCAAATGAACGACAGAGGGTAAAAATGTAGGCCTGAATAAGCAAAAGGCAAGAAAGCTTGAAATTTGAATCAGAAGGAGATTGATTTGAGTAAACAGGGGATATTTAATGCTATCTAGTCTACTTATAAATGTTACTATGAAATGTTCTTTTTTGTGGGGCAGGGGGGTCGTGTCATCCATGATTGTCTAGGAAAAAGATACAGTAATTGACAAAGGGCAATTTACATACAAAGCATGGCAAATTCACCAATAATAATTTATTTGTACTGTGATATTTCTGATCTCCCGTGTTAAGAGAAATATGCTTGGAGATCTTTAAAGGACCCTTTTGGACGATACATTTTTTTTGTCATAAGACAGGCAAGGACGAAGAGCTCTGTGATTACACCAATGGGAAATAAAGAACATAGGACACAGCTTGCTTACCTTTATACCTATACAACGACAGTAATGGCTACCATTTGATGGTTGATTGAGCATCAGGTGAACTGTAGCTATGATATCTGCATTGCAACTGGTAGCTAGAACTGTCCCGGAGGGTAGAAACTGGTAAAATCTAAAAAAATCCAAGATCAAGTAGGATATTTTGTAGAACAACGTTCTGAGGTCTGAAAATAAACCAGTGCAAAGAGTTGCTTAACCATATCAATTTTGTGAGTGAAACAGAGTTGAGTTATTCTACAATCACTCAGTAATAAATGACTGGGTTTGGCCAAAAGGTTGCCCCTCTGCTTTCTAAGTAAAGCCTCGTGGGTTCTGAAATTATACAAGAGCAAGGAGTCTATGTATTGGCCAAAAGTGCTCTAGTCAGGGGTCAAGTCTAGCAGGAACACTTGGGAATGCAGTTTGCCCACAATTTTTTCATGAGGAACGGAGTTCCCTTTTGGCCCACACACTGTACAGCAGTGTTTCCCAAACCTGTCCTCAGGACCCTCCGCCTCGCCAGGTTTGCAGGATATCTGAAGCATAGCACAGGTTTGCTGCTCAGTGATTGCAGGATTCAGTCTGCTTTTCCCCAAGGTGATTCGCAAAATCTGGCCTGATTGAGGGTCCCGAGGACAGGGGTGCTGTACAGCTTCTATTAGAATTCAGTTATAGGTTTCCTAATAACCTAGCCTGTCTTTATACTTGAATATTATTATCCTATTTGGGTGTGGGGTGGTGGGTTAAGTGCTACAAGTCAATGGTTAATTGGGGAGCAGATATATTTTAAAAATAAACCGTGGCACAGCTGTATCTTAATAATTAACCTCTTGAAGTTTCTGTTCCTCTGATGACCGCTTGGAAAGGATTGTAAAAGCAAATGATTCTGTCAAGAGTTTGGGACTTTCCTGAAAACTGTCCTATGTGAGGCCATTTTAAGCATGCTCAGTTTACTCCTAACAGGGATTAGTGATCTCAGCCATTTATCTTGCAATGGGACAGGAGTGGAGTGCAATCCCACCAAGAGGAAGGCACAATGATTTTTCTTCTGGGGTTGTCTTTGGATCAAAGGGCAGAGTACATAGCATTGAAGATAATGCAAACACTTTGTACCATACTAGATTAATTATTTTTGTTTGTTTGTTTACAAAGCACTTAATTTATATATTCTGGATTAGGGCACAAAATGGGCTTCGGAGAGACAGCCACGGAGTCATGTCCCTGCTCCCAGTCTTAGCATTTTACCAGCCACTACTGGCTGAATAATAACAGTGTTCTCTGCCGCCTGAGAGTAGTGTGACTTTGAGAGCAAAATTGTTTTTGTGTATATTTTAAGGTAATTATACTGCCACTGTCTGTTTTGAAGAGCTTCACTTTTTCTTAATTAAATTCGGTCCCATTTCACCTATTCCCTACTTCACAAAAAACAGACATTGTGAAGTTATGTGACCATGCAGTGGTTATCATTTTTTATTAGACATTGGAACTATTATTTAGAAATAGGATTTGGTTCACACAAAAAAAAAAATATAAAAAAAAATATGCTTTCCTGAAAGTGCACCACTATCTCGGTAACCGCAATAGAACAACAATACGAGGTCCAATAAGAGCTGCAGATGTTTACTCATCAAGTCGGGTCAGAAGAGCCAGCCTATAGGAAGTAGGCAATGGCGGCGACCAGAAGCGAGCATGACAAGAGCGCTTAAAATCAAAGCACCTGTATGTGGCTATAGGTGCCTATACATGGTGTTGAATATTTATCAGAACCCGTTAAAATGGTGTAGGGTAATTGCTGGGGATCTCTCTGTAGTATTTTCTTCTTAAAATTGCCTTTTGTGAGTAAAAAGCCAATTAAAACGTATTTTTTAAACATCTTAAACAGTTTGGGTAATTTAATTTAATGTATAGATTTATAAATGGAATAATTTTAAATCCAGTTTTACAGCAACGCAGCAGATTCATATTACAGTCTACACTAAAACTGTAAAATGTTGGACCTTAAGGTTAAAATTAAATCTCAATAAACACAGAGGCTTCAGTACTTCTTAGGTGTAAATCATTTAGGATATTACAACCAATTTTGATGTTGAACCTTGTACTTTTTCTCACCAGTAAGGAATGAAGAGTAAATTTGAAAAGAATTAGAATCTTTTATTACAAATAAATAAAATATAATGAAACATGTAATAAAAGCCTGACGCGTTTCATCTACTGCTAGACTTTTTCAAGGGCAAATGCAGTGAATAATCAAATCTCCTAAATCTATACATTTCCCATCATTCCTTATATAGTACGTTTCTACATCTGATTGGTTCTCCTTAGAAGGTAACGTCCTGTTCCTATGTCTCTCGTTCACTTCCATAGTTCCATCTACTGAAGCCTCCGTGTTTATTGAGTCTCTATTCTGTGGAGTGATGGACCATCTCCTGTGAGTTGACTTCAGTGCCATGATACAAAAGCTGAGTATTAACCTCCCTGGTGGTTTAACCGAGTGTGGCTCGGGGGTTAAATTTCAATGCTGAAAGCGGTAACCCCGAGCCACACTCGGGCTGGATACATACCTGTCCGTGCGCTCCCTCGCTGACCTCCTGCAGTCACCTCCTGCCGTTTGCGGCGTCCTGCTTCCCGCCGTGAGAAGGGAACCCTGAAGTAGCCCGCAGGACGCCTCGATCGGCCGGAGGCGACTGCGGGAGGACAGCGAGGGAGCGCAGGGACAGGTATGTATCAGCCTGAGTGTGGCTCGGGGTTACCACTTTCAGCATTGAACTTTAACCCCGAGCCACACTCGAGAATACCACAAGGGGGCTAAATAAATGCACCGATTTTGACATGTAAAATATGTCAAAATCGGACTGCCAGTTAGGTTAATTCATCCTCCATTATTGTCACATTTAATTTGGATTTTTTAAATTAAATCTCGTAAACTAAAAGGTAAATTTATTACCATATGAGTAAATTTGAGCAAATCGGAAAAGAGGAAACTACTTTACAGATTGCAGGAAGGTTCTAAAATGTGGATATTAAATATACTAATGATATAAAATTATTTGTTCTCAATATATGTAATTATGAGTGCTTACTAGTAGCACAATCACAAACTAAAGTTTATTCACTTAACGAATTTATACAGTTTAGTATAAGAATCAGCCACGACTCACAACTCCGCATAAAGGAAATAAAAACAAATGGAAACCAAGGCTACAGGAAATGCTACGTTCTCCTTCACTGTATAGTCCTGACCATTCAAAGCCTCCAGTGGTTTATTTATCAGACAATTTATTGCCCAGACACTCGTTTTGTAGATTGGGTGCGATCACTTCTAAATATTTAATCTGGTGTAATCACAGCTGCTTCATCCATGCAAGGCCTTATATCGATCTAAGCTCCATGCAGACGCTACACACGGAAAGCACGCTTGTAAGACAAAGACAAAAACACCTCCCAGAGCACTGAAAACAAATAATAATAAAACGGACACCAAACAGGATAACGCAAGAACAGATAGCACAAAAACGCCATGGCGACAAATGAAAAAGGACAAACATGAACATGAAAGTGAAAGGGAAAAAAGAAAAACAACTTTTCTGTGCAAACAGACCCATTTTTTTTTCTTACCCCTTCAATATGGGATTCGAGCTAATAATTAGTCAATTGTACTGCATCCTCCGTGATATGTAACTTTGTGAAGGAAGAAGATACCGAATTCTAGAATATGCAATCAGAAGAAAAGGAAATTTTCTCTGCGTCTGGTGAACTCTGTGCTTGCGCTGCCGGAGGTGGCAAAGCAAGGGGGGAGTGGGTTTTTTTGTTCGTTTTTTTTTTTTAAAGTTTTGTTTTTCTTTTCTACACCTTAAGAAATACTAAGGTGTCTATAGAAGTGGTCCTACAAGTCAGTCCTTACTGACCACCAATGGTCCAAGTGTTAGGCAGATCATCGTCCAAAAAAGGAATTTTGAAGTTCCGCTTAGAATTTTGGACCCTTTGAAGACCTTGTAGACTAGACGGAGAACCACTACCCTATAGAACACCCTTGGAGCTCATTTAAAGACGTCAGATGCAGCATGATGCACCTTTCAGATGCCCAATGTAGTCAAAGATTTTGCGGAGCTGCTCATCCTTATACCTTTGGGGCAAAAGACTGTGGCATCACGCTGCAATCTTCAAATAAGCCCCCTGTCGTTTTGTTAAAATGTTCTACTTAAATGAGTGACAGAGAGCAAACGAAGACCAAATGAGCAGATTAAAATGCAGGCTTTCACATTTTTTCAGTACCTTCTCGCTATGGCTATGTTCCTCGTTTAGGGTGGTGCTACTACACGTATCTACCCCAGAGTCTTTAATCTGAGGCTCAGACCATTCCAAATCCTCTTCCAAGGAGTGGCCTCCAAAGTACACCATTTTCTTTTGTCTTTCAGACAAGGTGTTAGAATCCGACAAAACTGCCTGTTCACTAGTTTTTCTTTTTCCCCTTTGACTGTCCCCTACAAGTGTGGGATAAAAAAAAAAGGATATATATATGTGCATATATATATATATATAAAAATTAAAAAAAAAATAGACATGCAGAGGTGTAACTAAAAACAAAGGGAGGTGTGAAATGATAAAGGAAACTGGATGTTAAGGCCCCGTATGTCTCACCAAAGACATTGGGGATGCCTCGCTGCTGTGCCAAGATGAGTGCTCCAACCAGTTGTAGTCCATGTCACCTGCGAGAACCAGACAGATAAAATACAGCATAAAGTAAAAGTAAAAGAAAGATGAACAGAGTGTATTCCAAGGTTTTCTGGTATTTCTTCATGCTGAAAGTCCTCCAACGTTTCGTCCAGTTGCTTGACATTTGCAGTGCATCTTTCAAATTACTATGGGCTCTATTTAAACGCAACCAAAGCTGTTGTAGACTTAGCAGTTCCATAGACAATGATGGGCCCTCTTCCATAGTTGATGGTAAAATGGAGACGGCAAGCAAGAAAATGAAAAGGCTACATTGGAATAGCCTGCGCTTCCATGGTCAGGTGTAATTTAATGTCTCCCATAATAAGTATAGGAGACATTAATTCACACAAGTAAACGCTACATTGGAGCCGCAAGGTCAGGTTGCGGCATGAATGGAATAGCATTTGCTGTCTATAAAATTACTACAGGAAATGTTAGGTGTCATATTATGTATAATGTTTCCTGTAGTTATCTTATCGACAACTATGGAATAAGACCCCACGGCTCATGGCCCATGGATAAATTTATGACAGCTCTGGTTACGTTTAAGCCAGGAATGGTATAAAGTCCCTGATGTGCAGTTCTAGAACTTTACATCTGGCTTTTATTTTGGATTATTCACCAAAAATATGTATACCGCACTTTTGACCAACTTGGCTCTACATTTTCTAACTGGCTCCTAAATTTGGTGTGAACTGTTTATCAGTTAACTATTTCTTAGTCATTTCCTGCAATCCAGTTATTTCTTGGGTATTCATACAAAACCGAGTTGGCGAGCCAACATACACTTCCAATGATTGTCAAACCTACATCAAAGTGGCAAAGTAGAATTTTTTTTTATCTGCCCTGAGAATATTGGTCATGATTTTACTAAAACTCAAGTTAAACTCATTTGTTAAGTAATTAGTCACTCTGAGGTACACTGATTATCTAAATAATTATTAAGAAGGGCTAACACTTGCTTCCAAGCAATTGAAGATTGTCAATGTCTAGAAGGATCAACTTTAAAGTCCAAATTATCTTATGCGCCATTGGTTGCCTAATGCTTTAGTACAGTGGTTCCCAAAAGCGGTCATCAAGTACCCCTAACAGGTCAGGTTTTCCAGATATATCGGCACAAGTGATACGACTTACTGCTCAGTGATTGCAGGATTCAGCCTGCATTTCCCCAAGGGAATCCTTAAAATCTGGCCTGTTAGTGGGTCCTGAGGACCGCGGTTGGGAACCACTGATAAAAAAACATGACTTTCGATCTTCCAAATTCATGATTGTCAATTTTATATTATTGAACTATCTTACTACCAAGATCGAGTGTACTCGCTCTTCAAAGCGTCTGCTGGTGACCCGATATCGAGAATACTATATTTGGTCTAATTCTGGAGCAATGCAAAGGAATTTTGTTTAATGCATATGAAATTCGTTTGCAAATAGATTACAGAATGTGCCCAAAACCTTTTAGCACCTCAAGTATGACAGCCGAGTTGCCAAGACTGTTTCAATAGCTGGGACTCCATGCCTAAAACACAGATCCCCGTATCATTCAACACGGAACCCCAACTGCAGTAGCCATTTCTGGCCAGCAGATGGCGACGTCTGCCTATCAAATAGAGCTACTAAAAAAAATAATATATTGATAATTTAGGCAATTTTTTTTTTTTAACTGTATAATTAAGGAAAAGTGATTTTCCAGTGTGTAAAAAAAATACTACTTCCTGGCAGTAGTTTTATGGAAAATCACTTGGTAGTGAAAGGGATAAAAAGCTTTTTTTACAGACAGAAAACATGCAAAAAGGGTTAAAACAGAGACATGAGACTTTGAAATTTAAATTGCTGGATTGTAACAGGTTAAGATTAAGAAATAGAGCACACTGAATGATTTTCATCTTAGTGGATATTTAGAAATCTGCAATGAAAACATTAATTTCCGTCATTTTTTGAGGTCATGAAAAGAAAACGTTAAAATATTCTACAAGGGGAAAAAAACACAATTAGTAGGATTTGAACATTTTTTTTCCATTTTGGTTAATACATTTTCTCAAATAAAAAAACGACTTTTGGTTTTATGAAAGAAGCAAAAGGATTTAAAATGTCGGCAAAGTTTAGTTACATTTTGTAAGGAAAATTTATACATGTACACAAAATTCACAGGACAACTCTGATACTCCTTCATAAGTAACTGCAGAGAAAAATGTGAACATTTTGAACCATAAGAAGATTAAAATTATTTTCTGCCACGTTCCTTGGTGCTTTTGGCAATTTAAAGTTCAAATGGGACCTAGAACCCTGGTCAGTGACCAGGAAATGCAATAAGAAGAATACAGTTATAGGTCCCATCAACATTAAATATATGTTTCGGTGTCACTAAATATTGTCAGAAACCAACATGGCTCCCAGTATCATCATCAGTGCTCCATATTAGTATTAGGCCTATTTCTCATGGTTCAAGTCTGACCATGTACTCCTCCATAATACAGCTTGAACTTAGATCTAAGTATTTCTGTTTCATTTGGAAGTTGATAACTCTTTATAATTGGAATATTAGAGGACGCTTGGAAAAATCAGGTCAATCAAGCAATAAATGAACAATTTTGTCTCACAACATGAATGATGGCAGAAATGGTGGAATAATTCACATGGTCTTTATGTGTGATGGAGGTACATAAGGGATGTGTAACATATAGGATAACAGAATGGAAGGAAGCGAGAAGGAGATCATAACCTTCTGACTGCACAAGTCTATGTTTTAAAAAAGTTGGAAAACGTGGTAGTTTCTCCTAATTCATAATTTTGTTAACAAACAAAATGATCAGTATGAAAGTCAAGAAGCAATTGTTAGGAACACGTCCGGCTAACCATAGATGTGCCTACTTCCTAGGCTCTAAATTCACCCCTTTTACCATTCGTCTGTCATGCCTGCCTGGGTTATGACTGCCCGCGTTGCATGGATTCCCCATTCTCAGGGTCATCCCAGTGTTGCATTTGTGCATCCTTACCCTATAGACCAGTCTACTTAACCTTGAGACGCAGGCCCCCTCCTGCTACCAATCAGAACACTCCATGTATATAGGGCTTCCTGTGTTCCCAGGACAATGCCCTGAGATAGTTAATTTCTGACCATCAGGGCATTTACTCTGTTCTCATAGTGGTTTTCTCGGTTTGACTCTGGCTTTGTTTTGACTATGCGTACGTTTCCTGCCTTAGAACCCGGCGTCTAGCTTTACGTGTACCTCTCCTGCTCTAAGCTCCATTCTGGCTTTACGTGTACCTCTCCTGCTCTAGAATCCAGATCAGGTTCTGGCTTTACGTGTTCCTCTCGTGCTCTAGAATCCAGATCAGGTTCTAGCTTTACGTGTTTCTCTCCTAAGGCCCCGTTCAGATTGTACGATTTATCGCACGGATTTTGCCACAAAATCGCGGCAAAATCTGCGCGATGATGCGCTATGTAGCATTTCCAATGCATTTCAATGGAGCTGTTCACATCTTGCCGCGTGACGTCGTGTGTCGCGGTAGCATGTCGCTGGTACATGACCCTTTTTTTGCGATTTGCGTTTTGCGATTTCCATTGGTGGCAGTGTCGCGCAACGTTGCGAATATGAAAATCGCACAGTGTGAACGGGGCCTTAGAATCGGATTCTCACTTTACGTATCTCTCTCCTGCACTGAACTCCGGCTCGGATTCTGACTTTACGCATTCCTCTCCCTCTCTAGAACCCTAGTGTCCTGCCATAAAGCTCTATCCTAGCACATTGCATACACATTATCACGTACACGTTTAGGGGTGATTCTTCATGAAGTCCTATAGATTAGTGAATTTGCAGGGCCTGACTCACGATTGAGCCAGTGTTAGGCAGCCAAAAAACAGAACTGCTTGCACCAAGTTTATATTTTTGCTGCGTCCTATAAAAAAAAAAAAATGGAGATCATAAAAGGCGCTGCAATTTCTTAATGCTTCCCTTGCAGGCAATAAGAAGTTGCAAATTTTTCCCAATGGCTTCAGACAGAGAAATAGGAAGCCAGAGGGTTTATTTAGAGAGCACCAAAATGTCAGCGACATTTCAGTGCTCTTCCATTCCCCGCACTTCAGCTAGTCAAATTCGCCGACCCTGCGATGAATTCAGCATTCGGTGAATTAAGCAAGTGCAGGGAACAAGCTGCTGAAAGCATCCGCAAAACTGTCAAATCGATCTGAAAAACGCTGGATCGATGCAAAAAAAAATATGACAGAAACATCGAATCGAGCTGAAAAGCCACCGAATGCATACAACAATCTGCCGCAAAACCGCCAAATCGATCTGAAAAAGGCAGACAACCCGCCAAACAGAGCAACGACCAGCCGCCAGAAAAAGCTGATGAACACGTTAAAAAAAAAAAAAAAAAAGCAACATTTAACAGGTGTTTGCAAAAAACTACTGCACAAAACCGCCTGGAAATAATATATAAGGTCCTATGAATAATAATAAAAAAGTCGGTTACAGAAGAGAAAAAAAATATATATCTGGGAACCCCCCCCGAAAAACACCTAAAAGTAAAGTGACTTTTTGCTGCAAGTGAAAAGAATAAACGGTTGAATATTTAATAAAAACATGGATTTTATTTTGCATTGAAACCTATGGGATTTGCCTGATTAAACCTGTCGAATGAAACCACTGTAAATCAGGGAATTTCACTGACATTTTGGTGCTGTTTGTTGTTCTCTGAATAGATTAACCATTGCTTCGCTATGGGGATTACACCGCTGTCGAACAGGTACTTCACTGGCAATTATCTGGCAAACAGCCAGCTTTTTGAATAGCCGAATGGACACGAAATTTCACCGTACGGGGAAATTGACTGTTCGGTGCAATTTCAGAGCCAATACGGTGCTCTTTGAATAACCCTGAATATCTTTTTGAACATTGATAATGTTATGTATTGAGGCATTATGCGGTCCTCCATCCAGCAGATGGCAGCATAGTAAATGTGTGAAGTTGTTCTTATGTGTAGTTAGTGTCTCTTGTGTGTATGTCCCTGTGTTTTAGTTTTATGCTGTAATAAACCAGTGAAGTACTCTTCCAAATACTTGTCTGTATCAGTGAGCAGTTATCCATTCTAATACACTAAACATAAGAAAAATATTTATATGAAGAGATGAAGTTTATGGTCAAGTATTAAGGGTGTAAATCTAGACCATGATATTAATGGTACATTATTCATGTAAGGCGTCTTAACCACTACTTACTTCACCAGAAGTAGCTCTTCCAAAGTCAACATGCTAAATAAACGGTGATTTATAGTGAGGATACACACACACACATACAGTTGTGTTCAAAATTATTCAACCCCCAATGCTGTAAAGGGTTTTAGGGAATTTAGTGCACATTTGTAATTGTATTCAGAATGAAATCCTACAAGGACTTTTTAAAGAACCATATGCAACTAAAATGACATCAATTGGTTTTGTAATACAGTAGTAAATGTTTCTTTTGTGAATTCTTCATTGACACAATTATTCAACCCCTTAAAGACTACCACTCTGAAGAACAGAGGTTCATTCAAGTGTTTTCAATCAGGTATTGAAAACACCTGTGGATGTCATGGAGCAGCAATAAAGCATAATAAGCACCAATTAGGCAGCTTTAAAATGATTGTGATACTCAGCTCCTTCTAGACATTTACTGGTGTGGTTACAAACATGGTGAAGTCAAGAGAATGGTCCAGGAAGACAAGAGAAGAGGTGATTACTCTTCACAGGAAGGGCAATGGCTATAAGAAGATTACAAAGATGTTAAACATACCAAGAGAGACCATAGGAAGCATCATTCGCAAATTCAAGGCAAAGGGCACTGTTGAAACGCTACCTGGTCGTGGCAGAAAGAAGATGCTGACTTCGACTGCTGTGTGCTACCTGAAGCGTAGAGTGGAGAAAAGTCCCCGTGTGACTGCTGAGGAACTGAGAAAAGATTTGTCAGATGTGGGTACTGAAGTTTCAGCTCAGACAATACGGCGCACACTGCGTAATGAAGGCCTCCATGCCAGAACTCCCAGGCGCACCCCCTTGCTGTCTCCAAAGAATAAGAAGAGTCGACTGCAGTATGCCAAAAGTCATGTGGACAAACCACAGAAGTTTTGGGATAGTGTTCTGTGGACTGATGAAACAAAATTAGAACCGTTTGGGCCCATGGATCAACGCTATGTTTGGAGGAGGAAGAACAAGGCCTATGAAGAAAAGAACACCTTGCCTACTGTGAAGCATGGCGGGGGGTCAATCATGCTTTGGGGCTGTTTTGCTTCTGCAGGTACAGGGAAGCTTCAGCGTGTGCAAGGTACCATGAATTCTCTTCAGTACCAGGAGATATTGGATGACAATGTGATGCAGTCCGTCAAAAACCTGAGGCTTGGGAGACGTTGTACCTTTCAACAGGACAATGATCCCAAGCATACCTCCAAGTCCACTAGAGCATGGTTGCAGATTAAAGGCTGGAACATTTTGGAGTGGACATCGCAGTCACCTGACTTAAATCCGATTGAGAACCTCTGGTGGGACTTAAAGAAAGCAGTTGCAGTGCGCAAGCCTAAGAATGTGACTGAACTGGAGGCTTTTGCCCATGACGAATGGGCGAAGATACCCGTAGATCGCTGCAAGACACTTGTGTCAAGCTATGCTTCACGTTTAAAAGCTGTTATAACTGTAAAAGGATGTTGTACTAAGTACTAAGATTGAATGTTACTTGGGGGTTGAATAAAACTGTTACATATCTGAACAAGCAGAGATCATAACAAAAACTGATAATGATGTGAGCACAGAAAAGACATTTGTGGTTATTTCATTATAAATGTTATGTTATATTTGTCTGACCTACATGTGCCTCTTTGATTTAATTGTAAGCAAGATGACTGAATGATCAAAATCAATGTCAAACTGGGCAAAACATTCAATTTCAGTGGGGGTTGAATAATTTTGAACACAACTGTATATATATATATATATACACATATATACACACATATATATAAATATATATGCTGTACACATATATATATATATATCCTCTGGTTCCACAGTACTACACCCATGTCTTGTTTTATTGCCATAGGGCTGAATAATCAAGTTCTGTGTGTAATCATTTTGTTATTATTGTCACTTAATCACTTTTTGTGTCTTTTTTAATTTGTTCTGCACAGTCAGCAGATGTACCAGGGTGTCTCTTGGGGCCGTATAATTGCTAGAACTTGTAAATGCTTAACACAGGCAGAAAATATCCTTGTATAAAAATAAGATACATATAATTAACAGGGTTGGCCTTAGGGGTGTACGAGCTGTGCAGCTGCATGAGGCGCAAAAGCAACAGAGGCGCCTGACGGACGGCACAGCTCGGTGTGCTCCCCATCTCTAGGAACGGAATGGACCACTGACACCGGCCTGTGGGAGGTGCTGGTCGAGAGCAACAGCCTATGTGACTTTGGCATATCCTCAAGGTGATCTGCAAACTCTGGCCTGGTTGAGGGCCCCGAAGACAGGTTTGGCAAACACTGGATTAGGGGTTAATAAGAAAGGGAAGCATTGGACGAGAGGTTTACTCATTGAGTTGGTGTAAGCAGCGAGGTGGTGCTGGTAAACATGTTCTCTGCTGTAGGGCCATATATCCAAAGGGGCTCATATCTCGCCTATATTTGCGCTTCAACAACTACAGATTGGACTAAACTCCTGTTTCTGATCCACTGTAAACCTGGAGGAACAACTGGACGGATATCCGGGAGGCAACAAACACCCCCCTTACTGTCACGCTAGGAGAACGAGGTTTTAATACAATGATGTGCTGGTTTGCTACACCTGCTAATTTAGCCAGGAAAGCATGGACTTGTAGGAAAGAAGTATTTTGTGTATGCTCTCAGACTATGGTAAAGGAGATACCTAGTCATCCTTGGTCAGTGCTACTTTCTGAACCCCTAGATCTCCTTTTCACCCATTAAAACCAGTTGCTTTCCAAACTGGCTCTGGCTGCATGCAAAACCCCGGAAGAAATTTGGTGGAACCTAAAACCCTTTGTAAAATAGAGCAGAGCAGAAGGGTGGATGAACGAACTGCTATTCCCAACACAAACGATTGGCATGAGATTTTCAGGCATAATTTACTTTTATCTCTGTTCTAAGGCAGAGGCTAGCGCTGCGCATCTTCACTGGTCTCATGATTAGATTACGATTATCATGTCAACGATTCGATTCTGCGATGCATCACAATTACTACTCAATGTGCCCATGGTTTTAGATACACAGAGAATCAAACATATGCACTCACAGATATATACTCACAATGTTTCAAAAAACATTGACTGTAGTCTGAGATACTTTAATGTAGCAGGCTGTTGTGGTTAAAACATGGAATTATTTGGAAAAATGAGATCGATATTAACTCTACTCAGAGCCGAGGCTCTAGGGTAGTGACGGTGAACCTTGGCACCCAAGATGTTTCAGGACCACTTGTCCCATGATGCTTAATCACAGATATGGCTGGCTGAGCATCATGGAACATGTAGTTCAGAAACATCTGGGGTGCCAAGGTTCACCTTCACTGCTCTAAGGTATCTCCTACATAGGAACTTGCGACTAATAAGATTCTGCTAGACTTGGCCCACAGGCAATAGAAACCCAGAAAACCAGAGATTGACACCTACAGCAGTGCACACACACACACACAGCACTGCTGCAGGTGTCAATCTCTGGTTTTCTGGGTTTCTATTGCCTGTGGGCCAAGTCTAGCAGAATCTTATTAGTCGCAAGTTCCTATGTAGGAGATACCTTAGAGCAGTGAAGGTGAACCTTGGCACCCCAGATGTTTCTGAACTACATGTTCCATGATGCTCAGCCAGCCATATCTGTGATTAAGCATCATGGGACAAGTGGTCCTGAAACATCTTGGGTGCCAAGGTTCACCGTCACACTACCCTAGAGCCTCGGCTCTGAGTAGAGTTAATATCGATCTCATTTTTCCAAATAATTCCATGTTTTAACCACAACAGCCTGCTACATTAAAGTATCTCAGACTACAGTCAATGTTTTTTGAAACTCTCCAGCACACAATACATCTCGGATTTTCGTGAGGTCTCTATATTTCTGCCTTTTAATAAAGCTGTTGAAATTGTCAGCTTCCTGTAACACGAATTATCGATAACTGCCAAATTTGGGAATTATTACTGAAATAAATACAATTTTATGAACTGTAGCTGTCAGCTTGGCAAGAGTAAGTCAATCTCAGACGAGAAATTTGTAGCTGGTGATATCTGCTGTCCAGGGGGCCGTGCATCTGCCAATCTCCACAGGCTGAATTATTCAGACAAATTAAAAGCCCAATCGGTGTGGTAATCGGCAAATCACATTTTTGTTTGCTACAAAAAAAATAATCAAATAATGCATTTTGAAAATATATAAGAAGAAAATTCTAGACAATAACGCAATAGATTAACCACTTCACTACCGAGATCGAGTATACTCGATCTTCAAAAGCACCTGCTGTTGCCCCAATATCGAGTATACCAGGGGTCAAAATTTCCACTCGCCTGCTCGCATTTAGCGGGACAAAATTAAGTGAGGGTGAGTGGAAATTCCCCTTTGTGTCTATCTGTGTCCCCCATACACATGCAGCAGTCATCCGGACTGAGCGGATCACTGCTACATGTATACTGATACTCGATATTCTGGAGCATTGCACAGAAATTTGGGCTATTGCAAATGAATCTAGTTTGCAAATGGACTCCAGAACATGCCCCAAAAGATTTAGCACAGCGGGCATGACAGCCAAGGTGCCAAAATGGTTTGAACAAGTTGAAGTTACGTTTTTTTGGGGTATTTGTTTTTTCCTGTAATGGAAAAATGGTACCCAAGCTGTACTATAGAGCTGTAGTAGCACTGGTTCACCAGCAGATGGTGGCCTCTGCCTCTCATATAGGTCAGTATGAAAATAAAGAAAATGTGGTTTTGAGATTTATAAGCACATTTTCATAGTAGATGTACTAACAGGGTTATTCAAAGAGATCCGAATTGCTTGTGAAAGGTAACCGAACGCGGAAAATCAGCGTTCGGTTACCTTTCCTGGCCATTCGGCTATCCAGAGAGCAGGCAATACGCCAAATCCTGGCGAATTGCCTGCACATACGGTGCCTGTTTGGTGCCTGTTCGAGGGCAGTGAAATCCCCATAGAGAAGCACTGCTTCGGCTATTCAGAGAACACAAACCAGCATTGAAAGGTTCCTGAAATGCCCTGCCGTTCGGTGGTTTAATTCGGCAAGTTTATTCAGGAGAATCCCATAGGCTTCAATGTTAAAAATATTCCCGTTTTAATTCAATATCTAATAAACCGTTCATTATAAAATTCTGCAGCAAAAAGTCTCTTTATTTATAGATTTTTTAGGATACCTTAAGCATTTTTCAGAATTTTTTTTTTTTTTAAAAGTCCGATTTTTTTTTGATTTTTTTTTCAGTTTACTTATTTTTTTTGTAACAGCCCTCTTTATTATCATTCCCTGGACCTCCTGTGAAAATTTCAGACATTTTCGCTCAGTAGTTTCTTTGCAAACAGCGTTTCATTTTCCCAGATTCATACAAATGGTTTTGCTAATTTATTCACTGCCTCCTCTAGGCTCTGTGTGATTTTCGGGTTTTTGGAAGGTTAATCCAGATGTTTTTGCTTGTTTTCAGCGTGCATTCGGTTAGTTTTCGGTGGGTTTACGGCAGCTTTTCCCTGCAATTCGGGGACCCTGTGCTGTTTGCTGAATACACCGCAGGGTCACCGAAATGCAATCGGCAAAAGGAACCGAATTGAAGAGAACGAAAAGTCACCGAACGTGCGGTGACTTTTCGAATCTCTTTGGATAACCCTGTAAGTGATTTTCCATAAAGCTACTGGTTCCTGACATTGGTATTATGGAAAATCACTTGGTTGTAAAAGGGTTAAAGGGGTGCAGTGCTGATCTTGCTCTTGCAGCCGCCGTTACTTACTATGACAGTGCGTGCTGGCGCACTTGAGTGTCCAGCCAACCCAAAAGCTCTCAATGCAAAAGCGGTAGGGAGTGTACAGAGCTGTGCATTCCTGACCGAAATCCCCAGAAGGTTTATCAGCTCGTCCTGATTGGCAGCTTCCCTGACGAGAGGGAATCTTCAGCATTTGTAAAGGCTGAAAAAGTCCTCCCAGTGCAACCATCACAACTTTGGTACACTCAGCCACTCATAACCATTTAAACATATGAAATGGTTATGGTTGCTAATATCCCACCGCAGAAACGTCCCACAGATACCCTCAAAAAACCCCTAACACGGTGAGGTTCTTAACACGAGGTCTTGCTGTATGGCTAACACTATTTGCCTATTAAAAGTGAGTAATTACGCTGAGCTTTAACGGCCAAAGCTGTCTATGTTATGAATAACCAGCGATCAGCAAATAATAAGTTCTGGTTACAAGTCAGTAGCACGTGTATGTTAATGGAAAAATCCTTACCACTTTCAGTATCCTGCTGTTAATGACTGGTAACGAGGGGAAAATAAAGGAAATTACAGCAAAACATTTGTGAAATGCATTTGAATTTACCCCAATCTGATTCTTCTTTTTTAGCCCTTTACAAGAGATGAGGATTTTACATAGTTTAATGTTCCTGTCAGTTTTGGCTATTGCTCGTGTTAGTTCTTAAAGGGATACTTTGCACTTATTTGAGATCGTGTGTGTGTGTGGGGGGGGGGGTTTATCTAAGAAAATAGGTGAGAGCCTTCCATTGGATAATTACTGCAGTGATTAATATGTTTCAGTTGCAAATATTTAGGTCATGTGACTCCCTGAATATACTGAATGAGCAGGTTTTTCCATAATGGGTTTTTTCTTCCCTGATGGCACAGCGGGCGTATTCCAAGATGGCAATGCCAGGATTCATCAGGCTCAAATTGTGCAAGAGTGGTTCAGGGAGCAGGAGACATCATTTTCACACATGAATTGGCCACCACACAGTCCAGACCTTAACCCCATTGAGAATCTTTGGGATAATGTGCTGGAGAAGACTTTACGCAGCGCTGCGACTCTCCCATCATCAATACAAGATCTTGGCCACAAATTAATGCGACTCTGGACGGAAATAAATGCTGTGACATTACATGAGCTTATCGAAACCATGCCCAGGTGAATGCGTGTCGCAATCACAGCAAAAGGCGGGCCGATGAAAGATTATGAAAAATGCATGTTCAGATTGTATGCGGCCATTCTGATTTTTGTTTGTGTTTTATTATATATTTATTTATATATATTATGTTTTGTTCAATTTTAAATATGATCGTTGGTAATAAGATGGGGATTGTTCCCTATTCCCCGATGTTCTTGGTATGTGACATCAAACACTAAAATGGTTATTCAGAAAGCACTGATTTTTCAGCTAAATGATCGGTGCTTTCTCATTCGGCGCACTTCGACAATTCCATTTCAACAACCCTGCGGTGAATTCACTATTCCCCACGGTGCACTGAAGATGGAGTCATCAAAGACCGTTGAACTGATCACTGAAGACCACTGAACTGCAGAAACCCCCCCCAAAAAAAACAGAACTCTGTTTTTTTTCTAATAGGTGTATAAACCAATAAAATACATGAAAATGTGTGTAAATAATAAAAAAGTCCTTTAAAAAAAATAATAAAAAGGTCTG
Organism: Leptobrachium leishanense; assembly: GCA_009667805.1. Taxonomy (NCBI): domain Eukaryota; kingdom Metazoa; phylum Chordata; class Amphibia; order Anura; family Megophryidae; genus Leptobrachium; species Leptobrachium leishanense. Next base: position 49,404,835 of record CM019067.1, on the reverse strand, counting down.
TTACAGAACAAAAAAAGATGCCTTTTAAAATAAATTGGGAATCAAAAACTTTGTCTAAAAAATGTATAATGGTGTTCAAAAAAATTAATAAAAAGACATTTTGCTGAAAATTAAAAAGAATAAACTGTCGAATTAAAAAAATTAAAAAAGGATATTTTTTTTACATTGAATCCTATGTGATTCACCCGTTTAAACCTGTCGAACTGAACCACCAAAAAACAGGGCATTTCACAGATATGTCGGTGCAGTTCGGCGTTCTCTAGATTAACCATTACTTCTCTGTGGGCCAATTTCGCTGCTGCCAAAGATCGCCAAATGGCAAAAAATATTTTGCTGTCAATTCGCCAGAATTTGATGAACTTACAGTTTATTGAAGATGAACTGCCACAAAATTGCATTGTACGGTGACCCGTTTGGTGCGATTCGGTGGTAAATTTGCCGCTTTTTGAATAATCCCTTTTATGAAGCAAAATGAGAAGGTAACATGAGGAATATTCTTGTAGAATAGTAAATATTCTGCTTGGCACATAAGATTGCTTACTCGCTGCGGGAACAGCTGAAAAGATGCGAGATCTGAGGAAGGAAATATACAGATCTTCTGTGCATCACGGTAAATGCAGTTCACAATCCTTGGGATTGCCATCAGTACAGACCCGGCAGCCCCATAGATCTCCATTTACCAGGTCGTCACTTCAGCTCCAGCTATCTACGAGCGTTTTCCGCGGAAATATAATCTCTAATTGGCTGAAACATCCATTTTACTTCGATGGTAGATTTGCAGAATAGTTCAGCTTACATGAAAGGTATTTTGCTAGGCTGGAGTTTCAAGTCAATCATTTTCTGTTCACTAGAGCTGACCTCATTCAGTCAAACCGGCTAAGCCAGGCACTATTTCATATTTTACTCTGACTGAAAATTAAGAAGCATTACCGGCTTCTATCGAAAATCAGCCCATTTATTTCAGATGCGATTGCTGCCTTAATGAAACATTAACTGGAAATAATGACAATAAATCATTATTATTATTATTGTTGTTGTAAGATAGCGAGCCACCACATGTGGGCTCACCCTTTGTAGGTCTACATGATGAAGGTCCTCGATTTCATGCATGGAGAGTCAAATGACACACCTCCAGACTGAAACTGAAGAAATAAAAAACTATCAGCTGGATGGAGTAGAGGTAACATCACTGCTCTATAACCGTGGAGACACAGGTTCAAATCCTGGCAGGAGCACCTCTCCGGTAAGTGTCCTTGGGCAAGACACCAAACGGTACATACTCGCCACCCAGGACATACTTGAAAACGAGAGAAATCTCAAGGTATCCTTCCTGTTAAAATACTTTCTCAAAAATAAACTCAGAAACTTGTGACAATCTTTCCATCAAAGCATTACAAAACGGCAGAGCGTCAAGGGTGTTCTAGTACCCTAAAACAAGAGGTGCTTGACCTTGGACCTCCAGATGTTTCTGAAGTACATCTCACATGTAACTCATCAGTAGGGTTGCCACACTCTAGTCTAGTGTTTGGCTTGGGCGGCCATTTTTTTGTAGCGTATACATTATGCGTATATTTACATTATGTGTATATAATATGGCACGTGGTATGCATGGCAGGCTGGTATTATGCATGGCAGACTGGTAATATGGCTGGCACACTGGTATTATGCATGGCAGACTGGTATGGCTGGCCTCAGATACATGTATACCCCACAGGCCTCAGATACATATATACCCCACAGGCCTTAGATACATGTATACCCAACAAATTCCAGACCTCAGATACAGACACTGGGGCAGCTGGCAGAATGCGCTAACAGCATTTTACCAAGCCTCTGCGGCTGGTCGTGTTACAGCGAGCGGCCACCAGCAAAGGTTTACAGCACCTGCTCAGTGGGAGCCTCCAGCCGCGATCTCATGAGATTTCTCGAATCACGAGATCTCACGAGACCGCGGCTGGAGGTTCCCACCGAGTGGCCGCTCGAAACTGTTGCCGGCAGCCACTTTTTGGAATGCGGCCAGGCGCAGGGGTCTGTAGAATGCCGTTAGAGCATTTTTCCAGCTGCCCCAGCCCCTCAGATGCTGGTAAGCCAGTTAAGTGCTGACTGGCGGTATAGGGGGCATATTATTTATTTATTTATAAAGTATTTTACCAGGAAGGATACATTGAGATTTCTCTCGTTTAAGTATATGCATGAGTACCAAGTGCAAATGCTGGTATCGTCACCGATACTAGTATCGGTGCATCCCTAAAATTTGCCTCCCCATTCATAGAACAGTTTATCTGACCAAACAAAGCAATCTAGGGAGGAGGGGATTGGTAAAACAGCTGAACAAGAATCCAATGATCACCCTGGGTGAGCTCCAAAGATCAAGTGTGGAGATGGGAAACCCTACGGAAGGACAACCATCACCCCAAAACTCCACCAATCTGGCCTTTATGCCAGACTGGCCAGAGAGAGGACTCTCCTCGGGGCAAGATATATGAAAGTGCACTTGGAATTTGCATAAAAAGTTCCTGATGGACTCTCAGACTGTGAGAAACAAGATTCTCTGGCCTAATGAGATGAAGATTGAATGCCTCAATTGAACAAGTCATATCTAAAGGACACCAATCACTGCACACAGCATCTGAACAACGGTGAAGCATGATTGCGGTAGCAACATGCTTTGGGGTTGTTTTTCAGTGGCAGGAACTGAGCGACTGGTGAGGATTGAGGAAAAGCTGAACTCAGCAATATACAGAGATATCCTTATAGAAAACCTGGTCCTGATTGGCAATAAACAAACAGTAATAATAAAGAAGTGTCTTATAACAGCAAGAATCCTCCATCTCCCACAAACAGAAGGTTCCCATTGAATTTAGCATTTTTAAAGTGTGAACTCTTCATAAGACCTTGCAGATTTATTTATTTTGGCGGGGGGGATCCATCTAGATCTTTTTATGTACAGTATTTTCCCTAGTAACAAAGCTTACCCAGCCATATAGGTTGAAAAAGATCCCAAGTCTATCTTGTGTAACCTTTAAACCATGTTAATGGTAAAAACGTCACTAATTGCAATTTGCTCTTCCCGGGGTTGACAATATAAATTGAAACCATAGTTATAATGCGTATACCAATGTATGTTTTATTAGTATCCATAGTAATATCAGCCTCTGACTTTGCACTAAAACCATTAACAAAATAGGTCTTCCTTTGTTCGGCTTTTCTGGGCATATGTGTTTGTAAGACGTCATGATGGCCACTGCTGATAATTTTTTCAAAATTACTGACAAGCAATGCAGAAAATGAAGTAAAAGCAGGTCAAATGCTTCAATTTAACAAGGTTTTCTCAATCTAAGCGGGAGACACATGTCGGAGACATTGAAAAATATTGACAAACTGAACATAGCCACCATGGTGTTGTATTGTAAATTAATACATCAACATTATCAAGCCGCTCGACACAACATCCAACTCGCTGCTGCTGTGAAATGCGGGCTCGCCTGACAAAACATATGCAACAGCTTTTCCGAAACACAGGTATGAATTGAATTAACCAAAACGTCTTGGGACTGGTTGATTTATTCATCTGCTCTACCAGACCACCGCAAGCACTGACAAGAGCCAAAGGCATTTTTAGTGAGTGTATGTGGGTGGGGGGGGACTACGTTCAACTGGAGAAAAGTAGCTGGTGTTATGATCGTGCACACCAGTATTCCTAAACACTTTACCCAAGGCATCATTTAGAACATGTCTTCCAGTTGGGTACCAATAAAATTAGCCCCTTCACTACCAAGTTATTATCCATAAAACCACTGGCAGAACCCAGGAGTTTTATGGAACATTGCCCAAAATGTAAAACTGTATGTAGCATCCACACAATATTGGTTTTACAGTCAGTAAAGCTTGTATGTATGATTAAGACATTCGGGTCGAAATGTCCCACCTGTCTTATGGGGTTTGTTGTCACCGAATAATTTTTTGTTTTTCACTCGTTCCACTGGAGATCCCGTGTCATGCCTGCTGGTGCTCCTGCAGTGCGGCCTTCCCAACAGAGAGGGCGCCAGTCTCTGAATCAGGCCACTTTGATTGCCGCACCTGGTCAGGGATCTAGGCCTTTAAATATCAGTCACAGTCTGTGCTCTGGGCCCTGACGTGGTTATTTCTAGCCCTCAGCGCGTTTCTATAGCTTATGCATATTGGTTTTCTGGTTTGACTTCTGGCTTGTATATTGACTGTGTTTTCTGTGATTATCCCTTGGCATATGTTTATCTCGTGTACCGACCTCTGGCTTGTTATTACTACGATATCTCTCCTGTCCCTGATCTGTACTTCTATATATTTTAGATTAGTACCTGGCCATTCTAAGGACCAGCTTCTCAGTTTAGGGTTCTTTCTTGCCTTTCTGGGTTTTGTCTACGTGCTGGGTGACTCTATATCCTTGCATCCCGCGCTTTATTTTTCGTCTCAGTAAAGCTTGCTTGACAGGCCAAGGGCTCCCTCTGCTGGCCAAAAAGACATACTATAGGTTTCATTCAGGGCCTCCATGTTTCTACGGACAGAAAAACAGGACTCCAAGCTGCTCAAAGCAGATCCAGCGTATCTGCAGATACGTATGACGTGTTGAAACTTTACGGGCATGTTCTGGAGCCCATTTGCAAATGCATTTCATCTGCAATAAACAAAATTCCTTTGAGTTTCTCCAGAATATAACCAGATGCTTTTGAAGCTTGAGTTAACTCGATCATGGCAGTGAAGGGTTTAATCACAGTCCAACCTCCTGCACACTCAAAGGTCGAATCCTGGTACTTGTAAGAAAGGTTTCGTCGTTAGTGTCCAGTGTTGTTGACTAGTGCATTTTTCTGAATATAGTAAATTGAAAGTCAGATCCAAACGAATGATGGTTTACTTTGTGGCCACCATGGCCGCTCCTAACGCCTTACTCAGGGCTCAAAATTTCCACTCGCCCTCTCGCCAAAAGAAAGTGACAATTTCCGGAGGGCTAGTGGAAATTTGGCCCTTTTGTAAATGAGAAATTTGTCATTGACCACTTGGAATCAGAAGTGGCAAGTACGATAGACATTATTATTTAAACCCTGCCTTACGTATGGTTGATGAGATTCTAGTTCCTCGTGCCCCTTCTCAGTGTTATTCCACTGGGATTGCTACAGTTGATATTACTAAGTGTTGTTTTACACCACATGTAAACTATTTAAACCTTTTCAGCATCTGGCATAGGATAGCAGGACCATCCAATAGCAGCCAACTCAGGGTTATTTAAATCTGTTTTCTCTGTTGCCCGTTGTTACCTCTCAGATTGCTTTATGCTCGCTCTAGTTCTTCCATGTACCAGACTCTGGCACACTCCCTGACCCCTTGTGTTTCTCCTGTCCTGGTCTCAACTCTGTTATTGTGTAGATCTGTAATCCTGACCACGGCATGTGTGACTATCCTTATGTATTGCTTAACCTCCCTGGCAGTCTATTTATTCAGAAATTTCTTGTCTAAAAGCGGTCAATTTGTTTTTTGCCCCCCCTAGCAGCATCCCGAGTGTGGCTCGGGGTTAAATTTCTATGTTGGAAGCGGTAACCCCGAGCAACACTCAGGATGTCGCTGGATACATCACCTCTCCCTGCGCTCCCTCGATGTCCCCAGCTGTCTCCTCCGGCGATCGTGACCTCATTACTTCCTGGTTCCTTCGTCGCGAGAAGGAAACCAGGAAGTAAAACGCCACAATCGCCGGAGGAGACTGCAAGGATCAGGGAGCCCGAGTGTGTCTCGGGGTTACCGCTCTCAGTGGTGAAATTTAACCCCAAGACACACTCGGAAACACCACCAGGGAGGTTAATAACCCAGCCATTACAAAGACCGGTTCTCAGATTAGCGTTTCTCACTGCAGAATCTGTACTCTGCTTGTTGGGCCTCTATGACATGGTGACAGTGGCCTGAGAAGAAGGCAACATTATAGAAACCCATTCGGAGTTTATTGCCCTGATTAAACACAAAGCCTCGTCGGAGCGTAAAAGGAGGCTGAATGTGGAAGTGGCTTTTACTAAGAAAACTCGTTGAATGCCTCACTGGAGATAAAACACGATCAGCAACTTCCATGTAATTAGGTTTAATAAATGTCAACCTTTCCCATATTAATTTTATGAGCTGTACAGTTAACAAAACAAAAATCCTCCTCTTCCGCTAAAACAAATTCTGTTAAGCGTGATCGCCGAATACTCGGAGGATCATTCACCCCCCCAGCAGAAGGAAGAAATGTACAGTCTGGCTGCTGATTCAGGAAGCTATGAAAGCAGAAAGAAAAGTTCACAGCCAGAAGATTTTCCATCACTTTGACAACTCAATAAAAACCTGTGTAAATTAGTAATTGGATCATTAATAACAAAAGCATGTATTTTTTTTATTATTTTTTTTTTTACCCCTCAAAAAGGAATCCGTTTTGATATCTGTGCATTTGGCCAACTTATTGATCACTGATACAGAACATTGATAGGACTTCATAAACACGAAAGACAACATTTTGAAATAAAATGTTAATTAGAAAAAAAAGAAGTTAAATGAAATTCTAGGGGAGGAAACAATAATATATGTAGTCGTGTTTATGTTTGGACAAAGGGATCAGTGGTTCACATTTTTCTTTATTATGCAGCCACGCAGTGACGTGCGGTGAGGTCAGTGGCTGGTGAGGCACTGGCTTGTATCAGAGCTAGATATACACAGGATATTGCCCCAGCTCTCATGGATAATGCCCCAGCTCCTCTCATGGATTTTGCCCCAGCTCCTCTCATGGATTTTGCCCCAGCTCCTTTCATGGATATACTGCCCCAGCTCCTTTCATGGATATACTGCCCCAGCTCTTCTCATGGATATTGCCCCAGCTCCTCTCATTGATATTGCCCCAGCTCATGGATATGCCCCAGCTCATGGATATGCCCCAGCTCATGGATATGCCCCAGCAGCTCATGGATATGCCCAGCACATGGATTTGCCCCAGCACATGGATATGCCCCAGCACATGGATTTGCCCCAGCTCATGGATTTGCCCCAGCACGTGGATTTGCCCCAGCACATGGATTTGCCCCAGCACATGGATTTGCCCCAGCTCATGGATATGCCCCAGCAGCTCATGGATATGCCCCAGCTCATGGATTTGCCCCAGCTCATGGATTTGCCCCAGAAACGCATGGATTTGCCCCAGCACATGGATATGCCCCAGCAGCTCATGGATTTGCCACAGCAACTCATGGATGTGCCCCAGCACATGGATTTGCCCCAGCACATGGATTTGCCCCAGCACATGGATTTGCCCCAGCTCATGGATGTGCCCCAGCTCATGGATGTGCCCTAGCACATGGATTTGCCCCAGCTCATGGATTTGCCCCAGCACATGGATTTGCCCAGCTCATGGATGTGCCCCAGCACATGGATTTGCCCCAGCTCATGGATGTGCCCCAGCTCATGGATGTGCCCCAGCACATGGATTTGCCCCAGCACATGGATTTGCCCCAGCTCATGGATGTGCCCCAGCTCATGGATTTGCCCCAGCTCATGGATTTGCCCCAGCAACGCATGGATTTGCCCCAGCACATGGATATGCCCCAGCAGCTCATGGATTTGCCCCAGCAACTCATGGATGTGCCCCAGCACATGGATTTGCCCCAGCACATGGATTTGCCCCAGCTCATGGATGTGCCCCAGCTCATGGATGTGCCCCAGCACATGGATTTGCCCCAGCTCATGGATTTGCCCCAGCACATGGATTTGCCCAGCTCATGGATGTGCCCCAGCACATGGATTTGCCCCAGCTCATGGATGTGCCCCAGCACATGGATTTGCCCCAGCACATGGATTTGCCCCAGCTCATGGATGTGCCCCAGCTCATGGATGTGCCCCAGCACATGGATTTGCCCCAGCTCATGGATTTGCCCCAGCACATGGATTTGCCCAGCTCATGGATGTGCCCCAGCACATGGATTTGCCCCAGCTCATGGATGTGCCCCAGCTCATGGATGTGCCCCAGCACATGGATTTGCCCCCAGCACATGGATTTGCCCCAGCTCATGGATGTGCCCCAGCTCATGGATTTGCCCCAGCAACGCATGGATTTGCCCCAGCACATGGATATGCCCCAGCAGCTCATGGATTTGCCCCAGCAACTCATGGATGTGCCCCAGCACATGGATTTGCCCCAGCACATGGATTTGCCCCAGCTCATGGATGTGCCCCAGCTCATGGATGTGCCCCAGCACATGGATTTGCCCCAGCTCATGGATTTTGCCCCAGCACATGGATTTGCCCAGCTCATGGATGTGCCCCAGCACATGGATTTGCCCCAGCTCATGGATGTGCCCCAGCTCATGGATGTGCCCCAGCACATGGATTTGCCCCAGCACATGGATCTGTGCTGAGCGCATGTGTGCTGTGTTTATCACACACACATGCGCTCAGCACTTTCTGGAGGGAGTTTGTCACAGTCACACTGCTGTGATCTCCCTGCCCGCCCCCACGATTGACGAGGACAGTCACATGACTGTCCTGCGTCAATCAAACCATGGGAGCACTGCCTCCCATGGTGTTTTTTTTTTTTAAAAAAACTTTCTTGAGACAATGGAGCTTTCCCATTGGCTCAAGCTTCATTTGCTGTCATTGCCTGGAGGCAATGACGAGCTTGCCTGCTACCAGCCTGAGCTCTGCAATTAGCGTAGCGTTGGGCTGCGTAAATTGCGTAACCTAGGCTGGCTCAGTGCTGCCCCTGCTGTCTGTGAAGTGTATTACACACACACACACACAGCAGCCGGCAAACTGAGAAAGTGAAAGCTGCAGGAGAAAAAAAAAGCGGACAGAGAAGAAACAAAGCACAACGAGGGAGCGAGGAGAGGTGAGTATGAGTATAAATAACAATTTATTTACAGTTTAAATGTACATACACACACATCACATGTCATTACAATACACACAATGAGCTCATTAATTTACTGGCATGACAGGGGAGGCTCCGCCTCCCCTGCCACCCCTGACTGCACGTCCCTGCAGCCACGGTACTTTCAGGGTACACCATTTGTTAAAGAGACCCGATCCTTAAAGTCTTCTCTCTCTCTCTATAAACCCGGCACGAATCGAAGGTTTCGGATTCCATGTGCCAATACAGTCTATATACACCCCACCAGCAGCCAGACCGACAAGCAATGGGAAGATGCCAGGAAGATTTGAAGACACACTTAAGGGTCGATTCACTAAACACCAAACTTGCCACCAAACGGTGAATTTCCCAGTTTGTTGCAATTTTAGGGCAGTTCATCTATTCACTAAGCGGACGGCGAAATGTGGTGCGTTCCGACGCAGTTAGGCGGTAGCAAAATTGTCCCATAGAGAAGTAATGGTTAATTTATTCAGAGAAATTTGGGGTGTTACTGCATAGACCCAATAGGAATACATTTGAGATTCACTAAAGCAAACGTGCCGCCAAGGTTACTACAACCAGGAGACGTTCGACAGGGATTTTAATTTGATCGTCACATATTCCCAGCCAAAGGAATGGTAAACTTATTGATTTTATGAAATCACCGGTGAAACGAGCTGCCCCTTACACACCTGTCAATCAAATGCTGGCATAGCGAGTCTGAGCAGCGACAGGTTAGCACAATGCTTGACAAATTTGCTTTGAATCTAGGAGCCAGCTACAAAAGTTAGGAGCCAACGTTTCAGCGAGGATTCGCCTTGATAAAGAATAGCTGCAACTAACGATTATTCTCAGAATCGATTAGTTGGTCCATTATTATTTCGATTAATCGATTCATTGGATAAAAAAAAATGTTTACTTAAAAGGAATTTTATGTAAAAAAATAAATAACCACAACCCCTCCCCTTTTTTTCATAAGCAATTTGCGTAGTGTAGGTAACTTTCGTACGTACATACGCAAATTGCGTATATTCTGTACTTTTCACACAAGGTATGCGAGTGCTTAGTCAGAGCGATGGATTGATGAGGTATGCGCAGCTTAAGTCCATGTTTGCTTTCTCAAATGAACGCAGCTACAAGCACTTGGTCATAGATGATGATGTCAGCATGAAATCGGGGTAAATAAGCTAAAGTGGTCAGGGTGCGTAGAGTGTCCCTTTTAAATAATTTCGTGAACAAACTGAGTGGGAGGATGGACTGGAGGTGGAAGGGAGTGACTTTGCTAAAGTGACTTGACCTGAGTGTGAGCGTTACAGTTACAAGTATTTATAAAGCGCCATTAAATTCCTTAACGCTGTACAATGGGAGAGAGAAAACTAAATATACATACACTTACACGCACGGAACAGAAAGAGGAAGGACCCTGCTTGAGAGCTTAGAATCTAAGTGAGAGGGAGTGGGTATGGATAAAAGACCGGATCTAAGTGTGGGAATGAGTTTGGGGAAAGGGACCAGAACAAAGGGAGGGAATGGCAGTTCCCAACCAAAGAGGGTGTGGCAGGGAGGGTGGGGTGGTGGCACAGGATTCCAGCTTCAAGTAAGGATTAAACACAGGCATACAGCTCCTTCACCCAGTGGCAGTATCCTATTGTTTGTGTTATAGTTCTCCTACTGTTGTAAACAGAATAAAAGCAAACTGGTTGTGTCTGACATAACCATAGAACTAAATCATACCTAGTAAAGCAGCGGCGGGTCTTCTCCAATCAGCTCCGAAGCTGAGGTTATTTACGTTTAACTCAGTCTGAATCTAAACAGTGTGTGCTGTACACAGGACGATTAATCGACACCGACTAATCGACAATATAAATAGTTGACAACTATTTTAATCAGCGATTAGTTGTCGATTAATCGATTCAGCCCTAGTAATATTATGATTGGAACCAATGTAAGTGTGCACAGGAGGTGTGCATACCCTAATGGTGGGTGAAGAGGTCCTCTTTCGACCCCTTCATTGACATTTTCAGATGTCCCTTAACAGATTCATGATGAACAACATAAAAACTGACGGTATCTCTCATTAGAGGCTTGTTATTTCTAATGAAAAATGTGCATTTTGTGCAAAATCTTCTGAACATAAGACTCCATTAATAAATGCTCTATGGGTGCAGACCCTAATGCAATGGGCTGCGCACGCAGTGGCAACCAGCATACCCTTTACTAGGAGTTACCCAACCTGCTCGATGTCTTCCTCATTGGCTGCCGGCGGTGCGGTTACTGAGAATGTATTTCTAATAAGCAAAAATACAGATTGTTTTAAACCACTGAGCAGCACGGAGCACAACCGCAGCTTAAATGGGGACAGATATTTCTAGCTCGTCACACGGAAACCAATGTGAATTATAAAAAAATTAAAAAAAAAGGCAATGGCATTTAATAGAAGCTGTTTCAGCTGAAAATACAATGGTACGAAACAGAATGCAATCAGGCAATAGAGCAGATGTCATCCAATGGGCCCATGTTTACCAAGTGGTAGGTTAACGGATCATAGATCTAGGAAAATGTCTAAACAAATGCGCAACCCAGTGGCTCTTTTGAATACAATGAACACATTCATTTGAATACAATGAATGAATCGTGCCAATATAGGGCCCTATTACATTCTTCACGCAAAAACGCACGTGCAACGCGGAAATTTTTGCGCAAAGCGTTAAACTTTGACGCACGTAAATCTACAATGGTATTACACTCCTCGCGCATTTTTTCATCCGTCGAGCAATAGCGCGCGTAAAACGGACGCGCACAAGGTTGACTTTGACAGGCGCAAAAACTTAACGGGAGACAATTGTGGTTCTTAATTCTGATTGGCTGAATCGCGTGAAAAAACAGTCCGCACACCGATTTCTGCACGCAGCGTTAATGCGTGCGTTTTTGCGCGTCATTTTTACGGATGAAAAAATGCGCGAGGATTGTAATACCAGCATTAATTTACGCGTGTTAACGTTTAACGCTTTGCGCACAAATTAACGCGCCGCGCGAGCGTTTTTACACAAAGAATGTAATAGAGCCCTACATGTCCAGGGCCAGGCAGTCACTGTTAAACATTGTGCTGTGGGTAAATAAGGAAGGTTTGGGGGTCACTTACAATTACTTATTATTCAGAAAGCACCCAAATGTCAGTTACATTTCGGTGCTCTCCTATTCCGCGCACTTCGGCGAGTCTGATTCGCCGACCCTGCGGTGAATTCAGCATTCACCACAGGGTCCCCGAATCTGTATAGTTGTGTTTTGTTTTTACTATCTTGCATTTTATTACTTTGTATTTCTGTAACAACTGTATCATTCAAATGTTCTTGAACCCAGGACATACTGTAAAACGAGAGAAATCGCAATGTATCCTTCCTGGTAAAATACTTTATTTATAAATAATATAGCAGAGTCGTCCCATGACGTTCCCCGCACGTCGTCCGCAGCCAAAGGCTTAAAGTAACGTAGAGCAAGGGATCACCCCATTTTCACCAGCACTAAGCTGTCCTGGCCAGTGGGACAGCAAAAAAATTGTCACATCTGGCCCACCATGGGTATTCTACTACGATTCATTCAATAACAATAGCATTTTCTGGAACTACCTCCTGAATAGACAGATTGAAGGGCACAGTCCAGCACAGTCCAGTGTATCTATAGCCAAGAACCCATGGCTTTTTGGAAAATAATTTTTACTAAATTATACAATTTTGTTGTAAAACATTGTAAGAAATATTTGGTGATATTCCCAGTGTGTTCCTTAGACTAATATCCTATTTGGCAGGGAGATGTCGCCATCTGCTGGCCAAAAGCAGTTACTACAGTTCTAGGCTCCGTACATGATCAGCTAGGGAGAAGTCCATTATAGAGATTCCCCTGCTGGTTTTAAATGAGCATTATGCTAACCTTATGGGGAAACCTTGCTGACCCCCAAATGCAAAGGAAATTTGTTTGCAAAAAGCTAGTTTAATTTGCAATGATACAGCATAGCCCCAGATTGTGTTAACACGATCTCTGGCTGCTGTGTTTGCTGCTACTGATCGTGTATAGATGAAGGGGTTAAGTTATCCTCTACAAAACGTTTTTTTTTATTATTATTATTTAGCCCCTCGATGAAGGCACAGTATAATAAATACATTGTTAATTTGTTTAAGCTCTCTGGATAAAAGAACATAATATTCTTTTTGTTGATTATTTAGCTCTATGGAGAAGGACAAAAGATAAACAGTTAAATCAAACCTGTTCTGAAAAAATAAAGGTTAAGTGACCGCTAGCTTTCTGAATTGTTGAACCACACATTTTGAATTTTCTTGATTTTATTTCAACTTGTATTTTCATTTTTACTTTATATTTTTTATTTTTATATTTCATTTGTATTCATCACGAAATACAATTTCAATGAAATAATCTCCGCGTAGAAAATGTCTTATCACCGGCCTTTTTAAAATGTTCACGGTAACAAACAGAAAAAGAAAAGAGAAAAAAAATCCATTAATTCAGCTGTTTATCCTGCAGATCTCTGCATGTTTTAAAGAACTGCATGATTCTTGGCGTTCGCGAGGTAAATCCCTAGTGTAGCCAAGAGATGCCAAGACTCCTCTTACGAAGCTCCTCTGTGACAAGTTAAACCATCCTCTCATCCAAATATTTAGACTGATACAATACTGTATCTGCACACAAACATGGCGTGTAGAGTAACAAGACCGAAGAACCTCAGGTCCCGACGGCTGAACGCCACAGTGACAGAAATCCAGAGATTTCAGGGAGGAAAGAGCTGGTCGTTCTTATGCGATAGTTACATTAACAGGTCTATTCACTAAATTGTGAAACTCAGGAGAATTGGCAGGAGAAGAGAACAATCAAGACCGAATAGCAAATTTGCAAAGTGCAATAAATGAAAGAATTTTTCTGTTTTGGCTATTTTGATCTAGAATTTTCATTCTCCTGCCAATTCTCCTGACCTCACCCTTTAGGCCGGGGTCAGACGAGCGTCTTTAAGAGCGGAAGGAACATCCATGAGAGTGGACATCCTCCCACTCTGACACCCGTCTGGTCATCTGGCTGAGTGTAGTTAGTATGCCCAGCGCTGCAAGGCTCAATCCATTACAGTTACCCTTTATGTAATAAATATAACATTTGTTTATATCTGTGGTTTGTCCTTAACCCTTTTGCTACCAAGCCCTTTTGGTGAATATGATCATAAATATGATCATAAAGTTTATTTGAAACATGGGATGCATAGTTGTATAAAACAATGGTAAAATAGCAAGGTTACATAAATATTGTTATTGCCAGATAGTTAAAAGATTAAATTAACTTCAATTTGCTAATGTTTTAATTTTCCATGTATTCATTCATTCTTTACAGAAATATTGTTTGGATGAAAAGTGTCACGTTCGCTGTCCCGCTCACCCTTGATATCTGTGGTGGGGATGCTTTTGGACAGACTTCTAAGCCCTCCGATCCTTGAATGGTCAGGACTGCTAACCCTATCACTCCCAGCCAGGGAGAACAGACACACCAGCAAAAATGAGTATAACTTTGCAATAGCAGGTTTCAAGACAGATTGTGTATTGGGGTTCAAAGGGTTAACTTCAACAGCTGGGGAGTAGCCTGAGTAAGGCTTGTGCAGTACGTTTATACACTAGGGGTCAGAATAAGCGTGGTCATATAAACAATCCAGATTGGCAATGGACAGGGTTCTCATACAGACTGATTTGGCAACAGGCAGGATTATCATACAAGCTGATTTGGCAACAGGCAGTGTTATGCAAATTCAATATATACTCTGAGTCACCGTGGGGTAGACTCAGCAAACACTCTGTCTGCTCTGGGCATAACATACATACAGGCTTGGTCAGAGAAAGAATGGTCAAGAAGGCAGTCCGAGTCAGCAACAAACAGGGTCCTCATACAATATGGGTCAGTGATAGAACGATAGAATCAGTGATTCGAGAAATGAAAACATCATGCGATGCAGGAACCTTCTCCACGTCAAGGCAATGAGTCGATTCGCACGCCCTGTCTATAAGGCTGGCGGCTCCGCGGCATCATGCTGCGCCGTGCCCCCTCATTAGGCACACGAATGCCGGGATCAGCTTGGACACTTGGCACCCAGCGATGCCACCGGGTGCCTGGACCCCTTCCGAGACCCCCCAGGTGCCGAGGGTGTGACAAAACGTTCTGAATGCTAGATAGGGTCTCCATTATTACAGAAACCATTGAGTCAAAAAGAGTAAATGTGATAAGCATTGAAAAGCTAGCTTATGGGGATTTGTAGTTGTAACTGTCAAGGGACATGTTTTTTTTTATTTTTTTAGAGATGTGTTGTCCCTTGCATGTTTAAAGGTAAGGTTTCATTAAAGTGGGTTTGGTAATGTAGTGGGTAGGACTGACTCAGAGTATGGGAACTAGCACTTCCTGGTTTCAAAGATACTGCTTTAGGAGACAGCTCAGGGTGTTTGCATAATTCCTCATAAGAACTTTATCTGCATGTGGTCTAAGAGGCGCACACGGTCATTTGTTTATATTATAATGTTTTATATCACTTTACATGGAAAATGTTATCTGTTAATGAAGTAACTGGATTCATCATATTTCAGTTGGAAAGACATGTTCATTTTTGCATGAGAGAGTTGTAAAGGACTGTATTCATGCATATTTTGAGCATTAATTGGTTTAAGTTCATGCAGTTTTCACGGTGTCAGAGTGACAAGAGACAAAATAAAAGAGCAAACAGACATCTGTATGAAGCATGCCATATCTTTAGACCTGTGCAGGCAGTTAGTTGTGACCATGAATCTTCCAAAAATACCAGTAGAATAGAAAAATAGTCTGTATGTGGCATAATGCTTGTGTATGGAAATTACAGTAATACCTTGTATCTGTACGTTTATTTTCAGTCATTATAACCCTCTGAATCTTATCCCTGTACAGCAGTGAGCGATACACTGCTCTCCCTGTATTTTTCCCTCTCCCTTGCTGTTGCATTGCTGAAGTAAAGTATGTAGAGCTTTTGTTACAGTGAGGGCAGATGCTGTTCCTTGCCGCTTTTTTACAGTAACACATGGTGACAGGAGTGAGATCTCTGCAAATGTTGTTTCTCTCCAGGAAGCACACTAATCTTGCATTAAAAAGGTATGTGATAAGTGACATAACGTGTTCATTTTCATTTTCCCTTGCATCATCATGCAATATATATTTGTTTTTGGTGGTGAAAGGGTAAAAAACAACTTATAATTCCTTACTTACACGCGATGGGTCACAGATAGAAAGAAAACAATAAACTTCCAATGGAGAATTCTTAACATAATTCAGGCCCTATTACATTCTTAATGCAAAAACCCATGCTAAACGCGTGTTTTTTTTGCGCGAAGCGTTAAACGTTAACGCATGAAAATCACCGCTGCAATTACATTCCTCGTGCATTTTTTCATCCGTCGTCAAATTGCGCTCGTAAAACCGCGCACAAAAATGTTCGCAAAGTACCGTTGCACGCAGAAATCAGTGAGCGCAATGTAATTTTTAACGCAAGTCTGTCATTTTGTGCGGACTGCGCACAACAGACGTACGTTCTGACGGAAGACAAGGTAGTGGCCGTCATTTTTGACGGATCTAGTAAAAAAAAAAAAACGTGCATATCGACGTTCTCCGTTGTGAATCCACAGTTTGGTACGGTCGGGTTGTTACAATTTACAATAATAAAAAGGCACACAACCTCTCAATTTTATTATTTGGGTATGTGTAGAATGTGTAACTATACTTTGCTGTATTGTTTTTTTTCGGGCTGGTGTATTTGGGTTCGGCCAGAACGTTCAGATTTGCCGTTACCGCCAGCTTTTCAAATACGTTAAAATTATGCGCGCAAACGTTATCCGTTAAATTTTGCGCTAAGATTGTAATACCATGTGCGTACCAGCGCACAAACGCATTTGCGCTCACCATGTTAAGTATAGGATGCGCGCACTAAATTGCGCTCGCAAAGGGTTCGCGCAGGGTCACTCGCGTTAGACGTTAACGCGCATTTTGTGCGCGGATGTCGTAATACGACGTTCAGCGCAAAGGGTTTTGCCCCTCGCGTTAACGCGTTTTTGCGCACGCGGGAAGAATGTAATAGGGCCCTACATGTTTACATTTTACCTGAGGTTTACTGCTGAAGCATTTTGTGGTGGTGGGGGGGGGTTGTTTGCCCCCGCCCCTCTCTATTATACATGCGCTGCAATCCATTTTTTCCTACACCATAATGTAGCTGGATTTCGGATCCAAGCTGCGGTGTCTCTTTATAGTAAAGCTTTTTTTTTTTTAATAATTACTGGAAAACACAGGCTCTTTCTCTCCACCAGAAAACACATCTATCCACAGAACAGAAAAACGTCAGGATGCGGATTCTTTAAACGCAGCCAACGCTCAGCTGGGAGGAGGGGGGGGGGTACTATGTGAACACGAGGTCAAGGTGCCCACCAGGTATAAGATTCCCTTTTATTTCTGCCCGTTCGCTATTTCCATTTAAATATATGCAGAGTGGGGGCCCTGAGAATTTCTCACTGAACAGATAACTGTACTTGAAGGTCTTTCTTTATAGTGTATCCATCACTTTCAGCGGAAGAAATCTCTGCAGTACGTTCAAGATAAATGAGGTGACAGAGCGGAGAGGAAAGAAAAAAAAAAAAAGAAGAGAATCGACCAAAAGGTGGAAGCCTAGAAGACTTCCTATTGTTTTATCTTTCATGCCATCTGAGGGGAAAAAAAAGAAAAAAAAAAAATCCCTTGAAATGGAAAAAAAACGTTAAAATGTAAAAACAAAAATAAAATAAATAAAAGAGAATAAAAATAAACCAGAAAAAAAAAATAAACAGTAAGAAAAAAAATAGAAATTGAAAGACTGATTGCCCCAATTAAGCTATAGGATAGAGCTTAATAAATAATTTTATTATTATTATTTATTTATAGCACCATCATTAAATTTATAGGAGAGAAAGTAGTCCCGAGTGCGGTTGTGGTGCATTCATAAAAATGGCAGATCTATAGCATGTTTACATAGAATCTGCTGCATGAAATAAATCTTGGCAAGAAAAATAGCCCGTATTAGTCTGGGCTCGGTGTTATTTTAAACCAGAGGCACTGCCATTTTTCTTTCATGGAGCCATAGTCCTTTTCCCCCCAGACCTCCTTTCACCGTCTCACACGACCACAGATCACAGCGGCCATCTATAAATCATTTTGATGCTGACCGTGTTGGAGTGGGGGGGGGGGGTGGACCAGGTATGTCGTTTAGTGCCGAGTGATCATAAAGTTTTCCTTTACTCGACAAATTTATAATTAAACGTAGGGGTATTATGCACATTTTTATGAGCCACTGTTAGTTTTTTTTTTTTTCTTCTAGCATTCGATCTGTACATGAAAATTCTGAAATTCAAGAGCCAGTGATAAAATTCTAGGAGCCCATGGCTATCTGGATTTGTCACGTGTCACAATATATTGAAGATTTATTTATTTATTTGCAAAGTATCTTACCAGGAGGATACATTGAGATTTATCTTGTTTTCAAGTATGTCCTGGGTTCAAGAACATTGAAATGTTACAGTCGTTACAGAAATACAAAGTAATAAAATGCAAGGTATTAAAAACACAAATATACAGATTAACACAGAAATAAATATGTAAGATATATAGTCACTATGTTACATGTTTACAGGTGCATTCTGTATATAGTCTCTATGTTACATGTTTACAGGTGCATTCTGTATATAGTCACTATGTTACATGTTTACAGGTGCATTCCGTATTGAGGTATGTTAATAGGGAGCTCGTAAGTGACTTGAAACTGGGGGAAGGTTTGATGGCGTCTGGGAGGTTATTCCATAATTGTGGTGCTCTGTAGGAAAATTAGGATCGAGCCACTTTCTTTTTGTATTGTGGTATTGTAAGTAAGTTGCAGGTCCTGGATCGGAGGTTATAGGAGGAGGGAACTGCTGGGGGAAGCAGCCTATTCAGGTAGGGTGGCAGCTTCCCAGGAAATCTCTTAAACACCAGGTTGGAAAGGTGAAGAGTGCGTCTAGATTCCAACGACGCCAGTTTAGCTCTTTTAACATGTCACAATGGTGGGTCATGTAGTTACATTGTAGCACAGAGCGGCAGAATGCGTTATACAATGTAGTAAGTTTATGAAGGTGTGTTTGAGGGGCGGCTGCATACACTACATCTCAGTATTCAATAGCCGGCATATGCATTTGTTGTACAATTTGCTTTCTTACCACGGGGCTCAGGCAGTATTTGTTTCTGTACAGGGCACCTAGTTTAGGGTAAAGTTTAGATGAGAGTTTTTCGATGTGGGGGCCAAGATATTTGAAGGGAACAAAAACATCTAGGATCATGGACACAAAAACCTTATTTCTACAAGATTTTAAGTTCTATGTGAGTTTTTTGGACTCTCATAGATTAAGAACTCAACATATTATGATGCTCCATTCTTCAAGGCAGTTCTATATATTAAAGTGAATCGATGGAAATGTAAATCATGCATGAAACACTTTTTCCCCTTCTGAAGACACTCAAAAGCAGGGGCGGCCAAGTAGGCAGTCGCAAAAGGCCCCGCTCAAACATGGCCCTCACATGATAGTATTTGCATGGAATTTCAGTACGCACTCGTTCATGGGATTACTAATACCACAAAAATATGCGTCAACATTAACACACACCAATCTGCACAGACAGCTTTCTGAACCTTCATTATATAGCTTTTTTGAGTTATTAGTGTGCAAAAGTACAGTAACTAAGTCCTCAAAGCTGAGCTTTCCCCAAGGCCTCAATATCCCTAGAGCTTCCTCTGCTCAAAGGTAATTGGTTACTTCTTAACACATGTTATTACATTATCAGGCAGTTATTGAGGGTCAGTTGGGTGTATTACACCATCAGACAGTTATTGAGGGCCAACTGGGTGTACCACATTATCAGGTAGTTGAGGGTCAGTTGGGTGTATCACATTATCAAGCGGTTATTGAGGGTCAGTTGGGTGTATTACACCATCAGACAGTTATTGAGGGCCAGCTGGGTGTATCACATTATCAGGTAGTTGAGGGTCAGTTGGGTGTATCACATTATCAAGCGGTTATTGAGGGTCAGTTGGGTGTATTACACCATCAGACAGTTATTGAGGGCCAGCTGGGTGTATCACATTATCAGGTAGTTGAGGGTCAGTTGGGTGTATCACATTATCAAGCGGTTATTGAGGGTCAGTTGGGTGTATTACACCATTAGACAGTTATTGAGGGCCAGTTGGGTGTATCACATTATCAGGCCGTTTTTGAGGGTCAGTTGGGTGTATCACACCATCAGACAGTTATTGAGGGTCAGCTGGGTGTTCACATTATCAGGCAGCTCTTGAAGGACACTTGGGTGTATCACATTATCAGGCAGTTATTGAGAGCCAGTTGGTTGTATCATAACATCAGACAGTTATTGAGGGTCAGTTGGGTGTATCACAGTTTTAGGCAGTTACGGGGGCCAGTTGGGTGTATCATGTTACCAGGAAGTTATGGAGGTGCAGTTGGGTGTATCCCATCATCAGGCAGCTATTGAGGGCCAGTTAGTTGTATCATGTTATAAGGCAGTTATTGAGCTTTCCCTAAGACCTGAATATCTCTAAAGCTTCCTCTGCTCAAAATTAATTGGTTACTTCTTAACACATGTTATCACATTATAAGACAGTTACTGAGGCACAGTTGGGTGTATCCAGTTATCAGGCAGCTATAGAGGGCCAGTTGGTTGTATCACATTATCAGGCAGTTATTGAGGGTCAGTTGGGTGTATCACATTATTATGCAGTTATTGTGGGTCAGTTGTACTTAACAACGGACCCTTATTGAGGGTCAGAAGTACTTAACACATGTTATTACATTATCAGACAGTTATTGAGGGCCAGCTGGGTGTAACACATTATCAGGCAGTTATTGAGGGTCAGTTGGGTGTATCACATTATTATGCAGTTATTGTGGGTCAGTTGTACTTAACAACGGACCCTTATTGAGGGTCAGAAGTACTTAACACATGTTATTACATTATCAGACAGTTATTGAGGGCCAGCTGGGTGTATCACATTATCAGGCAGTTATTGAGGGTCAGTTGGGTGTATCACATTATCAGGCAGTTATTGAGGGTCAGTTGGGTGTATCACATTATCAGGCAGTTATTGAGGGTCAGTTGGGTGTATCACATTATCAGGCAGTTATTGAGGGTCAGTTGGGTGTATCACATTATTATGCCGTTATTGTGGGTCAGTTGTACTTAACAACGGACCCTTATTGAGGGTCAGAAGTACTTAACACATGTTATTACATTATCAGACAGTTATTGAGGGCCAGCTGGGTGTAACACATTATCACCATCAGGCCTTAATGAAGGCTTCACCTTTACTCCTTTTATTTGATTACGCTTTACATAAATTGTTGATCAAGCAATTCTTGTTTCTGAATTTTGACCGTTGCATAGTCTTCCTTTGGCTGTATTATATTGCTGTTGTATTTTCACTGGTTAACGTCATTCTTTACACTTATTAATCGTCCATTCCATTTCACCTTATTTTTAATCTGCCTCCCCCCTTTTTTGTTTTTGTTACGCATTATACAAATAAATTTTCATGCTGTTCAGATACTGATTCTTGTCATATACATATTTTGATTACAATAATGTTTGTGCGATGTTATACTGTTACTCTTCCTTGGTTTGGGGACTATATTGGTTTCCCCTTGGGTCCATATGGCTATGAATCATTATTACCTCTGTTAGAGATTAGCCCCATTTTGGTTCCTTATATATTTCTTTCTACAGTCTCGCTGTAGACTATTTCTTGCAATGGTCCAATGCTCACTACCTGACTACTAGTAACTTGTTCCTAGTCTTGTATATATTTTTAGGGGCATTAGCTTTGGTCATTTACTAGTATTATACACCACTCGGTTTCCTTGATTATCAAAGTTTTGCTCCTATCCAGGTGCTTTAGAAATAATCTCATGGAGGTCCGATTGCATTACCGCTATTTATTTATCATCTGCCAATTACCGCCTGCATTAGTGGAATTTCCTCCCATCCCATACTCGCTATAGTGCTGTCCCACTTGCTCTACCATAAGCAATGTTGTTGTTGATTTTATGTACTGGTTGTACTTCTAGCAGCACGGCTTCGGCTATCACATCACCGATCTTTCTGCGGCGGCGCTCAGGTGGAACAGTGGACCTTTTGACACTTGTAGTTAATTACCATTTTTTCCTCTGGGACCTTACTGCGGTTGTTCCTTATATTTATTTTGTATTTACTATATTCTCCGGCTTTATGTATGACGCCGTCTATTATTTTTGTTATTGTTGCCAGGCAATAGATATTCTTCTAGCTCATTGGCCTCTTTTCATCACGTGACCCCCTGACATACCCGGAAGGGCTTCCCCGACATCTCATGTTTCTGATCAGTACGGACGCCGGCTTTCCGCTGGCTGTATGCAATTACCTTATTTCTACTTGGGTATTTATTGGGGTGAGTTAGACAGGCACTTCAGCTCTAGACTAAACCCGGTATGGGCGAAACGCGTTGAGTTATGCCTCCTCTTTGTTTTTAACAGTTTACCTTGTCTTTCTTTCTTGAGTGGTCTATCTTATGGATTTGTATGCTGGGTTTCCCTTCAGCTTTCCTTATATACTGGTTATGTAGGTGGCTTGAACCACCGAGGTATAGGCAGTGATTACTTCCTATTTTGTATGTCCCTTGTGGTATCCCCTTGCCTCTCTATTTGCGCTCTGACCACTTTTTCTATTTATTTGCTTCACTTCTCGTTGGTTTGTGACTTGTTTTACTAATAAAGTTAACCTTCTTGTTGCCACTCCTGTTGCACTTCGTGCAAATCTGTTCTCTGTTGTTAAATTGTTTGGGTTATGCCCTGTGGAGTGGCCCTTTGAGCCCCGTTTTTGTTTTGTTTGTTTTTTCTTCGGGTGTAACACATTAGCAGGCCGTTTTTGAGGGTCAGTTGGGTGTATCACACCATCAGACAGTTCTTGAGGGCCAGTTGGGTGTATCACAATATCAAGCCATTTTTGAGGGTCAGATGGGTGTATCACACCATCAGACAGTTATTGAGGGTCAGCTGGGTGTATCACATTATCAGGCAGTTCTTGAGGGCCAGTTGGGTGTATCACATTATCAGTCAGTTATTGAGGGCCAGTTGGTTGTATCATACCATCAGACAGTTATTGAGGGTCAGTTGGGTGTATCACAGTTTTAGGCAGTTACGGGGGCCAGTTGGGTGTAGCATATTATCGGGAAGTTATGGAGGCACAGTTGGGTGTATCCCATCATCAGGCAGCTATTGAGGGCCAGTTAGTTGTATCATGTTATAAGGCAGTTATTGAGCTTTCCCTAAGACCTGAATATCTCTAGAGCTTCCTCTGCTCAAAATGAATTGGTTACTTCTTAACACATGTTATCACATTATAAGACAGTTACTGAGGAACAGTTGGGTGTATCCAGTTATAAGGCAGCTATAGAGGGCCAGTTGGTCGTATCACATTATCAGGCAGTTATTGAGGGTCAGTTGGGTGTATCCCATTATTATGCAGTTATTGAGGGTAAGTTGGGTGTATCACATTATCAGGCAGTTATTGAGGGTCAGTTGTACTTAACAACGGACCCTTATTGAGGGTCAGAAGTACTTAACACATGTTATTACATTATCAGGCAGTTATTGAGGGTCAGTTGGGAGTATCACACCATCAGACAGTTATTGAGGGCCAGTTGGGTGTATCACAATATCAAGCCATTTTTGAGGGTCAGATGGGTGTATCACACCATCAGACAGTTATTGAGGGTCAGCTGGGTGTATCACATTATAAGGCAGTTCTTGAGGGCCAGTTGGGTGTATCACATTATCAGGCAGTTATTGAGGGCCAGTTGGGTGTATCACATTATCAGGCAGTTATTGAGGGCCAGTTGGTTGTATCATACAGTTATTGAGGGTCAGTTGGGTGTATCACAGTTTTAGGCAGTTACGGGGGCCAGTTGGGTGTATCATGTTATCAGGAAGTTATGGAGGTGCAGTTGGGTGTATCCCATCATCAGGCAGCTATTGAGGGCCAGTTAGTTGTATCATGTTATAAGGCAGTTATTGAGCTTTCCCTAAGACCTGAATATCTCTAGAGCTTCCTCTGCTCAAAATTAATTCGTTACTTCTTAACACATGTTATCACATTATAAGACAGTTACTGAGGCACAGTTGGGTGTATCCAGTTATAAGGCAGCTATAGAGGGCCAGTTGGTCGTATCACATTATCAGGCAGTTATTGAGGTTCAGTTGGGTGTATCACATTATTATGCAGTTATTGAGGGTCAGTTGGGTGTATCACATTATTATGCAGTTATTGAGGGTCAGTTGGGTGTATCACATTATTATGCAGTTATTGAAGGTCAGTTGGGTGTATCACATTATTATGCAGTTATTGAGGGTCAGTTGGGTGTATCACATTATTATGCAGTTATTGAGGGTCAGTTGGGTGTATCACATTATTATGCAGTTATTGAGGGTCAGTTGGGTGTATCACATTATTATGCAGTTATTGAGGGTCAGTTGGGTGTATCACATTATTATGCAGTTATTGAGGGTCAGTTGGGTGTATCACATTATTATGCAGTTATTGAGGGTCAGTTGGGTGTATCACATTATTATGCAGTTATTGAGGGTCAGTTGGGTGTATCACATTATTATGCAGTTATTGAGGGTCAGTTGGGTGTATCACATTATTATGCAGTTATTGAGGGTCAGTTGGGTGTATCACATTATTATGCAGTTATTGAGGGTCATTTGGGTGTATCACATTATTATGCAGTTATTGAGGGTCAGTTGGGTGTATCACATTATTATGCAGTTATTGAGGGTCAGTTGGGTGTGTCACATTATTATCACAACATTTTACCAATGCAGAATCACTAACATTCTGCTGAAACCTTTGGTAGCCAAGTATATTAAATTTGTTGATAATCTGTTGTGAATTTTGAGACATCAAATAATTCTATTGATGTGTTAGCTTGGGCTATTTCATAAAAATACAGCGAGGGCAATATTGTTACTGACTGATGGTGTTTATCCATAAATGCATGAAAATAAAAATTAAGTAATAGTGAGGTCAGCAGACAGGACTTGAAAGTTTGCGTTAAGTAAACCTAATTTATTTGTTATTTCTCTGTTCCTTGCTCTTCTTAGACATTTGTGGTTTGTAATCCATTTTGTTATGTAACTGTCTGATCACATTACTTTTCAAGCAATTATACCAATTCCCAGAGTGAACTAGAGGAACTCATTTATAAGCAAACACACTGTTTTGCAGAAATGAACCAAACCAATTTTACATCACGAACTGTATCGTGTCGCCAGCCCGTGCTACTTCAGTCAGATACATTTCCAAACGTGTCATGTGATACACAGAATCAAAGACATCCCAACGTTTTATCACAACCCTGCTGTGGTCAGCAGCACCGACACATGATATAGTGTTAGGGTATCCCAGCCCTATAGTAAAATGCTAATCGTTATCTGGGCAGAGGCAGGGCACATGCTCCACTAAAAGGGTCTTCAACCAGGTGTCACAGAGACCAAGGTGACCCAGCTCTCATTCACACATGAAAATAGGGATTGACAGATATTCGGTTGATTTTAATAATTTAATTAAATATTTTTTAATTGTACCGATATTGCCGATGCTGGTAACAAGACACTCCAATTCAGCCATGGCCAAATTCAGAGCATCTTAATTCAGATTCAGCCGAACTGAAGCTTCTTCTTCAAAGACGTGACTGCCAATATCGACTATATCGTTACATCTAAGACTGATCCCTCATTAAGGGCTCTATTACATTCTTTGCGCATAAACGCTCGCACAGCGCGTTAATTTGTGCGCAAAACATTCACGCGTGTAAATTAACACTGGTATTACAATCCGAGCGCATTTTTCATCTGTAAAAATAACGCACATAAAAAAGACACGCAAAAACACGCGCGCATTATCGTTGCGTGCAGAAATCGGTGGGCGGACTGTTTTTTCACGGGATTCAGTCAATCAGAATTAAGAACCACAATTGTCTCCCGTTCAGTTTTTGCGCCTGCCAAAGTCAATCTGCGCATATATGCTGCAGCAATAATAAAAACGCACACAACCTCTCAATTTTATTGTTTGGGTATGTGTAGAATGTGTAACTATACTTTACTGTATTATTTTTTTCGTGCTGGTGTATTTGGTTTCGGCCAGGACGTTCAGATTTGCCGTTACCACCAGCTTTTCAAAGACGTTAAAATTATGCGCGCAAACGCTGTGCGTTAAATTTTGCGCATTGATTGGAATACCATCTGTGTACCAGCGCACAAACGTATTTGCGCTCACAATGTTAAGTATAGGACGCGCAAAGTACAGTACGCTCGCAAAGGGTTTGCGCAGGTCCACCAGAGTTAGACTTTAACGTGCATTTTTGCGCGGACGTTGTAATATGACGTTCTGCGCAAAGGGTTTTGCCCCTTGCGTTAATGCGTTTTGCGCACGCGCTAAAATTTGCGCTAAGAATTTAATAGTGACCTATATCTTTAATATGGCCCGAATATCGTTAATTAGTTTTTTCAGTTAGGCTGGGTTCACATCTGTGCGTTGTGTGCAAACGAAAAAACGCGCATTGCAGCGCGTTCACGCTGCAGTCTATGGTCGTGAATGCGCTGCAATACGCCCCAAAGAAGCTCCTGTACTTCTTTGGGCGTAGGACGTTTTACAGCGCGTTACTACATCCTGTAAAACGCCCAGGTGTGAATGGGCCCCATAGGAAATCATGGGATTTCCGTGTTTAGGCGGTTTACAGCGCACAGGAACACGCTGTAAAACGCCCAGGTGTGAACGGGGCCTAAATTCTACATCTCCACTATTGTAACAAACTAACAATATATACTAAACAAGAATAGTCTTTAATGTAGTTCAGTCATTAACAAGAGATTGTATGTAGATAAATGAGGCGGAGACAAGAAAGTCATGTTTAACCTCTTCTGAACGGGAAAAACAGCTAAGTTGGATCATTTTCCATTTTAGCGACATTGTCCTAAATTGTGTAATTCTCCTTTAGATTCTCTGACCAGTTACCAGTAAAAACAATAACTGTGGGTGTAACCTACATCACAGATTGTATTTCTGGCTAGAAACGCACATTTCCTGGAGTGTCCTGTGTCAGTGTTTCCCAACCCTGGTCCTCAGGTCCCCCTAACAGGCCAGATTTTAAGGGTCACCTTGGGGAAATGCAGACTGAATCCTGCAAACACTGAGCAGCAAATCATATCACCTGTGCTGTGCTTCACCTATCCTGCAAACCTGACCTGTTAGAAGAGCTTGAGGACCAGGGTTGGGAACCACTCTCCTATGTTGTTGGAGACATCCATCCCTTTTGCTACATGGTCTATTTCTAAGCAAGAAGAAGGCTGGGGTCAGACTAACGCATTTTTAATGTGCGTTTAGGCGCACTTAATCACGGCCGTAGTACCAGCAAATGACGCGCAATGACGGCCAATATACGAAGTGCGGCTGCGCAACGCAAGCGGCAAACTAACGCATTTGTTCGAGAACGTCGAACTGCTAGTACTGACGTACAGAGTGCGCTGCGTCCGCATAGCGGCGTGTGTGCGTGATTAGGAGACGTCAGACGCTGCTCCTGTCCGGCCAACATAACGTCCAGACGCCCAAAAGTTTCCAGGTTTGGATCCGTAAAAAATCACGCACGAAAATGCACATCGTATAACCGTTTTCGCGCATCCCGTGAAAAAATACGTCAATGCGTTCGGACGCACTTTTTTACGGACGACGCGAAAAATGCGTTTGTTTGACCCTAGCCTAGCAAAGGTTAAAATTTGGCGGAAATGAGTGATTGGGTTCTGTTATTCCCAGGAAGGCATCTCGGCTTGATATTTACCACGTTCAATTCTTGTACAACTTTCTGAGCCAGGGTCAAAGTGATGAGAGCCACAAAAGAGTTCACCAAGAGGGTCTCCTTAGTGTGAACCCAGGGTCACCTTTCTGATTTGTGCTTGGCAAGTGTTGACACAGAAAGCATTTACTGAGCAGCGCACGAATGCTACACATATACAGTAGGCGTACAGTATATGACGAGTGTAACTGGATCCGTTACTGGGCTCTTAAATAAGTAATATGCCTTTATCTTTTGACATTCAAGGCACCTGTTGACGTTGTTGTGATCCACTCTTGGATCTTTGACCTCAAGCTCAGCATATTACTTATTTAAAATACTTTAGACGGTGCAAACGATGACATGTTTGTTTTTTCTCATGATTTGTCCATCTTTCCCCTGTACGGACCTTGGAGATCATGTGAATTTATGTGACACTTCAGCATTTCTATGTGTACCAAGGAAGATCCAGTTCAATAAGTTTAATCCATATGATGGTTTATTATTTAATCTATAAACGTTGGCTGCAGGTGTTCACCGTTCTTTGATCTACGGAGAACGCCGGCTGTACACAGAAGCTCGACCTAACAACGGCAGGTGAAGTTGATGTTATTAATGGTGAACTATGCTACCGCCGTCAGTCTTCCGTGAAAAGCCTAAACGGCAGCTGTTCTCTTCTTACTGCGGTTTTACCGGTGTTTGCGGCACCGGTCAATATAATTTGGAGATTTTAAAGCTCATTCTACCTTTCACAAACAGGCAGTGAGAGAAAAAAGAAAAAAAAAGCTAGATTGCACCGGTGGAAACTAAAGGGGCTAGTCAAAGAGTGCCAAATATGCCCCCAAAATACACCGAACGGTGACTGTCCCTGTACGGTGCAATTTTGTGTAAATCTGGCTATCCAGCAAGCTGGCAATTTGCCAAATATTGGCGGATTGCCAGTGAAATACATTGCAATTCACCTCAGTTCGCTGAAATTTTGCGATCTTCGGCGGCAACGAAATTGTCCCATAGAGTAAGGTTTAATCTAATCAGAGAACGCCGAACTGCACCGAAATGCCCAGATTTTCGGTGCTTCAGTTCAACAGGCGAATCCCATAGGTTTCAATGGGGGGGATTACAGATTTTTTTTTATTCAGCCGCTTATTCTTTTCATTTCTAGCAAAAAAAGCCTTTTTATTAATTTATTTAGAATT
The DNA here is from genome assembly GCA_009667805.1 of Leptobrachium leishanense. NCBI lineage: Eukaryota > Metazoa > Chordata > Amphibia > Anura > Megophryidae > Leptobrachium > Leptobrachium leishanense. The sequence goes on along the minus strand of CM019067.1, from coordinate 49,375,764 downwards.
TTTTTGGCGAACTATTTTATTCCAATTTTTTTTAAGACCGGGTTTTTTAATTCTGTAACATACCTTTTTATTGTTATTCATAAGACATTATTTATTAATTTTTATGCATTTTTTGCTTTAAACGCCTTTTAAAAATTGCCGTTTTTTTTCTTTACCCTCAGTTCGGCAGCTGGTCAGCTTTTTTTTTTTATCGGTGTTCATCGATGGTCAGTTCAGCGGCGTTCGGCAACTCTGTCAGTTCGGCGGCCTGCGGTGCATTCGGCGGATCGTCGGCTGAGTTTGGCGGTTTGCAGCTGCGTTCGGTGGTCTATTATTATTATTATTCATTATTTATAAAGCGCCAGCATATTCCGCAGCGCTGTACAATAAGCACAGTATAGACAGGGTTACAATACATTGAACAACATTTGACAAACAGTACAGGAGGAGATGAGGGCCCTATTCCCGTAGGAACTCACAATCTGGGAGGGTTGGGGTTGGAAACAGGAGGAGAGGACTGTAAGGTGAGAGTGATTGATGGTTGCGTCAGAGAGTTGGGTGGTAGGCTTCCCTAAATAGGAACGTTTTAAGGGAGCGTTTGAAGGAAGAGAAGTTAGGGGAAAGTCTGACAGTACGAGGGAGAGCGTTCCAGAGAGTGGGGGCAGCGCGTGAGAAATCCTGCAGTCTATCATGGGAAGAGGTGATGCGGGGAGAAGCTAGGCGCAGGTCACTGTTTGACCTTAGGGAGCGGGCCGGGGTGTATTTGGTGATTAGTGAGGACAGGTAGTGGGGCGCTGAGTTAGTGAGGGTTTTGTAGGTAAGGATAAGGATTTTGAACGTAATTCTGCAGTGGATGGGGAGCCAGTGAAGGGACTCGCAGAGGGGAGCGGCAGAGACAGAGCGGCGGGTGAGGTGAATTAGCCTGGCGGAGGCGTTCAGGATGGATTGTAGGGGGGAGAGGCAGGACAGAGGGAGGCCAGATAAGAGATTATTGCAATAGTCGAGTCGGGAGATTACCAGGGCGTGTATGAGTTGTTTTGTGGTGACAGCGGTAAGAAATGGCCGAATTCTGGAAATATTACGCAGTTGGTATCGGCAGGAGGAGGAAAGAGACTGGATGTGGGGGATGAAGGAAAGAGCAGAGTCAAGTGTAACTCCAAGACAGCGAACTTGGTTTGATGGGGAGATGGTGATACCCTCCACCGTGATAGAGAAGTCAGGAGGTGGGGAGGCATTGGAGGGAGGAATAAGTAGGAGCTCAGTCTTTGACATGTTGATCTTTAGGTGGTGGGAGGCCATCCAGGAGGAGATGCCAGATAAACAGTCACTGACTTTTGAAAGGACAGGGGGAGAGAGATCAGGGGTAGAGAGGTAGATCTGAGTGTCATCAGCATAGAGGTGGTAATTAAAGCCAAAGCTGTTGATGATTTTGCCCAGGGAGGCAAATCGACAGATCATCGGCTGCATTCAGGAGTCTGTTCGGTGGACCACGCCAGATTGATGGCTGCATTCAGCGGATCCCTTTGGCGCACTTCGGGAACCCTGAGGTGAATGCTGAATCCACCACAGGGTCAGCAAATTGAACTCGCCGAAGGGCACCGAATGAGGCCGTGTGCGCATGAGCGCACTTAGAGTGGAAGGAACATCCATGAGAGTTGACGTTCCTTCCACTCGCCGCCCCCCCTCCTATGGAGGATTGCGCTTTGTAGCCCCGTCGACACGCATTCTAGCGCATCGACGGGGATGATCTCTAGGCGGACGCATGCTACGTGCGCACTTTGTCCATGCGCACAAGCGTGTGACCAGCCCCGTCGCACCATCACATGGCTGCGCCGGGCGCCGATAAGTGCGTGTGCACGGCGGCACTAAGTGCGCTCGTGTGCACCTGGCCTGCGAGAGCACCAAAATCTCAGTGAAATTTCAGTGCTCTCTGAATAACCCCTATAGGTGAAATCTACACTAAACTATGGCAAAAACACCAGCGGACACAATATTGAAACTGACACCGTGAACTACACCTAGATAACTTTGTCTGAAACTACGTTGGAAAGAACGATAAAAGAACCACGATGGTAGTTACCTAAACCAGTGGATTGACAGTAGTTTGGTCATACTTGATCCGCCATAGATTGCCGAAGTTAAACCACCATTCTTTCATTAATACAACGGTGGTTTAGTGAATAACCCCTTACACGTGTGTCTGTATAAGTACCAATCAGAACATAAACGGCTAGGAAGAACAGGCCTATGATACTCAGTTAGGACAGACGGACAAGACAGTGAGACAGAAGCGATAAACCCGAAGATGTACACAATAACACAGACAGAAAACAGACGAGAAGGCAAAAAAAAAGCCAAGCCAAATACAAGACAAACAAATAGAAATAAGGCAAGAAAAGCAATTAAAACGAGACAGAATAAAGACAACACAGACAGAATGGGCTTCAGGGCTGTTTTGAGTGTGTCCTGCACCGGGAGACATGCAAGATGTAATGTGCAGAAAATAAGATAGACAAGAGAATACAAGATAAAACCCACAGACACTGCAAGACAGACAGATAGTAGAATGCAAGACAGACGAAAATAAAATACAGAGACATTACTAGATGGACAGAGAGGGGAAACGATAAGAGAAGAGAGACAATATGACAGAAAGAGAGCGAGATAAGACGAGAACAAAATAAGATATACGAGAGACAGACTGGAGACAATATAAAGGAGACAGAAGACAGACAGACAGACGTTTCTAGTCTTATATCATGATAAGAAGGCAATAATGTTCCAGCATTAATGCATCAACACTTTAAGCCCCAGAGAGCAATGCTTAATATACTTTTAGGACTTTTAGGACCAAAAAGACCAATTCCAAGTCTTGTTCTATTCCAAATTACTTGCGATTTTAAATCACCGCTAAAAGAAACATAATCTAAAGGCGCGGCAGTAATTCGTGGCGTTAATAGAAACAAATATACAACGTTCTCTTTTTGAAAAGTGAACCTGTGGGACTTCATTATTTCTCATCTCATTGCTGCCCTCGTTGTACCAAACGCTGCCCGATGACATTTAAAATGTATTGAAGCAACGTACCAAGGAAATGGAGCAAACACACTCTCCCACCCGTTGTAGTTTAGCAACACAAACAATTTTGTCGCCCAGAAGGGATTCGGAGATGCTATGTAGTCATGTCTTCTTCTTCCGCTGTTCCTTATGATTCTATCTACCGGGTTTACAATTCACAGACCTGCACCTCCGCACATGTTTACGGTCATTGCCGGGCTTTATACACGGCTTCCAGGTAACCAAGACTGAGGACAACACATTGTGTAGTCACCTGCACCTACTTGTAGGAATCGGCCAAGGGTAGCAAACATAAGCACATAAATGGAGCATAAGAAGAAGAAGGGAGTAGAGCAGGGGTCGGCAACCTTGGCCTTCCAGATGTTTCGAAAATCTATTTCCCATGAGGCTGGACCAACTTTATGAGTGCCTTTGCATTGTGGGAGATGTAGTTCTAAAACATTTGCAGGAGCAGGGTTATTGCTGATCCCTGGAGTAGAAGATTAGAGAGAGGGAGGGTAAAGAGATTCCACTGTACATTAAAGACACAACTGAGAGACTATCCAAAACATACAAAGAGGAACACCACCAGCATACCAAAGGGTCCAGTCACTGGTGCCAAACAGGCCGGGGTGGCTCAATCCCCAGATCACGTAGAGGAAACAGAGGGCCGGACGTTCAGGATGGACCAGGACAGCACTTTATTGCATGGATGCCATCACAACGTTTCGACCCAGGCATGAGCAGTTTCAAGTCCCTTGATAAAGGTTAGTGGCTGAGCTGAAACGTTGTGACGGCAACCATGTAATAAAGGTCCGTCACGGTCCATTCAGAGTGCCCGGCTCGCTGTGTTTTCACAACCGAGGGTGACTGTCGCGGAGGGAGGAAAGGAGACACAGTATGTGCCTATAAGATGCAAGGGAAATGGGATCGGTCAAAGCGTACGGTATCAGGGATTGTCCTGGACAATCTGAAGCTGAAGTGAGTGGCCTGGAATAGATCTCAGCAGATAAGCAGAAATTAAAAGAATAGGAGGGAGTGTCCTTGATTAAAACGTCTTAACGTGTTCGTATGAAGTTTTGCAGTGCACATCGTATATTTAAGGCAGGGTGCACATGAGACGTTTTTTAGTACGCACTAACACGCGTTGCTAACGCGCGTCGCAGCATATAATTACACATAACGCGAAGACCACACGCATAATGCGCGCTGCGGCGCTAGGCATAACGAGCGCTGAAGACGTCTGTCTTGAAAACACAAAGGCTGTTGCGCTAGCATTGACGCGACGTTGAGCGTCAAATGCAGCGTGCATGCACACTTGAGCGCAGGAGGATCGCGCAGCCCCGTCGACGCGCATCCTAGCGCATCAACGGTGATAATGCGCGTCGACTGGCTGCACGATCGCGCTTTGCAGCGCTGAGTGGGGGGCAGGCGGGCGTCGAGTGGACGCTGTGCGTTAAAGAAAACGCCTAGTGTGCCCCCGGCCTAAGGAGTTTTCTGAAGTAGAACCATTTGAAAAGGAGCACAAAGGGAAAAAAAAGGAATTTCCTGCAGATTGTAATGTGCGTCTAGTTCTTCAGCAAAAATAAAGCAACATTACAATGGGACCTCACGGAGGAATGTGTCCAGCTGTTGTGCGGTCTTCCTGGGCTGGATCACAACTTGGACGTTAAACGCAAATGGAAAATGTTTGCGTCTGCTGTTTTCCGTGTGTGGCTCACTTTAACGTTAGTATTACGACTGAGCCGGTTTCCCAGCAGCTCAAGTTGTAATAATTACGAGCTGCAACTTGGTAACACCAGCGGCGCTGTGATCAGCCTCAGGAATCCATAGGACTCCATGGAGACAGACACGAGCTCCCAAAGTGAGATCAATCCGGGGCGGTGGAGGGATATGCAGAGGAACACTGAGAACTATTTGGTCCCACTCTTCTTCTTCCCGCAGAGCAAGGAAGCGGTGGATTGCGCCGTTCTCGCCACCGTGGGATCCGAAGTGAGAATGGGATTTTTTGGTGGGGTTACATTAAAGTGTTAAGAGATCGGAATAGCTCGTTCTTCATCTGCTAGGCGCACATTAACATCTCCCTGTCACATATGGTGTATGGGGGGGTGAAGGTATGAGATCAATGTGCAGAGTTAACAAAATGAGGTTCAATTGAGGGTTAATTGGAATAAAGAGGCAAATAATGGGTAAAGCGCTGGTGAGGGGCAAGGCTAGAAAAGGGCTGACTGAAGGAAGAGGCAGGAAGGAGAAACAAAGGAAGGGAAAAGCAATACACAGAGGGACACTGAGGGTGACAAAACAGGAGACTCACGGGAGGCTTGAGACAGGCGGGACAGGAAAAGGGCTGGCTGAAAACAAGAGACCAAAGTTACACTGCAGGCAGGAGTCCAGGGATGCAGGGTATTAGGAAGCAAGAGCAGGGTTATTCACAAAAAGCAGACATGGCACCGAACAGTAAATTTTCCCGTACAGTGCCATTCGGCTATTCAGAGAGCAGGCAGTTCGCCAAATTTCGAGAAACTGCCAGCAAGTACAGTGGCTGTTCGAGGGCAGTGAAATCCCCCATAGAGACGCAATGGTTAATCTATTCAGAGAACACCGAACAGCAGAGAAAAGTTGACAAATTGCCCTGCTGTTCGGTGTTTTCATTCGGCAGGTTTGTTCAGGCAAACACCATAGGCTTCAATGTTAAAAAATATTCCCGTTTTAATTCAATATCTAATAAACCGTTTATTATTTTAATCTGCAGCAAAAAGTGTATTGATTTTTAAGGATCTTTTAGGCATTTTTCCCCCTTTTTTTAATAGCGGTTTTTCTTTTTCCTGTAACAGACCTTTTTATTATTATTCACAGGACCCTTACATGTTAATTTCAGACAATTTGGTTCAGTAGTTTTTTTGCAAACAGCGTTTCAATTCTGACACTTTCAAACGTCTTTTCTTTTTTTTTACCCGTCCTGCGGCTTGTCTGCTTTTTCCAGCGGCTGGTCGGCGGCTGCGCTTGGCTGCATTTGGTGGCTGATTCCCTGCACTTCGGGGACCCTGCCGTGAATGGTGAATTCACTGCAGGATGGGGAAATTTGATTCCCCGAAGTGCATGGAACGAGAGAGCACCGATATGTCACTCTGGGATTAACCCCTCCAGTGTCTTGCAATGAGCAAGGCCTGATAGGAGCTCCATCCTTAAATACAGCAGCACAGGGGGAGACTGGCTGCACCTGTGAGGATTGGCAGTGCAATGCAGGAAAGGTGCTGCTGGAGTGTTTTCATGCAGTACCAACTTGGGGCTTCTTGTGGCAGCGTGTTCCCTGGCTCGGGAAGTCACACTCGCATACAAAGAGCAGGAGATGCTAATGTGCAGTAGCTGAGCTTACAACTTGGAAGTGATAGGACATCGTAAAATTAAGCAAAGCGCTCGAGCCGTTATGCTGTACAGCTCAAGCGCTGTGCTTAGTGTCCCGTTTGTGATCTGACCCCTGTTTTTTGGTCCATCCAGTTTGATGAGAATTTAGAAGATGTTTGCATGAAGACTCTCATTGGACAACAAGGCATGGAGAATGTGCAGAGCTACTGGCAGGGCTCCTAGGTATCCTCCTTAGTTTGTCTGCACCTCCCTATCATCCTGAGACCAGCCGTTGGGTCGGAACAGGTGCAGCAACAGGAGTCATAAGGAAAATTCACTTTCGGCAATTTTTTCCCCCTTGCTGGCTCCCTTTTACTGGCAAAAAAGGAATAGGGCCACTGGTCGGTGAAAATAGTGGTTAACCCCTTCACTACCAAGTGATTTAAAAAAAAAAAAACGGTCAGAAACCAGTGTTTTTTGTAAAATCATTTTTAATTAATTATACAGTAAGAAAATGTTCTTCCTGCAAATAACCTACTTGGCCAGTAGATGGCGCCATCTACTGCCAAACCGAGTACAGCTGCAGCTTGATTTTTTTTCTCTCTCCCGCTGCGTTGGCTGCTGAAATCCCGATATTTCAGAACTTTCATCAGTCGATTTTACAGTTATAGCTATTTGAGCATTATACCCACAGATCTTAAACTTTGGGGGCACCTTCTGCAGCCCAAAAGCAAACGCAATTCATTTGTAGTAAATTAATTTCATTTGCTTTTGGACTGCAGATCGAGATATTTCGATATAGGGGAAATGGATGGTGCCTCTGAAGTCCAAGATATCTCCATCTTGGTAGTGAGGGGGTTAAAAGCTAATCCGTTCATTTTTTTTTTTTAAAAAAAACTATTTTAATATAATATATTCCTTTTCTTTACAGAATTTTCTGCAATAAATGAAGGTAAGCAAGAGACTGAGCAATCGATGAAAAATACAATCTATACAAAGGATCACACAGAAAATATGATTTAGGACATGTGTGTAATACGGGATGTGGCACTGTCGCATGAAACAATATCATTTTATGCTATGTTAGTCTAAGGATATGATTCATCAAGCAGCAAATTATTGCAGGCACACTGATGAATCATCTCCATACAAAAAAAAAAGCCATACCACGGAGTGATATCTCATTTTGTGTGATGGGGACTGAATGGCTGTCACCAGCAGATGCTGCGAGAATGTATCTACCGTGTTCCGCTGCTTTCTGAGGGACAGATTATTTACAGCATCCTGAATAATAAAAAAAAAAGGAGACATATCCAAGAGATAATTCTGTTCGCAGTCTACGGGTGGTGTATTTGTTTTTCCCTTTTCCATACAACCAATAATATATAGGAAAATAATAAAAATGTGGCAAGAAATGACAGAACAAAGGAAGTAGGACAGTAAACCACTGGACTTTATCTTTGGATCTTCAATCTTCTCGGTTGGCTTCCACCAGAAAGGGCAGGTACGAATCCCTAACTGCAGATGTCAATTAACAGATAAAAAGTCGTATTATCGGCCTTAGGCTGGGTTCACACCTAAGCGTTTTACAGCGCGCTCCTGCGCGCTGTAAAACGCTCAAACAGTGAAATCTCATGATTCCCTATGTGGGCATATCCCACCTGGCCGTTTCTCAGCGCGCAGGAACGCGCTGAGAAACGGCCGACGCAAAAAGAAGTCCGGGAGCTTCTTTTCTGCATATAGCCGCGCGTTCGCGGCCATATCATAGCCGCGAACGCGCTGCAACGCACGTTCGCACGTTTTTTTGTATGCGCGAACGCGCGTAAAAAAAACGCACGCATTGCGCGACGCTGCGCTACGCTGTGGTGTGAACCCAGCCTGAGAGTGTTTGGGTTTAAAGAGACTTTATAGCTTTAACGTGGTCAGGATGTGAGGAGTTTGCTATGCTATCAAATGGCTGTGTGGAGTAGAGGTAACATCACTGCATGGAGAGAGCCATGGGTTATTCACAGAGATCCTAAGTTGCCACGAAAATGCACCGAAATGCACTCACAAAGCAGGCAGTTCTCCAAATTTTGGTGAAATCCAGTGCTGTTCGGCGGCAGTGAGATCCCCATAGAGAAGTAATGGTTAATCTATTCACAGAACACTGAACAGCAGAGAAATATCAGTGAAATGCTCTGCTGTTCGGTGATTTCATTCGACAGGTTTAGTCAGGCGAATCCCATAGGTTTCAAATGTAAAAAATATTTCCAATTTATTCAATATCTATTAAACCATTATTCTTTTATAGTGCAGCAAAAAGTATCTATTATTTAGGATTTTTCGGCAAAAAAAATTCAGATTTTTTTTAAATACCGGTAGTGCTTTTTTATTTTTTCTGTAACAGAGCTTTTTATTATTATTCATAGAACCTTACATGCTAATTCCAGACATTTTCGTCCAGTAGGTCTTTTGCAAACAGTATTTCAAATTTTAAACTTTCAATTGTTTTTTTACCAGTCCGGCAGCTTGTCAGCTTTTTTTCTGCGACTGGTTAGCACGGTGTTCAGTGGATCATCTGCTGCATTTGGCGGCTGACTGTCGGCCGATTCGCTGCACTTCGGGGACCCTGTGGGGAATGCTGAATTCACTGCAGGGTAAGCCAGTCGGACTCGCCGAAGTGCGGCGAGTCAGAGAGCACCGAAATGTTGGTGACATCTCGTAGCTCTCTGAATAACCCTAATAGAGATGTAAACTAAATCACAAAACCAGAAACAAAGCCATGTCATTATGCCGGTTAAAGAAATAACCGATACACAAGCCAGGAGCAAACAGAGAGAGCAGCGTGGAAAGTCAGGAAAATGCAAAACCATGAGAAGGCATGAAAAAAGTCAAACAGCAACACTACTAGAAGGTCAAAATCAGCAACTGGCAAAGCTAAAAGGGTGGTTTGGCCTTTTGAAGCAGGACCTAGGTGTTCCAAATCACCTCAATAACAAATAAATTACAAGAATGCTACATTGCATCACGAGGAAGCGGGAGACGAAGCACTGTGCATCTGGCATCAAACAGGCTACGGGTACAAAAATTACGCCAGCGCCAGGCACTTGCCGCTCCCAGAAGACTGCAACTCCGAAATAACTTCATGCGACTGTGTATCCATCACCATTTGTACTGGCTATTAATTCTCATTGCCTGCACAGAGACACATGCACAATCTACTTAAATTCCCATGTCCCAGCCTATCTCTGTTGACTCTGCCCCCCCTCCCGTACCCTTCACATTCAGCAATCTACAGCCGCAGTGTGCCTCATACAGGTCTTCACTGAACACAGTGGTGAATAGTACATTCCTCCTTGTACTTGTATTCATTTCCTACTGACCCTTTGGCCCCGTTCACACTGCGCGATTTTCATATTCGCGACATGGTGCGATAATGTCGCGCAACGTCGCACGACATCGCTGTTTTGTGCGATTTTTGCAAAGCACCACCAATACAAAATCGCAAAATCGCAGATAGCAAATCGCAAAAAAAGGGTCATGTACCAGCGACATGCTTCTGAGACGCGCGACATGCGACGTCACGCGGCAAGATGTGAACAGCTCCATTGAAATTCATTGGAGAAGCTACATAGTGCGACGTTGCGGCAAAGTCCGCGCGATAAATCGCACAGTGTGAACAGGGCCTTAGTCTTAAACCAGGATTCTCAAACTAGGGCCGTGAGATGTTTTCTGAACTGCAACACCCATGATTCTCTGACCATTTATTGCATTCAAAGAATTTTGGGAAATGTAGGCCATCAACATATGGGGGGGCTGGAGTTTGAGATTCCTGTTCTAGATCCTTTACTGGCTATATGTACCGTTCTTGGTGAAATTTCACACATATTGAAAATGCAATATCAATTACATGTAAGAGTTTATTATGGAAATGGCACCAGCTCCTGCTTCCTGGAACACAAGAAAAAAAAAAACACTCGTCAAAAACGACGTGAAATAAAATAATAAAAAAAAGATTCTTCAATTCAGACGCAACTGAATTTGACACCAAGCGGTTTTCAAGAGAATTATTAAAGGCCAATGAAAAAAAAATTGTCTTTACTTGAAAATTTTTGATCATTCCTGAATTGGAGAGTTTTCATAAGCTATCATTTCTTTTTTGGTCAAGGTTAGAAGTTAGGGCAACTTCCATGGCTAGGTTTACCATAAACATTCTGCTCCATTCAAGATTCTATTTAGCTTTATTTTGCCACTCAATGTGCGCACATTATTATCATTTATTAAGCGCCAACACATTCTGCAGCGATGTACAAGGTGCAAAGGGTAAAGACAGGACAATTCTACAATACATACAGGAGGTCAGTATTGCTGCCAGCAGATACAGGAGGACGTGAGGGCCCTATTCCCGTGGGAACTTACAATCGTGATCACATCAGAAGAAGGAGCAGAATCTGTTAGTGGTATGGTTTAAGGTTGACTTGAACCTAAATTTAAACCTAACCATAAAAGCAATCCCAACTCTCAAAGCAACCTGGACCGTAAAACAAGCACAAATAGTATCCTAACCTTAATTTCTAGCCCTAACCCTAGAAATTAATAGCTTCTGCAAACTGTCCGGTTTAGGAGCAAACCAAAAATTATGCGTGGACTGAACTTTATTCAGTTACTTCCAAAAAACCTTTCTGAAAATTATGCCCAGGCGTCATCAACAGATGCATCCTAACAGGAGTTTTCAAACACTTCCAATTTGGAGCATCCTTTTCTAATTTCTAATTTCAGCTCCCCTTTCCAGCTGATTCCACTTCTCTCACTAATTACTCTTACTAAGCCCAAACATCTGGTTCTTTTCACGCAATCCCTACGATATTCTACTGGCGTCTAGTTTCACCTTCCCTCTGCTCCCATTTGTTTCAGATACCCTAGTCCCTTAGTGTGTAAGCTCATGGGATGCCTGCCTGAGCTCTTGGTTTAACCCTTTCGCTGCTGAGGCTTTTCCCGCCCCTATGCTGAGGTCATTTTTACCTGTTTTGCGCATCATGTTTAAACGTGTTTTGAAGGCTTATTTTAGTATATGACCCAGACATATTATATAACGTTCTTTCCGTCAGACTCGGTAGATTCATAATATGTCATTATTATATGTATACGTTATGTCATGTCTGTATATTATAACAAAAAATGCAATAAAATATGTATTTTCAATAATTTACAATGTGTAAAGTGTTTTTTTCCACATTTTAACATGCGAGCAATTGCGGTTATATTTTGTATGGGGTGCGCTTGTTAAAATAATTAGAGATGGGGTCTTGTTACATTTTTTTTTGGGGAAAATGACACTATTTTTAACAAACGCACCGCATACAAAAATCGTTAGCGCAGCATCATTGTTCACATTATAATTGAAATGGGAACAATATTGCTGCATTAACAAACCAAAAAAAATAAAAAAAAAGTGTTTATTTTTTTTTTTTTTTATTTTTTTTTATTTTTATTTTTATTTTTTTTTTTTTTACAAAATTTTTCACTTTCATGTTTGGTATCGTTGGAACGGCCATGCTCTGGCCGATCCAACCATACCAAAATTTAACCCCTAGCTGCCACGGATCGGGAGATAGGGAGTTCATTGGAACTCCCTATCTCCACAGTTGGTGGCAGTTAGGGGTTAACTCTAGGACTGGCGTCATCGTGCTACGCACAATGACGCCAGTCCTCTGGGGGAGTTCCCGGAGGCTTGGCCGACATCCAAGATGTCGGCCAGCTCCGGGAAAGGATCGCGAACCGGCGCTTTTCAGCGCCGATTCGCGATCCAGCTCCCCAGGGGTTAATGCCAGGCATCATTTGGAAGGGCAGGCTGTGCGCTTCCAAATGATGCCTGGGTTAACCCCCGCAGAGCCGCCGATCGGAAGGAGAGAGGTCCGAAGGACCTCCCCCCCCTCCCTTTCAGGCGCCTCCTCCGCACATGCGGGGGGGGCGCCTGAATTAGGTGTCATCGCGCCCCCGCGATGACACCTAATTCTGGCGGCTGCTGGTCCGGATGCCGGGTTGACATCCAGGATGTCAGCCCGCACCGGAGGGGCCAGCGATCGGCCGGAACCCGGCCGAACGCTGACCCCAATGGGAGGACGCGCTCAGCGCGTCCTCAGCACACCAGCGGGACTGCTGAGGACGCGCTGAGCGCGTCCTCAGCAGCGAAGTGGTTAAAGTGATGTATTACCTGGACAGTTATCCTACGACCAGTGTTGTATTTCCTCTTGTATCATGTAAGTCTGCTGTTTGTGCTTCCCCATTGTAAAGCGCTACAGAATCTGGTGGCGCTGTATAAGTACTTGTAACTGTAACTTTGTATTTCTGTAACAACTGTAACAATTCAATGTTATTGAACCCAGGACATACTTGAAAACTAGAGAAATCTCAATGTATCCTTCCTGGTAAAATCTTTTAAAAATAAAATAAATAAATAAATTTATTTTGGCAATAGTTTTACCACACCTTTTTTTATCTTGCTCATTTCCATAGGATACCAAGTGTAAGGTATAGTTTTGTCAAGGCAAAAGAGAGCAGCTCTCAATTTTTTGATATTGGTATTTTTTCTTGAATCACTGTGGTTAGACCCTTTACAGCAGGAAATGTAAAAATGTTACTGTAGCACAAATATGAGGGTTTACAGTCACTGTTGTGCACGCCAATCTGTAATGTGTGTCTGTGTGATTATATATGTTTATAATTGTAGAAGACATTAAACACGCAATTCAGAGAGCTGCTTCATGTTCTAAATTCTCCATATGCAGCAAGGAACTCTGGGTAGGAACCAGTCACGGCCTATCTCCTGCTGATGAGGGCATTATAAGCTCGAAACAGTGGTACGGGAGCGGCTGTGACTTGTTGCGTAACCTGACCTTTGCTAAAAAGCTATCCAGTATGGCACTGGACTGGCAAGGAGGATTCTGTGTTAAAACAGACCCAGGAAGCAAAAGAATGAGAAAATTGGAGACTATATACACAAATATAAATATTGAAATGTATCATTTCTTCCTCCATTGGGGCACATCAGCTGGCTTGAGTTCAGAGTTCGTGCTTTGCCCTTTTGGAGCTCGCCTTTATAACTCCGTTTATGGCTCATTGGCACGAGGCTGAAATTAAATATGTGCAATGTTGTGTGAAGAAGCCATTGAAAATGGAGAACAATCCCTTTATTTGTCAATGTAATCACACACACACAATATACTCACTACATGCACACTGCAACCGCAGCAGCGCGGCAACAATATATATTGTGGCTGGCAACGAGGGATGTATGATGGTTCCCTGACATGTTCATCACTTGGTAAATGAGGAAAGTGGTAAGTGAGGCAATTAAAGCAATATTTTCTTTCCAGCAGAATCTCTCAACGCCCAGTCACGACGTCACAGAGAAAGGAACCATTTACAGTAATATCGCAATGATAAACTTTTCATTTTTCAGTGATTCTGACATTAATGTTCAATTTTGGAGGTTACGGTAATAGACGAACCAACTAATGTTTCAATTTAACATAGAATTCCAAACCCCAAACCAGGCAATGCATGGTATGCCCGACTCCACTTTTTTCCCCCCAAGTGGTCCAGTGAGTCACCCAAGAGATAGGAAAAGCATATTCTGGGAAATTCACCCCTTGCAAGTAATATGTGCACCAGGGAATTCATTTCCCATCTCTGGTAGCGCCAACTGTTCAGCCTATCAGGGGGAATAAATCCACTTGGAGATCAACTTTTCCCCTATTAGAAGCTCTAAGGCTAGGGTCAGACGAGCGCAGTGCGAACGCGCGTGCAGGCGCACTTAATCACGGCCGTAGTAGCAGCAAGTGCCAGGCAATGACGGCCAATATACGAAGTACGGTCGCACAAAAGTCCGGCTGCGCAACGCAAGTGGAAAACGAACGCATTTTGTCGAGAACGTAAAACCTCTAGTACGGTTGTACAGAGTGCACTGCGTCCGCTAGAGGCGTGTGTGCGTGATTTGGAGACGTCAGACACTGCTTATGTCCGGCCAACATAACGTCCAGATGCACAAAGTGTTTTATTGATGATCCGTACAAAATCACGGATGCAAATGCGCATCGTATGACCGCTATCGCGTACTCCGTGAAAAAATGCGTCCATTCGTTCGAACGCACTTTTTCACAGACAACGCGAAAATGCGTTCGTCTGACCCTAGCCTAAGAGTGCAGGACCTAGAGTTTACACCTCATGCGAGGCCTTGTAACTGATCATTTGTCGGCATTGTGATGAGGGTCGCACCACAAGGAAAATATAGTCAAACTGGATAAGGAGACTGAAAGAAAAAATACCGATAGGACGATGTGAAAAAAATGATAGTGCCTGGATGGAGCCTTGTACGCTGGTGCTAGATGGTGTCTTGTTCATTGGTGCTGGGTGGGCTTTTGTGCGTTGGCGCTGGATATGGTCTTGTTCATTAGTGATGGATGCGGTCTTTATTGGTGCTGGATATGGTCTTGTTCATTGGTGATGGATGGGGTCTTTATTGGAGCTGGATGGACTCATGCTCAGTGGTTATGGATGGGTTCTTCTTTAGTGGTACTGGATGGGTTCTGTTCACTGGTGTTGGATGGGGTTCTGTTCACTGGTGTTGGATGGGGTTCTGTTCACTGGTGTTGGATGGGGTCTTGTTCATTGGTGTTGGATTGGGTCAGTAAAGCTGGACAGGGTCTTGTTTTATGGGTGCTGGATGGGGTCTCGTTTTCTGATTAACATCCCAATCACTATCAGTGGATATGTTAAACAGCAGAATAACATACTCATGGTCATGACAACAGTGACATCTTATCACTGGAGAATGCACTCCTCCCCTCCAGGAGCATTGTCTTAGAATTCAGGAAAAAGTAATCAATCCCTAGATGACCAGGACTCACATCAATATTAATAATCCCGATATCTGGATGCCTGAGGATGGGGTCCCTTTCTCTGCACCCTAATGGTAGACCTGACTACACTTTCTCAGTGGAGAACACAGGCCTCTGATTAGTAAATATGGTCATACACTATAAAGACAAAGTAAAAATTTAACCAGTGCCATCCTAAACATCGCCTCCCTCAAACCACCATTTACACTGGCTTCCACTTGTGTTCCAGTTAAGGCTGGGGTCAGACGAACGCAGTGCGAACGCGCAACACAAGGGGGAAACAAACGCATTTTTTCGAGAACGTAGAACCGCTAGTACTGACGGACAGAGTGCGCTGTGTCCGCATAGCGACGTGTGTGCGTGATTAGGAGATGTCAGACGCTGCTCATGTCCAGCCAACATAACGTCCAGACACCCAATGTTTCCTGGTTGGGATCCGTAAAAAAATCACGGCCGAAATTGTGCATCGTATGACCGCTATCGCGTCTTCTGTGAAAAAATGCGTCCGGACGCATCAAAGCACTTTTTGACGGTAGATGTGAAAAATGCGTTTGTTTGACCCTAGCCTTACAGTCAGCTTTTAGCGGTGGGGAATGCATTCCATGGCGCACACACCTCTTGTGACAGGAGAGTGCACTGCTAAATGTGTACCCCCTCCTCACCCACAAATATCCACTTGCACAAAAAATTTACAATATTTGTTCAGGTAAATGCAACAGTCATACAAATGAAGGGCTGCAACTAACGATTATTCTCATTATCGATTAGTTGGCCAATTATTATTTCGATTAATCGATTCATCTGATAAAAAAAAATTGAAAAAATTGGTTTGCTTAACCACTTCACTGCGGAGGACGCGTTCAGCGCGTGCACCCGCAGTATCGTTCCTTGCGGAGGACGCGCTGAGCACGTCCTCCCTTTGGGGCCAGCGTTCGGCCGGGTTCCGGACGATCGCTGGCCCCCCCTGGTGCGGGCTGACATCCTCGATGTCAGCCCAGCACCCAGAACCGCCGCCGGAGTAATTAGGTGTCATCGCGGGGGCGCGATGACACCTAATTCAGGCGCCCCCCCCCGCATGTGCGGAGGAGGCGCCGGAAAGGGAGGGGGTGAGGTCCTTCGGACCTCTCTCCCTCCTGATCGGCGGCGTGCAGGGGGTTAACCCAGGCACCGTTTGGAAGGGCACAGCCTGCCCTTCCAAATGGTACCTGGCATTAACCCCATGGGGGCCGGATCACGAACCGGCGCCGAAAAGCACCGGTTCGTGATCCTTTCCCAGAGCTGGCCGACATCTTTGTCGGCCAAGCTTCCGGGAATGCCCCCTGAGGACTGGCGTCATCGTGCATAGCACGATGACGCCAGTCCTGGAGTTAACCCCTAACTGCCACCAATGGTGGAGATAGGGGGTTCCAATGAACCCCCTATCTCCCGATCCGTGGCAGTTAGGGGTTAATGTTTGGTATTGTTGGATCGGCCAGAGCATGGCCGTTCCAACAATACCAAACATGAGTATGAAAAAAGTTTTTAAAAAATAAATAAAAGAGAAAATATTTTAAAAACAAAATTATAAAAAAAAAAAAAAAGTTTTTTTTTCTTTTTTTGGTTCGTTAATGCAGCAATATTGTTCCCATTTCAATTATAATGTGAACAATAATGCTGCACTAACGATTTTTGTATGCGGTGCGTTTGTTAAAAATCGCGTAATTTTCCCCAAAAAAAATGTAACGAGACCCCATCTCTAATTATTTTAACAAGCGCACCCCATACAAAATATAACCGCAATTGCTCGCATGTTAAAATGTGAAAAAAAAACACTTTACACGTTGTAAATTATTGAAAATTCATATTTTATTGCATTGTTTGTTATAATATACAGACAGGTCATGACGTATACTTATAATAATGACATATTATGAATCTGCCGAGTCTGGCGGAAAGAACGATATATAACATGTCTGGGTCATATACTAAAATAAGCCTTCAAAACACGTTTAAACATGATGAGCAAAATCGGTAAAAATGACCTCAGCACAGAGGCGGGAAATGCCTCAGCGGCGAAAGGGTTAAAAGGAATTTGATGTAAGAAAATAAGCAATTTGCGAAATGTACGTAACTTTTGTACATGCATACGCAAATTGCGTAGCTTGCGTACTTTTCACACAAGGTATGCGAGTGCTTGGACAGAGGGATGGGTTGATGCTACATGCGCAGCTTAAGCCCATGTTTGCTTTTTCAAATGAACACGGCTACAATCACTTGGTCATAGATGATGATGTCAAAATGAAATCGGGGTTAATAAGCTAAAGTGGTCAGGGTGCGTAGAGTGTCCCTTTTAAATAATTTCGTGAACAAACTGAGTGGGAGGAGGGACTGGAGGTGGAAGGGAGTGACTTTGCTCAAGTGACTTGACCTGAGTGTGCGAGGGAGTGGGTATGGACAAAAGACCGGATCTGAGTGTGGGAGTGAGTTTGGGGAAAGGGACCAGACTAAAGGGAGGGAATGGCAGTTCCCGACCAAAGAGGTTGTAGCAGGGAGGGTGGGGTGGTGGCACAGGACTCCAGCTTCAAGGATAAAACAAGCTCCTTCACCCAGTGGCAGTATCCTATTGTTTGTGTTATAGTTCTACTATTGTAAACTTAATAAAAACAAACTGGTTGTGTCTGACATAATCCTAGAACTAAATAATACCTAGTAAAGCAGCGTCGCGTCTTCTCCAATCAGCTCCGAAGCTGAGGTTATTTACGTTTAACTCATTCTGACTAAACGTGTGTGCTGTACACAGGACGATTAATTGACATCGATTAATTGATAATGGAAATAGTTGACAACTAATTTAATCATAGATTAGTTGTCGATTAATCGATTAGTTGTTTCAGCCCTATACAAATGTCAGTGTTTCATTTAATGTATAGAATTATTTAGAGCATAAAACGTGCAGGCATTAATTACATTGCATGTTCTCTCTTATTGCAAAAGGGAACGGAAACCTCACAAAAGGAAAACACTTTTTTTTCCGCTAAGTAGCACAATTTTAAGAGACAAAAACAGGACATTTACAACTGAAAAGGTCTGTTACTGGTTATTTTTAAAGAACAGGCTTTTTATGCCAAGTAATGTCTGAAGTTTACCACCAAGATGTCAAAGAAATGTCTGCGGGCACATGCGCAAACTATGACATTGAGTACCTACAATACTGTAGTAATATACTACACAGCGCACAGCGTATTCACAAGGGAATCCACAAGGTAGAGGAAGGGAGTATATATAAAAGTAAACAAAGTAGCAAAACAAGAGGACATAGTCTTAGATTAGAGGGGCAAAGGTTTAAAAGTAACATCAGGAAGCATTATTTTACTGAGAGGGTGGTGGATACATGGAACAGTCTTCCAGTTAAAGTGGTAGAGGCCAAAACAGTAATTGAATTTAAGCAAGCATGGGATAGGCATAAGGCTATCCTAAACAAAAGATAAATCCAGGTAAAGTATTGTAGCGCTCACTCCCGGAGGAGCCGCTGAAATTAAACCTCGGGTCAGTCTCCCCGCACTAGGGAATAAATATACTCCAGCCCCGTTGTGGATTTTATAAATTATATAGTTTACTAGAGTAAAAGGCATATAATGGATAACACGGTGTTTGTAGATATATTTACAGTATTTCGTATTTCGAGAAACGCGTAGCGGAAAAAGAAATACGAGGCTTCGTATTTCGGAAAAACATGCGCAGCAGAAAAGAAAATACAGTGCTTCGCAATTCGAGAAACGCGTATCGGAAAAGAAAATGAGAAACAAATCTTTAACCCCCTTTTCGGAGATATTAGGGAGTGAGTCCCACACAGGTTAAGTCCCGGACTGTATGTGTATGTGTGTGTTATGGTACCCGGGTACTATTCAACTGGCCAGTGAATTACTTATAACGATGTCTTCGACTAGTCAAGTTGGGGCCCTGTGGGTTTTGGAAACAAACAGCAGCGTGCTTTCTTGATTTTATAAACCGGCCTTGGAGGCCTCTCACCCATCCGCTCGATCACCAAGGCTCCGCTGACCCAGGACGTCTCTCCGCTTAATGCCTGGCTGAGATACTGGCTACTGGATCCGTTGTCTGGCTTTCCTTGCTCCCACCCGGACTTGTCCAGCTACCCCCTGCTCTCCCATCCAATGGACTTGGGGTACTCCTCACTCGGGGTCCTCTGCTTGCCTTGATCGCAGCGTGGGTATAGACAGGTCTCTGCAGGGTCACTGTCCCGATCCCCAGCACCAGCGAGGTAGCCCCTGCGCTCTGGCCTGGTCACGATCCTCCACAGCTCGGCCTGCTTCCTTCTCCTTTCTGCTCCCAGCTCACTCTGAGCATGCTTTCCACAAGGCTGGTGATGCCTTTCCTTTCCTACACACCCACTTCCTGTCCTTACGCAAAGCATCATGGAAAAGGTAGTTTAGTGCCTTGTGTTTGTCCAGCATAACTTTCCATGGTCTCTGTCTCCCTCTGGTGGCCATTGCAAGTAAATGCAGCAGAACAGTCTTTTTAAACACATCGCTACACTCTCCCCCCCTAAACTCTTGGGTCCTCCCAAGGGCGTGTAACGGGTACATGTGTCGGTCATACATAACATAACAACAGTTGCATTACATTTCTACTTAACATTTCTAACTTTAGCCTACATATTCAGGGTTGACAACAGGCAGCAATTTTCCTCAATCTCCCCCAAACCCAAATACACCTTGGCAATTAGAGCGGACACTTCTGGGAACCTCCGCCCAGTTGTTACAGCCTCCTCTGTGCTATGTCCTGGTGAATCAAATGTGAGTCTCTGAGGGGGTCGTACTGAACGTTTAGGTTCAAATTTTTCAAGAACCTCTTCAGTCAGGAGAGCTGACTCTACAGGCTCAATTCTCTCATCAACAATCGGAACCAACACTTCCTCGGAATATGAGCCCTCCAGTGAAGGCATAGAACTGTAATCTATGGATATTTCCTCTAAAACTTCAGGAACTTCCCAGGTCTCAGGTACTGCAGGTGCTCGAGTCATAACTTCAGAGATATCAGACCCTAAATCACTCTCACCCCAGTCAGAAACCGGCTTGACGCTCTGGGACTCAGGTGCCCACACCCAGCTCAGACACCAGCCTTCTTCTTCACTGTCTTCTTCACTCTCTCTAACGGAACGTAACTGATGAGACCGAATAGTAGGAGTCAGACGGGATATAGGCAGACCAGGCACAGATAATTTGTCTCCAATCGGTACTTGTACAGTCTTTCCTGAACGTAGGGCCTTCTCTGTCCCTTCCGTTCTCCTCATCCTTCTTATTTCTGTAGTGGCTCTCTGTTCCTTGACCCTCCGTGGACAGGCCGGTCGTGACATCGAGTGTGCCTTCTTAGGAGCAGGATTCTCTTCCGTGACCAGTGGGGTTAAGAGGTGTCTCAACACATCAGCGTTTTTCCCCACTATCATAGAACTTCGATTAGCTCCCGAGGGACGAGGACACACAATTGCCAACGTGTCACATACTCTCGGTTGTCCAGCGATTTCCGAACTGAATTCTAGCTTCACCTGTATATATCCATCATAGGGAAACTTCTCCATTCCCATACCCCAGATTTCGAGATCCTTCAATTTCTTCAGGGGTATATGCTTCAGATATTTCTGATAGAAGTCTCGGTAAATCAGCGTTACTTGAGCACCCGAATCTAGAAGAGCCTTAGTATAGACTCCTTCCACTTGAACCGGGATGATGGGCGAAGGACCTATCAACTTGTCAGGGAACTTTTTCGTAGCAGCAGGAGAGGTAGACCCAGTCTGTTGTACTCTAACCCTTGTCCTCATACGTGGTGACTGCGGGCATACATTTTCCTCCCGTGACATAGGATCAGACCTCCAGGGAGAGGATCTTCTAGGTCTAGCAGGCACATATAGAGACCCTCCCTGTCTCCTTTCTGGGCACTGAGCCTTGAAATGACCGAATTCTCTACAGGCAAAACATCTTCCCCACGAGGATGAGGGCACACTTTCTTCCTGTGGCTCATTTGAAAATCCTCTGTCGGAGACCACAGCAACCGCTGCTGTTCGTATATCTGAGAGAGACTTCAGTATTTCAGTCTGCATTTCTACTACTTTCAAGATTGTCCGGCATGGGTCCGTGTGTGTCTGTTCCATCTTAACTTGGGCTTCTTGTACTCTCGCGAGAGTCTTTTGTATCTCACCATACACCTGGTTTGACGACTTTTGAGTTATCTCCGGCTCATATGTCTCTTCCGGATCTTCCTCATCTGATGAACACTCGTTATACTCTATGGGTTGCGCATAGACCTTTTCTCCCCTTCTTCCAAGCTTCTCTTCCAGAAGGGCTTCTTCCTCCAGAACAACTCGAATCAGTTCTAGGTAATTTAACTCTTTATTACCTTCTCGAGTCCTCAGCTGCAACATCACAGGATCTAAAGGCAAGGCACCCTTCAATATCTGACGCATTCTAACCTGATCTACTGTAGCGGGGTCTGTTCCTTTCTTCAACAGTACTTGGTACAGTATCTTATCCAGGCGCCTCATGTATTCTGTCATCTTCTCACCCCTTTTCTGGTAAGTATGCTCATATTGGTACATTAGCTCAGCAGCCTTTTCCGTTCGCCCGAAGACTTCCTGTAATATGTTCAGGTAATCTAGAGCAGTACAGTCTCTCTTACTCAGCTTCAGATTCCTGACATCCTCTGACGCAGGTCCCTTTAAGCTCTCAGTAATTCTTTGCTT
This sequence comes from Leptobrachium leishanense, assembly GCA_009667805.1. Taxonomy (NCBI): domain Eukaryota; kingdom Metazoa; phylum Chordata; class Amphibia; order Anura; family Megophryidae; genus Leptobrachium; species Leptobrachium leishanense. The sequence continues at coordinate 49,353,768 of CM019067.1, read as the reverse complement.
CTTCTGCGCTTCAGAGACGTCCCACTCATCCAGAGCCTGCATCGCTTGTTCCACCCATTCTTCGAAGGTTTCTTCTCCCGCCGGAGTTGGCAAGTTTCCTGAAAATTTTTCCAACTTCCGATATCCGAAGCTGATGTAAGAAGGGTGAGTCCTCTGACACTTAACCACGAGGTCTCCAATAGCAGCAATGAACTCCGGCCCGATCATGGCCAGCGGGCTGGATGCAGGAATGTTCGCTGAATCACCACGTGGCTTACTTGGCTGGATCAGACGAACTTCCACGTCGTCGGTTAGCTGTATACTCACGTCCTGAAAACACACAGGAACACCCTTTCTCCACTCAAAAAGAACATACGTGTGAGAAGTCTCTGGGTTCACTTTAATGTCCGCTAGAAACCCCCGCTGGTCAGGTGCCAACGCTGCCACGGCCAGGCGGATCTGCTCTTCTGCCCAGGTGCCTACAGGAATATCCATTACTACACTCAACTCTAACTGGCCACCGTGTGCTTTACACCACTCTGCTGCTTCATCTGGATCCATATTTAACCCTTTAAATGCGGTTTTTCCAGAGACTGAGATCCCGGAAACGAGCCCCCACGTGTAGCGCTCACTCCCGGAGGAGCCGCTGAAATTAAACCTTGGGTCAGTCTCCCCGCACTAGGGAATAAATATACTCCAGCCCCGTTGTGGATTTTATAAATTATATAGTTTACTAGAGTAAAAGGCATATAATGGATGACACGGTGTTTGTAGATATATTTACAGTATTTCGCAAGGGAATCCACAAGGTAGAGGAAGGGAGTATATATAAAAGTAAACAAAGTAGCAAAACAAGAGGACATAGTCTTAGATTAGAGGGGCAAAGGTTTAAAAGTAACATCAGGAAGCATTATTTTACTGAGAGGGTGGTGGATACATGGAACAGTCTTCCAGTTAAAGTGGTAGAGGCCAAAACAGTAATTGAATTTAAGCAAGCATGGGATAGGCATAAGGCTATCCTAAACAAAAGATAAATCCAGGTAAAGTATTGTAGCGCTCACTCCCGGAGGAGCCGCTGAAATTAAACCTCGGGTCAGTCTCCCCGCACTAGGGAATAAATATACTCCAGCCCCGTTGTGGATTTTATAAATTATATAGTTTACTAGAGTAAAAGGCATATAATGGATAACACGGTGTTTGTAGATATATTTACAGTATTTCGTATTTCGAGAAACGCGTAGCGGAAAAAGAAATACGAGGCTTCGTATTTCGGAAAAACATGCGCAGCAGAAAAGAAAATACAGTGCTTCGCAATTCGAGAAACGCGTATCGGAAAAGAAAATGAGAAACAAATCTTTAACCCCTTTTCGGAGATATTAGGGAGTGAGTCCCACACAGGTTAAGTCCCGGACTGTATGTGTATGTGTGTGTTATGGTACCCGGGTACTATTCAACTGGCCAGTGAATTACTTATAACGATGTCTTCGACTAGTCAAGTTGGGGCCCTGTGGGTTTTGGAAACAAACAGCAGCGTGCTTTCTTGATTTTATAAACCGGCCTTGGAGGCCTCTCACCCATCCGCTCGATCACCAAGGCTCCGCTGACCCAGGATGTCTCTCCGCTTAATGCCTGGCTGAGATACTGGCTACTGGATCCGTTGTCTGGCTTTCCTTGCTCCCACCCGGACTTGTCCAGCTACCCCCTGCTCTCCCATCCAATGGACTTGGGGTACCCCTCACTAGGGGTCCTCTGCTTGCCTTAATCGCAGCGTGGGTATAGACAGGTCTCTGCAGGGTCACTGTCCCGATCCCCCAGCACCAGCGAGGTAGCCCCTGCGCTCTGGCCTGGTCACGATCCTCCACAGCTCGGCCTGCTTCCTTCTCCTTTCTGCTCCCAGCTCACTCTGAGCATGCTTTCCACGAGGCTGGTGATGCCTTTCCTTTCCTACACACCCACTTCCTGTCCTTACGCAAAGCATCATGGAAAAGGTAGTTTAGTGCCTTGTGTTTGTCCAGCATAACTTTCCATGGTCTCTGTCTCCCTCTGGTGGCCATTGCAAGTAAATGCAGCAGGACAGTCTTTTTAAACACATCGCTACAGTATCCATGTAATTGGGCAGACTAGATGGGCTGAAAGGTTCTTATCTGCCGACATTTTTCTATGTTTCTATGTATTGGGCTTTTGATAAACTGCAAGCGAGGGAAGAATGGGAACAAATAGTTCTCAGTGTCCTTCCACTGCTCCCTGGATAACCCTGCTTGCGCAACTTTGCACTTTGATGCATAAGTCCTATGGACTTTAGAAGCTGGCACCAGCAGCGGCGCACTGCAGCACCACAATATTCCCACTCATAATGATTAATAAATGCAGCAGCACAATCACAAATGATGCATTAGTTGCTGGAACTGTTGTCAGGTAGGGGAGCAGGGTTGTCAGATGGTTTCCTGGACACATAATTTATACATGCTGATGGGCAGTGTATGAAAAATGCAACCCTGCAGTATAGAGTATTCAAACTTGCAAGTGAGACATCTGATCAATCCCAAGGGACCTGCTTTAATTAAGTTACTGCTGTCGCTCCGCCAGCATATGAGTTTTACATGGTGCATGACAGCCAGGGTAATTCAAAGAGATTCGAAAAGTCACTGTATGTTCTGTGACTTTTCGTTCTCTTCAATTCGGTTCCTTTTGCCGATCCCATTTCAGTGACCCCGCGGTGTATTCAGCAAGCACCACAGGGTCCCCAAATTGCAGGGAAAAGCTGCCGCAAACCCGACGAAAACTAACTGCAAAACCCAGCGAATGCACGCCGAAAACCCACAAAAACATCTGGATTAACCAGCCGAAAACCACGGAAAAACCCGAACAGGAGCCGATCACAGCCACCGGAAAAAGCTGACACCGCAGAAGAGGCAGTGAATAAATTAGCAAAACAGTTTGCATGAATGATTGAAAAGTAAAACTCTGTTTGCAAAGAAACTACTGAGCGAAAATGTCTGAAATTTACATATGAGGTCCAGGGAATGATAATAAAGAGGGCTGTTACAGAAAAAATAAGTAAAGTTAAAAACAAATCCAGAAAAATGCTTAAAATATCCTAAAAAAATCTATAAATAAAGAGACTCTTTACTGCATAATTTTATAATGAACAGTTTATTAGATATTGAATTAAAACGGGAATATTTTTAACATTGAAGCCTATGGCATTCTCCTGAATAAACTTGCCGAATTAAACCACCGAATGGCAGGGCATTTCGGGAACCTTTCACTGCTGGTTTGTGTTCTCTGAATAGCCGAAGCAGTGCTTTTTCATGGGGTTTTCACAGCCCTCGAACAGGCACCGAACAGGCACCGTATGTTCAGGCAATTCGCCAGGATTTGGCGAATTGCCTGCTCTCTGGATAGCCGAATGGCCAAGAAAGGTAACCGAACGCTGATTTTCAGCGTTCGGTTACCTTTCTCAAGCAATTCGGATCTCTTTGAATTACCCTGAGAATCTTTCCTGTGCTCTCCCTCTACATTAAATGGTAATGCATGGTCCAGGAAGATACAGTAGTCATGGTAACCCTACAGAGTCCATCTGACCATGGTATGGGGTCCTAGAAAAGAGTTAGATTAGGTGGGAAGAGGAAGGAAGAGAGGACGGTATGCACCGGCTGCAGACTTGAAATGCAATGCTTTGAGTATGCATGGATAAAATGGTTAAATAAAACCAAGAAAAAGAGTTAAAGTACTTATACACAGCTTTACGTGCATTTCAATTTATTTATATAGAAGGGTCTTTTTTTCTTGGTACGTGTTCGCAGAGACAGGTACAACACGCACCATTGAGGCTTCAGCCCATTAAAATTCCTGTAGGATACACAGAGCACTGCAAATATCCTCTCGAACACGCAAGCACGCAGAGATCTCTTTCCTCGCTGCCTCTCCGCCCGCTGAGAAAATAACCTGGGACAGTGCGGCGCGAGTCAGGTCTGGGACAAACCGCCATCAGAAAAACATTCAAATTCCACTAATATTGACCTATAATGCGTTATGTACGCTTAAGGACGGCCAGAATGTAAATACCGGTGACACATACATATATATATTATTCCAATTTATTATAAATCAGGAATGTCAATAGGGTTGCCAGATCGGCCATGTTTTCCTGCACATGTATAAATAATTCATGACCAGTGCATGAAAAATGCAACCCTGCAGCAGGTAGAATCCATACGCTACAGGTAAGAAATCAAAAAGGAATGCCAGGTGACCTGCCTTGATTACCTTGCTGCGGCATATGAATTATACATGAGACAGGGCAGCACTTTACCCTGTGCTGTGCCTCTGCATGAAATAGTAATATGTGTCCAGGTAAACACGGCTGATCTGGCAACTTTAGATGTCAAACTTCAGTCTTCCAGATGTTGCTAAACCACAGCTCCCATGACCCTCTGGCCATCTATTGCAAAGATTTCTGGGAATTGAAGGCCATCAGTATTGGGGGGGGGCAAAGTGTTATTCAATAAACATCAAGCTAGAGAGGTGGTGGCGCACCTCGGCACCGTATTTGTTTCTGAACTACGTGTCCCATGACAGTCCACCAGCTTCAACTACACACCATGGATCATGGGACTTGTAGTTCAGAAAGATCTGGGATGCCAAAGTTCGCCGTCAATGCTCTAGCATGATGTTTAGTGAATAACACTTTGCTGCCCCCCCAACATCTAATGGCCTGCGATTCCCAGGAATCTTTGCAGGGAGTAGATGGCCAGAGGATCATGGGAGCTGTAGTTTACGCACTAGAGACTAGTAAGCAAACTCTCCTTTATAAGTCTCCATACAAAAGATTTATTTTTCATCTTCCAGATCCACCAGGGAAAGTGCAAGGCGGCTCCAGCGCTGTGTTTAGTGAAGAACACGTCCCAGTTACCTGCTAACTTGGGAGACCTGATCACGGAAATTCAATATTAAGCGAATAAAGCCTGCGGCGCGAAGGGAGAAATAATATATTTAAGGGGCTTGCCGATAACGCACCGCAAAACCGTTCTACCTGGGCTAACTAAGGCTGGGTTCACACCTCAACGTTTTTCATATGCGCGTAATACGTGCGTTTTTGGCGGGCGTATCGCGCAAACGTGAAAAACGAGCGAACGCGCATTGCAGCGCGTTCAGGAAGCGTCTCTGTACGTGGCGTTTAAATATCCATACGTTTGAAATAATTGTCTCCTCTGTAGTAAGATGTACGGGGACTTCACAGGCGCGGTGTTAATAAGTGATGGGGAGAGCGGCAGCAAGCAGGCAGGTTGCCTGATAATGAACATGGACTGATGCTTTAGGTTCAGCCAGGCTGATCTATTATCTCCTCTGCAGTGTGAAGAGCCCATGGTGTCTGCAGTGCCGCAGTCCTCGCAGTCACATTCATGCCCACGCTAGCGAGCTGAGTGGGCGGCTGAGCTGAGTGGGAGGAGGGAGACAGGCTCTGGGAGAGATACATCAATATAAAGGCAGATTTTAGTGTAGAACAAAAAGCTGCATTTCAGGGACCACGTTCTTTCAGCTGATCAATTCCTCGCTTTTCTACATTTACTTCTTTTTCTTGTTAAAGAGACCCGATCCTTAAAGTCTTCTCTCTCTCTCTCTATAAACCCGGCACGAATCGAAGGTTTCGGATTCCATGTGCCAATACAGTCTATATACACCCCACCAGCAGCCAGACCGACAAGCAATGGGAAGATGCCAGGAAGATTTGAAGACACACTTAAGGGTCGATTCACTAAGCACCAAACTTGCCACCAAACGGTGAATTTCCCAGTTTGTTGCAATTTTAGGGCAGTTCATCTATTCACTAAGCGGACGGCGCAGTTCGGCGGTAGGGAAATTGTCCCATAGAGAAGTAATGGTTAATTTATTCAGAGAAATTTGGGGTGTTACTGCATAGACCCAATAGGAATACATTTGAGATCCACTAAAGCAAACGTGCCGCCAAGGTTACTACAACCAGGAGACGTTCGACAGGGATTTTAATTTGATCGTAACATATTCCCAGCCAACGGAATGGTAAACTTATTGATTTTATGAAATCACCGGTGAAACGAGCTGCCCCTTACACACCTGTCAATCAAATGCTGGCATAGCGAGTCTGAGCAGCGACAGGTTAGCACAAGGCTTGACAAATTTGCTTTGAATCTAGGAGCCAGCTACCAAAGTTAGGAGCCAACGTTTCAGCGTGGATTCGCCTTTTATCAGGATTCGCCTTGATAAAGGCGAATCCTCGCCGAAACGTTGGGAACCTTGCCTCGGCATCTGGGAGTTGGTTTGTACTGACCCAAATTATGATTTTAGCTGCTTCTGGTTCTTCGTTGTTACCTGCTGTTTTTTGCTGTTACGTATTTTTTGTGCATATGGTCTTTTGGCTACTTTTTTGAGCCTAGAAGTGTAGACCGTTACGACTTGCGTCTAATATCAGTTTGGCCGCTCTGATATATATATATATATATAATATATTGGTGTTGTTAACATCTGTACATTGTGACGTTGTGATATTGTATTATTTGTTTACTTATTCTCTTTGCTCTGTTGTCATTGGACATCCTAATTACCCACTGCAGACACAGACCCCCCCTCCCCCCCACACACACAACAGACCTCCTATATAAATACATACACCAGGGCTGGATATAATTACATTAAATGTAGGAGACAGGAAGAAAGCATTGAAGCCACCTACATGTTTTTAGATGCCAAAGACTGCTTTTAGATTGGTGTAAAATAAACTGGAAATTTAGGAGCCAGGAGTAAAATTCTAGGAGCCAGTGGCTACCAGGCTCCTGGCTTTGTCAAGTCCTGTGTTAGGCTAGGGTCAGACTAACGCATTTTTCGCGTTGTCTGTGAAAAAGTGCGTTCGAACGAATGGACGCATTTTTTCACGGAATACGCGATAGCGGTCATACGATGCGCCTTTTCGTCCGTGATTTTGTACGGATCATCAATAAAACCCTTTTTGTGTCTGGACGTTATGTTGGCCGGACATTAGCAGCGTCTGACGTCTCCCAATCACGCACACACGCCTCTAGCGGACGCAGCGCACTCTGTACGTCCGTACTAGAGGTTTGACGTTCTAGAAAAAATGCGTTCGTTTGCCACTTGCGTTGCGCGGCCGAACTTTCGTGCGGCCGTACTTCGTGTGTTCCCCGGCATTGGACGTCATTTGCTGCTAGCACGGCCGTGATTTCGTGCGTCTAAACGCACGTTACAACTGCTTTCGTCTGACCCTAGCCTTAGCAGGAACGTGTGATTCCTCCGATCCGGCCAGTGAGCTGATAAAGACGCTGTGAAGTCATGCGCCCCGTTACATGTTCACACACAGAACATCAATGAGTGATACTATTATATCACCTTGCAGTACAAAAAAACACGGAACAATACAACAGTGGTACACTCAGTACATATCCTGTAATACATCGCAGTACTCAAGCACATTGTTGTGTGCAAAAATGTTGTGTTGCCCTCTGATACATTCCCAAACACTGCACATCATTATACTTTATTTATATGGCGCCAGCATATTCCGCAGCGCTGAACAATGGGCACATTAATATGAGTGAAATGGTTTGTTTGTGTGAATTATGATAAACAAATACGAGCACACTAATAGGAGTGAGACTTTTGTTGCTCTATGATACATTCACCCAAAAAAGGCATATTAATGAATGATATTGTTGTGTCAATATATGATACATTCACACACTGCACATTGATATCAGAGTGGCAGAAGAATATCACGCACATTCTCACACACAGCACATTAATAGGAGTGATATTGCTGTCTATGATACATTCATACGCTGCACATTAATTTGAGTGAAACTATTGTCACTGATATATTAATGTGCTGTGTGTGTGAATATATCAGTGACAATAGTTTCATTCAAATAGTAACGGCTGGGTGGAGTAAAGATAACATCACTGCTCTGCGTGGAGAGAGCATGTGGAGACATGGGTTTGATCCCAGCAAGAGCACCTCTCCAGTAAGTGTCCTTGGGCAAGACACCTAACGGTACATAGTCGCCACCCAGGGCATACTTGAAAACGAGAGAAATCTCAATGTATCCTTCCTGGTAAAATCCTTGTGAATGTGTCAGAGAGACAATATCACTCATTAATGTGCTGTGTGTGAGAATGTGCACAATATTCTTCTGTCACTGTGATATATTAATGTGTTGTGTGTACATCAGTGTGACGACAATATCACTGACATTTACACATACACAACATATTAATGAGGTATTGTGTCACTAGTAGACATTCACACACAAAGCACATTAAGTAGTCACTTTGTTGTCTTACTATGATACATTCACACACACTGCAGACTGCACATTAATATAAGTGATACTGTTGTGTCACTGTGATACACACACAGCACATTAAATAAGTGACATTCATTGTTATTCTAAGATACATTCACACACACACTGTATATTTATGAGACATATTTTGTGACACTATAATAAACTTACATAGTGCACATTAAATAAGTGATCACTCTATCATACATACACAATAAGTGTTACTGTTGTGTCAGCTTTGACATGCTCTGTCACAGCACCCCATTGAGTGTTACTATTGTGCCAATCAGTAATACATCCACCAACACACTTTACGGTGTTACTCTTGTGTCATACATTCACACACATGTTACTGCAGCTGCACAATATACACCTATGCAATCCAATGAACTGTGTTACCTTGTGATACACTGTTAGGCTGGGGTCAGACGAGCGTAGTGTTCACGTCCGTGATTGCGCCTAAAAGTACGTCCGTGATAGCATGACAGAAAGCCCATTGGAGCCTGACACATGAAGTACGTCCGCACTGAACTGCGGACGCACAACGGCCGCGGCCCACGGACGCAAGGCAGGCAAGAACGTACAACCCCTAGAACGGCCGCACAAAGTGCGCTGCGTCCGCAACGTCTGCATAGCTTTGTGTGTGAGTGATGGAACGTGGTCAGACGGACTGCATTTATACGTCCAGCATTTTTCACGGACAAAATGGTTTTGCTTTTTAATTTATTTTCCCTCCTACATCCGTCAAAAATATACGTCAGTGAATAAACGGACTGTGTGGCCACTACTGCGTCTTCCGTACTGACGTACAGTCCGTAGAAATCACGCTCGTCTGACCCTAGCCTTACACGTCACACAAAATGCTGAACTGAAACTGGGAACACAAGGTCTAATAAAGAGTGAAAAGGACTTCTAAACAGATTCCTTAAGATGGAGCATCGACACATTCCTATCTAACGGTGCAGCTCTGTATTCCTGAAAATCCGGGAAGCCGAGAATGAAAACATTCTCTGACACAATTCCGTTTAAATTGAAGGTGTTTTGCTCCGTGTATTTTTCTATATATGCATATTTTTTATTGCACCTGGTCTGCAACTACGAGCATTGTCACTGTGACAGGACTGAGTGTGAAAATGCGTTATCGGTGCTGCAGTCTTTGTTTTCCTCTGGTTTCACCTTACATGTTTTCTTACCTAAACGGAGAGTCACGTTACTGCGATAGCGCACCTGCCAGCTGTCTCGCATTTTCAGAGACAGTCACAAGTTTTGCTGAAACTGAACTCTGATTGACACCCCGATTCCCCATCAATAATAGATCCATATATTACAGATGTGGCTGCATGCGGTGATTATTTGTGGATATTTCCTGTCTATGTTGGCATACGTAGCCACCCTACAGATCAATGCATCATTACTAATACTGATCAACCAGGGGTCAAGTCCTGCAGGAACGCCTGGGAACGCAGTTCACTCACTATTTTAACAGGAGGAAGTTTGTTCCTGATATACTGGGAAGCTGCAATACCTTTCTATATAGACACAATTTTATAAAAATCATCTATATTTAAGGGTTTTTCATGGATTTGGAACACATTGGAAAGGCATGGGAATGACAATTTGTCAGTGTTTGCTAGAGGAATGGCATTCTCAAGCCGCAAGCTCTCGCGAGATCATGCAGGGCCATGGAGTGATTCGTAGAGGGAGACTGGGGGCTATTTGCCCCCAGTCTCACTCTGCTCCCTACGGCCAGAAGCGGCGGACAGGGCCACTGTTCTCACCGCAGGATGAGAGGGGAGTATCAGATTTTTATTTTTTTGGGGGGGAGGGGGTTAACTTTTCCATTACCACATTGGTGTGGTATTTAGAGCTAGGACTTTGTAATGCTGTAATCCTAACGCTAATTACTGATTGCTCTCCCCATGTTAGGTATAGGGAGCGCAAAGTACAGTAAGCTTGTGCAAGCTAGCGCAATCACCGATGCAGTAACAAAGTTACATAGGCTGAAAAAAGACATGCGTCCATCGGGTTCAGCCTCTCACACATCACCTACTGCTGTTGATCCAAAAGAAGGCAAAAAACCCAGTCTGAAGCGCTCGCCGAATATGCAACATACTGGGAAAAAATTCCTTCTTGACCCCAAAATGGCATCAGATTTCTCCTTGGATCAAGCAGCTTCACCCGCATATTAAATATTATAACCCTTAATATTCCGTGTCTGCAGGAAGTCATCCAGTCATTTTTTAAAAGTACTCTGTACAGTCTCTGACCCAACCACCTCAACAGGCAGAGAATTCCACAGCTTTATTGTTCTCACTGTAAAATAACCCTTCCTATGCTTTAGGCTGAAAGCAACGGATTTTTTTAACCATAAAAGCACTGATAAATGACAAATTGTGCCGAATTGGCATTGGCGAATTCCACCAAACTGGAAAGGAAAAAAAAACGGAAATTTTAGAGCGTGGGACTGATGGAAACGCAGTTCCCTCTGCAAAATTAGTGGAGGAACTGCGACCCCATACATTCCCCCCTTGACTTGACCCCTGCTCGAAGAGATATCGCACTTTAATCGAAAGACGTCCTGTATTCATATAAGAGGGCGATGGGAGTGGTGACACAATTTGAAATGAGAGCCACGCGGAAGGTTAGAGAAGGGCTGAGAGCGCCCCAGACAGCCTAAATAATTCAAAACACTTTACGTTGTCCAGTGTCTCCTTTATGGTTGAGAAGGCTCTAAAAATGAGAAGAAGATGACGCTCATTAGCTGCTTGTTAAATACAGTTTTTAAAAATGTCGCTGAAGTTAAAAGCCAACAACGCGCAGCCCGTTGATGTGAAATAAACGCTAGAAACAAAAAATAAAATGCGGCAGTTCTGACATTTTCTGCCTCCTTCAGGATATTAAGTTTGAAGAAAATGACATGTAGACAAATTATCAGACATTTCTTCTGCTATCTTAAATCAGTGCCGGTGAGTCAGTCAATCAGAGCGTTCTTTATGAACAGCGGGAGGTAGCTTATTTTGCCAACATAAATGAACGCTTTTATTAACAGCAAACATGGCGCCCTGATGCTAAGCGAGGCGGCTCAATAAATATTTCACTAACATAAGGCGATGTGGCACTGCCCCACCGCACACACTGTCCTAGACATGGCATGGGTATGTTGTAGCTTGCCGTCGCATTCCTCGTAGCATTTTAAAGGGTTTTAACACTTTCACTGCCAAGATCGAGTATACAATCAGGGTAATTCAAAGAGATCCGAATTGCTTGAGAAAGGTAACCGAACGCTGAAAATCAGCGTTCGGTTACCTTTCTTGGCCATTCGGTTATCCAGAGAGCAGGCAATTCACTAAATCCTGGCGAATTGCCTGCACATACGGTGCCTGTTCGGTGCCTGTTCGAGGGCAGTGAAATCCCCATGAAAAGCACTGCTTCGGATATTCAGAGAACACAAACCAGCAGTGAAAGGTTCCCGAAATGCCCTGCCATTCGGTGGTTTAATTCAGCAAGTTTATTCAGAAGAATCCCACAGGCTTCAATGTTAAAAATATTCCCGTTTTAATTCAATATCTAATAAACCGTTCATTATAAAATTCTGCAGTAAAGAGTCTCTTTATTTATAGATTTTTTATGATATTTTAAGCATTTTTCAGAATTATTTTTTTTTTAAAAGTCCTTTTTTTTTTTTTTAAAGTTTTCTTCTTTTTTCTGTAACAGCCCTCTTTATTATCATTCCCTGGACCTCATATACAAATTTCAGACATTTTCGCACAGTAGTTTCTTTGCAAACAGCGTTTCACTTTCACACATTCATACAAACTGTTTTGCTAATTTATTCACTGCTGTGTCGAAGGCTGCGATCGGCTCCTGTTCGGGTTTTTCTGTGGTTTTCGTCAGGTTAATCCAGATGTTTTTGAGGGTTTTCGGCGTGCATTTGCAGGGTTTTGCGGTTGGTTTTCGTCAGGTTTGCGGCAGCTTTTCCCTGCAATTCGGGGACCCTGTGGTGCTTGCTGAATACACCGCAGGGTCACGGAAATGGGATCGGCAAAACAAACCGAATTGAAGAGAATGAAAAGTTACCGAACGTGCGGTGACTTTTCGAATCTCTTTGAATAACCCTGTAAATCTTCACAAGCCCCTGGCTGGTGTCCCCCCCCCCCCATATCAAGTATACTATTAATTCTGGAGAAATGCAAAGGAATTTCACGTACTGCAAACAAAATTCATTTGCAAATGGGCTCCAGAACGTGTCCCTAAATCTTCAGCATGTGTTGAAATTTTTTGAAAAGCTTTGAGATTCTTTTTTTTTTTTGTGCACGGCATCAAGAAGCTCAAGCCGTAATGTCAATGTAGTAACACTTTCTGGCCAGCAGAGGGAGCCCTCTGCCTGTCAAACAGGTCTTACCTACAGTGAACATATAGGAAGGGACACGTCTGTATTTTATGTGTCCGGTGTGGGTAATATAAAGTCACTTTCCATTAAACCACTGCGTCCTTGCAGTGGTTTTATGGAAAATCTTTTGGTGTCGAAGGGGTTAAGGGAATGTTACTGGAGACCAGGCTACCCCAAGACTTTCTAAATGACATCGAGACCTACTTAAAGTATAATTTAGAACAAAAGGTACGTTTATTACACCAACTTATTTCTAATAACATCTACAATAGTTTACAGAATCATTGCTGTGAGGCATATTACTCTGCAGCTCTGTCATACACTAGAACCCACCAAAAAGGTAGACATAGGTACAGTATTATAAATCAAACTAGGGACTGGTTTCGTATTATGTACAAATAAGAGAGCTATCCTGAGTTTTAATCCCTACAAATGAGAAATCACAAAGTTACCGTCACCTAGTGTGTCTCCCCTCTCCACTTAGATTGTAAGCTCTTGAGCAGGGTCCTTGTTAGATTTTAATTTCCTGTATAAAATATAAATATTTTGTCTTGAAAAGCCTGTTCTGATAAAATGGGCTGTGAAATTCCCCCCCTCCATTTTGTTAGTGTCAATTCTGCATAGACAGTTGTTCCTTCTGTAGGATAATGGGATGTGTCTGATTTCCTGTTATGTTGAGTGCAGGAAAATGTGCGCAGAAGCGGGAAGATAGGAAAAAGATTTTTTGTAAACCATATAAGGTAATAAGTGCTTGTTAAACCGTGTTAGTTAAACTTTGACATGGAAATGTATCTGTATGCTGATTGGCTATAAGTTCTTTGAAATCTAATAAACTGGCCTGTCTAACAAAAATACCCAGACATGACCTGAAGCTACATTGCGTGTGGCTGATTTTGGTGTCTCTTGCCATGACGTAGCGCAGCATCTTACTTCATCTTTGATATGTGGGAAGAAAACCGTCTATTGAAATTTCATATATGGTAATTATATTAGGGAATTTGTTTTTGTTTGCTTAACGTTATAATTTAACAGTCCTCTCTCCTGTGTTCTGTGTGTTTAACTTGTTTGTATATTTGTTGTTTTACAGCGCTACGGTGCTTTATAAATACTTGTAATTATGCAAATATCTAGTATTGAGAATTAAAGGTGACGGATAATCGGCAGGGCAGCTCTCTGTTACCCTCTCTTCAGCAAAGCTCGTCTTTCACCTACTTATCTAACGGGAACTCTTGGGAAGACACTCTGGACACGATGGGTTTCTTGGTCAATATTCTTTCTTTACACATACATCTCACATTACAAATGAACAGACAAATATTACATTTGCCTAATGGACTATGACATTTAAGTTGCAGCGCTCGTAAGGGAGACGGGAGATTATTGGAAGCTCTCCTTGAATCAGCAGAAAAACATCCATTACAGAATTAAAAGTGATAGAACGTAAAGGCAGTGCTGCGGTCAGTCCAGGGCAGCGATGGCGAACCATGGCACCCCAGTTGTTTCGGAACGACATGGTCCATGATGTTTAGCAAGCCTTAAGCCCGTTGGAGCATCATGGGACATGTACTAGTTTCAAAACATCTGGGGTGCCCAGGTTTACCATCACTCATCTTGTGTATAAACATAGCTAGTTAAACGGGACACTCTAGGCACCATGACCCTTCAGTGTAATTTAAACAGTCACGGTGTCCTACCCTTTTCCTACAGACAGGAGTTCAGGATTGCTGAATTAGGCCTCTGAGCGGGGCAGCTTTCTACATTCCAAACCAGTCAGTGCCTCTCAATGTGAGAGCCTTTGGATTAGCTGAATGCTCAGGTGACTGCCGCAGCTTCAGCAAAAGCTGCAGCTCAAGGAGGAGGCAGAGGGAAGAGATTGAGCCCAGCACTGGAGAGAAGCTGAGTACTGAAGGTTATTTTAATGTAAAAACATGGGCTGGGGTCCCTGGATGGGGACCAGAGGGGTTGATTTTCAGTTCCCTCCATTTTTCCAACCCTGCACCCCTTTTTTTATCCTAGGGTAGTGGTTGTCAACTCAGGTCCCCCTAGCAGGCCAGGTTTGCAGATATCTGAAGCACAGCTCAGGTGATATGATTTGCTGCTCGGTGATTGCAGGATTCAGTCTGTATTTTCCCAAGGTGATCTGCAAAATCTAGCCTGTTAGGTCGACCTAAGGACCAGGGTTGGGAAACCCTGGACTCAAGTATCCATTTACCAGTAATGGCTTTTAGAAATAATTGATTATTATTTCTATTTATTGTCCTTAACAGGCAGCAGCAGGTGGAGTGATACTTAGGTCTACGGTTGCTTTAATTTGTACCCATATTTTAAAGAAAAAAATATTTAGATAGGATTTAAATGCATTTTACTTTTCTTTCTCTTTCCCTCATAGCTGGTCAAGCTTGGAGAGCGCGTGAACTTTAATGTTTTCATGTATTGCGGCGACTACCCGTGCCGAAGTCACTGATTTACCTCAGGATGTGCCATCCCTTCCTTTTTACACACACACCACACACACACACACACACACACTACACACACACCACACACCACACACACCACACACACACTACACACACACACACTACACACTAGGAGCTGTTTTGTACTGCTGTTTAAATTAACTAGCCTTAAAAATCTAGAAAAAAGGAGACCAATTCTCTGCAGTGCTTTTATTATGGTAGGTTTTAGTTGCTGGTGTTTTCCCTTTTTGCCATTTTGAAGCATTACCTGCGTAAATAATATACCACCGCATTTATTTTTAGCGATGCCATGAAGAGAACATATACCAAGAACCTCTATATTAAATATTATCCTCTAAGACACCATAAACAGTCACTGGCCGATGACATTTTCACCCACAGAAATGTATAAGGAAGGAAAAACAGCCTATGTGCTGAGCTGAGGTCTGGCAAATCAATAGTGTGAAAAATGAGCAGACATTTTAAGTCCCTGCTAAAGCTCTACATACTTCTCTGGGACACTGAGCGCACATTTTCTACACCACATAGTCAAGACATGTCCTTAGGGAAGGACGCGGCCCCTAGGCCAAGGTGAATTAATCTCCATGCAAGCGCAGCTTGAATTAGATGTGGTTTTTGTTCCCTGGTGCTGCGGCTCCTGAGGTAACAGACTGGGACGCTATGGAACGAGGCCCCCGTACATGTGGGTAAAACGCCCTCACAACAAGCATTAGCCCAAACACCTGCAAAGGCAAAACCTGCCTCCGGCAAATGTTGTAAATGGAAGAATCAACCTTTTTTTCCCCACAATCACTGTCCAAAAATGTTTCAGTGAAGAATTAAATTTTAAAAAGTCTCCTAAACATTGACCATTGTCCAAAATGATATTATAGCCATTAAAAATGAAAAGCATGTGGCACAGTCACGGCGTAGCCTGGGGAAGACTGTCTGCTGCCATATCCAAGTGGCTATTCAAGGCTGGCATATACAAAAGAGAAGAAGGTCCAGGCACTCCACATAGACTTCAGCGAATGTAGGTTTTATGGGAAATTCAGTGACATTTCGGGTATCAGCTCAGGCTTGAGAAAGGCCAGCTGATGGCTGAAACATTGCCGACTTCCCAGTAAAACCTACATTCGCTTTAGTCCATGTGGAGTGCCTGGAACCTTCTTCTCTTTTGTATGAAAGAAATGAAGCAGCTGCAGAGGTCCACAGCTAAAATGGACAGACCAACCGTGGGGCATCTATAACGCGAGACATTAATGGTGAAAAAAATATCACATCCAGTTTATTATTTTCCCAGTTGGTGAGAGGGAGACACAGCATACATTTGGTATAAATATGTTGTTCTGTTGAGAACGAATTTTATGGTAAGCACTGCAGTTCCTGCTCAACCAAAAATGGAAGAGTCTCCTAATTTCTTTGACTTTCAGTGGAGATTATCATCAAAATTATCCAACAATTCCTTTTTTGATCATGCGACCAGACACCAAGCAAATGCACCATGGCTGTAACTGTTCAGTCACACTACTTGTATTTTACTTGTTGTTTGATGAATAGGCAAAAATGTTGCTAATAACCACAAGGCCCCCATCCGCAGAAGGAAACAGCATTGGGGTGACCATTTCATCCTGTTGATTGGGTGCTTTTCACTAGTGCAGTGGTTCCCAACCATGGTCTTCAAGTACCCCCTCACAGGCCACGTTTTAAGGATTGCCTTGGAGACTGCAATCCTGCAATCACTGAGCAGCAAATCATATCACCTGTGGGTATTTGAGGACCATGGTTGGGAACCACTGCAGTAGAGGGAAGTGGTGGATTCCTCAGGACTGGTTGTATAGTGGATCGTCCAAATGGATTGACCAAAACAGGAGAATTTTACAAAAAGACCTCATTCAGTTTGTAAGACACCTGAGACATAAGGAGCCCTCCTCAGCAAACATAGGCCCAAGGCCAAATTGGTTTGAATTTGTGAGGTACTGTTCATTGATTCAAAAGTCAGTAAAACCATTTCCATATTTTGACTCCAGAGAAAGTAAGAACGTATGTGCAGTTTGGAGATAATCACTGAGTTATGGTAATCTAGCTTCAATTAAATGTTTAAAGAATGGCTCTTTAGTAATCAACACACACACACACACACACACACACGTGAGTATCCTGAAAAATATAAATAAATTTTAATGTCACATTCCACCACTACAAAACACAGAAATGTAATGTTTATCCGAAGCTCTGTGTATAATTATAGGTTTGCATCATGCTGTAAAAGACAATTTATGACGTGATGCTTTAAACAATGAGTTGGTCTCCTACGACCCCGTGCCACCTAAGATAATGGCTCCATTAGTTGTGGCTACGGCTCTGACGTAATTCTTTGGAGAATGGTAATGTGTTTTTCTATAGTAATTAATTAGTTTGGAAAGAATTAAGAAGAAATTTGAATTTGCTTGGAAAGCTTGAGAAGACAAAGTTAAAAGAAATCGAAGGTGGTTTCACACAGTGCCCGGGTTGATGGTGGTCTACTGGAGGCGGAAAGGCATATTTGCCAGGTTGCATGTGTTAGCAACGGCTCAGCCGAACGTGTACAGAAAAGTTGACAAACACTTCAGAATCAGCCAATGTTTCTATAAGGAAGATCTTAGACTCTGCTCTCTTAGATGTTTTTGAACTATAACTCCTTTGATTCTCTGGCCATCTATTGCCATCAAAATATTCTGGGATTTGAAGGACAGATCTGGGGAGCAATAGTTTGAGATCCATACCTGGAATTGGCTGAACCAGCGCTGACAAGTGAAACTCATGATATGGAGTTTCACTTCTTGGCTTCAACTCGGCCTGTGGAGAATGAAGTCCATAATTTATGTTTTAAATACATGTTCTCCGGCAAAGCCCTAGTGCCACGAGAAGATTCAAACAGCTGCAAAGGGTTAGACACTAAATTCTAACCGAATCCTTTAAATTCGAACGCTAGATTTACACGACAACCGCGTGTTATTTATACATGGATGCCCTCACTGCTACACATGAACAGATAGTTCATTAATATCTGGGGTGCCAAGGTTAGCCATCACTGCCCCCCAAAAAAAAATTCTAATATACAGTCCTGTGGTATTGCCCCATCTAGAGCATATATCTCTCTGCCCTCATAATTACTTCCCTTTAAACAATCTGTCTACAAACAATGACAATTCCAAGAGGCATAAAAATGGCATATGCACCAAATCTATTTATGGCTGACCTTGAATAGAGATTCCTATCTAAACACTGCCAGAGCTATACAGGGAGATATAGATCTATATTTCACCATAGACAGGAGGGGAAGGAATCCTTTAGGATAGTCATAAATCTTTTAACTCATTACATCCATCAAATGTATAATTAATTTTATTGTCGATCATGCAAACTCCCCAGACATCACCATAATATATAAAGTCAACCTCCAGGTGTACAATGGAAATCCACACTTCCGGCAACGCGTGGCTGAGAAACAAGGTCCAAAGTCCACAGCTTCTTGAAGGCAAGTACCCCGTAGACGAAAGTTCCCGTTGTAAATCCCCACTGACCATAAATATCATCGTAATAATTTTAAAAAAACAAACATAAAAACACATCACCCATGCCCAGATCACCCATCTTACTATATTTTCTCTAAAACTGGTTTTATAGCCTTAAATATTTGTCTTCTGGTAAATGGCTTCTCTCTAAATGACTGCGGCTGGTTCCCTCCCTATCAGATTTTAAAACACAGAAGGGAAACATGTGAATTAATAAAAATAAAAAAGAATGGGAGACCCTATTCCAAGGTTGGAACAACCAAGACACCAAAGGTGCCTAGAGACGTTAAAATTTCTTAGCAAGACATTATAAATTGTGCGGATCACTGAAATTAATGGCTGGCGCTACGGAGAATGGATGCGGCACAGCTATTGTTAATTAAACCCCTGTGTCTCTCTATTTCAGCCCTGGTTTAAACTGAACCAGAGCCTTAACAGCTCCATAGACTTCAATTGCTCAGGGAAGCTTACACCAGGGTTTACATGTCGTTATGAGCGCAACACCAGCTTTTAGGAGGTGTTGCATTTCCCTGGTCTGCATGTAGACGTTAAGTTTATTCATGACCTAGAAATAGGTTGCTTTCTTGCATTTCTTTATGACTTACATGTCCCACACCAAATACAGTAAAGTGAGCCCAGGCTGCCAGACGCTAAGGTCAGAACATTTCCTTTAATGGCAAGTTTGGATTAGGACATGAAAGAAAATTACGCTAATAACGTCGGCCATATTGTTGTGCATCTCTAACTTTAAGCATAACGTCAAACTTGGAAGATGGCCCCATACTTTGTTATTCCCACAATGATCAATCACTCCTTACACTGACTGAACGTCATGGGAAAAGCATCTACGAACATTTGGGATGATGCGGCTACTGATCCCAGTTATAGAGGATGTCTAAATACTCCATCCTAAATCCCAATTTTGTTTTTCGGTGACAATTAAACAGAAATTAAATTTTTTCATGTTGAACTATGAGAAAACCTGACAAATGTAAGCCCACGGTCACTCTTCAGACGAACGTTCAGTGTATTTTCTAATTCCACAGTTATATAGTTACATAGTTACATAGGCTGAAAAAAAGAAATGCGTCCATCAGGTTCAGCCTTTCACACATCACCTACTGCTATTGATGCAAAATAAGGCAAAAAACCCAGGCTGAAGTCCTCGCCAATATGCAACATACTGGGAAAAATTCCTTCTTGACCACAGAATGGCGTCAGATTTCTCCTTGGATCAAGAAGCTTTTACCCACATATTAAATATTATAACCCTTAATATTCTGTGTCTGCAGGAAGTCATCCAGTCGTTTTTTTAAAAGTACTCTGTACAGTCTCTGACCCAACCACCTCAACAGGCAGAAAATTCCACAGCTTTATTGTTCTCACCGTAAAATAACCCTTCCTATGCTTTAGGCTGAATTTCCTTTCGTCCAGTCTAAATGGGTGACTTTGTGTCCTGTGTATAGTCCTGTTAATAAATAGGTTTCCAGACAATGGTTTATAATGGACGCATATATATTTATATAAAGTTATCAGATCCCCTCTAAGGTGCCGTTTCTCTAAACAGGTTTAAGCTTGTTAGTCTTTCCTCATAACTTAAACCTTCCATTCCCCTTATTAATTTAGTTGCCTGTCTATGCACTTTTTCTAGCGCTATAATATACTTTCTAAAGACAGGTGCCCAAAATCACATACCGAGAGTGAATTCCCCTTTTAATGCCAATACCTTGCTGGCCTTGGCGGCTGCTGTTTGACATTGCACATTGTTACTTAGTTTGAAGTCAATGATTATTCCCAAATCCTTCTCCAGCTTTGATTTCCCTAACTCTGTACCATTTAGTGTATAAGTTGTTTGTGTGTTCTTCAATTCAAAGTGCATATCCTTGCATTTATCTACATTAAACTTCAACTGCCATTTAAGTGCCCAGTCCCCCAATCTATCTAAATCCCTCTGCTGCGAAGTAACATTCTGCACACATTGTATTACTTTTCCTAGTTTTCTGTCATCTGCAAACACTGATATATCAATAATATTTAAATTGTTATATAATGCACATTATCTCACTGATTGACATGTGTTGATAATAAATGTTATAATTAACAGGTAACAAAGTTAAGGTGTTTAAATGAGCAACACCAAACCATATGTATCATTAACACCAACATGGCAACACAAACAAGAAACACATATTTATCAAGGAACTCCTATCCATCATTTTGTTGGAATGCAGATTGCAGGACATTGGCATAATATTTGACAGGAGTCCTGACAATAAAACGGAGTGAGTCTTGGTTATTAGTTAAACAAAGAGTATAAAGAAGGCTCAAAAAAAGAATGTACGGACAAAAAGATAAAACAGCAATACCAAAGATTGCAACAAAATAAGACAACATGAGACGGGGAAAAGACAACAGGAAGTAGTATGGATAGAGGGTACAGCAACAGGGATAAGTGATCTGATTGGATGGTATGTGGAGCAGAAAGACTGATACCAAGTGAATGTGATGGAGATAGACAAGTTGGAAAAATATTAATTTGGCAGAAGAATACAAGGTTATTATTGTTCATTTGATATATCCAGTCTTCACTGCATGCAGTCTGCATACACCTGTAAAGTTATTTAAGGTCAAATGAGAACACAATGTGGGGATGAGTTATGATTGTATGACATTTGCACTTGTAGGGCAGTATTACATACTTGGTGCCAACTTAACCATAGCTGTTGTAAACTTAAAACCTCCATAGACTATAATGGCTCTGGTAAGTTTACAACAGTTCTGGTAAGTTAAGTTAGCACCAACTATGTAATATGGCCCCTAATCTTTGTTGCAAACCTGATTATATTAGAAAGTTCTGATTTCAACAAAGCTTTGTTTACAGTTTTCTCTGCACGTGACATTCCAAGAGTTCATCAAAATCGGTGTTGTCTTACCTTTTTCGCTAACACTTTCGCTTTCAATTTCCACATCGTCGCAGCTGGTGTAATCCGGTGTAGAGGCCAACTCTTCCTCTGAGCTGCTCAGTGAAATCTGACGCATTTTGCCACCCTTTTTGGTTTTGTGAGGCTTGGGTGGCGGAGGTCGGACTGACTCGGACTGGTCAGAGCTTAGAGAATCGTTCCTTAACATGGTTTCCATTTTTTCCCTTTTAGTTTTCCTCACGGCAGAACTTGGATCCAAGTGGTGTTGTTTCCTCAATGAATCTGTTCGCCTCATATCTGGCCTATCGTTGGGTATAGGGCTCCTTCTAGGTGTTGGGGGACTATGATTTGAGGTCCGTTGCCGACCAGGATTCGGCCCCTGCCCATCTCTAGTTCTTTCTATAGAATAAGAGCGTTGGCTTTCCATGGCCGCTCTACGTTCAGATGCAGATCTTTGTCTAGAAGGTCGATCAAGCCTCAGCATGGACATACGGGATTCCTCTAGTTCGGTGTGTGCCAAAGACACATCGCTGTGTCTTCTTTCGTGTCGAGCCCTGGATACCTCAGCATGGATGCGCATTTGCTCCTCATAAGGTTGTGGTTTAACCGGGTACCTGGCAAGATTTGGGTCACTTCTGTATCGTGCTTGATATTCCTCCTCTCGTCTCTGCCTCTCATATTCATCCCTGTCTGGGATATCCTCGTCTACCAGGTACTCGTTAGACCGTCGTCGACTTCTCCTGTAGTCGCTATGCTCAGGCTCATCATACATCTGAGGACCACGTACCATTCGACTGTCAGAGTGATCTGATGGTGACCTAGGCATGGCACTGTCTGATGTAGCATACTGTGAGTGTTCACCTATATCATCCCTTGTGTCATAAGATCGATTCTGGTCTCTAGATATTGATGGACTTCTTTTCCTGTGATATTAAACAAAAGAACAATTAGGATTATGGTCTGTTATAAATTGGCTTAAACACATCTCCTAAAATGCTTTTTTACGAATCTGGTAACACAGACATTTTTATTCGACTTATTCAAATGACATTCAACTAGACATAGTTGTTTTTTTTTAAAATTCAATACGACGGGTTTTAGAAAAAAAATGAAACAAGACACAAAAGGTCCATTCCGACGGCAATAACATTTGATTTTCCAAAATCATAGCATCTACTGATCATATTCACCTGTGATCCTAACATTCATTTAGGAAAGCACACTGTAGTTAACTAGCTTGACCGATCAACCTCAGCTGGTCAGCACAAAGTGTAAATGGTCTACTTTGGTTTGGGACTTTGGGTCAAAAGCACTTTCCTTGTGTTTTCAATATTACATAAAGCCGGGATGCCCAAACTCCGGTCCCCCCCAGATGTCCATGAACTACAACTCCCATGCTTCTCCATTCAATGCAGTCAGAGATTTCTGGGAGTACTAGTTCAGGAACATCTGGGGGGCCGGAGTTTTGACATCTCTGACATAAGGCAATCGGGAAGCATCAGGTCATACATGAGGTTACTGTATGTTTGCTAATTCTCTACTTCGTAAAAGATAAGCAAAGTGTTACAAGTAACCAACAGCTGCAAGTCACTGCTTAGTCCAACCATGAACGAGCAGATAGTAAAAGTACAGGAAGCATCCACTTACAGTGGGCAGCCGTAAAAGCTGACTTGCAAGGGAAGTTTGCAGCTCGGCTGGAATAGGACTGATGCCGTTAGTATAAGCAAGTGAGGCCGTTAGCATTAACGAATGAGCCTGGAAGTGGAAAAGGACCCATAGTCGATTTAAAATATATATATATATAGATTTAAATACACAGTCTACATTATTGAACTCGATCCATTGAACTTGAAAGATCATTTTGCTACGTGAAATATAAATGTACCGTGTTGGGAGCTGGATACAGAAGGCATGATAAAGCTTCACTTTGACTTATTGATTGCAGTGTATTGTAGCATAAAGTAATTTGCTGCCTATCTTGAGTGTTCGTGGAAAACGTACTGATGCTCCTGTGATCTGAAGATTCCCCCCCCCCAATTTGTCAAGTGGTGAGAAAAATGAATCGGTGGCCCCAAAATGTATGGATTCCTCGATCATCACTTTGTTGCATTTCGCTGTATTATATTTCTGCTAATATAACAACTCCTTACTTTACAGCAACCCTTATGGTCCCTGTAACTTTGTGTTGCATGCTAATACCCAGGGTATGAAAAGGGTGAAAATGCCTGGAGGTCGATTCACTAAAGTCGATGGTACGTTAGTGCACCCAAAATGATTTAACCCCTACTCTACCTAGCATCTTTCGCTGGAAAACATTCCATCATAACATTTAGTTGAAACGTGGGATGCAAAGTAATTAAATGTAGAGTGAAATAGAAATTGTCCAGAGATTGTTAAAAGATTAAGGGCTCTATTAAATTCTTCGCGCAAATTTTTTTGGCGGGAAGCGTTAAACATTAATGCGCGAAAAATAACGGTGGTATTCCAATCCGTGCACATTTTTTTCATCCGTCAAAAAATAACGTGCGTAAAAAAAATGCGCGCGCAGTAACGTTTCGCGCAGAAATCGGTGGGCAGACTGTTTTTTTCACGCGATTCAGCCAATCTGAATTAAGAACCACAATTGTCTCCCGTTCAGTTTTTGCGCCTGTCGAAGTCAATCTGAGAATATATTTATTTATTTATTTATAAAGGATTTTACCAGGAAGGATACATTGAGATTTCTCTCGTTTTCAAGTATGTCCTGGGTTCAAGAACATTGAGTGGTTACAGAAATACAAAATAGTAAAATGCAAGATATTAACACAAAACCAAATATACAGATTAACAGAAAAATAAATATGTAGGAATTATATGCTGCAGCAATAATAAAAACACGCACAATTTATAAATTTTATTGTTTGGGTATGTGTAGAATGTGTAACTATACGTTGCTGTATATATTTTTTCGGGCTGGTGTATTTGGGTTCGGCCAGGACGTTCAGATTTGCCGTTACCACCAGCTTTTAAAAGACGTTAAAATTATGCGCGCAAACGTTGTCCATTAAAATTTGCGCATAGATTGTAATACCATCCGCGTACCAGCACACAAACGCATTTGCAATCACAATGTTAAGTATAGGACGCGCAACGTACATTACGCTCGCAAAGGGTTCGCGCAGGTTCACCTGCGGTAGACGTTAACACGCATTTTTTGCGCAGACATTGTAATACGTCGTTCTGCGCAAAGGGTTTTTACCCTGGCGTTAATGCGTTTTTGCGCACACGTTAACGTTTGTGCGAAGTAGTTAATAGAGCCATAAATTAATGTAAATTTGCTCATTTTAATGTATCGTGTATTCATTTATCCTTCACAAAAATATCAGTGGGATGAAAAAGTCTAAAGTGTAGATGGCGTCCTTATGTTACACAATTTAACACGGGGTCTGCACTATTAGAATACAGGCAGAAATGGCCTTTGTACCAAATCCAGTAAATGCGATAAAGATAGAAAATACAAATGGTCAGATATCCTGCTTATGGGGACTTGTAGTGATCATAATGGGATTATTAACATATTTGTAGCTTTTGACACTTTCAAACTTTCTTCCTTATGTAAGTGCCGTCCATGTAGAAGTGATGGGGGTACAGCCATGGAGGTCAGTGGAGGCTAACCTTCGCACCACTAATGCTGGCTGGCTGAGCATCTTGGCAACATAATGGTCAGCTATTGGATGTACCATGGATGACCACCACTAATAGGCAAACAAGGCCATGGTTACTGAAGGGAGTTGACGATCTCGCTCCCTCTAGAAAACACTAAAAGCTTTTTTTGTTTCTCCCCATTGATGAGGATGAAGGAGGATACGCATAGCACCAATGCTCATAAGCCAAGCAAATGTCTAATACGACACGCTGGTTAAATTATTTCCGAAATAACCCAGCATCTATCACTTAGAGCCAATGCGATTCAAATTAAGTTCAGTCAAAATCCTTGAAGTGCCCAAAAATGAGGTATGGACTGATAGCAATCACTCTCCTTGTCAGGGCTAATTGATTGATGTAAAAGGACAGGGTGTTAAGGTATTTGATCTATGGTACTTCAGTCAGGAGTAATGGAGGAACTGGACAAGGAATAAATTTCCGAGGAATGCGCACAGCTAAAACTAGAGCCGAGAACACGTAGAGAGCCGAGAACTGACCCGCCTAGCCTAGACCGAATCAGAAAATCTACAAATAAATATCCATTTATAGAGCGTTAAATATTCCCCCACTAATCAAAGAAACCCTTTTACTAGACCTGGAAACACTCATTGGATGTGGTCAGTGGGGTACATTATTTGTTAAGGTCGCTTGCTATAGTTTATTACTAGATAAACTCATAAGATATAAAAAAAACTTGTGAAATTATAACATTTTCAATTTACTCTACCATGGTGTATAAGGTGTGTTGGTTCTATGGGCTTTTTCTTTTGCAATCCGTCTACAATGTGACAAGGAAATCGTATAAAAGGAAAAATAAAAGTAAGACTCAAGTGGGTATAAAATATAAAACCAAACCAAAATGCACTGCTCTCCTGTGTTTGAAGGAAGCCTACTTGTATTTGGAAATGGTGATTCACAAAACAGTATTTGCAGGCTACAACAGTATGCTCCCAACATGCCCGAACGCCCCTTACTCACCCCCTCCCCTGTATTCTGGGAATCAGCACAGTCAGGGCAGCCATCAGAAATGATGGGGCCCCTTACTAAACCTCACGATGGGGCCCCCCAGGGTCCCCCCTCAACCTCTAACAGCTTTTCTCCCCCTTCAAAAAAAAAGGACATAACATAGCACCACAGCAATAAAACTCCCAGTAATGTGCAGTGTGTATTAGCTTATCACAGTATCCACAGCAATAAAACTCACAGTAATGAGCGGTGTGTCTGAACATATCACAGAATCCACAGCAATAAATCTCACAGAAACGGGCTGTGTATGATGGCCTTTGGGTCTGGGCCTGGGCCCTGGGGCTGGGCCTTGGGGTCTGGTCCCTGAGGTCTGGTCCCTGGGGTCTAGCCTGGGCCCTGGTCTCTGGTCCCTGGGCCTTGGGGTCTGGGTCCTGGGTCTGGGCCCTAGGGTCTGGGGGTCTGGGCCCTGGGTATGTGGTCTGGACCCTAGGGTCTGGGCCCTGGGTCTGTATTTGGGCTTTGGGGTCTGGGCCTTGGGGTCTGGGCCCTGGGTTTGGGCCTAGGGGTCTGGGCCCTGGGTTTGGGCCTAGGGGGTCTGGGCCCAGGGTCTGGGCCCTGGGTTTGGGCTTAGGGGTCTGGGCCCTGGGTCTGGGCCTTGGCCCTGGGTTTGGGTCTAGGGGGTCTGGGCCCTGGGTTTGGGCCTAGGGGTCTGGGCCTTGGGGTCTGGGCCTAAGGGTCTGGGCCCTAGGGTCTGGGGCCTAGGGGTCTGGGCCATGGGTTTGGGCCTAGGGGTCTGGGCCCTGGGTCTGGGCCTTTGCCCTGGGTCTGGGCCATAGGGTCTGGGCCCTGGGCCTTGGGGTCTGGGCCCTGGGTCTGAGCCTAGAGGTCTGGGCCTTGGGGTCTGGGTCCTGGGTTTGGGCCTAGGGGTCTGGGCCCTGGGTCTTAGGGTCTGGGCCCTGGCTCACCACTCGCTGTCTTCTATCTTCTTTTCTTCTGTCTTCAGCTCTTCTTTTCTTCACCTTTTCTTTAATCTTCTTCTCTTCTTTTCTTCCTTCTTCCTGGTCCCTCCAGCTCCGGCGCGCAGCTTCACTGAGTGGAGGGGCAGAGCCAAAGCAACGTGCTTGGGAGGCCCCTCACACGCTGCTTGGCCCCGCCCAGCCAGGAAGTGAAGCTGCCAGGAGCCGGAGGAGACACAGTGTCTCAGTCTCCTCCGGCTCCTGCAGCAGCAGCGACACAGCTCCGGATTCGGACTCATCGAGTCCGATACTGGAGCTGTTAAAGGGCGACGCCGCTGCCGTCGGGGGCTCGGGATCCTCCCCCCAGGCCCCAGCGGCCCGGGCCCCCACCGGGCCCGGGCCCCTTACGGCAGTATTGGGCGTAATGCCCTGATGGCGGCCCTGAGCACAGTATCCGTGAAGCAATGGAAGCTCATAGACAGGGTCTCCATTTTGGTCAGAGAAATGGATTTTTCCATTTTTGAGCGCTGACGGAGTGAAGGAGATGGCAGGTGCTATTTTTTTTAACTCATTTAACAAACTTTACAGTGAAATAAGAAATCAGCCCTTTGTAGTAAGTTATGCTTCTGCTCTTAATGTTGCTTAAAAAAGTGTATGAACCCTGAACCCGTTGTCTTTCAAGACTGAGATACACTCACAGAAAGAGCAGAGACTCCTAGACCTTTACTATCTAAAACTTCAGTATAGGGTCAGATCCAGGGAAAAAGTCCCAGTTGCCACTCTTGGCTGTCCTGAGTCCAGAGATAGGGGCAAGCTGATCCACTAGGACAGTGGTCCCCAACAATGGTCCCCAGAGCCCACTATCATGCGGGGTTTGCCAGATATCTGAAGCACAGGTGATATGATTTGCGAATCAGTGATTGCAGGATTCAGTCTTCATTTCCCCAAGGGAATCCTTACAATTTGGCCTGTTAGAGGGCCCTGAGGATCATGGTTGGAGACCACTGCAGTAGAACACCAGATTTGGGCAGCAGTGTTTGGTGTTGGCCAAAAGAGGGGTAGATTAAACAATCAAATAGATTGGACATGCACCAAGAGTTTTAACGGCCTGGAAACCCATTATAAAAGCACTGAATGACTTGGGAGATGACAAGAACTTTGCCATTGGCGTACCAAGATTTGGATGCACTGCAGACACTTTTTTGGATGTGTCGATCCCCTGTCTGAGCCGCCATTATTTGGACAATCCTTCCCACAAGATCCTCTAGGTCAGGTGAAGGGGTGAGGAGGTGAAGATGGGGTTTCCGTACACCCTAAACCGGTCACCAAACAGCTCCTAATCGTAGGTGTCTTTAATGTAAACACTCTTCATATACGGTCTGAGCCCCACTACATCTAACCTCACGGGTAACCTCACCTCATCCTTAGCATTCTTTAACTCCTTGATGCTGCGGGGCAGACTATGCCGTCCTGGCAGCACAGCACGGTGGCATTGAACGCCCACAACTTTCTGGCAACTCCTACGGCCTGCCTCCTTTCCCTGCGGCCAGTCAACGTCATTGGCTGAAAGGGGACTGCCTGAGTTCAGGTTTTAGCCCACGCGTATCCCGGGATTTTTGGTGTCAGTGCTTTAAATACACATACCTATGGAGCAGTGGTTCCCAACTCTGGTCCTCAAGTACTCCTGAGTCCCTAACAGACCAGTTTTTAAGGAATACCTTGGGGAAATGCAAATTGAACCCTACAATCACAGAGCGGCAAATCATATCACCTGTGCTGTGCTTCACATACAGTATCTGGCAAAGCCGGCCTGATGGGGGGGGGCCTGAGGACCAGGGTGGGGAACCGCTGCTATAGAGGGCCAAGTCAAATTTCTGACCATCAAGACTAGTGGAAGCTCTATGGATTCACATACCCCCATTCTCTATGACGGAGGCCCTAATGAGCCCAAAAATCTTGCTCCTAATTGATAGAAATATCATTTATTTGCATTATTCTTTTATCTATGCACAATATGAATAGGGGGGAGGGGTAGAGGGTCTGTTTTAAAAATTATATAATACATACTTAATATAAATGATATCAAGTGGAACGAATCCAGTGTACCATCCAAATGATGCAATTCAAGGACACAAAGACGAGGCTGAAATATTCATCCTCTTTCTGCATCACGCTGCATCCTATTGATGAATTGCAGCCTTCCTGATAAGCACAGACTGCAAACTCAGCCCCACCGTCCCTTAAAACGAATGCGAGGAACTCCTGAGAAACAATGTTCCAGGAAGGAGAAGTGCAACTAGAATACATCATTCGCTCCCACCTCCCATCTCTTTATTAATTTACTTGTAAGAATATACAGTGAGGAAAATAAAATATCAGCATTCTATTTAATGCCGGAAATAAACACCAAGAGGATACATGAAAGAACTTTAATAAATGCCACAATAATAAATTACAAAGCAGGAATTAATGTCTCACTTTCTACTAACGCAATCAAATAACGCAACATTTTATTTGTTTAGCAAAGATTCCAGACTGGAGGTAACTCCACATTTTAATGCATTTTGCAGTCCATACTATAAAAAAAAAAAAAAAAGAGAAAAATTTATTTGAGAAAGAAGGGGTGGGAAAAAATATTAGCTTGTAAATTACATTCTACTCTGTGTGCAAAGTTATGACCACTAGCCCGCACCATAACAAATCTAAAAGGGACCTCCTAGTACAAACAACTAATGCAAAGGGGACCACCCGGCACCACAACCAATGTAAAAGGCCTCGTAATACACAACTAAAGCAAAGGGGACCACCCTGCACCACAACCAATGTAAAAGGCCCTCGTAATACACAACTAAAGCAAAGGGGACCACCCTGCACCACAACCAATGTAAAAGGCCCTCGTAATACACAACTAATGCAAAGGGGACCACCCTGCACCACAACCAATGTAAAAGGCCCTCGTAATACACAACTAATGCAAAGGGGACCACCCTGCACCACAACCAATGTAAAAGGCCTCGTAATACACAACTAATGCAAAGGGGACCACCTGCACCACAACCAATGTAAAAGGCCCTCGTAATACACAACTAATGCAAAGGGGACCACCCTGCACCACAACCAATGTAAAAGGCCCTCGTAATACACAACTAAAGCAAAGGGGACCACCCTGCATCACAACCAATGTAAAAGGCCCTCGTAATACACAACTAAAGCAAAGGGGACCACCCTGCACCACAACCAATGTAAAAGGCCCTCGTAATACACAACTAATGCAAAGGGGACCACCCTGCACCACAACCAATGTAAAAGGCTCTCGTAATACACAACTAATGCAAAGGGGACCACCCTGCACCACAACCAATGTAAAAGGCCCTCGTAATACACAACTAATGCAAAGGGGACCACCCTGCACCACAACCAATGTAAAAGGCTCTCGTAATACACAACTAATGCAAAGGGGACCACCCTGCACCACAACCAATGTAAAAGGCCCTCTTAACACACAACTAAAGCAAAGGGGACCACCCTGCACCACAACCAATGTAAAGGTGATCACCTGGCAACATAACCAATGAATAGGAGACAACCTAGCCCCACAGACAATCTTAACAGACCACCTGGCACCATAAACACTGTAAAGGCTTCTACAGTCATCGGAACTAGTGCATTAGGGACCCACCAATGGAACAGCAACTCCGATCAACACAACTAATGCATAGAGGACCACCTGGCACCATATCCAATGCAACAGCACCTCATATCAACACAACTGACGCATAGAGGACAACCTGGCACTGTAACAAATGTAACGGCACCTCCTATCAACACAACTAATGCAAAGAGGACCAAACTGCACCATAACCAATGCAAAGGGGAGTGCCTGGCATCATAATCTATGCAAAGGGGATCACCTGGCAGCATAACCAATGAATAGGCAACAACCTAACCCCACAGACAATCTTAATAGACCACCTGGCACCATAGCCACTGTAAAGGCTTCTCCAGTCAACAGAACTAATGCATCAGGGACCAACCAATGTAACAGCAACTCCAATCCACACAACTAACACAATAGAGGACCACCTGGCACCATAACCAATGTAACAGCAACTCCAATCAACACAACTAACACAATAGAGGACCACCTGGCACCATAACCAATGTAACAGCAACTCCAATCAACACAACTAACACAATAGAGGACCACCTGGCACCATAACCAATGCAACGGCACCGCCTATCAACACAACTAACACATAGAGGACCACCTGGCACCATAACCAATGCAACGGCACCGCCTATCAACACAAGTAACACAATAGAGGACCACCTGGCACCATAACCAATGCAACGGCACCGTTTATCAACACAACTAACACATAGAGGACCACCTGGCACCATAACCAATGCAACGGCACCGCCTATCAACACAACTAACACAATAGAGGACCACCTGGCACCACAACCAATGCAACGGCACCGCCTATCAACACAACTGATGCAAAGAGGACCACTTTGCACCACAACCAATGTAAACTGACTGGTACCATAAACAATGAAAATGGGACCACTTATCACCATAATCAACACAAAGGGAACTCCCGACACCTTAAACTTCATTTCATTCCAGTCATTTAATAACACAAATGAAATGTAAAAACCATTCTGAGCAGCTCTGATAGGAAAATCCTCTCGCTCTTTATTAATTTCCAGCTGTTATTCAGGGGGGTCTGCAGTCACTTAAGCACTGTGTCTGTAAGACTCGTCCTGCTCTTCTAGTCATTCTGCTCGTACTGAAGCATGGCAATGATACCGCATACTTTAATTTGCTGCCGGGCCCTAAGGAAAACGCCGATCTGCATTGAGATATGAAAAGATGAAGAGGAAGAATAGGATATTGCAGATCCCTGGAAGCAGAGCACAATCGCTGTAATATATTCCACGTTACTTAGAGAACGTCGGTGGGTTAGATCGCAAGGTCGATGTCACATTTTTCACACTATTTGCAAAATTTAAGGTGTGACATATTCAGATTTAATTTTAAAAATGGTGACATTTCAAAAGTGACATATTTTAAGGTTATTTAAAAAACAAAATTAATTTTTTACTGTGTAAAAGTGATGCATTTCTAAATCTCAAACAGCAATTCTGTGTTTATTTTTAATATTGTAAAAATGTATTTAGAGACAAGCACAACCAATTCTTTCTCAGTACTACAGCACATTATATAAAATGATGTATTTCTTTTGAATATAGCCATTTTCTTGGCAATAATGTTACTTCAAGAGAAAAAGGTGCCTATAACTAGAACGCAAACAAACAAAAAAACATTTTGTATTTACATTGCTATCGAAGAATACCCAAGGAAATAAACTTAAAATTTTACAATTTTTTGCCCATTCATTTTATAGAAGTACTGGCCATCATAAAACTGAGAAGGTGGGGATAAAAACACTGGGCCCTATTACAATCTTCGCGCATACGTTTGCGCCCGCGCAAAAACACATTAACGCGAGGGGCAACACCCTTTGCGCTGAACGTCGTATTACAATGTCAGCGCAACAAACGCGCGTATACGTCTACCCGGGTGAACCTGCGCGAACACTGCGTGAGCTTACTGTACTGCGCGCGTCCTAGGCTTAACATTGTGAGCGCAAATGCGTTTGTGCGCTGGTACGCGGATGGTATTACAATCTATGTGCAGTTTGTAACGCACAGCCTTTGCGCGCATAATTTTAGCAACTCCTAAAAGCTGGTGTTAATGGCAAATTCCTGGCCGAAACCTAATACACCAGTCCAAAAAAAAATACGCAGCAAAGTATAGTTACACATTCTACACATACCCAAACCAATAAATTTGAGAAGTTGTGTGTGCATTTATTATTGCAGCAGCATATATGAGCAGATTGATTTTGACAGGCGCAAAAACTTAACGTGAGACAATTGTGGTTCTTAATTCTGATTGGCTGAATCGCGTGAAAAAAAACAGTCCGCACCCTGATTTCTGCACGCAACGTTGCTGCGCGTTTTTTGCGCATCCGTTTTACGCGCGTTATTGCTCATCAGATGAAAAAATGCGCAAGGATTGTAATACCCACGTTGATTTACACGCGTTAACGTTTAATGCTGGGTGCGCAAATTCACGCGTTGCGCGAGCGTTTTTTGCGTGAAGAATGTAATAGGGCCCACTATCTTTAACACTTCAGATGGATTTCTTGGGGGGAACCGCATGAACACAAATATTATTTTTTGTCACAAGCAATCGGTGTAATAAAATGTCAAAATTGGTCAAAATACCTTCTTAAAATCATTAGTAAGGATCTTCCAGATATTTTGAGAAATGTAGCATACCAAAAATGTGACTAGAATGTAAAAATGGGCTGATCACAGCTGGGACGCTAAACGCAGTGCTCGAGCCGTACGACATAATGCCTTGAGCGCTGTGCTTAATTTTATCTTTTCCTATTCCATCTGAGATGCAAGCTCAGCTTATGTCTTAAATGTTGCGCCTGGTTAATGTATATTAATGGCTTCTGTACTTTATATGGGAGATGTTAATATGCCTCTATTCCAACCAGCTCATTCTCCATCAGCGCCCGACGTTATTCAGAAATGAATAATGTCTTTCAAAGGCTGGTGTTAAGTGATTGCGCTTCATCACAGTCACTTAACACTGTAAGCTAACCCGATCATAAAATCCTATAGTCGCCTCAGACCCCTCGGTGCAGAGAGTGACGCGATCCGACGCGAGCAGCTGAACACTGGGAACAAAGAGTTCCCAATGCTCCTCCGCGTTTGCCTCTGCCGCCCCAGCTGGGGCTTGCATGACTGAGATCACTTCTGTCTCCATAGAGTCCTACAGACTCCTGGAGCTGATAACAGGGACGTGGCGCAGTATCGCTAGTGTTATCATCTGGCGGCTCCAAAGTATTACCGCTCGAGGTACTGACAAAGCAGCCCAACAGGAATACAGACATTAAAGAGTTTCGACTCGTTTCGGCTTATTTCCGTTTCAGGTCGGTTCGTTTCGGTTCGCTTTTCGTATCGACTTTTTTTTCGTGATTTCGGAAATTTTCGTGTTTTTCGGAACGTCTGTTCTCCTCGTTTCAAAGTGTCTATTCGTTTTGACGTAAACTAATGGTTTTTTGGATACGATAATTATACGATACGATAATTCTGCCAATACGATAATTCTGCCATTGAGATTTCTCATGTTTTACAAGAAGGATACATTGAGATTTCTCATGTTTTACAAGAAGGATACATTGAGATTTCTCTGGAATTCCAGGAAGGATACATTGATATTTCTCATTTTTCACAAGAAGGATACATTGAGATTTCTCATGTTTTACAAGAAGGATACATTGAGATTTCTCTGGTTTTACAAGAAGGATACAATGAGATTTCTCTGGTTTTACAAGAAGGATACATTGAGATTTCTCTGGATTTCCAGGAAGGATACATTGAGATTTCTAATTTTTTACAAGAAGGATACATTGAGATTTCTCATGTTTTACAAGAAGGATACATTGAGATTTCTCTGGTTTTACAAGAAGGATACAATGAGATTTCTCTGGTTTTACAAGAAGGATACATTGAGATTTCTCTGGTTTTCCAGGTAGGATACATTGAGATGGGAATGATGCAAAATTTAATTACAGAATCAGCGATATAAATACGATTCTCCGAAATTACTGAAATGGAACCGAAATCAGGAATGGAGCCGAAATCACGAATTGAACATTTCTACTCCGAAAAGTTTTCGGATCTGAAAATTTTCGGGGAAAAAAAAATCGGCCGAATTCGAATGCACAAATCGGGAAATTTCGTGAAAATTCCGAAACCCGAAACGCACATCCCTATTTTCTGGCCCGACATCTCATGTGAGCACCATACCCATACCCAGGACATACTTGAAAACGAGAGAAATCTCAATGTATCCTTCCTGGTAAAATACTTTGCAAATAAATAAATAAATATCCACAGATATAAATTCCTCAGAAGGAGGTAACTAAATGTATAATACAGTATAAAGCCAGTGTACGTGATCACAGACCATGAAATATATTTATTTATAAAGTATTTTACCAGGAAGGATACAGTTAGATTTAGCTTGTTTTCAAGTAAGTCCTGGGTGTTGGGTTCAAATTGATACCGCACAGGTCCTGAGAGCCACCTGCCTATTTTACAGGGTGCCATGGTGGTACAAGATAGCACCATACGATTTGGCATTTTTAGATGAAAAAGATAAAAAAATTGAAGAATAATTGTGGAAAACAGAACCAACCTCCAGTATATAAATTATTGCTTCCAGAAGATACATGTAATTAACAGAAATTACAGACCTAAAGAGCAGAAATTGTACAGACACTGCATTAAGGGACGCATCATTTACAAGCAACTATAGTTTAATTAAAGGGTAAGCCAGGAGAAAACACAATAAAAGAAAAAAATGAAAGGGAAGGCAAGTTGGCAGTAATGAAAATTAATAAGGAATACTTATAATAGATGCTAAGACTGGAACAAAGTAAAATAAAATACTTTAATGCCGCAGTGTTTAATGACAGCGTTGAAGTACAGTGTTGTCTACAGATCAAAAGGAAAAGACAAAAAGAGACTTTAATGAGTGCTACATTTTAATAGAATGTAGCAGATACCGAGAATGAAACAACACGTGAAACCAACTACACTTCATTTAATAGACTTTGTCAAATTATTATTGTATTGCTTGAGATATATTCCACGAGCATCTTGGACCATCTGTTCAACCACGACCGGAATAATCGAAGGCTGGATTACTACAAGGGCTGTAGGACCTGCAGGTCAAGATCCAGGCCCTGGAAGAGACTAGACATGTGCATTCGTTTTAGTACTAAAACGATTTAGTCCGAATTTTGGGATAATTTAGTTTTCGTATGACTCAAGAGAAACGAAACTGCTCAGTACAAAAAACGAAAGAAACTAAAATAAAATGCACTACATTTTAGTTTCAGTCCTTTTTGTGATATTACATTGATGAGTGAAGGAGACCAGCAATGAAGAGTGCAACATCCGAAGTTCTGCACCCTCCACATGCCAATGCAGTAGGATGTTCTATACAGAGAGGGACATTAATTAATGCAGGAGGATGTTCTATACATTATACAGAGAAAGGTTTAAATTGAGGAGGATGTTCTATACAGAGAGGGACATTAATTAATTCAGGAGGATGTTCTATATATTATACAGAGAGGGGTATTAATTAATGCAGGTGGATGTTGTATACATTATACAGAGAGGGGTATTAATTAATGCAGGAGACTATTCTAAACATTATACAGAGAGGATCCTTTTCTTTTTCAGCCCTTTAAATCCAGTGGCTGTGAGCGCGGAGATCGGCTGCTTGTTACATTATCTCAGTACAATGTATCAGGCTCCGCTGTTACAGTAACTGACTAACAGCGCTCAGAGTTTCAGGAAAACAAGGAAATAATATTGTTCTAACCTCTTATATATAAAAATATTATTTCCTAGTTTTACTGAAACTGAGCGCTGTGATGAGCAGCAGTCAGTTACTGTAACAGCTTTGCCTGACACGGGGCAGTATTACAATGTTGGTGCTAATTTAACCAGAGCTGTTGTAAACTGAAAACCTCCATAGGCTGTAATGGCTCTGGGAAGTTTACAACAGCTCTGGTTAAGTTAGCACCAACTATGTAATATGGCCCACATTGTGCTGACAGTGAGAGATACTGTAACAAGCAGCGATCTCAGCCCTCTGAGGAGCCACTACAATAGTAATTGTATCCACTGGTTTTCGGATGAATGAAATTAGTCTTCATACTAAAGAACTGAAAACGAATTTCTTTAGCAACTAAATAAATTGCATTTTAGGACTAATCCATTAGTTCAAAACGAAATTTTGTGCTGTGCACATGTCTAGAAGAGACTAAGATGCCTCCAACTTGGATACTATGGGTCAGGGCACAATGTAGGGTGATTGTGAAGGGGGAAGATGCATAATATTGGATGAGTGTATTGAGGAAGATACATGGTGTTGGTTGAGAGCGATTGGCAGAGGAATAGAGTGGAAATATAGGGAAAGGGCAGCTTAATAGTGATAAGAGGCATGGGGCAGAAGCAGAATGTGTGGTGAAGGGGATGGGTAATGGTATGCTGTACGGTGAGAGTGAGGGGCAGAGGCATATTGTGGGTATGAAGGATCGTGCAGAGGCATAAAATGGGGTGAGCAAGAGGTATAATATGGGTGAGATGAATTGTGCAGAGGCGTAACGTGGGGTAATGTGGAGAAAATGGGATAGGGCAATGGCATAATATGAGGCACAGGGTAGGGCGCAGAGTCATAATATGATGTGAGACGTAAGGGGAAGAAGCCTTGTAGAGCCAGATATGGGTGGGATAGAAGCGTAATGTGGGGGTGATAGGTGCTTGATAAAGATCCTTGGAGAGAACGGAAACGTTGCATTTTTTCCAATAAACCCTGCTCCAGTTTACTGCTTACTCTGCCTGATATTACCGCTTCCTTCCTTTGCTATGTGTGTATATTGTAGGCTGGATGCATGTGGGCCCTGGCGCACTTGGTAGGGGTGAAGTACTTTGGAGTATGTTCCCCCCTGCTTCTTTCAGTGGGAATGGAGCAGAGACATAGGCCTGTGAAACTCTCCAGCTCCAGACCCATGCACTGAGATACTCAACAGCTTAGTAATAAATGTGCTATAGGATCATGCAAATGCTTTTCTAGCATGTGATCAGATGCTTTTCCACCATAAATTCCACGCCCCCCCCCCCCCGTCTTCAAATATAAACAAAAGGGCAATTAGTTGTATGTGTCCGTGAAATCAATTCATCCTTTTGTCATGTCCCTCCATTAAGTAACGGCTTCCTAATGCATTGCTACAGAGAAGAACAAATCTGCATATTGCCTTCACTAAGGCTGCTCCACTGACTAGAAATAATGAATGGACTCGGTCTGAGGAATGGAAGCTGCCAGCGCATTTCACTTCCTGGAACACGCTTTAGATCATTCATCGTTTGAGGATGATGTAGACACCTTAGTGATGTCACTGCACACACATACTTTTTCGCTTTACAACATTGTAACTCCAAACAACATTTTATTGTCATGCTGTGCTAAGCTGAAAAATATTTTTAGAGATGGCGATACCACTGAAATTTTCATTCATGTGAAGCTTATTATTTACTACGCTTTAACTCAATAAACTGTTGCAATAATGTGTTGCAATAAAGTATGTTTCTGGAAGAAAAGCTCCAGAGGGAACGTCTTCAAGTTGAAGAGGGAGGGCGATCTTGATTGCACAGTGAAGGCCAAGATAATCTCAAAAGTGGGTATTTCTTGACCCACAACCAAATTTCAAATCAATAAAAAATATTTTATTTATTGTTAAACTTTGACCAATAGATGATATTTGAGGATACCAAAAATAACGTGCTGACCCATAACATCTAATAGTGCTCAGGTACCGTCTACATCAAAGACGGACAATTTGCACACCCATATGTTATCTTAAGAAGGGAAGAAAAAGTGCAGAGCAATGGTAACACAATAGAATGATTCCAACAGATTGAAGTTCCTTAGTTGTGCAAGTGAAGACCAATAATCTCAAACAGGTTTTCTTTCCCTGAAGTAAATCCTGGAACATGGGACTTCCATTGCACCTGACCACCAAGCTGATAGGTCAGGTGAGCAAGGACATCAGAGCAAGCCAGGAAGTTCCTCAGAGGCCTGGAGGCTTACCTCCAAATCCCTGACCCTTACTGGTGATTTATTCTCCTTTAAAATGCAAAATGCCATCTCCGTTCGGCAACATGCTCATTTTTTATTCAAGATGAAGATTTTCTTTAGTCTGAACCATAGGAACATAGAAAGAAAAATGTCGGCAGATAAGAACCTTTCGGCCCATCTAGTCTGCCCAATTACATGGATACTTTACCTGGATTTATCTTTTGTTTAGGATAGCCTTATGCCTATCCCATGCTTGCTTAAATTCAATTACTGTTTTGGCCTCTACCACTTCAACTGGAAGACTGTTCCATGTATCCACCACCCTCTCAGTAAAATAATGCTTCCTGATGTTACTTTTAAACCTTTGCCCCTCTAATGTAAGACTATGTCCTCTTGTTTTGCTACTTTGTTTCCTTTAAATATACTCCCTTCCTCTACCTTGTGGATTCCCTTTACGTATTTAAATGTTTCTATCATATCTCCTCTGTCTCGTCTTTTTTCCAAGCTGTACATGTTAAGATCATTAAGCCTTTCCTGGTAACTTTTCTCCTTCAAGCCGTACACCATTTTAGTAGCCATTCTCTGAACTCTCTCTAAGATGTCTATATCCTTCTGGAGATAGAGTCTCCAGTACTGCACACAGTACTCCAAGTGAGGTCTCACCAGTGCTCTGTACAGTGGCATGAGCACTTCCCTTTTCCTACTACTACTCCATTATAAACTGTATGTTTTAGTGTCAATGGACACACATGTGATCAA
This sequence comes from Leptobrachium leishanense, assembly GCA_009667805.1. NCBI lineage: Eukaryota > Metazoa > Chordata > Amphibia > Anura > Megophryidae > Leptobrachium > Leptobrachium leishanense. The sequence continues at coordinate 49,314,021 of CM019067.1, read as the reverse complement.
GGAAATTCCGGACTAGCTGCCATTTCTGAACGAACAACACTCTCTGGGCAGGATATTTACTACTTAAATCTGTCTTGGCTAATAAAATATTATTAATTCCAATGGCTTACATGGCAGAAACCACACATTATAAACACATACATGCCTCTTAACCCCTTCACTGCTGAGCCATTTCACGTCTTAAAAAAACACGGTTTTCTTTTTTTTATTATTATTTTTCTTTATTTTTTTTCTTTACTTTAAACATGGTCCTGTTTGGTATCTTTGGAAAGGCCATGCTCTGCTCTGGCCTTTATAATGATAGCAAACATGACCCTGCTAGCTGCCAACAGTCGGGAGATATCGGGGTTCAAAGAAACACCCTATCTCCACCCCTATCTTTCCTTAGGAGTCAATGAGGACTTTCCCCACCCATCCTCAGCACTGAAAGGGTTTAAGGGGAGATTCCTGGTCGCCATATGCATTTCTCATGATTGCTAATATTTCCATTGGTCCATGAAAATCAATTTAGGCAATATCACAGAGACAAGAATTTTTAGATGAGTTTGCAATAATATCTGGGCTATTAATGTATAGCATTAGCAAGGTCAAACTATTTTATTTATTGTAAGAGATCTCAGTACCCCAACTTGGTCACATCTGTTAATGCTGCTTCATTGCCGGACCCCTATGCTCTCCCCAGCAGGCTTTTGTGCCTTCCTCCCAGTCCTTAGACGAAGCTTAAGGACAGGTACACAAACAGTCTCACCCGTAGCCTGCGGGCACGAGGCTGGCATCCACTCCTCTCCAAAGGGCACAAAGTCCATATGTCGTGCGGGCAATGCTGTGAGTGCCAACGCCAGCCAGTCTCGAACACTTGGAAACCAAGTCTTTCAAAAGGTGGCGGAAGCTTCCGCCACATTCGCTATTGCAGTTTTATGGCTCCATAGCTCTGTTATACAACCTCGCACTCCACATATATAGTGGGGCCCCCAAAAAAAGGGGAATTATGATAGAAAAGAGGGACAGAGAGATGTGGAGGTCAAAATATAAAATGTCCCCTTCTTTTCTTAATATGGAAACCTCTTAAAAAGGTATGATGTCCAGTGACACCTGAAAATCACAAATATCTGTCATCAATTCGCCCCCCTCCCCCCCCGTGAGTGTCAGCATATTTATACTCCATCAAAGGGTATTGTAGAAAAAGAAACGCTAAAGTAAAAAATAAAGAAATTACCGATTAAAAATATTTTATAAGGTATTTTTGTGCGATAGCTTTTTTGTTCATACGCAGGGCACGAAGAAAAAAAAAAAAAAGGAAAGGAGTAAAAAATAAAAAAGCATCTATCTACTTTGCCTTTTGTACTATAAGAAGGCGTCCTCATCAGCTCGGGGGAACAGGATTTTTTTGGATTCTATAGTAACAGGCCCCGATTATAGATCTAAACACATCGCCATGAAATTTACATTTTCTGCAAAGCACTGGATTGGAAGACTGTAAATTAAAGTTAAATACCGGCCACAGAAAGCGAACGGGAAAAATAAAAATATATATATATATAAAATAAAGCAGAATAAAAAGCTGCCTCATTTGAAAGTGAAAATACTGATTAATTCAGACAGAGGGAACGAAAGCTTTTCCTTTTTTTTTCCAGCAGCACGATTTAAATTTTACTCTTGGTTTGAAAGGGAGGAAAAAGAAATTTCAGACATCATTTCAATAACAAAGACAACAATAATAATAAAAGATTAATCTAGCAGAGAGAAGTTTTCAGATTAAATCCCGCGGATTAGTGCAATTTTTTTTCTTATTATTTATATGAAACAAAACCGTCTGTCTCTTTCTCTGCTGACATTTCACCCACCCCCCCCCATCTATTTTATTTTACCTTTCGATCAGCCGCCGCACGTCTGTATAGCCGAAAACGTCGCTTTCATACGAATGCATCAACTGCTGCAACTTTCGTTTAATCCTCCAGTTCTCGGTGAAAATTACAAAATCCCATTGTTAATCAACGGCTGCATTCTGCCTAATTACACGTCGTTATTCGCTCCTTTTCCGGGGCGCAATTATCCTTCGAGAGGCGTCTGGGTACATTTAAAAAAAAAAATAAGTTACGTTCGTGTCCTGTCCTGTCTGATCATCTTCATATGCTGTTGACCCGACACAAGCAGGGAAGGCAGAAGAGGAGGGTCATATTTTAATGCCGTTCCCATGTGCTGTATATAGCTGGAGGTCAAGTAAGAATTTGCCCTATAAGGAGGATTATGGTACTTAGCTGATTAGTGCCTGACCGGTATTGCCTGCAAAATACTCGTTGTAACCCATGGCAATCTGACTGTATTAAAAAAAAAAAAAAATGTATCAAATTCTGAATATTTCTTTGGGTCGGTTGCACTTTTAAAATGTGCGCATGTATAATTACAATTGCAGTTATTTGTAAAAGTGGCTGCACGACGGGTAGGATAAAACCAAACAAACTTAATACACTGAAAGGGGGATCCTGCTCAACAGCTTACAATCTAAGGGGGGGGGGATGCAGAAGGTGAATGCTGACCTAGTGACCTATCTTGGCGTAGAAGGTCCAGTTTAGAGACTGGAACAAGAAGAATGTTCCATGAACTCGGCCTAATCAAAAAGCAGAAACAAAACTAGATTCAAAGCCCAAAATTTAACATTAAAAAAACCGTGTAATTTTTCAAAATTTCAGAAAGCAATACACGTGAAACAAAAACAGCACACCATCACACCGAAATCAAACAGTATCCCTATGGCCTGAGTTTTTGAAAAGGCCCAATTTTACGCACACTTTTTAGACAAGGGGTGAGCAACCATGGCCCTTCCGATCTTTTGGAACTGCATCTCCATGATCCTCAGTCATTCATTAGGCTGACTGAGCCTCATGGGAAATGTAGTTACAAAATATCGGAGGGGGAGGGGGGCAAGGTTGCCGATACTGGTTTTAGACCAGGGCTCTCAAACTCTGCACCCCCTCCAGATGTTTCTAAACTACAACTCCCATGTTTCTCTGGTCATCTATTGCATTCAAAGAATTCAGGGAATTGGAGGCGTTCAACATTTGGGGGGCCGGAGTTTGAAATCCCTGTAACGACGTATCATTTTATTCATATAGTTTAAAAAGGAATAGAACAGACAAACATATACAGTCAGGTCCAGAAATATTGGGACATCGACACAATTCTAACATCTTTGGCTCTATACACCACCACAATGGAGTTGGAATGAAACAAACACAATGTGCTTTAACTGCAGACTGTCAGCTTTAATTTGAGGGTATGTACATCCAACTCAGGTGAATGGTGTAGGACTTACAGCAGTTTGCAGATGTGCCTCCCACTTGTTAAGGGACCAAAAGTAATGGGACAGAATAATAATCATAAATCAAACTTTCCCTTCTTAATACTTTGTTGCAAATCCTTTGCAGTCAATCACAGCCTGAAGTCTGGAACGCATAGACATCACCAGACGCTGGGTTTCATCCCTGGTGATGCTCTGCCAGGCCTCTACTGCAACTGTCCTCAGTTCCTGCTTGTCCTTGGGGCATTTTCCCTTCAGTTTTGTCTTCAGCAAGTGAAATGCATGCTCAATGGGATTCAGGTCAGGTGATTGACTTGGCCATTGCATATCATTCCACTTCTGTCCCTTCAAAAACTCTTTGGTTGCTTTTGCAGTATGCTTTGGGTCATTGTCCATCTGCACTGTGAAGCGCCGTCCAATGAGTTCTGCAGCATTTAGCTGAATGTGAGAAGATAATATTGCCCGAAACACTTCAGAATTCATCCTGCTGCTTTTGTCAGCAGTCACATCATCAATAAATACAAGAGAACCAGTTCCATTGGCAGCCAGCCATACATGCCCACACCATGACACTACCACCACCATGCTTCACTGATGAGGTGGTATGCTTAGGATCAAGAGCAGTTCCTTTCCTTCTCCATACTCTTCTCTTCCCATCACTCTGGTACAAGTTGATCTTGGTCTCATCTGTCCATAGGATCTTGTTCCAGAACTGTGAAGGCTTTGTTAGGTGTTGTTTGGCAAACTCTAATCTGGCCTTCCTGTTTTTGAGGCTCACCAATGGATTACATTTTGTGGTGAACCCTCTGTATTCACTATGGTGAAGTCTTCTCTTGATTGTTGACTTTGACACACATACACCTACCTCCTGGAGAGTGTTCTTGATCTGGCCAACTGTTGTGAAGGGAGTTTTCTTCACCAGGGAAAGAATTATTCGGTCATCCACAACAGTTGTTTTCCGTGGTCTCCCGGGTCTTTTGGTGTTGCTGAGCTCACCGGTGCATTCCTTCTTTTTGAGAATGTTCCAAACAGTTGTTTTGGCCACGCCTAATGTTCTTGCTATCTCTCTGATGGGTTTGTTTTTGTTTCTTCAGCCTAATGATGGCTTGCTTCACTGATAGTTTTGGATCTCATCTTGAGAGTTGACAGCAACAGATTCCAAATGCAAATAGCACACTTGAAATGAACTCTGGGCCTTTTATCTGCACATTGTAATTGGGGTAATGAGGGAATATCACACACATGGCCATGGAACAGCTGAGAAACCAATTGTCCCATTACTTTTGGTCCCTTAACAAGTGGGAGGCACATCTGCAAATTGCTGTAAGTCCTACACCGTTAACCTGAGTTGGATGTACATACCCTCAAATTAAAGCGGACAGTCTGCAGTTAAAGCACATTGTGTTTGTTTCATTCCAACTCCATTGTGGTGGTGTATAGAGCCAAAGATGTTAGAATTGTGTCGATGTCCCAATATTTCTGGACCTGACTGATATATATATATATATATATACATCCTTTGTGGGGCTTGCTAAATTGGAGCTACCCAAGCAAAAAAAAGGGGGATCTTCTCAACACGGATAAGGCCCACTGATCCTGAAGAGAAATGGGGCTACAAAAGGTGGTGGAGAAGGTAGAGCTCTCTGGTTTCCAGCAAGGCAGCACTTGTGTTTCTAGGGAAACCAGAGAGCTCTACCGTCACTTGTGAGACCTGAGTGAGCTCCACCGTAGATCAGGCCTTTAGTGCCGTTGCCCGTTCTCAGGACCTTCACAAACCTCTTCCTTTCTCACTATAAGTTTACAGGGTCATCCAGACATGGACCCCTTGCTTGATGTGCCTAGAGGGGTGTCAGCTATACCCTCCTGATGAGGCCTAACAAGGCCGAAACGATCGTCGGGGGTTGCTGCACCTCTCGTGCAGGGATGACGTCCCAGGCAGTCAGTACTGGCCGCCCTTTCTGGGTGAGAGCAGGCTGATTTGCATATGGAGCAGTTGTCCCTGTAATGCCAGAATCGAGCTAAAACCTTGTGAGACCTGAGCGGGCCCCACCGTAGAGCAGGCCACTAGTGCTGTTGCTCGTTCTCAGGACCCTCACAAACCTCTTCCTTCCTCAATATATGAATCAAACGTTACGTTTTAATTACTCCGATACCTGCTGGACCTATGCTGTTTGCTGTATTGCTACCGGGTTACCCCTTATGTGTCCATAGGAGTCAGTACCCCTTTCTTCAATTTGCATTAGTCGTGCTAGGTTGAATTAGCTATACCCGTCTTCATTTATTCTCATTATACACAGCTCTTCTGTTTATATTGCTTCACATAGAATGCTGCTGAAGTTAGCATGTTGCCGGGAGCGGAGATTTCACTAGCACTTGCTCGCAAATCACAGCTTCAATCCAAGCAGAATCCAAGCCCATGGCTTATATCATTGTCACATGGCACATAGACACAACAAAGTTGTTGGGAAGGGGTTAGGGCACAGAGGAGGGGAAAATGTAATAGAGCATGCAAAGATTAAAAAGTAAAAGTGTGGAGAGTAAGGAAGAGTGGAATGACAATAGAATGGGGTAAAACTTGAAAAATAGAAAAGAAAATAGATTAAATTGATGAGGACATTGGGTAGACCAAGTGAAAGATACGTTCTCTCCAGTCTGAGCCCATTTTTCATTCTCGCGTGACATATGACCAGTTGGTGAATTGGTCAAGAACCAAATAAGGGGATCGAAGGACACAATACACATCATGTGAGAAAACCAAAAGATCCTATAACTACTCTTGGATTGTCCTTCATGGTGGCCTGGTTGATTGCATCTCCTATGTTCTTGCCACTCCTCAATGTATCTGGATATTAATTGGGAAACCCTGTCTTAACGTTTTGATACATTCAGTCTCACGTGCAATACAAGTATTCTGCACACATCAGTCCACCAGGGATCTACCCTAAACTCACCTTCTTCCCAGGGTAATTGTGTGTGGTCCCAGTCTCATCCCAGGAGCATAAGAGATGGGGAAATGTATTGGGGTAAAGTACAAGAAAGGGCAGGATTGTAATCGGGATAATAAAGTCAAAAAAGTGTGTATTGGGTCTGAAATGAGTTGGAATAGACAACAGGAAGGTGACATGAGGCAGTGGGAGTGTGGACCTATAAACATGAGGTCTACAGTGGTGGTATTAAAAAATGGTATAAAGGATTGGGCTTATACTGGAAAGGGAAAAAAAGAAACCTAGGATGGTGGGGGTGTATAATTGAACCATATATGACATTTAATTGGCAAGCAAGAGACATTGTACACAGATGATGAGTGATTTAAATATTCTTGAAGGTGGTGATAGAACAACTGAAACATCATTGGAGGTGAGAAAGGGACAACGGAAGTATAATTGAAGATGAGAAAGGGAAAGTGTCCTAAGAGAACAAAAGATGCAAACTAGTTGATGCAGAAGGGGAGGCGAATGTGGTATACAGGGTGAAAAAGATGACCAGGACTAGCACAGGTTTCCACACAGAGATATTTGAAGTGCACCTGTCTGAGCAGAATCAAGTCAGGTTTCACATGGCCAACAACTCCTCCAGCTCCACTAAGAAGAAACAGGTAGCTGGCCACAATGCGAGAGTTATGTAGACCAGATTTATTGTGCCAGGCAATACAACGTTTTGGCTCTTACGTTGAGCCCTTATGAAGCATGTTGCATGCTTGATAAAGGCCGAAGTTAAAGAGCCAAAACGTATCGTTTGACCCAACAAATCAGCTCTACATGACTCACGCAACGTGACCAAGTATCTCTTTGTCCTCCGGAACGGGACAGGGGCAGGGAGAAGGGAGAGAAAGTTTCTAGCATGGATGGAGGATAACGAGGAAACTGATATGGTGCAGCGAGTTGTGGTAGAAGGATAATAGAAATGTCATGAAGATGGAACGGTTGTAAAAACCGGAGAAGAGATATTGGGAAAAGAGGACTTTTACAGAGTTTCAAGAGACATCTTAGCTTTATCTGGTGTCGATATGGAGTTTATATCACTTCCATGGGTTTTATTACAAGTCTACCTTGGCTGTCATCTGTACAGCTGGTTAACACGGAACCATATTTATTTTCAGTTTTGATAAATGGATGCAATTCCGCTCATTATGCTCAAATGTTGCCAGCTCTATTTTGTTGTTGCTTTCTTGAAATTATTAACATTTACAGTTGCCTACTGTAATGAAATCTAAATGTATTTTCCTCCAATAAAGTCTATAAAACAGACTAGCGGCTGATATTAGAGAAATATAATCTAGAGGAGCCTCTACAGAGAGATGAACTGAATCAGAACGTCTGAGATCTCGTCCCACTAACACCCACCTTTCATAGACCAAAATGAGATATTCGGGATAAATGCTGGAAAATAATAAATCATAGAATTGTAATGCTGTTACATCATGTCAAAATTGCCTGGAGCAGAAAATTAATTATAACACAGCAAGTAGACCTTCTTGGGAGAGGTTTCGTTAGTGACGTGGGAGACAAATGTCTCACTTATCGTTGACAAAAATTGGATTGTTATCCCAGTGAAAAAAATGATGTCAATTACACTTACAGACTGATTTATTGGAATTTGTGTAGGACATAAAAAATACATATTATCAAATCAGGATAGTTCTAAAAGCTGGTCATTGTAACTTCGATATTGGTCACTTTGTAGTTACACTTCCCAAATTATGCCTGAACCCCATCCTGCATAGACAAAATGATTATTGCACCGACCGGTCTTTGTTATAAGATACATTTCCCAAGATCTCAAACGGCCAAAGAGGGACATTTTCATTTTAGGGAGTATCGCTGGGGGGCTGAGAACAAGACTATTCTTAAAAGTTTTAAGTTACTCCAGGACTGATTTATGTAAATGAAAATGTCATTTAGTGCTAAAACTTCTTATTTACACTTAAAGGAACACTCTAGTCAAAAATCCCCCCCCTCGTATTTTTACATTAAACTATCCCTATTCTTTTAATAAATAGGTAGGGATTTTTTTTTTTTTTGTAAATGTAATACTTACCCTAAAATCCACTTCTTTCCAACGGTGTTTTTTTTTTTTTTTATACTCACCTCCCTCCTCTTTCGCTCCTGTCCTTGTTTCTTCCACTTTGCTAATGGTTTACGTGAGAAGCGCGCATGCGCGCCTCTCACGTAAGCCAGCCAATCGCCAGGCTTCCTCCCGGCTCTCTCTGTTGAGGATTAGTGTTGCACGCAAGAGGATGCGCGCAACACTAATCCTCAGCCTGCCGCCAGATACTGCGGCGAGTTGGAGACGTCATCACGCTGAAAGCACGATGACGTCTCCTACTCGGCAAAAGTCGGCAGAAGCGGGAAATCTGAATCCCGCTCTGCTGACTGACAGCTGGGAGGGCGGAGTAAAGTCCTCTGCGTCTCTCAGCTGTTTTCAGCTTTTTCAGCTGATCGGCTGAGCCGAGGGAGGGGGGACAGAGGGCGGCATACTCTGGGCATCATGACAACCTAAAAAAGCTTAGGTGGTCATGTTGCCTAGAGTATCCTTTTAAGGAGTTATCCACTGAATGTTAGTGTTTGCCGGCGTTGCAAATACCTGGCAAAGTCGCCAAAATTGCAGTGCCAACAAAGGCCAACGGTTCTCAAAACCAAAATCCACACCTCAAGCCCCAGCTTCACAGTAAAGCTAGTCCTGCTGCGATTTGAATTTTGCAGGGTTATTCAGAGAGCACCGAAATGTCACCGACATTTTGGTGCTCTCCCTTTCGCCGCACTTCGGCAAGTTCGATTCGCTGACCCTGCAGTGAATTCAGCATTCACCGCATGGTCCCTGGAGTGCGGCAAAATCGACCAGTCGTACAAATCTAAAAACCACTGTATAACTGCCAAATCGATCAGTAAAACCCCCAAAAACCCACATCGATCCGTAAAAAGCCAACAACCTGCCACCGGAAAAAGCCGACAAGCCACCGAATGGGATTTAAAAAAAAAAATTGCAATTTATAAAAGGCATTTTAAAACAAAGTACTGCATAAACATGCCCGGGAATATTATATAAGGTCCTGTGAATACTAATAAAAAGGTCTGTCACAGAAAAAAAAAAAACATTTAAAAATAATAATAATACATCAGGGGGGAAAAAATTGCCGAAAAAATCCTGAAAAATGTTTAAAAAATAGATTTTTTGCTGCAAATGAAAATAATAAACGGTTGAATACCGTAAATATTTAATAAAACGGGAATAATTTTTACATTGAAACCTATGGGATTCGCATATTTAAACCTGTCGAATGAAACCACGGAAAATCAGGACATTTCACTAACTTTTCTCTGCTGTTTGGTGTCTCTGAAAATATTAACCATTGCTTCTCTATGGGGAGTTCATTGCCGCCGAAGATCACCATATTTCAGTGGCAATTCACCAATATTTGGCAGACAGTATTTTGAATAGCCGAATGGCCATGAAATTGCGCCATATGGGGAAATTCACTGTTTGATGCAATTTCGTGGTCAATTCTGTGCTCTTTAAATAACCCTGTTGGTTTTGAGAAAAAACTGTGGGCTCTATTAGATTTTCTGCGCAATTGCACTCGCGCAGCGCCATTTTTTTGCGCACGAAAAAAAACGTGATTGCGCAAAAATTTGCGTGGTATATCGATGCGAGCGCATTTTTCGTCCATCAAAAATTTTTGTGCGGAAAATCGACGCGCAAAACTGTGCGCAAAGTATGTTGCGTGCAGAAACTGTGTTCGGACTGTTTTTTCCACAGGATTCAGCCAATCAGAATTAAGAACCACCATTTTCTAACGTTAGGTTTTTGCACCTGTCAAAGTCAATCTGAGTATATATGCTGCAGAAAAAAATAAATAAAGCAATTTTATTACTTTTATTGTTTGGGTATGTGTAGAATGTGTAACTGTACTGTGCTGTATTTTTTATTTTGTGCTGGTGTTTTCCGTTTCGGCCAAGACGATCAAATTTACAGTTACCACCTGCTTTTCAAAGACGTTCCGAAAATTCGCGCACACCTTCGTTGCGCGCAGATTGTAATACCATCCGCGTACCAGCGCACGAACGCATTTGCGCTGACAATGTTAAGTATAGGATGCGCGCACGCAAATTCGTTTGCGCAGGTTCACCCGCGGTAGACGTTAACGCGCGTTCGTTGTGCATAGATAGAAATACGACATTGCGCGCAAATGGTTTTTCTCCTCGCGCAAATGCGCATTTGCGCACGCAAAACCACTTGCGCGAAGAATGTGATAGGGCCCTGTGTTTGTTAACGCTGCAATACTGGCAAACACCAATGCTTACTAGAAAAGACCTTAAATCAGGGCTGTCAAACGCTGCCCCCCCCCCGATGATTCTGAACTACATACAACTCCCATGATTCCCTGGCCATCTATTACATTGGAAGAATTCTGGGAATTCTAGGCCTCAACATGTGGGGGGCCGTGAGTTTGACAGTCCTACCTTAAGGGAACACGCTACTCAAAAATGCAGTCTGTGCCCAATTATTTTTTACTTATTTTTCTTATTGTTGGTGATATTGCTCACCTTTAGTCCCTCGCCGCGCCCTGCTCCTCCTCTTCTGCTCAGGGTACTCCAGAAGCTCCCCGAGTCTTTTCTGCGCAATTTGCGCTCCCTGCGCTACTCGTAGGGAACATATATTGCGCACCGCAACAGAACGTGCGAGCTTTACGTACACAAGTCCCGTAGCGCTTACACACGCCGACAGATTAGGGCTGAGCGCACACGCGCAGATCCAATCCATCGGCTTTCTATTCTACTGGAAGTGGTAGAGGCTAGAATAGTGATTGAGTTTAAGGCTAGGATCAGACGAGCGTCATTGGAGAGCGGAAGGAACGTCTGTGAGAGTGGACGTTCCTTCCACGCGGCGTCCGTCTGGCCACCTTGGATCGCGTTTTGCAGCCCCGTCACCACGCGTCCTAGCGCATCGATGGGGAGGTTTTGATAATGGACACTTGTTGCACGCGCATTTCGTGCGCGTGCACAAGCGTGTGCCCAGTCCCGTTGCAGCGTCACAACTCTGCGACGGACGCCGGTAAGCACGTCAGTACGGGCGCACAGTGAGGTGCACTGACGCCAGCCTAAGCAGGCATGGGATAGGCATAAGGCTATCCTAAACAAAAGATTAATCCAGGGAAAGTATCCATAGACTTGGGCAGACTAGATGGGCCGAAAGGTTCTTATCTGCCGACATTTTCTATGTTTCTAGGTTTCAAAACCCAGAGCAATGAGTCTCTAAACTATAATAAATGCTACTACAAATCACAGAGGGATATCCTACACACCTTAACACTTTAGCTTTTTAAAATGACCAGGGTGTGTGGTGTGTCCTTCTCCCACCTTCCAGAACTCTTTAAAAAACTGTTTTGTTGCTTTGCAGCTCTGTCATAGTCCTGCTCGACCTCGTACATGAATGGAGCTGTGTATCCTACACTGAATTAGCCATTATCCTAGACGAGAGTTTCTGATCATCTTATCTGTTGCGTAGACCTGCTGCTGGGTGCTGGACTATATATCGGAAAATGAAACAGAATTCTGGACACAAATAAGGATTCTATAAGGATTTTTGCATCTGTGTCTACACAACAAGTTACGGATCAAGAAAAAGAAAAACAATTCAAAAAAGAAAATATGGGAAAGGTCTTAAAAGTGGTCTTCTGGGAACATCCCTAAATCAAGGTTTTACACATTTGCGCAGCTTGAAAAATGTCTAATAAAAAGCTGGTATGAATTTAGACGTGAAAGGGCCACTCTAGGTAGGTATGATGATCACTTAATGTATAGCCTGTGGTCACGTTGCCCTGAGCTTCCTCGGGTACTCTTCCCGCTCAAGGACAGCTCCCAGATGGCTGATTCAGCCTTTCAAAAGCAGGGGATTAGTTCCTCCCAAAAACTCAGATCAGCAAGATCTGACCTAAGATTCAGGCATCGGGACCAGGAAGAAGGAACCAATTTTGGGTCCAACCACCAAACGGTAATGTGACATATCCCGGTTCCTGCAAGCTGCCATCATGCCTCATCCTTAGGATTGGAGAGTCAGCTCTGTGCTGGATAGAAGGAGAGATGCAAAATGATCATAAGGGTTTAAACTGGAGAGGGGATTCAGATGGGGTCAGGATGGGTTAATGCTTCCATTTCTCCCAAATCTGGTTTTAACCCATGGGTGTCACTTAAAGGACTAGCTACACAGTTTTGGGAGCCAGGTCAATGTTTTGTACAGACGTTTGTGGAATAAATCAGAAATTTATTAGCCTGCGGGACAATTCTAGGAACCCATGGAAATGTAATGCGTATAATGACCAAGCCCTGGTTCTGGAGTCAACCATAGATGTGGCTTTTTTAGAAGAAATTGAAGATTGAGTGGGTCAGGGAAATGGAGCGGGTGTGGGGACAGGTTCTTACCCCTAGCTATACAAGACACAGATTTTCATTTTGGGGGGCTGCTGCTGAAAATAAAAGACCCCTCAAGCAATATACCTGATATAATCTCCATATAATCACTATACTATCACTTTATACACACTTCTGAAAGTAAGAGAAAGGTAAGAGCTATCTGGAGCAGACGACTCCCATAATATACAGAATTACATACAAAGTCTGTTTCACAAAGCACAATTTTGGATTCTGGGCCATTTTTCTCACTTTTGTTCGTTTAGTATTTTACATATCTATGCAGTCTTATTTCATGACACGTAACGAGCCGTTAGATAATCAAGGAATTCTATTTTACCCTTTGAAAGATCTCACATTTTATGTAGGTTGGCAATCAGAAGCTGTATCGGTAATTAAGCCCCATGGATTAGTAATGATTCCAAGAAATGTCACAGGGAAACACAAGAAAACAAGGGATTGCCAGAATAATTCGAAGACAAACACGAACTCATGCCAAATAAGCACAATCGCTTATTGACATTCCGCATATTCTGCTGCTCAGGAGCCGCAGAAATCAGAAGCCAATCACATCGGAATCACAGCATCATAAAAACAGAACACCACGAAAAAGGAGTAGGACTCTCAAAGCACCACGAGAACATATATTCATTGCACAGGCTATGGAAACAGGACAACCTCTTATAAAAAACACACAACTATTTGCCAGGCGACCATGTAGATCAGCGGTTCCCAACCTGTGGTACGCGTACCCCCGGGGTACGTACAAGGACCCTTAGGGGTATGCGTAAAATAAATCATAATGGTGGACCTTTGCGTTCCGACTGGCATTACAATTTTTTCCGTCCGGCCCCCTACATCAGAGCAGGCAGCATGGATGTGCTCGGAGCATTGTGGGGATTCCCCCCCCACCGCGCCTACACAACCTCCACACATCCAGTCGAGCGCAAACCCACCTCCCCCTGGTTGCCTTCTGCCTCCTGCTGTCTCCGTCCAGCAGTGATATTTCAGGGAGGGGGGCCGCAACACTGGCGCGGGAAGCTCGTGCAGGTGCTCCAGAAGGAAGAGATGTGCGCTCCACTTATCGGCAGCACGGCTCAGTCCCGAGTTCGAGCAGCACTGACAGGCAGAGTTCCGACCCAGATCCCCCCTTCCCTGCGTTGTGCTGCCTCCCAGTGTGGCCGAGGAAGGGGGCCCCAGGTTGGTCAGTGATTTCATCATACAGCACACTAATGTGGATCTCTGTGTTACCTTCATACGCCCTGCACATTACTCTGGAGCTCTGTGGCACCCTCATACACACTGCACACTACTGTGGAGCTCTGCGGCACCCTCATACACACCGCACACTACTGTGGAGCTCTGTGGCACCCTCATACACACCGCACACTACTGTGGAGCTCTGTGGCACCCTCATACACACCGCACATTACTCTGGAGCTCTGTGACACCCTCATACACCCTACACATTACTATGGAGCTCTGTAATACATCACACACACACCGTACAGAAACAGAAAAAAGTTAATTATATTAAATTTGAAAGATTTTTTTTAATGAGGGGTACAATTTATGGATATCGGCCGCCAGGGGGTACTCGGGTGAAAAAAGGTTGGGAACCACGGATGTAGATTATTGTAGGAAGAAGCTTCGCTGTCCAAAACCTGAGAAAGACACTGGCGAGAAAGTCCTCATATTCGCTCTCAAAAGCCATCACTGCTAGTGCTCTCTTCTCCATGAGAAGGAGCCGCAACTGTGGCCATGCTGGTAGCTACATTAACACCACAAGGAGTAGTGTTAAATGAAAGAAATACTGGCAACCTGTACAGCAGGCCCACCTATAAACATGGTGATGGTACTTGTCAACTACGGCTTTCCAAACTCATACATGATCTTGGGAAGCAGATTCGACTACCAGGTTAGGCAGAAACTCCAGCTAGCAATAGCAGTTCCTGCTATCCACTAGCACAACAGTTCTTGTTATCAACTTGGTAAAGGTCCAATTACTAGTTTGGACAGAAGATACTGCTACCAGCTTGGGTGGAAGGTCCTGTTACCGGTTTAAGCAAAAGGTTGTGCTATCAGCTTTGGAAAAAGGATCTACTACCAGGTTGGACGGAAGGTCTTGCTGTCAGCTTGGGCAAAAGACCCGGATACCAATATGGGCAAACGGTCTTGCAATCAGTTTAGATAACATACCCTGCAATTCTGCTTGAGCCGATGGTCCTGCTACCAGTTTGGGCAAAGGTTTGTGCTATCAGATTGGGCAGCAGGTTCTAGAGTCAGTTTAGATAAAATACCCTTCTACCAGCTTTGGTAGGAGGTCCTAAAATGAGCTTGAGCAGGTCCTAAAAGGAGATTGAGCGGAAGGTCCTAAAATGAGCTTGAGCAGAAGGTCCTAAAATGAGCTTGAGCAGGTCCTGATACCAATATGGACAGAAGGTCTTCAATCAGATTAGATAACATACCCTGCAATTCTGCTTGGGCCGATTGTCCTAATACCAGAATGGGCAACTAGTCCAGTTTGGGCAGCAGGTTCTAGAGTCAGTTTAGATAAAATACTCTTCTACCCGCTTGGGCAGAAGATCCTAAAATGAGCTTGGGCAGAAGGTCCTAAAATGAGCTTGGGCAGAAGGTCCTAAAATGAGCATGGGCAGAAGATCCTAAAATGAGCATGGGCAGAAGGTCCTAAGATGAGCTTGGGCAGAAGGTCCTAAAATGAGCTTGGGCAGAAGGTCTTAAAATGAGCTTCATCACAAGGTCCTGATAAGAGCTTTTCCAGTAATTTCTGCTGTAAAGTTATATTTTTCCCCACCTTTACATAATTGTGTTTTGAAGCTCACCACAATGTATATAGTAAACAGACCCTCATACTGGAATGGGGTGAAATGAGGTGGGGGGTGTTAAGGGCATAAGCACTTTTGATTTTATATATATATATATATATATTCAGCAATAAATCACATTCAATAGAGAACAATGGCCAAGCAAAGGACACAGGCATGATGTAGGCTAAACATGCATCAGATCAATGGCAAGAAAAAAAATCAATTTATTTGATATCTTGAATACATTCAGGTTCATTATATACAGTAGAATATTATGGTTAATTTGCTGCAATGTACCTAACGGTGCGTTACGGAGCCTGCTGATGTGTTTTTATTATATTCCACCTTGTCATCGTTTTATAAGAGCAAATGTAATCTGAGAAAATTTGTAAAAATGCATTATATTCTTCAAGATGCAATAGTTTTAGTTCTGTCAGTTTGGTAAACGTATAAATGAGCATGATTTATGTATGTAATAAATTATACAATAAAAAAAAAAGAACTTGTATCTGGCAGAATATATGATCTTACTTTAACAAAAAAAGAATAATAAACAAAAATGCCCATGCAGCTAATTTTCCGTTCAGCAGTAGACAGCACCATCCAGTAACCTCCCCGGAGGAGGCAGAAAAACACCAAATTACCTAAAACCAGATTGTCCTGCGCACTGCGCCTCCAAATAAAAACCATTCATCCTGCCCATGTACGGACAGCGGAGCTTTCAGGAGTGTGCTCGTTACAACGTGTCTACTTCATTTCTCAAACAGCTTTTATCATCTTGGAGAAAAAAAAATTGGGGGAAAATGGCTTTAATAGGCTCAACTATTGCTGCGTTTGGGTTTCAGTAAATAATGCAACTTGATACAAAAAGGACAACTATTTATGGGTTTTAAATCCTCAGCAACTCAAACTTTAGTGAAGTTAACCCCTTATCATTGAGGCAGCCTCCAGATATGCAAACTGCCCTGGATTCCTGTATATCCCTGGTTGAACACAGGTAGGTGACACAAACCACCTGGCATTGCAGGACCCTCCTTAAGTTTATCAACTAGGTAATGACTTGGTGGAAAAGTGCAAATTTTAAGTCGAAATAATAGATTTTGGATTTTTTTCAAATACTGCAATTTCTTATAAGGGTACTCAAGGGTTAAAATGGGAAGGGGATGCAGGGGTTAAAGACAACCCCTCATGACCTATTCCACACAACCCCAGCGGCTTTAACCCTTTAGTTTTAAGCTCACCTAGAATCCATCGCTGGACTGGACGTCATACGCTGCGGCTTTCTGTAAGCAGCGGCATGTCACATGATTGCAGGGAAGCAGACAAACCAATGGCTTTCCGTACCCTGAGTCTTGAGAGTGTTCCTATGCATTCCCCCTCAACTTGACCCCTGAAACAATCGATCCTCTAAATCAGTGGTTCCCAACCGCGGTGCTCACGTCTCCCTCACAGGCCAGGTTTTAACATTTACCTTGGGGGAAATGCAGACTG
The DNA here is from genome assembly GCA_009667805.1 of Leptobrachium leishanense. NCBI lineage: Eukaryota > Metazoa > Chordata > Amphibia > Anura > Megophryidae > Leptobrachium > Leptobrachium leishanense. The sequence continues at coordinate 49,296,997 of CM019067.1, read as the reverse complement.
AATCCTGCAATCACTGAGCAGCAAATCATATCACCTGTGCTATGCTTCAGATATCCCGCAAACCTGGCCTGTTAGGGGTCCTGAGGACCGCGGTTGGGAACCACAGCTTTAAGCGATTGCCAAAGGAGTGAACACCACAAACATGAAGGGCTCTCTATTCCCTAGAGAACGCTAACATTAGCGTTCGGATGAGTGTTACCGCCAGGATAAGTGACTTTAACGCGCGCCCCCCATATTATCTACCTAACGCTAAACCTGTAAGAAATCACTTAGCGCATCAGTTTTCGCACTAGCTTACTGTACTTTGTATCTTATACTTAACATGAGGGGTGCAATGGTTAGTGTTTGGATAAGTGAGGTATTACAAAGTCCTAGCGCTAATTACCACAGGGATGCACAAAGCAAATAGTTTAACGAGTCCTAAAAGCTGGTGATAAATGATTCCGCATTTGCAAAATTATTTAACACCCCCTTAAAAAAAAACAATAAATCCGATACTCACCTCTCATCCCGCAGCCAGAACGGTGGCCCAATCCGGCGCTTCTTGTCGCCGGGAGCAGAGTGAGGCTAGGAATTAATAGTTCCCAGTCTCCCTCCGCGATCAAGCCCAGAAGTGCTAACCTCCATGAAGCCCTATGGACTCCGGGAGGGAATACTCGCGGTGGCACGGAAGCATTACCACAAGTATCTCAGTGGTTAGCGCTATGTTCTGGGGAAAAGAGCCGCGGTAGTGCCTGCCCCGGAATGACGCACTAAGGCTGGGGTCAGAGCAGCGCACTTTGAACGTGCGTTCTGGCGCACATAATTAAGGCCGCACTAGCAGCAGATGACGGGCAATGACGGACAATATACGATGTACGGCCGCACAAAAGTCCGGCCGTGCAACGCAAGTGGAATTTGAACGCATTTTTCTGAGAACGCTGAACCGCAAGTACTGACGTACAGAGTGCGCAGCTGCGGCATAGCGGCATGTGTGCGAGATTAGGAGATGTCAGACACTGCTAATGTCAAGCCTACATAACGTCCAGACGCAAAAAGAGTTTTATTGACGATCCGTACAAAATCACGCCCGAAAATGCGCGTCGTCTGACCGTTTTTGCGCATTCCATGAAAAAATATGTCAATGCGTTTGGACGCACTTTTTCATGTTCGCTGCGAAAAATGCTTTTGTCTGACCCTAGCGTTAAATGGGGACGCTACGGAATAACCTGCAGGAGCAGATATTCCCTGTTAGTGTCCCCATTTTAGCGCACACTAGGAAATAGGGCCCGAAATATCCCAAAAACACAATTATGAAAAACAGAAAAAGGTAATAAAAAAAGCTTAGCCGAAATTGGAAAATAAATGGGCTTTATTATTAATAAAAATGCACTATTAAAAACAAAGGGCCCAATTACATTCTTCACGCAAAAAATGCACGCGCAACACGTGAATTTGTGCACCAAGCGTTAAACGTTAACGCGCGTAAATCAACGCAGGAATTACAATCCTCGCACATTTTCTCATCCGTCGAGCAATAACACGCGTAAAATAGACGTGCACAAATACGCGCGCAGCAACGTTGCTGCGCGCAGAAATCAGTGGGCGGACAGTTTTTTTCACGCGATTCAGCTAATCAGAATTAAAAACCACAATTATCTCACATTAAGTTTTTGCACCTGTCAAAGTCAATCTGAGCATATATGCTGCAGCGATTAATACATGCACGCACAACTTCTCCATTTTATTGGTCTGGGTATGTGTAGAATGTGTAACTATACTTTGCTGCATTTTTTTTTTTTTGGGCTGGTGTATTTGGTTTCGGCCAGGACGCTCAGATTTGCCGTTACCACCAGCTTTTAGGAGTTGCTAAAATTAAGCGCACAACGTCTATGCGTTAAATCCTGCGCATAGATTGTAATACCATCAGCGTACCAGCATTCATTCGCGTTTGTACGCACAATGTTAAGTATAGGACACGCGCAGTAAAGTACGTTCTCGCAGGTTCACCCGCGGTAGACGATTACGTGCGTTTGTTGCGCTGACATTGTAATACGACGTTCAGCGCAAAGGGTTTTACCCCTCGCGTTAATGCGTTTTTGCGCCGGCCCAAACGTTTGCGCGAAGATTGTAATAGGGCCCAAAGGCAATAAAAAAAGGAAAAATACTTAATAGGTAATACCGTATATACTCGCGTATAAGCCGAGTTTTTGACTCAGATTTTGAGTCCAAAAAATGCGATTCGGCTTATACGCGAGTCAAGGAGCGCAGCAATTGGCAACCTGCGGCCCGCGGGCCGTACCCGGCCCGCCGGCCGTAGAATTAAGGCCCGCCGGTGTCCGTGATAAATTCACGGACACCCGGCCTGCTCCTTCGATGAAAGCAGCACCCCGTAGCGGAGGAGCCGGAAATGCGCGTCTTCCGCTCCAGGGCGGCTCGGCAGGTCTGTCTGCTGGGGCTCTGTGTTACTCCTTCATACTGTGATCAGTGCTGTGCCCTGTATTACTCCTTCATACTGCCCCTGGGTATCAATGCTGTGCCCTGTATTACTCCTTCATACTGCCCCTGGGTATCAATGCTGTGCCCTGTATTACTCCTTCATACTGCCCCTGGGTATCAATACTGTGCCCTGTATTACTCCTTCATACTGCCCCTGGGTATCAATGCTGTGCCCTGTATTACTCCTTCATACTGCCCCTGGGTATCAATACTGTGCCCTGTATTACTCCTTCATACTGCCCCTGGGTATCAATACTGTGCCCTGTATTACTCCTTCATACTGCCCCTGGGTATCAATGATGTGCCCTGTATTACTTCTTCATACTGCACCTGGGTATCAATACTGTGCCCTGTATTACTCCTTCATACTGCCCCTGGGTATCAATGCTGTGCCCTGTATTACTCCTTCATACTGCCCCTGGGTATCAATGCTGTGCCCTGTATTACTCCTTCATACTGCCCCTGGGTATCAATACTGTGCCCTGTATTACTCCTTCATACTGCCCCTGGGTATCAATGCTGTGCCCTGTATTACTCCTTCATACTGCCCCTGGGTATCAATACTGTGCCCTGTATTACTCCTTCATACTGCCCCTGGGTATCAATGCTGTGCCCTGTATTACTCCTTCATACTGCCCCTGGGTATCAATGCTGTGCCCTGTATTACTCCTTCATACTGCCCCTGGGTATCAATACTGTGCCCTGTATTACTCCTTCAAACTGCCCCTGGGTATCAATACTGTGCCCTGTATTACTCCTTCATACTGCCCCTGGGTATCAATACTGTGCCCTGTATTACTCCTTCATACTGCCCCTGGGTATCAATGCTGTGCCCTGTATTACTCCTTCATACTGCCCCTGGGTATCAATGCTGTGCCCTGTATTACTCCTTCATACTGCCCCAGGGTATCAATGCTGTGCCCTGTATTACTCCTTCATACTGCCCCTGGGTATCAATTCTGTGCCCTGTATTACTCCTTCATACTGCCCATGGGTATCAATACTGTGCCCTGTATTACTCCTTCATACTGCCCCTGGGTATCAATGCTGTGCCCTGTATTACTCCTCATACTGCCCCTGGGTATCAATGCTGTGCCCTGTATTACTCCTTCATACTGCCCCTGGGTATCAATACTGTGCCCTGTATTACTCCTTCAAACTGCCCCTGGGTATCAATACTGTGCCCTGTATTACTCCTTCATACTGCCCCTGGGTATCAATACTGTGCCCTGTATTACTCCTTCATACTGCCCCTGGGTATCAATGCTGTGCCCTGTATTACTCCTTCATACTGCCCCTGGGTATCAATGCTGTGCCCTGTATTACTCCTTCATACTGCCCCAGGGTATTAATGTTGTGCCCTGTATTACTCCTTCATACTGCCCCTGGGTATCAATCTGTGCCCTGTATTACTCCTTCATACTGCCCATGGGTATCAATACTGTGCCCTGTATTACTCCTTCATACTGCCCCTGGGTATCAATGCTGTGCCCTGTATTACTCCTTCATACTGCCCCTGGGTATCAATGCTGTGCCCTGTATTACTCCTTCATACTGCCCCAGGGTATCAATGCTGTGCCTGTATTACTCCTTCATACTGCCCCTGGGAATCAATACTGTGCCCTGTATTACTCCTTCATACTGCCCCTGGGTATCAATACTGTGCCCTGTATTACTCCTTCATACTGCCCCTGGGTATCAATACTGTGCCCTGTATTACTCCTTCATACTGCACCTGGGTATCAATACTGTGCCCTGTATTACTCCTTCATACTGCCCCTGGGTATCAATGCTGTGCCCTGTATTACTCCTTCATACTGCCCCTGGGTATCAATACTGTGCCCTGTATTACTCCTTCATACTGCCCCTGGGTATCAATACTGTGCCCTGTATTACTCCTTCATACTGCCCCTGGGTATCAATACTGTGCCCTGTATTACTCCTTCATACTGCACCTGGGTATCAATACTGTGCCCTGTATTACTCCTTCATACTGCCCCTGGGTATCAATACTGTGCCCTGTATTACTCCTTCATACTGCCCCTGGGTATCAATGCTGTGCCCTGTATTACTCCTTCATACTGCCCCTGGGTATCAATACTGTGCCCTGTATTACTCCTTCATACTGCCCCTGGGTATCAATGCTGTGCCCTGTATTACTCCTTCATACTGCCCCTGGGTATCAATACTGTGCCATGTATTACTCCTTCATACTGCCCCTGGGTATCAATGCTGTGCCCTGTATTACTCCTTCATACTGCCCCTGGGTATCAATACTGTGCCCTGTATTACTCCTTCATACTGCCCCTGGGTATCAATGCTGTGCCCTGTATTACTCCTTCATACTGCACCTGGGTATCAATACTGTGCCCTGTATTACTCCTTCATACTGCCCCTGGGTATCAATGCTGTGCCCTGTATTACTCCTTCATACTGCCCCTGGGTATCAATGCTGTGCCCTGTATTACTCCTTCATACTGCCCCTGGGTATCAATACTGTGCCCTGTATTACTCCTTCATACTGCCCCTGGGTATCAATGCTGTGCCCTGTATTACTCCTTCATACTGCCCCTGGGTATCAATACTGTGCCCTGTATTACTCCTTCATACTGCCCCTGGGTATCAATGCTGTGCCCTGTATTACTTCTTCATACTGCCCCTGGGTATCAATGCTGTGCCCTGTATTACTCCTTCATACTGCCCCTGGGTATCAATACTGTGCCCTGTATTACTCCTTCATACTGCCCCTGGGTATCAATACTGTGCCCTGTATTACTCCTTCATACTGCCCCTGGGTATCAATACTGTGCCCTGTATTACTCCTTCATACTGCCCCTGGGTATCAATACTGTGCCCTGTATTACTCCTTCATACTGCCCCTGGGTATCAATACTGTGCCCTGTATTACTCCTTCATACTGCATATCGGTCAACTGATATCGGTTATATTTTTGAAATTTACCAGTGGCTGCTGCATTTCCCACTTAGGCTTATACGCGAGTCAATAAGTTTTCACAGGTTTTTTGGGAAAAAGTAGGGGGGTCGGCTTATACACGGGTCGGCTTATACCCGAGTATATACGGTAATAGCTAGGTGTTGAAAATAGAGACGCGTTTCGCCAGACCACAATGCCGGCTTCCTCAGTCTGTAATGATTCTTTTATTAGAGGGTCGTTAAATAGTAAAATCCTTTGACATTCCATTCTAAGTTTGGTTATTTTGGCCAATAATTCCAACTCCTACTTGTTAGGCACAGATCTCCGGAAAATAGAGGCCCTGGGCTTGAGTCTACCAGAGATGTGGCTTTGTCCGGAAGAAAATGAAGACTGAGAGGGACAGGGAAACGGATTAACAGTGTTGACATATTCACTTACCTCTGGCAATACAATGGAGACAGATATAGGGATTTTGGGGAGCCTTTGGAAAAAATTAAAAGACCCCTCAAGTAACAGACCTGCTGTAATCTCCATTTAACCCTTTACTATCACTTCTACACACATGATTGAAAGTAATAAAAAGGGTAGTAAGAGTTATATTGAGCAGAAGGCTCCCATAATACACCGAATTACATACAAAGTGCCTGTGTCTCAAAGCACAATTTTGGATTCTGTGACACTTTTTATATGTTTGTTAATTTGTATCTTACATTAGTATACAGTCTGATTTCATGACATGTAATAAGGCGTGTAGGTGCACTGCACCAATCCATTGCTCCGCAGAGGCGCTACGCGACTTATGTATGCAAGGTCCGAGTGATGTGCAATTAGTACAGCATACACAACTCAATTTGCAGATTGCGACAGCTACAGGGAGTTCGGCAAGCTCTGAGTTGAAGAGGAGGAGCAGCCCTGGGCTGATTGAGAAAAGGTGAGTATTACTTACAAAAACAACAAACAAAATAGAAGAAAACATTATTGGGCAGATTCTGTATAATCTACATAAGGGCAAAACAACAGATCACCTTGGGGGAAATGCAGACCGAATCCTGCAATCACTGAGCAGCAAATCATATCACCTGTGCTGTGCTTCACATATCCTGCAAACCTGGCCTGTTAGGGGGACCTGAGGATAGGTTTGAGAAAAGCTGCTTTAAAGAGTGAACGGGTCAGTATATCAGCTCATAAAAATACAGCCCCTTTTTGGGAAGACTATCAGGGTTATTCAGAGAGAGGTGAAAACCAGGAGAATGACTGGAGAATGGAAAATTCTAGATCAAAATAGCCAAACCAGAAAAATTTTCCCATTTATCTCACTTTCCAAATCGGCTATTTTGACCTAGAATTTTCCATTCTCCAGCCATTCTCCTGATTTCACCTCTCTTTGAATAACCCTGTGAGAGTTATGCTGAACATAAATGAGGTTGAGAGTTGTGGGGGAGGGGGGGACTAAATCTGAAGTCAAAAAAAGGAAGAAAGTGAATACGTGGTGCACCACTAGAGAAAAGTGGGGTCGCTATATGTCCCAGGACCCGTGGTGCTCCCTCACTGTTTGTCTGTAATGTTATCTACATCTTAAATCTACAGTCACGCATAACTTTAATTCATAGGGATACCACATTCACCATTATATATATATATATATAATTTTTTTTATTTAAAATTTGTTCCATTATTTTTATAGATATATATCGAGGCCGGGGGCCACCGATTTGTTTGTTTTTTGGCAACATGTAAATCACCTGTAATAAGCAGACGGTCTGTTTTGTAAACGTTCAGAATAAATCGTGCCTCCTGGAAATTAGCACTTTGGTATTTCAGGAAAAAGGTTAATCCCATGATCATCTCAAATTGTTTAACTCTGAGCGGGCGGAGGGCGAGTAAAATATCGCGCTGCGATGCACAGCCTGACGTAAGATTCAGGCCCGCGAGGGGTTACAGCGCTTGCGGTGGCAGCAGCCCATCAGGCTAATGCATGCCTTGTGTGGTTAATTTATGAACACTGATAGAATATCTCATTAAGAACAGAACTTCATACCAAGGCAGCATAGCGTCAGGAGCTGTCGTTTCCAGTCATGCTTAAATATTTCATTACAGCTTAACCTAGCACTGGGGTAGACAAAAGCCTATAAATGCTCTCAGAACACACAGTATACATACATACACACACACAGACACACATGTATACACACACACGTATAAATATGCACTGTGTACATGCATGCACACATTTATATCTACAGCGTATACATATATATTATATACACACCAAAAAACCTAAAAACAAACATTTAACAGTACGGCTTATTTATCGTGACCCCGACATGCCTAAAATAAGTATTTGGGCTCATTTTACAGGGAATCACTCCATTAAAAGGGATACTCCCTTTTCCTTCCTTAAGTAATTGGGCAGATGCTGCTGACAGTCTCTGCCCAGTTTTAATATTTTTTTTTATTCAAGGTGATTTTACTCACCTTTTCTTCCTCGCCACTCACCGCTCTTCTGCAGCTCAGGATCCACTGAATCGAGATGTCCCTGATGCTTTTCTACGCAATTTGCACTCCTACGCAACTTGCGAAGCGCTACGGGACTTGGGCACTTTCCGTACGCAAGATCTGTAGCGCCTGCACAGAACGACGGAACGGAGCTGCATGCATGCGCAGATCCGATCCATCGGCTGCCTCTTTGAGAAGGGGGGCATTCCTCACTTCCTGACCACTTTAAAAAAAGATAAAGTGGTCAGGATGTGCAGAGTGTCTCTTAATTATGTATCAGCAGTTTATTGACAACGCATAATTGAAAAAAGAAAGTAATTCCCGTCAAAAGGTACGTTGTCCCTCATGTCCCAGCAGCAGTCTGCGCGTCTGATCAAAGTGCTGATTGGCTAAGTTATCATGCCATGTCACCACTGAGGCCCAATCATGTGCTGCTGCGTGACGGCTCCCAGATAGCTCCGCCCACAGGAGGGAAAAACATGGTGCACATGGGTGCAAGTGTTCTGAATAAGACCAGGTCACTGTCTCGTAACACCTAACACGCTACTGCATATGCTTTGCAAATAGTACGTATATTTTTTATTGTAAACATTGGGCAGTATTACAAAGCTGGTGCTAACTTAACCAGAGCTGTTGTAAACGTAGCAACTCCATAGACTATAATGGCTATGGTAAGTTTACAACAGCTCTGGTTAAGTTAGCACCAGCTTTGTAATATAGCCCATTATATAGGGATGCATCGATACCGATACTAGTATCGGTATCAGTGCCAATACTGCTGTTTGCATGAGTACTTGGTACTCATGCAAATGGCCCGATACCTCCCCCCGATACTGGAAGCCGGTGCTGGGCCGGCTTGCCAGTATCTGCAGGGCTGGGGAAGCTGGCCGCGTGCATGAAAAGCACTCGGCCAGCGTTCCCCTCCATCGGCCGCAATACTTACCCAGCGGAGGGTCCAGTCACAGGGCTGTGACGCGGCCACCGGGCAGTGGAGGCGGGAGCCTCTTGCGAGATCTCGGCTGGAGGCAGAGTCAAGGCCTCCACGGCCCGGCGGCTGCGTCACAACCTGTCACGGCGTCACACTCACCGAGGCACAGTGCGGGCAGCTGCGGTTGCGTGGCGCGTTCCGGCGGTCCTGGCGTCGGACCAAGTCCCCCTCGGAGACCCTCTTGGGGCCGGTAGTCTCCCTCGGCGTTCCCCGATGGAGGCGAGTGGCCGGGGGGCTTGGTCCGCTGCGTGGGCCCGGCGGTCCCGCCATGCTCTGGCGTCTTCCGCAGCCTGTCGGGGGCGGGGCTTAGGGATAGGCGCGAGCGCGCGCCCAGGACTGGGTCTTATAGTTTCCACCACTGAACCCTTCCCAGACACAAGTGATACACCTGTTACAGAGAGCAATCCCAGAACCCTGGCAATCCCTATAAAGGTTCAGTCTGCACACATACCCTTTGCTGGATAGTTGAGTGTCTTCTAGCTGAGTGCTTTGGTTCCCTTCTTACAGAATTACTAGTTACTGACCATTGGCTTTCGTACCTGACTCTTCTACCTTCTGGCACCCCGACATTGGCTTTCGTACCTGACTCCTCTACCTTCTGGCACCCCGACATTGGCTTTCGTACCTGACTCCTCTACCTTCTGGCTCCCCGACCTTGGCTTCCATACTCGATCATCCTGCTCTCTGGAATCCTGACCATTGGCATATTCAACCAACTAAGCGATCCTCATACCTCCTACCCTACACCTCCAATCTCCGCACCCGAGGTCCAGTCTCCAACAGTACCCCATCCGTGACAGAACTATCCAGCCATAATCATGGACCCCGCGGACGTATTGGATGCCATCGCTTCCTTGACTCGTCAGGTGACAGTACTATCCCATTCAGTGCAGGACTTGCAGTTAACCCAAGCTCAAATGCAAGGACAAGTCCAAAACCTACTTCCCATCTCGTCGTCATCCCAAAATGAGGACATGATCAGTCCAGAACCCAGAATTCCGATGCCTGAACGATTCTCTGGACGTCGCGAGTCCTATAGAGGATTCCTCATGTCCTGTGAAATCCTGTTCGCACTTAACCCCCGCACCTACCAATCGGATTTTGTGCGGATCCGCACGGTTATCTCCCTCTTCTCGATGAGGCCCAAGTCTGGGCACATAACCTCCTGCGGACCGCAGACCCGGTGTTACAATCATGGAACTCCTTTTTGTCGGCCATGAATCAATTATATGAGGACCCTCAGAGATCCGACTTTGCTCAGGCTCAAATCCGACAACTAAGACAGGGCAGAAGACCCATCGAGGACTACACAATTGAATTCCGCCGATTGGCCTCTGAGACCGGATGGAATGAAACCGCGTTGGTTAGCCAATTCCGATGGGGCCTGTCCGAGTCCGTCAAAGACGAGTTGGCTCGTGGCGAAACACCCACCTCCTTGGAGCCCCTAATTCGTCTTGTTCTCCAAATCGACAGACGCATTCGTGAACGCGTACGAGAGAGAACCCTGTTTTCTCCACCCCCCCGACCTCCAGCTCCGCGTATGTTGGCACCATCTCCGCTCCCGACTACGTCTACCATACCATCCACTGAAGAACCCATGCAACTCAATGTTGTTCGTCGACGGCTAACTCCTCAGGAGAATCAACATAGACGTGATAATGGCCTGTGCCTCTACTGTGGAAAAAACACCCACCTTGTCCGGGACTGTCCTGACACACCGACCAAGGGAGGTATGGCTACATGTTGTCCATCCACTATTCTGTCGACCTCCATGTCTAGTGTCCAATCCCCTCACTTATTGGTACAACTTGTCTTACAGTGGGAAGAAAAATCTATCACGGTGGAGGCCATGATTGACAGCGGAGCCAGCAATTGCTTCATTGATACTGCCTTGGTTTCTAAATTTTCCATTCCAGTATTAAATAAAGATGTACCCGTACATATACAAGTTGTCGACGGTTCTTCCCTTGGCGCAGGTCCTGTCACTAAAGAGACCATCCCTCTCTCCTCAACGTTAGGACCTTCCCATAGGGAACTATTATCCTATGACGTTATTACGTCACCTGTGTTCCCGATCATATTGGGCCTTCCCTGGCTCTGCCGCCACGACCCAATCATACGGTGGTCCTCGGGTCAGCTTTTGTTTCCCTCTCTCCATTGTCGTAAGGTATGCCTGCGTGAGATCACAACCACGTTATGCTCCATCCTGGATCTTCATAAGACTCCCTCTAATGTTACACTCCCACAGGTCTATCAGTCGTTCAAAGATGTATTTGACGAACGAGGAGTGGATGCTCTACCCCCACATCGGCCTTATGACTGTCCAATTGACCTTTTACCGGGGGCTCCAATCCCCTACGGACGACTATACCCGTTGTCAGAACCCGAACTGGTCATCCTTAAGGAATACATAGATGAAAATCTAGCAAAGGGGTTTATACGTCCCTCCACCTCACCTGCTGGGGCCGGTATTTTTTTTGTGGCAAAAAAGGATGGGGGTTGCGCCCCTGCGTCGATTATCGTGCCCTGAATAACATAACCATTAAAAATCGTTATCCCTTACCGTTAATTTCAGAATTGATGGATCGTTTGAAAACAGCTACCATCTTCTCCAAACTGGACCTGAAGGGAGCTTACAATCTGATACGAGTAAAGGAAGGGGACGAATGGAAAACAGCCTTCCGCTCCAGATACGGGCACTTTGAATACACCGTAATGCCCTATGGGCTGTGCAATGCCCCTGCCACATTTCAATGTTTTATCAATGTCGTTTTTCGCGATATGCTGGATCAATGTGTTGTTATATATTTGGATGACATCCTTGTGTATTCCTCTACCTAGAAGAACACCGAAAACACATGCAACAGGTACTACAGCGCCTCCGACAACATCACCTATTTGCTAAACTCGACAAATGCCTATTTGAGGTCCATACCGTGGAGTTCCTGGGGTTCGTCATTCGACCCGGTACCATTGCCATGGATGACAAAAAGATACAAGCCATCAAACAGTGGCCTATACCACTCAACAGAAAACAGGTACAACGTTTCCTGGGTTTTGCCAATTTTTATCGCAAATTTATTCGCAACTTCAGTCGACTTGCCCAACCTTAACAGCTCTTACCAAGTCTACTGTTCCCTTCCAATGGTCCACGAACGCTACCCAAGCCTTTAACGATCTCCGAGAACGGTTCTGTTCAGCACCTATCCTCTTTCACCCTAATCCGTCTTTGGCCTATTACCTGGAGGTGGACGCCTCCAATAATGCTACTGGTGCCGTCCTCTCCCAGCGTTGCCCAACCACCAATAATTTGCACCCGATAGCCTTTTTTTCCAAGAAAATGAGCCCCGCGGAGTGTAACTATGATATCGGGGATAAAGAATTACTGGCCATTAAACAAGCCTTAGAGGAATGGAGACACATCTTGGAAGGGTGTCTGCACCCCATAACAATATATACGGATCACAAGAATCTCGAGTACTTGAAGTCAGCAAAACGGCTACGTCCCAGACAGGCCAGGTGGGCCCTCTTCTTCTCTCGCTTTCAGTTTCATCTCACATTTCGTCCTGGATCACGCAACGGTAAAGCTGACGCCTTATCCCGACTACATGAGTATCATTCTGGAAGAGTTAAGACAGAAGAAACCATTCTTCAACCACATCAGTTTCTCTCAGTTACCTCACGTTTACTGAACGAGATAGCACAAACCAATGTTCCATCTCCTACGTCGACCGTACCACCTAAAGATCGTATTCTAGTACCCAAAGAGAAACAACTCCACATCTTGCAACAATGTCATGATTCCCCCCTGGCCGGTCACGCAGGAAGAACAAAAACACGAAAATTAATATCCCGTCACTTCTGGTGGTCCTCCTATCTCGTGATGTTCGGGACTATGTCAAATCGTGTGACGTTTGTGCCAGGGCCAAAACCCTTCCACAAAAACCCTTAGGGTTATTGCAACCACTCCCTGTGCCCGAGACACCTTGGTCACATGTCACCATGGATTTTATTGTGGATCTCCCCCCTCTGCAGGACATACCTGTATCATGGTCATAGTGGATCGTTTAACCAAGCTAGCCCATTTTATTCCTTCCATGAAAATACCTACGGCTAAGGAAACCGCATCATTGTTCATAGCCCAAGTGTTCCGTCTCCACGGTATACCAACCTCCATAGTCACCGACAGAGGTACCCAATTCACGTCACATTTCTGGAAGGCTTTTTGCTCCTCGCTTCAAATATCAGTTGATCTATCCACCTCATACCATCCCCAGTCTAACGGGCAAACAGAACGAACCAATCAAACACTTGAGTCCTATTTGCGCTGTTATTCCTCTTATCAGCAAAATAACTGGTTGGAACTACTGCCGATGGCAGAGTTTTCTTACAACTCACATACACACGAATCCACCACTTTTTCTCCATTTTTTCTCACCTATGGTTACCACCCAGCCATGTTTCCGGGACTACCCTCTTACACCTCTGTTCCCGATGCCACCACGCGCCTCCGTCTCCTAGCAGATGGTCTGGCCAAGGCCAAAGATGCCCTTCATTATTCCCAAGCCAGGTACAAACGACATGCCGATCAATCCCGTGCTACCTCCCCTACATATCTCCCGGGCCAAAAAGTCTGGCTGTCCACTCGCTTTCTCCAGCTCTCCTGTCCCTCACGTAAGTTAGGTCCACGATACATCGGCCCGTTCATTGTTGTAGAACATGTCAATGCAGTTGCTGTTCGCCTTCGTCTCCCACCACGCTACTCGTTTCATCCTGTGGTCCATAGTTCCCTCCTCAAACCGTGCCATGCCAACCCCTTCCCGGGCAGGTCCCGCGCACCCCCTCCTCCTGTCCTTGTTGATGGTGCCAAAGAGTACGTGGTTGGGGCCATCCTCGATTCTCGTCGGCGTCGTGGGGTGCTCGAATACCTCGTCCATTGGAAGGGCTATGGTCCTGATGAGGACTCCTGGGTCTCCTCCTCGGACGTTCACGCCCCTCGCCTTGTTCGATCGTTTCATATTTCCTTCCCTGCCAAGCCGGGTCCTCGGCGCCCCCGGAGTTTGCGCCTTGGGGGGGGGTTCTGTCACGGCGTCACACTCACCGAGGCACAGTGCGGGCAGCTGCGGTTGCGTGGCGCGTTCCGGCGGTCCTGGCGTCGGACCAAGTCCCCCTCGGAGACCCTCTTGGGGCCGGTAGTCTCCCTCGGCGTTCCCCGATGGAGGCGAGTGGCCGGGGGGCTTGGTCCGCTGCGTGGGCCCGGCGGTCCCGCCATGCTCTGGCGTCTTCCGCAGCCTGTCGGGGGCGGGGCTTAGGGATAGGCGCGCGCGCGCGCCCAGGACTGGGTCTTATAGTTTCCACCACTGAACCCTTCCCAGACACAAGTGATACACCTGTTACAGAGAGCAATCCCAGAACCCTGGCAATCCCTATAAAGGTTCAGTCTGCACACATACCCTTTGCTGGATAGTTGAGTGTCTTCTAGCTGAGTGCTTTGGTTCCCTTCTTACAGAATTACTAGTTACTGACCATTGGCTTTCGTACCTGACTCTTCTACCTTCTGGCACCCCGACATTGGCTTTCGTACCTGACTCCTCTACCTTCTGGCACCCCGACATTGGCTTTCGTACCTGACTCCTCTACCTTCTGGCTCCCCGACCTTGGCTTCCATACTCGATCATCCTGCTCTCTGGAATCCTGACCATTGGCATATTCAACCAACTAAGCGATCCTCATACCTCCTACCCTACACCTCCAATCTCCGCATCCCGAGGTCCAGTCTCCAACAGTACCCCATCCGTGACACAACCCTGCAACCGGCATCCGTGGAGCAGACGTCCCTCTGAGCGCTCTTCCTCCTTCAGTGTCCGCCGGCAAAGCCGGGCTGCAACCTGTTGCCGGCGGACACTGAAGGAGGAAGAGCCCTCGGAGTCCAGCAAACCAGGTGAGCTGGGGGCAATATCCATGAGAGCTGGGGGCAATATCCATGTGAGCTGGGGCAATATCCATGTGAGCTGGGAGCAATATCCATGAGAGTTGAGGGCAATATCCATGTGAGCTGGGGGCAATATCCATGTGAGGCTGGGGGCAATATCCATGTGAGCTGGGAGCAATATCCTTGTGAGCTGGGGGCAATATCCATGTGAGCTGGGGCAATATCCTTGTGAGCTGGGGCAATATCCATGTGAGCTGGGGGCAATATCCATGTGAGCTGGGGGCAATATCCATGTGAGCAGGGGCAATATCCATGTGAGCTGGGGGCAATATCCATGTGAACAGAGGGCAATATCCATGTGAGCTGGGGGCAATATCCATGTGAGCAGGGGGCAATATCCATGTGAGCTGGGGGCAATCTACATATCCATGTGAGCTGGGGGCAATATCCATGTGAGCTGGGGGCAATATCCATGTGAGCTGGGGGCAATCTACATGTGAGCTGGGGGCATTCTGTATATATATATATATATATATATATATCTCGGGGGGTATATACATGTGAGCTTGGGACATTTTTATATGAGGTCTGTTCTTATTGGAAAGTGGTCACATGACATTAAATAAAAGTATCAGTACTTGGTATCAGTGAGTACTTTTAAAAAGTATTGGTACTCGTACTCGGTCTTAAAGTGGTATCGGTGCATCCCTACCATTATATAGTAGTTTTCTTTCAAAGTTAGGACCATTTTCAAAAATGCTTTATTGCTATATACACACACACACACACATCTTTAGATATATATGTATTATCGCAGGCGTGCGCAGGGGGTGTGCCCGTTGTACCCAGGCACACCCGTATGTGGGTGAAATACTTACCCAGCGGAGGGTCCAGTCACAGGGCTGTGACGCGGCCGCCGGGCAGTGGAGGCGGGAGCCTCCTGCGAGATCTCGGCTGGAGGCAGAGTCAAGGCCTCCACGGCCCGGCGGCTGCGTCACAGCCCTGCGACCGGCATCCATGGAGCAGACGTCCCTCTGAGCGCTCTTCCTCCTTCAGTGTCCGCCAGCAAAGCCGGGCTGCAACCTGTTGCCGGCGGACACTGAAGGAGAAAGAGCCCTCGGAGTCCAGCAAGCCAGGTGAGCTGGGGGCAATATCCATGAGAGCTGGGGGCAATATCCATGTGAGCTGGGGCAATATCCATGTGAGCTGGGGGCAATATCCATGTGAGCTGGGGGCAATATCCATGTGAGCTGGGAGCAATATCCATGAGAGCTGGGGGCAATATCCATGTGAGCTGGGGGCAATATCCATGTGAGCTGGGAGCAATATCCTTGTGAGCTGGGGGCAATATCCATGTGAGCTGGGGGCAATATCCTTGTGAGCTGGGGCAATATCCATGTGAGCTGGGGGCAATATCCATGTGAGCTGGGGCAATATCCATGTAGAGCAGGGGGCAATATCCATGTGAGCTGGGGGCAATATCCATGTGAGCAGGGGGCAATATCCATGTGAGCTGGGGGCAATATCCATGTGAACAGAGGGCAATATCCATGTGAGCTGGGGGCAATATCCATGTGAGCAGGGGGCAATATCCATGTGAGCTGGGGGCAATCTACATATCCATGTGAGCTGGGGGCAATATCCATGTGAGCTGGGGGTAATATCCATGTGAGCTGGGGTCAATATCCATGTGAGCTGGGGGCATTCTGTATATATATATATATATATATCTCGGGGGGTATATACATGTGAGCTTGGGACATTTTTATATGAGGTCTGTTCTTATTGGAAAGTGGTCACATGACATTAAATAAAAGTATCAGTACTTGGTATCGGTGAGTACTTTTAAAAAGTATCGGTACTCGTACTCGGTCTTAAAGTGGTATCGGTGCATCCCTACCATTATATAGTAGTTTTCTTTCAAAGTTAGGACCATTTTCAAAAATGCTTTATTGCTATATACACACACACACATCTTTAGATATATATGTATTATCGCAGGCGTGCGCAGGCTGTGTGCCCGTTGTACCCAGGCACACCCGTATGTGGGTGAAAAGGCCCTCTTTAACCTCCTACATTGAAATTTTAAAAAAAAAATAAAAAGACTTTATCTGATTATATATGCTTTTTATTTTTAATGAAAAATGTGCATTTTGTGCAAAATCTTTTAAACATAAGCTTTCAATTAATTAAGTGATCCATTGATGCACACCCTAATGTAAAGGGCTGTGCACGCCAGTGATTATATATACACATATGATTGTTAGAGGAAGTGTTTGAGTGCTCCTGTCATTAAATGTGACACGTGGTTATAAATAAAAGAAATCCTCTTTGCAGAATCAAAGCCCGCGTCTCGGCACGGGGCAGGGAGAAGTGATGGTAGTTCAGTCTGTACGGTCATGGGGCGAGTGCTGCATTTTTGAGTCTTGACGCTCTGTTGGTTTCATGAGATTCATGGCGTGACAAATGAGTAAAGCCTGGACAAGCAGATATTGAAGTGTGTCAAGTGCGAGCTGACACAAAGTAGTTGATAGAATAAATTAGCAATGGAAAATAGAGGGGAAAAAGTATAAATGACAAGGATGGATTCACAAGACAAAATAATAAGAAAACTTTGTGCAAGAGTTCAACTTTACAGGAACATTGCAGACTATAAATAATGCTATTTTTTAATGCAATGTACACATAACTATTAAAATTAAGGACGAGGACAAAAAGTGCACCTCCAGATCGTAAATTACAATAAATAAATAGCTTTGAAACATCTACTGGCTCTATTCATCACCTGCCGTTAGCATATCAGCTGGAGACAATATCCTAACGACTGGATGAGCAGTTCTACTCTTACTGCATGGACATAGGGGCCTCTCTACTGTAAATTCCTATACCTTGTATTGGTGGTTTGCTCAGTACTTTAGATGCCAAGAATAAATCACACAGCTCAACTGTATAGAAAATATTTATTGCAAAATAGAAATAAAAAATCAACTTATTGTGAGTAAAACAATTAGAAAGAATCACTAAAATAAACAATTAGAAAGCAGTACCAAAATAAAGTAGGTAGCATCACCATTTGAGTTGCAGACAACATCTCGCCAGCACGACTGGGATGTCCAGATGCAGTCAGGCTGAGAGTCTCAAGATCGGCAGTTTCAAAGGATGCTGGCAACACGTCTGTTCCGCAGGAGAGACTTCAGCTTGAGTAACGTGCACTCCTGCCTTATATACTAACAGCATCTGTTAGCATCATCTGTAACTGATGCTCCCTTCATCTTTGTGCCCTCCCCCTTATTGGCACCCTTGCCCGCACTGTGTCTTGGCCTCTGCATCTGCTGGAGAGGTGTGGATTCTGGCCTCCTGCAAGGGACCGCAGACCAATGTGGCAAAGCAGACTCTAACAGCTTACAAGGTTTAATATTATATGTATTGCCATCTTAAAACTGATTGTATTTTAGAAGTTTAGTTTGTGTAAATAATCTAACATAGACCTATTGTTCTTGCTGTCTGTTTGGTTGTTTGTCCTTAGATTGATTTGATGTTGTTTATTTGCTAATCTTTTCTAGTGTGTACTGATCAGATGTCTGTATCTCCTAAAATTATTTTCATACCCCTCTGCGTAGACAATGTGGTGTGTTAATTATGTCACATTTTACCACCACCCCCCCCCAGTTTCCCATATAGCTGGTCCCCGTTTCAAATTAAAGATCATTCTTCTTCCCTGCACTAAATCTTGTCTGGTGTTTGGGGAGAGATACGTAGAATTATACAGCACTCGCACAAGTTCTGGCTGAGGGTTGTGAAGGACAGAAAGCTCCTGCGGATCTGCTTGACTGGAGAGAAGGGACGAACACTGTAACAGGTTTGAGTCTGGTCCACAAGCCTGAGACCAGTAAACCCAGTTGCTGTTACATAATCTCGAGCTGATAACATGTTATCATGCCTGTACCTCATGAGATTGACCAGGTCCCGTGAAAGTTCATGAGACCACGCTTCCTACCCTAGGCCAATTTTGCCATTGAGATAGGGACACTGCCCTTTAAACACGGAAGTTGAAAGCAAACAGCTGGTTTTGTAAAATAAAAAGATAAAAAACCGGCAACTACCAGCTCTGCAAGAGAAAAGATCATTTTAAAACAGAAGCTTTAACATCTGGTTTAGTACAGAATGATTTGAAATTTCCTTACTTATTAAACACAGTATCTAAGCTGCTACAAAATGGAAGAAATACTCCAAAACCGTTACAATAGGAGGCATTCATTTGCGCCTCGGACTAGAAGAATGAGCTTTTTTCCATGGTAGCTCATCCCTCTAGTCTGCGGCCGATATTTCTCAAAGAAACACCAACTCCTAAAATCTGGTGTTAAGTGATTCTAACTTTGCAAAATCACTCAACACACTTAACTAAACAACCCCCCCATAAAAAAAATCCTATACTCATCATGGAGAAGGCCGTGCAATCCACCACTTTCTCTTACCACAAGAAGCGGGATACTGGGTACGAAGAGTTCCCAGTGTCCCCTCTATGCTTCACTTGCAGCCTGTGTGCAATCCTGTATATGCTGGACTCCACGAAGTCCTGTTGACAGCAGGAGCCGACACCAGAGGTAGCTCCACTGCTGGTATCAGGCTGTGTCTCCCTATCATTCTGTGGTACATTAAAAGGGAGACTGAAAGTAAAAATTGGCTTGTGCATTTTTTCATGGTTAATATTTTCCACAGAAACCAATAGCATAAAGGTTACAATACGTGTCGTTCAAGAAATACGAACTCCAGTTTCTCAGACACTCGTACCAGTTCAGAACACGTTTTTCCCTTGAGGTTTAGTTTTGTCGCAGCTTTTGTTACCAATTTTGAAAGTTGGCCCTTGACTGAAAACTTTAACTTTTCTAAACTCATTTTTATTCCGCCGCACCTATTGCAGAACTTGAGGGGAATGATTTTATGACAAGTACACTCTCCTTTATCCGTCTTACTGACACAAATACCATTGGGTTCAGACAGCATCAACGCTGCCACGCAGGAGAATCAGAGAATGGCACGATCCAGAACAGAATGCATATTACCAGAGAACAAACAAAGTGCTGCTTTCTGTACAGTGTTTTGATGAGTCATATAGATGTTTCTTCTTAGCCAAAGCTGTACAATGCATACACCACTGTGATGTGCGTCACTTTGAACTTGGGGTACATGGCTGTATTTGGGAGGTGCAGGCCTGATGTTCTATATTATTTCCCTGCCCTCTCCTATGTTAAAGTCACCCTATACCTGTAAAGTGTTTGTCTTATCTATTAGGGATGTGAATGGCTGAAAAATTTGTTTCCTTTAGTTTCGTTTTGTTACGTTTTTAAATCATTTTGTTTTCGTAATTTCGCAACTAATTTCGTTTCGTATTTTGTTTTGTTTAGTTTCGAATAGATATTTCGAACGGATTCGAATTTCATATATCAATTCGATAGTTGATAACAATTCGAATTTTGGATCACTAAATAAACCCCAATTAATCAAATCTTGCTGTTAAAAGAAAAGCTAGGGTTAAATATTAAGCTGTGTCACAGATTTAGTATTTGAGTCAAATTAAACAGTGAAACAAAATTAATTTGTTTCATAAAGTCCTTTGCTGACTATTACTTGTATTGTAAGTTAAGATCAATTCGATACTTTATATCAATTTGATAGTTCATTTTAAATTCGATAGTTGATATCAGTTATTCAAATTTTTCTTTTATGATGATGACACCGTGTAAAACGAAATAAATTCGTTATATACTATTTTGTTTCATTTCGAATCCGTATCGTATCGATTCGTTATTCGGAACTACTTCCGAATACGAATTATCAAATTTTGTTCTGAATTTTGCCGAAACGAATGCACATCTCTATTATCTATGTGTAATGTATGAATACTGTTATTGTCTATGTGTATCTGTTACGATCTGCTGATAAGATTACTGTGTGGGTTACCTTAGTCTTTTCCAACTCCCCCTGTCTGGAATGTGTTTGCATCTGTTAAAGGTTTGAATGGATATTGTTCAGTCTTGTTTGCCAAATGCTGAGCAATGCTAATCCCATTGTCTGTCCCTGGTCTAATTGTGTCCCAAACTCTGAGAAGCAGGCTGGAGAGCAGAAACTTCTGAACAATATTCTAGGGGAGTGATTATGATGAAGTGCAGAGAGAGAACAGGGTATTGGTTTCTATTGGCTGTCAGGCTTCATCCAGCACTGTATAAATTTTATTAAAGGCTGAGCAAGTTGTTGCGGTCCGTTGTAACTAAACCTCAGGATCTCTGTGGTGCCTCATTTCTGGGGGATGCTACCACCTCTCTTTGCATGTACCCATCCTTAAGCTTCAGCTAAGGGCTGGAGAAAATCACGAAAGACTGCTGGTGGCCGAACGGGAGTCCGGCAAGGAAGAGGCATTAACAGATGTGACCCAGTCGGAGTACTGACATCGGTTACAATTATACAAAGAATTTATTATACACAAACTGTAAATAATCATAAAACAGTCTTTATTGTGAACCAGACATGAAACACCCAAAGATGGGGGACCTTAATGGAAGACTAGCATGACCAATTCATCCAACAGGCAGTCTGTGCACCACTTTCTTTGCATCGATAAAATAAACTCAGTAGTCTAATATTTTTCTTCTTTAAAAACATGTTGAGGATTATTATTTCTTTATTATGATAAAGAAACACGGGTTGTATAACACCAATAAATTTTTAATGCCAGAAAAGTGTACACACACCAGAGAGACCTCTTATTGAGAGTGTTAAACACAGTTCTAGGCCTTTTATATATTTTTATAGCTCAGTAGAGCAGCTGTATTGTGTAGTACAGTATTATTATATGCCTTGTTTACACTGGGTTTTCTACATGATGTATGATGGATCAAACGGAGACCAGATCACAATTACTAGTGGATCTAGGTACGCCACACCAGCTTTGACTGTTTTTGGAAGCTTAGTTCATAGGAGGTCTAGGTACAATTTCAGTAGGGATGCACCAATACTAATATCGGTATCAGTGCCAATACTGGGCATTTGTAGGAGTACTTGTACAATTGCCCACAAAACTCACACAGTTACTGGAAGCCAACACTGGGCTGGCTTACCAGATGAGCCTGGGGCTGTGCTCTCGTGAAATCTGTAAGACCTTGCACGAGTGCGGCCACAGGCCGCTGTGGAGCTGCATTATTAGTTACACATGCCGGCAGCTGCTACCTGGTGCACGGTTAGCTGGGAAGCCTGGCTGAATGCTATTAGCATTCTGCCAGCCCCGGTGTGGAGTGTGTGTCTGATATCTAGAAGGTGTGTGTGTGTGTCTGAGATCTAGAAGGTGTGTGTGTGTGTGTGTCTGAGATCTAGAAGGTGTGTGTGTGTCTGAGATCTAGAAGGTGTGTGTGTGTGTCTGAGATCTAGAAGGTGTGTGTGTGTCTGAGATCTAGAAGGTGTGTGTGTGTGTCTGAGATCTAGAAGATGTGTGTGTGTCTGAGATCTAGAAGGTTTGTGTGTGTGTGAGTGTCTGAGATCTAGAAGATGTGTTTGTGTGTGTCTGAGATCTAGAAGGTGTGTGTGTGTGTCTGAGATCTAGAAGGTGTGTGTGTGTCTGAGATCTAGAAGGTGTGTGTGTGTGTCTGAGATCTAGAAGGTGTGTGTGTCTGAGATCTAGAAGGTGTGTGCGTGTGTGAGAGATCTTGAAGGTGTGTGTGTGTCTGAGATCTAGAAGGTGTGTGTGTGTGAGTGTCAGATCTAGAAGATGTGTGTGTGTGTCTGAGATCTAGAAGATGTGTGTGTGTGTGTCTGAGATCTAGAAGGTGTGTGTGTGTGTCAGATCTAGAAGATGTGTGTGTATGTCTGAGATCTAGAAGGTTTGTGTGTGTGTGTGTCTGAGATCTAGAAGGTGTGTAAGTGTCTGAGATCTAGAAGATGTGTGTGTGTGTCTGAGATCTAGAAGGTTTGTGTGTGTGTGCGTGTGAGTGTCTGAGATCTAGAAGATGTGTGTGTGTGTGTGTCTGAGATCTAGAAGGTGTGTGTGTCTGAGATCTAGAAGGTGCGTGTTTGTGTCTGAGATCTAGAAGGTGTGTGTGTGAGTGTCTGAGATCTAGAAGGTGTGTGTGTCTGAGATCTAGAAGGTTTGTGCATGTGTGTCTGAGATCTAGAAGGTGTGTGTGTCTGAGATCTAGAAGGTGTGTGTGTGTGTCTGAGATCTAGAAGGTGTGTGTGTCTGAAATCTAGAAGGTGTGTGGGTGTGTGTGTGTGAGATCTAGAAGGTGTGTGTGTGTGTCTGAGATCTAGAAGGTTTGTGTGTGTGTGTCTGAGATCTAGAAGGTGTGTGTGTGAGATCTAGAAGGTGTGTGTGTGTCTGAGATCTAGAAGGTGTGTGTGTGAGATCTAGAAGGTGTGTGTGTGTGTGTGTTTGTGTATCTGAGGTCTGGTGTGTGTGAGTGACAAAGTGACATCTGCATCTCTGAAAGTGCATGAAAGTGCCTCCTCTACTCCTTCGTTGTGTGGCCTTTGACTTTGGTCAAGCTGGTCTCGCACATGCTTACCTCATCTATAATCATAATGATCCTACTTGGCAAGAGCTGATTTTTAGCCAGTATGACTATTGGATCTTGAGATTTACAAGCTGGGTTTCAGGAGCTAAAAAGAGTTGTTTTATTTAAAAAGAGGGAAAGTGAAAGAAAGTTACGAAAACACACGGTTGATCCAAAACATTACGCCGAGGATAACAAAATATGTATTAAAGGAAAGGGTGCTGGGGTTTCCCGATATCTCTGATCAATAACACTGTGACCCGATATCGATTCAAGGATTCCATCGTATTTCCGTTACGATGTGATCTCCCCGCCAATAAAACATCAGCAAAACCAGAACGGCCTCCAAAATGCCTCTTACGTAACTTCTAAAACTGCACTATTCCACATAATCATGTTCAAGAAGAGATGTTTTAATTTCCATGTTGGATTCCCTTTAGGCCAAAATTTAGCAAGAGGTCAACAAGCCTCGGGAACCATAAGAAAGGACAGAGTGACTTTGTCACTGCCTACCCAAGAGCAATGCTAAGAGAATCATACTGTGTCTTTAGAAACAGAAAGTACGCAGATAGCCTTTTATTACAAATTTATATTAATGAAATGGAATATTAACCTTAACTGTGCCCCGTTCACCTAATAACTCAATGCTTTAATTAAGAATGGCGCGGTTTTCCCCCTAGTTCTCCAGACACAGTAACCATACCTTCCTTGACATTTAAATCTACATTTCTATCATGGTGCACCTCAAACATTTGGTTTTAGGGCATGTAATTCATCCATGGTAGCATAAGTCTGAGCAATATTCAAGTGCTACAAACAGTTTGCGATGCAAATGCTGAGAGGCTAACCACGTTCTTCAAAATGCAACACCGTGCAAACTGAAGTTATAAGTCGTAAAATTTGAATTATTTCTTGCATTAGGCTGAATTGTTTTGCTTTATCTTCCCCTATGTTATACATGCAGGGCTATTCACTCAAAGGTGAGACTAGGGAGAACTTTTGGAGAAGCAAAAGTTCTAGGTTAAAATAGCCAAACCAGAAAAATTCTCCCATTTATCTCACTTTCCAAATCGGCTGTTTGGTCTAGATTGTTCTCGTCTCCTGACAATTCTCACCTTTAGTGAGTAGACCCGATGGTGTTTCTTGGAGCACGTTTCTTGAAGACGTATTCTCCCTGAACGTACAGTGGATAGAAAAAGTCTACACACCCCTGTAAAAATGTCAGGTTTCTGGGATGTAAAAAAAATTAGACGAAGATAAATCACTTCAGAACTTCTTCCACATTTAACCTCCCTGGCGGTATAATTTTTTTTGAAAAACCACGTCTAAAAGCAGTCTTTTTTATTTATCTCCCCCCCTCCTAGCGGTATCCCGAGTGTGGCTCAGGGTTAAATTCCTGTTGGAAGCGGTAACCCCGAGCAACACTTGGGATGCCGCTGGATACATCACCTCTCCCTGCGCTCCCTCGATATGCCCAGCTGCCTCCTCCGGCGACCGTGACCTCAAACTTCCTGGTTCCCTCCTCGCGAGAAGGAATCCAGGAAGTAAAACGCTGTGATCGCTGGAGGAGACTGCGGGGGGATCAGCGAGGGAGCGCAGGGAGAGGTGACGTATACAGCCCAAGTGTGTCTCGGGGTTACTGCTTTCAGTGGTGAAATTTAACCCCCGATACACATTCGGGAACACCGTCAGGGAGGTTAATGTGACCTATAAACTGTACAACTCAGTGAAAAACAAACTGAAATCTTTTAGGTTGAGAGAGGACGAATAAAAACTAAAATAATATGGTTGCATACGTGTGCACAGCCTCTTATAACTGGGGATGTAGCTATGTTCAGAATCAAGTTAAATAGGAGTCAGTACACACCTGCCATCATTTAACGTGCTTCTGATGAACTCAGCTTTCCTTACATTTTCTTTTTTTTTTTTAAAAAAAAAAAAAATTCCATATAAAGTTTTTTTATTGAGGTTCATACGTAAAGAACAAGTGCCAGAAATAATTCACAAACATTGAAAGAAGGGGGGATCACGCAGGATCCTATAAGTAGCAAGTCTAGCAACAACATAAGGTGTGCAACGTAATCAGTCGGTTGAACCAATCTTTTCATTCTAAACTAGTACACAATAAAATTTGTAACACTTTAAAGCCTAACAGAAACAACAAAGAAAAGAAAAAACACACAAATTATAAAATTACTCAAAAATAAAGAAAAAGAAAAACAGGAGAAAAAATGAGAAACCAAAGAAAAGGAAAAAAGAAAAAAAGAGATGCTCAGTCAGGTCCAATAACGGCAATACTAATGTCAAATCCCCATCAATTATATCAAGTCCCCAGAAGCTACAAAGAATTCCCAACCTTCCCATATACTTTGAAACAGGACTAGAGAGTTAGCGGCCCTGTGATACATTCCCTCATAGTGATAAACATTCTCTAAGGATAACATGACTTCTCTCATAGAGGGACTGACTTGAGAAAGCCAGTGACGAGCTATAGTTGATTTAGCTACGCTAAGTATAATCGATATGATGCCTCTATGGCGTTGTTGTATAGTAATCGGTAGCATATTTAATAGACAAACCAGTACAGTGAGAGATCAGTCTGCAAACTTTTCCCCAAAAGGTGGCAAGGAGCGGACAATGCCAAAAGATATGAAGAATAGATCCAATACTGGTGCCACAACGCCAACACATACCGGACTGTCCGGGTATATAAGCTAAACGATTCGGGGTCAGATACCATCTATATAAAAGTTTAAGATGTGATTCCCGCAAATTAGTGCTCCTAGTGTATTTATATACCGTTTCAGTGGCATAGAACCAGTCCTCCTCAGATGAATTGAACGACAAGTCTTTGTCCCATCTGATCATATAAGGCAGTTTCTTATTAGGGTTCGCATTTAACAAACTGTCATAACATAAAGACAAAGGTTTTTTCATAACTTTTTTACCTAAGCACAGTCTGTGGAAGGCCATAATGTCCGTTGTTGCAAAGGAGGAAATACCTCGTTGAATCAGTGCATGTTTTACCCTAAGATACGTGAAGCAGTCGCTAGCGGGAAGGGCAAACTCACGTGTCAGGTCCGGGAAGGGTTTGATTGCGGTGGCCGTAAAGAGCTGATTAATATGTGTAAGACCTAATTGGAACCATCGGTCAAGATTCAGGTCCTGAATAGTGCGGGATAGAAAGCGCAACGGAGCTAAACTGAGCAGTGGGAAGGGTCGTAAAAGTTGTGTACCCCATAAACGCCATGACATAAGGGAAAGGGAAGTGGATGGTAAGATACCTTCCAACCTGTGGTGTGGAAGCGTCGCAAACCACATCAGGTCATGAACTCGAAAGGGGGCAGTATAAGCATTCTCCATCCGTAGCCATAAAGGTGTTTCACGCTGGGACATAGAGGTACAGCAACTGAGCCAATAATGCCGCCCTATAATACGCTGTAACATTTATAAAGCCCAGGCCCCCCCTGCGTCTGGTCGCGTTAATTGTGGAGGCTGAAATGCGCGGAGGTCTCCCCTTCCCTGTGTGCCTGCAGCATTTTTTGCATGCGAAGCAACATATGGGCCGGGATAAAAACTGGAATATTCCTAAAAAAATAGAGAATCTGGGGTAGAATACACATCTTCAAAGCCGCCATGCGTCCCATCCAAGAGACCTCCAGGGCATGCCAGGAGGTCAATTGGGAGGAGATAGAGGTCATTAGGGGGTTATAATAGAGTTTAAGGATAGAGCCTCTGGATTTGGTGAGAGATATACCTAAATATTTCAAAGAGGTCGTTCTCCAGTCAAATGGGTACAGGCCACGTAAGGTGGAAAGCGAGAGATCATCAACATTTAGGGGTAGTGCCTGCGTCTTCCTCACATTGTTTTTATAGTAGGAGACTAGGCCATAGGAGGTCAGCTGGCGCATTAAAGATGGCAGAGAAGTTTCAGGGGAGGTTAGGAAAATCAAAATATCATCAGCAAACATAGCTAATTTATGGACTCCATCTGGAGTGGAGATGCCAGGGATAAAAGGGTCTCGCCTAATCCGCGAAGCCAACGGCTCCAATGCCAAAACAAAGATGAGTGGGGAGAGGGGGCAACCCTGCCTGGTGCCATTGATAATGGAGAATGAGGAGGAAAGAAACCCAGATGCTAGGACTTTTGCTGTCGGGAGGGAATATAGGCTCATGATACTATTAATAAATAGGGCAGGGAAGCCAAAGGATTCTAATGCCTTACGCATATAGCCCCAATGCAGGCGGTCAAACGCCTTCTCGGCATCCAGTGCCAAGAGGAGCCCAGTCGTATTGGTTCTATAGGCAATGTCAATTATATTATAAAATCGTCGGGTATTGTCACATGTTTGTCTACCAGGTACAAACCCGGTCTGTTCCGCTGAAATCAGGAGGGGAAGCAGAGGTGCTATTCTAGACGCCAACAGCTTGGCGTACAGCTTAGCATCCACATTTAATAAGGAGATAGGTCGGAAATTCGCACAGCTCGTCGGGGGTTTGACAGGTTTAGGTAACGTTATAATAGTAGCTTGAAGCATTTCTGGGGGTATTACACCTGTGGTTTTGATGTGATTGAAGACTCTCGTAAGAGTCGGTATTAGAATATCTGCGAAGGTCTGATAATATAAATTAGAGAAACCATCCGGTCCAGGGGCTTTATTCTTTGGGAGAGCCTTAACGGCCTTATGCACCTCTTCCTCCGTGAACGGAACCAGCAAATCTGCCGCTTGTGATCGGGATAAGGAAGGGAGGTTTGCATCCTGAAGGAATCGAGTTATCTCATCTGGGTCTGGGTCATGGGTTGTCGGGTCCGATTTTAAATTATATAAAGAGGCGTAGAAGTCAGTGAATTCCACCGAGATTTTAAGCGGGTTATAAATCCTGTCCCCCCCCTTTATCTAATAGGTAAGATATTTTGGTTTGAAGTCTTTTAGATTTCAATTTAGATGCCAATAATCGGCCAGCTTTGTTGCCTTGGGTATAATGATTGTAATTTAAGCGTTGTATGGCCCGTTCAGAGGACTGCAACGTCAGGTGAACTAAGTCCCGTCGAAGGGTCGTTAATCGAGACAAAAGGTCAGGTGTGGGACTTGTTTTATGTTGGGATTCCAAGTCAGATATTTGCCGCTGTAATGAGATCGTCTGGGCATTTAATGCCTTTTTCCATGCAGCCCCTCTCTGAATCAAATGTCCTCTCACCACTGCTTTATGCGCCAACCAAGCGGACAAAATGGCCACCTCTTCCGTCACATTTAATGCAAAATATTCCCGTAACACCGCCGATGTATCAGAGACATCAGCACCTCCTACGATAAGTGAGTCATTCAATCGCCAAGTCCCCATCCCCCTAGCAGGGTAGTCAGCCTCAAAATCCATCATTATAGGAGCATGGTCAGACCACGTTATAGAGCCTATACGGGTGGCTAGGAGGCGAGGGACTGTAGAGCCATGTATCAGACATAAATCAATGCGGCTGTAAGATGAGTGAACTGGGGAGAAAAAGGTGAAATCCCTAGTCGAGGGGTTAATAATTCTCCATGCATCATATAAGTCAGAGGAGCGTAAAAAATAATTTAGCTGGCGGCTAGAGGGGGGCTGTTTACGAGGCTGTGTGCGGGTCTGGCCCGGCCGTGTATCCACAGCCGAGTCAGGCACACAGTTAAAATCTCCACACAGGAAAAGGGTTCCCTCCATCATATTCTTAATTTTACCATAAGCTTTTTTAAGAAAACATACCGGGTTGACATTAGGCAAATACACATTAGCAACAGTTATGGGGAGGTCATTCATAGTGCCCACCAAGATCAAAAGGCGACCCAATGGGTCTGCATAGCGGTTCGAGCATTTAAAGACCCAGTCCTTATGAAAAAGAACCGAGACACCCCTAGACTTCGTCGAAGCAGTAGAATGAAAAGAAACAGGGTACATAGCGGATTGTAAGTGTGGGGTGCGCAAAGCACTAA
The DNA here is from genome assembly GCA_009667805.1 of Leptobrachium leishanense. Classification (NCBI taxonomy): domain Eukaryota; kingdom Metazoa; phylum Chordata; class Amphibia; order Anura; family Megophryidae; genus Leptobrachium; species Leptobrachium leishanense. The sequence goes on along the minus strand of CM019067.1, from coordinate 49,267,666 downwards.
AATGCGTCTCCTGCACGCAGACTATCGCCGGTTTATGTTTATGTAAATCACGAAACAGAGCATGTCGCTTGAACGGAACATTCAGCCCCCTAACATTCATTGAGAAAATTCGAAACTGAGGCTTACTCATGATTAATTAACCACAACAATATAATATGTATGGTAGGATTAGAAATAACAGAGGAGAGGCACGGGGAGTATGAAGGCCAGGACCATAAGAGCATATCAACAGACAAAAATAAAAAAAATAAAAAGACTAAAAAGGAAAAAAACACAAAACAAATAGCGCTGCATCACAAAAATACAGCAAAAGTGAGTCATTCCAAGTGGCAATAAAGAAAGCAAATAAAAATATCAGCTAAGGAGACTCAATCGGGGGACGAGGAGACGCTCGTTACACAGAGCTCAACGCAAGAACCAAGCGCTGAACCAGGGAGCATAGGGTCCCGAGGCAAACATGAAGAGGAACCACTCCCGCCATAGTGGTAACTGTCCAGGAATCCGAACAGTTTAAAAAGCGACACAGGGAAGGAGACACCCATCATTTAGGCCGGACTCTGTGCCGTTCTGGGGAGACTTTGATCGGTGATGAAGAAGGCTCGCGTGGAGGTGAGAAACCAGCCAGAATATTCCAATCTTTCAAGAATTGTAATCCAGTGGCGACATCGGGAACAACATGCAAGGTACCCTCCTTCCATATCAGGAGCTTCGTAGGGAACCCCCACCTGTACGCCAACTTATGATTACGGAGAATCTTGGTGAGAGAGGAAAACTCACGGCGTTTGGACATGGTCGAAGCCGACAAATCAGCGAAGAATGAAATATCAGCATAAGGGGCAGATAAAGGCATGGACTTCCGTGACGCCGACATCAGAGCCTCTTTGATGTGAAAAAAGTGCACCGGATAATGACATCACGGGCCACCGATGTAGGCAGGTTTTTTGCTCGTGGGAGACGATGCGCTCGATCCAGAAGAAGGTCTTGTGGCGTAGCCTCAGGCAGCAAAGTTTGGAACAGTTCCAGAATGTATGGATGTAAGTCCGCTAGGGTGACCACTTCTGCAATGCCCCTGATTCTAATATTATTACGCCGTGAGCGATCTTCGATGTCAGCCATTTTAAGAGCCAGAGAGTCATGGGCCGCTTGCAAAGCCTGATGTCGGTCTACCAGATCATTGTGGGCCAAACATAAATCATCCGCCTTGGTTTCCAGCGCATCTGTTCGCTCACCCAAATCCAGAACGTCTCGGCTCAGCTCCTGCAGCGCTCCCCTGATGTCGGCCTGTATGGTTGAACGCAGTTCCTGCAACATGGCATGTAACCTGCTTTCTGAGGGTGGCAAGGATTCAGAGAGGCCTAGCGGAGCCGAGGGCGACGTGTCTGGGTCATGGGCCAACGCAGGCTGCGGGGATCCGCCATCTTGGGCCTCCTTACTGCGGTCTTTCCAAGCCGATTTTGGGGGCTCCAGCACTTGCTGTGCCTTGGGAGGTGCCATCTAGGGCGCAGAGGAAGTTCTCCTATCTGTAGTTGGAAAAGGTTTGCCTCGGGTACCCCTTAGAGGCCGCTGGATTGAGAGAGATTCAGCGCTGGTCGCATGAGCTACATAGCCATACGATCAGGTGCTTATGCTAGCTGGACGGGTGAAAGTCCGCCGGCAGGGAACCCTATGACGTCGGTCCTAGCCGCCAACAATGCTCCAGTGTATGTCCGCTGTAGGTGGGGGCGAGGATTTGGCGTTCCCGCTGTTCAAAGGATTCGGGGGAAGCCGCAGCTGAAGGCCGCTGCACGAGGCGTAAGCTGTGCGTGTCTCCCGATGTTGAGGGGAGAACGCCGTGCGGTGCAGGGGGAAGCGGCAGGCTGTCGCTCTGTACCTTACCCCGGATGGTTGGATATAATAAGAGGTCCTCAGCTCATTCGTGAGGACCAGCAGCCGTATCTCCGGAGCGGAGATCCAAATGATGATGAGGATGGTGATAGCCAGCCCAGGCTCCGCTCTTGCTGCAGGCCAACACAACTCCGACGGCTCTTCCACAGCACCCGAGGCCTCAAATCGCACCCGGCGCCTCCTCCAGGAACGTGGGCAACAGAGGCAGGTAAGCGACTCCGCAGTTGTGGAGGAAATCGCGGGGGACCCGATATTAGGGGTAAAGTTGCGGGAGCTATTCCTAGTCCCGCCTGGTCTTAATCTTCTTACTCATTTAAGAACGGGACGTAAAGAAGATGGACCCGGCGAGTGAGATCACAGTAGGCCTCAAAGATGGCCGCCGGCTCACAACAACCTGCACCGCAAACACTGCCTGGAGTGTGATTGCGGGTCCGGGGTGAGGGCAGATCGGGCTCCGGAGTGCAGTATCCGATGATCGTGTCAGGGGTAAAAAAAAAATGAGTCTGTGCCGTCTGGAAAACTCAAAACCCACCGCTTAGAAGAGAGAAGGCACGGAGCTCTGCAAAGTCACGTCTGTGTCCCTTCACATCCGGCAACGCCCCCCTCCTTACATTTTCTTAGTCGCATCCTACAGCAAAAGACATGGTCCGCAGAGAAGCTTCCAACACATCAGAAGGATCTCATTGTTACAAGGTATCAGTCAGGAGAAGAACAAATAATTTCCAAGCCATTAGATAATCCATGAAACACAGTGAAGACAGTCATCATCAAGTGGAGAAAATATGGCGCAGCAGTGACATTACCAAGAACTGGACATCCCTCCAAATGTGATGAAAAGACAAGAAGAAAACTGGTCAGGGAGGCTGTCAAGAGGCCTACAGCAACATTAAAGCTGCTGCAGGAATATCTGGCAAGTACTGGCTGTGTGGTACATGGAACAACAATCTCCCGTATTCTTCATATGTCTTGGCTATGGGGTAGAGTGACAAGACGGAAGCCTTTTCTTACGAAGAAAAACATCCAAGCCCGGCTAAATTTTGCAAAACCACATCTGAAGTCTCCCAAACGAATGAGGGAAAATGTGTTCTGATCTGATGAAACCAAGGTTGAATTTTTTGGCCATAATTCCAAAAGATATGTTAAGGCGCAAAAACAACACTGCACATCACCAAAAGAACACCATACCCCCAGTGATGCGTGGTGGTGGCAGCATCAGGCCAAGGGGCTGTTTTTCTTCAGCTGGAACTGGGACCTTAGTGAAGGTAGAGGGAATTATGAACAGTTCCACATACCAGTCAGTATTGACACAAAACCTTCAGGCTTCTGCTAGAAAACTGAACATGAAGAGGAACTTCATCTATCAGCATGACAACGACCCGAAGCCTACATCCAAATCAACAAAGGAATGGCTTCTCCAGAAGAGGATTGAAGTTTTGGAATGACCCAGCCAGAGCCCAGACCTGAATCCCATGGAAAATCTGTGGGGTGATCTGAAGAGGGCTGCGCACAGGAGATGTCCTTGCAACCTCACAGATTTGGTGTGTTTTTGCAAAGAGGAGTGGGCAAATATTGGCAAGTCAAGATGTGCCATGCTGATAGACTCAAACCTAAAAAGACTGAGTGCTGGAATAAAAACAAAAGTATTAGTTTAAGGGTGAGACACTTATACACCCATATTATTTTAGTTTATTTTTCCTCCCTCCACCTAAAAGATTTCAGTGTGTTTTTCATTGAGTTGTACAGTTTATGGGTCACATTAAAGCTGGAAGAAGTTCTGAAATAATTTATCTTGGTCTCACTTTTTTACATAACAGAAACCTCACATTTTAACAGGGGTGTGTAGACTTTTCCTATAGACTGTACTCTTACATTATTTTCCAGTTTTTGTATTTTGTAAAATACCTCATTAGGCAACGAATATATCAGGGATCATAAAAGGTTAATGCAATATCTTGTTCGTTAGAGAATTTTTTTTACCTTCTTAAAAGGACACTACGGGCATTGCAAATTGTATGGTCACAGTGACCCAATTCTCCTCTTTCTCAACTCAGGGTCCCAAATGGCCGATTCGCCTCGCCCAGAAAGCTGATCAGACTTGCGGTCAAATGCCATGAATGAACAGCAGTGCAGTCCGAGCTCTAGCAAAGGGCTCTCGATGCACTCACACTGACAGACACTGGACTGGTTGGACACTTTTTCCAGCCCTTTACTATAGCACGCGGCAACTGTGGCTTGTCACACCCGGACCAGTGCTGAGGGAGAATGATGATGCATTAAAGCAGACATTGGTAGTCTTAGCTCCACCAGACGCTTTGCAACTACATCTCCAGTGAAGTAATATCTCTCATTCCGGTGCAGCACCAAGGTGGCATAAGGATGAATTTAGGGACATTATAAGAGTGAATCACATATGTCTAGGCCCCATAAAAGATTACATTCATGGCCGCCCCAGAGCTGAGGAACTGCATGTAGGTTCCTCTGCCTCCTCATGTCACTCAATCCTCGGCACAGAAGCTCTAACACCATAAACCTCGATGCTATAAAATAATAAAATGGTAAAGTTTCTCTTCACTCCAAAGATAACCAATTCATTTTGTCCAACCTAATGTAAAATAAAACACTTTAAGAAAAGCATCCCTTTTCTCATTTTTCTACAAAAAAATTATATATATATAATTTGTTCACTGGCCCTTCAGATTTATAATCTATAAACAGCTCAGCAGAGCTGTCCAGCATTTTAACGGACAGAGCCATACATCATCGCAATGCAATGAACGGGTCCCATTAAATCTATTATGGAATACAGTAGGATCTATTGATTTTCCAGGCACGCCTGGGGCCATACAAAAACACGTCCTGGCTGCATCTGGTCCGCAGATGCACATCCCTGCTCTGAATAATTCCGTGTCCTTATTTTCACCATGAGAAGAACCGCTGCCTCAGTTATGTTCGGAAGACGTAGATAAAACGGCCTGTCCACCAGTGTTGTAAATGTTACAGGATTTCCTGGATGTTTCCGGACTTCCCAGCGACATCAATAAACGAGCTCACCTGCTCAAAAAGATTTCTAAAAAATGGCCTACGCGATGCTCACCGCGAACATGAGCGGGGGCGGCTAATTTTCCATACGACCTTGATGCTGTACATGGGTAGACTTACTGCTGACAAAATGCAACTGCGGGGGATAAATATAGCACCTGGAAGGCTTATATTAATCGGAGGGAAAAACCAATGTTATCATTGATGGAGCTCGGAGAATTTCATCACAGGGAGAACGGGTTAATGGTCAAGTTTGCCCTGGTGGTCTACAAGAGGTGGGGGAATGCATTCTCCAATGCCCACTGCTCTCGTGAGAGGTAAGTGCACCCAAGGATTCCTTCCCTAACTCTGGTGGTGCCGATTCTTAGGCCCATCAGTGGGCGGAAAAAAATTAACAGGAGGTTGATTTTCCGCAGGGCTGCCGCCATCATGGATGTGAGGTCAAGGCTTGAGGTCCTCTCGCCCCTCCCAATGGGCCCGGCTAATAACCAACTGTTCCTTCGTACTGTGTTACTATACAGAGCACAAGACACAGCAGAACGAATCTTATGAATTATGGGGCATTCTTAGAAAAGGATTGAAAGCTTTGTTGCACCCAGGCAGAGCGGGACCATGAGCTACATCACAGGAAACTTAGGAGTGTGGCCTCTTCCACAAATCATCTGTGGTTTTCCATTATAGGTAGAATATTGTGAATACATCATCATGTGTGATGGATTTATTATTTTCCAAAGCAGTCAATGAAGGTACAGGTAGAACTCTAGTCTCTAGAATTCCGATCTGTCGAGAGGTTTCAGAAAGACAACTTCCAAGATTCCCTGGCCATCTATTGCATGACTGCCTAGGACTGGGACCTCTCACCAACACATGCCCCACAATAACCAATAAACACACAGACATCCATTTCTTCTGGAAAGGACATAGGCCACAGCTTAATTAATTGCTCAAATAACATGACCATATAATATTCCTGCATTTTAATATCTGACCCCTCCGCATCCCTTGTTGAGGACAGTCATCTTCCACCGAAGTCATGCAGTGCTAGTTTCCCCACAACCACCTACTGGCAGCTTATTTAGTTTATTTTGTGTAGTCACAGCTGCAGTATACCCAGCCGGTGACAAAATAAACTAAAACCTTCCCATTCCAAGGTTTGGTGGATGGAACTGTTTGGTAAACTACCCAGGCTGGCAGAAACCAAGGAAGAGAAGACCCTCCCTCACCTTTACTATATACCATGTAGGTGCACACCAACAAATAAGCCCTCGGGTATCATCCTTGACTGTACGGGCCAGACCAGCAGTCATATCTGCCTTCCCGACAGGACCTAAGGAGTCTATTCAAAAAAGTCTGGGAACTGTAGGCCATAAAGATCTGGGGTCCAGAGTTTGAGATACCATTGGTAGAGATAGATCTTCCACAGCCTTCAAACAAGCGAAGCTAAATTCCGAGTCAGGTGTAAGAGCTGGTGTAAACTTGCCAATTATGTAGGTTTTCATGGAGCCAGTAACTTTAGAACAGCTCTAGATAAGTTTACAGCGGACAAATGGTCTGCTGGGGTGTAAAATAATGGACACACAGATCCTATTTTCAACACCATACCCCATTAAATTGTCTTTCATATATATATATATATATATATATTTATATTTATATTATACACACACACTTCTCATACTATTATTTATTTGTGTTATGCCAACCACAAATAAATATTCTCTCTCCCTTTCAGGTGTTTTCACAAGCTGTCAAGCAATATTATAGAGTAATGTGCTGCATAAGCTACGTTGATACTGTGACAGTGCATGGATTAGTCTGTGTATTCCCCTTGTATTTTTGTTTTAAGGTGAAGGCATTACTCTCCAAGGAGGGAATGTGTTTTTGTTTTTGTTGCAGGTGTCTCACCTGGCAATTAAGGGGATAAATAGCTCCTGCTTGAGAGATGAAGGGGATATTGAGAGCTTGAGAGACACACAGGGTTATCCAAAGAGATTCGAAAAGTCACCGCACGTTCGGTGACTTTTCGTTCTCTTCAATTCGGTTCCTTTTGCCGAGTGCATTTCGGTGACCCTGCGGTGTATTCAGCAAACAGCACAGGGTCCCCGAATTGCAGGGAAAAGCTGCCGCAAACCTGACGAAAACTAACCGAATGGACGCTGAAAACAAGCAAAAACATCTGGATTAACCTTCGAAAAAGCCGAACAGGAGCCGAAAAGGAGCCGAACATGAGCCGAATCACACAGAGCCGAAGCAGCTGTGACGTAGAGGAGGCAGTGAATAAATTAGCAAAACCATTTGTATGAATCTGGGAAAATGAAACGCTGTTTGCAAAGAAACTACTGAGCGAAAATGTGTGAAATTTTCACAGGAGGTCCAGGGAATGATAATAAAGAGGGCTGTTACAAAAAAAATAAGCAAACTGAAAAAAAAAAAAAAAAAAAATCGGACTTTTAAAATTTTTTGAAAAAATTCAGAAAAATGCTTAAAGTATCCTAAAAAATCTATAAATAAAGAGACTTTTTGCTGCAGAATTTTATAATGAACGGTTTATTAGATATTGAATTAAAACAGGAATATTTTTAACATTGAAGCCTATGGGATTCTCCTGAATAAACTTGCCGAATTAAACCACCGAATGGCAGGGCATTAGGGGAACCTTTCACTGCTGGTTTGTGTTCTCTGAATAGCCGAAGCAGTGCTTTTTCATGGGGATTCACTGCCCTCGAACAGGCACCGAACAGGCACCGTATGTTCAGGCAATTCGCCAGGATTTGGCGAATTGCCTGCTCTCTGGATAGCCGAATGGCCAGGAAAGGTAACCGAACGCTGATTTTCAGCGTTCGGTTACCTTTCTCAAGCAATTCGAATCTCTTTGGATAACCCTGACAGACAGGACGGTGCTACTCCTTAGGCCTGTGTCAGACAAACGCAAATGCACTGATCACGTCCGTGTTGCCGCACAGTTTAACGTCCTTCGTAGCATAGAATCATGAGCAATAGAGACTCACACACTAAGTGCGTACACACCGAAATGCGCATGCACAACGCACGTGGCAAACGGACGCAAGTTAGGCAAGAACGTAAAACCGCTAACATGAATGCGCAGAGTGCGCCACGTCCAGCACGTCCGCGTAGCGTTCTGTGTGCGTGATTAAGAGACGTCAGATGCAGCGCATTTGCGACGTCCAGCACCTTGACGCACAAAATGCCTTTTCATATCCTTTTTCATATTAATTTTGTTTCCCATATTTCCCTTTCTTTCTACGTCCATCATATAAAACGGACTATGTGGTGTCTACAGTATCTTCTGTCAGAACATCAATCCGTTGTGCACGCACGCAGAGTGCACTCAGACTGCGTTCATCTGACATTAGCCTAAGGTGGGAACGTCTGCAGTAGGTGCAGGATGTTAAACCAAAGAATGGTTTAAATGCTATGTAGAGTCCCTAGTATAGAGAGTAATGATCAGTATGTTAGTGCTCAGAAGAGCCAGGTGTTTATTTTGTATTATGTTTTCTTTGCTGCTCCAATAAAGTCTGGAAGCTTTCACCTGTTAAAGATACTTTTTTGCGATGCGATTGCCTTAGAGGACCATGCTATTGTGCCTTGTTATGGTTCTGGATCACTATACACCGATATACAATGTATATGCCTGTTGAATAAATCTGATTTTTAAAACTCCACTTTGTGTGTGCCCTCTACTACAACTTTTTTTTTTTTTGAATCTCAGTAGTTTGTTAGCAGGGGTGTGGAAATTATATAAAAAAAAATCTACTTACCCAACAGACTAAAGTGGTGTCTGATCTACTTGTCCTGATTTAAAAAAAAAAAAAAAAATCTTTACTGTATTACCGTTTCTGCTTTTAGGGTCAATGCTTGTATTTTTATTGTAAGAATATGTTAACTTAACGCTTTAAAAATACAAGTAGAAGCAGTAACCCCAATTATAAATAAATGTCATTTTATTAGGGCAACAGCTTCTGCTTGTATTTTTATTGTACTGCGCTACAGAATAAGTTGGCATAGTGTTTTAACATGCCAAGATATTCCGCAGTGCTATAAAATAAAAATACAGGCAGAAGCTTAATTTCCCCATCCCTTCTTCTAGAATATGTAGTTGTGTTCAAAATTATTCAACCCCCAATGCTGTAAAGGGTTTTAGGGAATTTAGTGTACATTTGTAATTGTATTCAGAATGAAATCCTACAAGGACTTTTTAAAGAACCATATGCAACTAAAATGACATCAATTGGTTTTGTAATACAGTAGTAAATGTTTCTTTTGTGAATTCTTCATTGACACAATTATTCAACCCCTTAAAGACTACCACTCTGAAGAACAGAGGTTCATTCAAGTGTTTTCAATCAGGTATTGAAAACACCTGTGGATGTCACGGAGCAGCAATAAAGCATAATAAGCACCAATTAGGCAGCTTTAAAATGACTGTGATACTCAGCTCCTTCTAGACATTTACTGGTGTGGTTACAAACATGGTGCAGTCAAGAGAATGGTCCAGGAAGACAAGAGAAGAGGTGATTACTCTTCACAGGAAGGGCAATGGCTATAAGAAGATTGCAAAGATGTTAAACATACCAAGAGAGACCATAGGAAGTATCATTCGCAAATTCAAGGCAAAGGGCACTGTTGAAACGCTACCTGGTCGTGGCAGAAAGAAGATGCTGACTTCGACTGCTGTGCGCTACCCGAAGCGTAGAGTGGAGAAAAGTCCCCGTGTGACTGCTGAGGAACTGAGAAAAGATTTGTCAGATGTGGGTACTGAAGTTTCAGCTCAGACAATACGGCGCACACTGCGTAATGAAGGCCTCCATGCCAGAACTCCCAGGCGCACCCCCTTGCTGTCTCCAAAGAATAAGAAGAGTCGACTGCAGTATGCCAAAAGTCATGTGGACAAATCACAGAAGTTTTGGGATAGTGTTCTGTGGACTGATGAAACAAAATTAGAACTGTTTGGGCCCATGGATCAACGCTATGTTTGGAGGAGGAAGAACAAGGCCTATGAAGAAAAGAACACCTTGCCTACTGTGAAGCATGGCGGGGGGTCAATCATGCTTTGGGGCTGTTTTGCTTCTGCAGGTACAGGGAAGCTTCAGCGTGTGCAAGGTACCATGAATTCTCTTCAGTACCAGGAGATATTGGATGACAATGTGATGCAGTCCGTCACATACCTGAGGCTTGGGAGACGTTGGACCTTTCAACAGGACAATGATCCCAAGCATACCTCCAAGTCCACTAGAGCATGGTTGCAGATTAAAGGCTGGAACATTTTGGAGTGGCCATCGTAGTCACCTGACTTAAATCTGATTGAGAACCTCTGGTGGGACTTAAAGAAAGCAGTTGCAGTGCGCAAGCCTAAGAATGTGACTGAACTGGAGGCTTTTGCCCATGACGAATGGGCAAAGATACCCGTAGATCGCTGCAAGACACTTGTGTCAAGCTATGCTTCACGTTTAAAAGCTGTTATAACTGTAAAAGGATGTTGTACTAAGTACTAAGATTGAATGTCACTTGGGGGTTGAATAAAACTGATAATGATGTGAGCACAGAAAAGACATTTGTGGTTATTTCATTATAAATGTTATGTTATATTTGTCTGACCTACACGTGCCTCTTTGATTTAATTGTAAGCAAGATGACTGAATGATCAAAATCAATGTCAAACTGGCCAAAACACTCAATTTCAGTGGGGGTTGAATAATTTTGAACACAACTGTAGTTGCCCTCTCCTGCATCCCCCTCTTACCCGGCGATTTACAGGTTTTTTCTTCTTGCCGGGCTTTATAACTCCCACTGACAGGCAAAGCAGTTTTAAATTTCCCGCTCCACCAGCAGAGGGAGCTTCTGTGCCGAGCAGGCAGGTTGATTTTCATTGGCTCACGCAGTGACCAATCTGAAGCCAGGGGGCAGGGACAAGCAGCTCCTGCACAGCGCTGCGCTGAAGTCTGAATTACTAGCGAGTCACGCCAGCTGTCACCCCGGCAAGGCTAGAAGCTGATCGTTGCCGCGACTGGAGCTGGTATACGTTACTACCGGCCCCGATCACCGCAACCATCAGCTTCTAGCCCGCCGGCTGACAGCTGGTCACAGAACACTTGCCAGTGCCAGGAACTGGGTGTCAGGGGCGTCGGGCATTACAAATTGCCCATCCCTTGGTGATAATTGTTCAATCGCTTTTATTCTGGGTGGGTTTCTTTATATTTTCTATGTAGAATATCTACATATATTGCAGAGGCAGTTTGGCACTCAAATAGTAAAATAATATTCCTTACCTTATTACACCCTGGTGCTTCTGTCGCATACTAAAATATATTGTATATTTGGGTTATTTTTTTAAAAATTCAGAACTTCCTTTTTTTGGTAAATGGTTCAGTACTATACCTAAATTTAAAAAAGGGGGAGCCAAAACAAAGCCTTATAGCCTTAAGGGAGAAGGGAGGAAAGGAGGGAGAGAGAGGGGAAGGCTTTTCTCATCATAACCATCAGCAACTCTGGTACGGAGACTTCAAAACATGTGGGTTCAACTCCAAAAGGGTTATTCAAAGAGCGCTGTATTTGCCACTGAACAGTGAATTTCACAGCAGTTTGTCTATTCAGAAAGCTGTCAATTCACCAAATACAGGCATAGCGACCGTGAAATACGGTGCAGTTCGCCGCAATTCGGTCATCTTTGGCGGCAGTGAGATTAACCATTACTTTTCTATGGGACAATCTATTCAGAGAATGTCGAACTGCACCGAAATGTCAATGAAATGCCCTGATTTTTGGAGTTTCAGTTCGACAGGTTTAAACAAGCGAATCCCATTGGATTCAATGTAAAAAAAAAATAATTTAAAAATGCATTTTATTCAATCGTTTATTCTGTTCATTTTCAGTAAACAGTCGTTTTATTTTTCTGTTTTTTTTTTTTTTGCCAAATTTTTGATCACACTTTTAAAAAAGTTTTTTTTTTAGATTCCCTAACAGACCATTTTATTATATTTTATAGGACGTCTTTTTATTAATTCCACACCTTTTCATTGCTTTGAACACCTTTTAAAGAATAGCAGGTTCCCCGACTTCCGTTGTTTATTTTTTCTTTCTTTCTGCAGTTCGGTGGTGTTTGGCGGACTTCGGTGCCTCCTCGTACGGTGCACGTCAGAGACACTTCGGTGAATAGTGAATTCACCGCAGGGTCGGCGAAATGGAATCGCCGGAGTGCGCCAAGCAAACGGGCACTGAGATTTCTGTGCTTTCTGAATAACCCTTCAAAAAGATATTTAGCACTGAAAGCACAGCAACCTGTAATTGATGAGGGGGAAGATACATGCTTGCAATCTGATTACACCGAGACAAAAAAACCATTTGCTAAACATAACAGAAGCTACAATATAAGCTGTAAACCAAAGCCTGCAAACTCACATTTCCCAGATTTAAAGTGGTCTCCAAAGGGTCCACTTAACATCCAGACATTACAGATCCTATGGTGAGCTCAATTACGGAGGAATGTGTCATAAATTGTAACAGACTATCACGGTTATATATTTAGCTAGAATATGATAGGTTGCTATTTTATCCCCGCAATTCCTCGTACAAAAACGTTGTCTGTGTAAGATTATCTCACTCGGGTTTGTGCACCTTACAGTACAAACGGCATATTTAAACATCATTTACCAGGCCTTAAAGTAGGTCACTCCATCCCCCGGGAGAATGCACGCAGGCAGCAACATACTAATATCCGGTTTCATAAAGATTAATGTATGATAATAAACAACACACAGAATTAGTTGAAGCTAAAGGGAAAAAAATACAAGGATATAACTGATGGCCAAATAAATGACGGCTCACCAAAGCATGCCAGAGCTTCCCGTTGTGTTTGGCTACAGCTCAATTTCCAACAAACGGTCAGTCATTTGGGAAGCTCCAAATTACTTGCAGAGCCAAGGATAACCATCACCGTCTTCGAGTAACATATAAGTGTAGAAAAGGTAGATCTGTTGTTGCTCTCACCGGCCCTACAAGCATCAGTGCACCAGCTTTGTGCCCTACATGGGCCACCTGGGGAGCTTCTCATATCTTACAGACGGCCCATCGGCCCCATGAGGTTTACGTTATATATTCCGCACTCCATTAAAAAATAAAGGAACAACTTTAAAAGGCTGATGGGATACTTTGCAATCTGTGCATTTTTTAGGACATTTCAGGACTGAACGTTGCCCAGGCTTCACCACGACAGGGTAGTCACTGCTTTCTTAGGCTAGGGTCAGACGAACGCATTTTTCACGTTGTCCGTGAAAAAGTGCGTTCGAACGAATGGACGTATTTTTTCACGGAATACGCGATAGCGGTCATACGATGCGCATTTTCGTCCGTGATTTTGTACGGATCATCAATAAAACCCTTTTTGCGTCTGGACGTTATGTTGGCCGGACGTGTGCAGCGTCTGACGTCTCCCAATCACGCAAACACGCCGCTATGCGGACGCAGCGCACTCTGTACGTCAGTAGTAGCGGTTTGACGTTCTCGAAAAAATGCGTTCGTTTGCCACTTGCGTTGCGCGGACGAACTTTCGTGCGGCCGTTCATCGTATGTTCCTCGGCATTGGACGTCATTTGCGGCTAGCACGGCCGTGATTTTGTGTGGCTAAACGCACGTGAAAAATGCTTTCGTCTGACCTTAGCCTTAGTCTGATCACATCAATGATCCTCAAATACGAGCACAAATACAAGGTTACCAGGCACCTAAAAACACAATAGTAGTCTATGGGCTCTATTAACTGCTTCGTGCAAAAACGCACGCGCAGCGCTATTTTTTTGCGTGCAGCGTTAAACGTTAACGCGTGTAAATTGACGCTGGTATTAAATTCTGAGCGCATTTTTTCGTCCGTAAAAAAAATAACTCGTGTAAAAAAAAACTGCGCGCGCATTAACGCTGCGCGCAGAAATAGGTGGGCGGACTGTTTATTCACGCGATTCAGCCAATCAGAATTAAGAACCACAATTGTCTCCCGTTCAGTTTTTGCGCCTGTCAAAATCAATCTGAGTATATATGTTGCAGCAATAATAAAAACACGCACAACCTCTCAATTTTATTGTTTGGGTATGTGTAGAATGTGTAACTATACTGTGCTGTATTTTTTTTTCAGGCTGGTGTATTTGGTTTCGGCCAGGACGTTCAGATTTGCCGTTACCACCAGCTTTTCAAAGACGTTAAAATTATGCGCAAACGTTGAAATTTGTTAAAATTTGCACATAGATTGTAATACCATTCACGTACCAGTGCACAAACGCATTTGCGCTCATAATGTTAAGTATAGGACGCGCAAAGTACATTACACTCGTAAACGGTTTGCGCAGGTTCACCTGCGGTAGACGTTAACGCGCATTTTTTTGCGGACATTGTAATACGACGTTCTGTGCAAAGGGTTTTTCTCCTCGCATTAATGTGTTTTTGCACACGCGTTAACGTTTGCGCAAAGTATTTAATAGAGCCCTATATGTGCTCTGTATTACGACAAGTCTCTTCAAGATGTTCCTTTTGTTCTCATCATTATAGATTTACAACTATTTTATAGGAAATGATAGGACCTCCCTTCTGTAGGTATCGTGGACACTCTAGAGCAGGGCTCAAAATTTCCACTCGCCTACTCGCATTTGGTGAGTGGAAATTAAGTGAGGGCGAGTGGAAATGCACACGCAGGCAGCACAATAAATTATTTTCTGCTGCTTATTCCAGCGGTGCCACCGTGCAGCCCCCCTTCCCCAGGCTGCACGGAGCATTGTACAGCGTTATGGAACCTGTTGGCGCTTTATAAATGCTTGTAACTGTAACTGGCATGGATCAGCTACCTAACCTGACCCAGCTTGTCTCTGTTACTGGCAGGGGAGGTGGAGAGGAGCTTCCCTGCCTCCTCGCTCTGCTCACACTGGGCTCTAATGACTGGGTATACATGTATCTGGGGTCTGATGTCTGGGTATTAATGTTATTTTTGTAACTTTATTCTAAATAAAACCTTTAACAGTGTCATTTCATAAAATAAATTAAGGGGGTGTGCTTAGGGGCAGAGTTAAGGGCTGGGTAGGGGTTAGGTGGAGCAACTGGTGGCGAGTAACTCTTATGGCCTGGTTAGTAGCTTGGGACTTGAAATTTTGAGCCCTGGTCTAGAGTATTAAACATGAAGAGAATGTCCGTTCGTTAGGGATGTACTTGGGCACTTTCAAGATTATTATTTTTCCCCAAGAAAGTTGGTCATTCATTAGAAGCTTTGTTTTGGCTCCGAGTCATGTGAGTGACGTCAATCATGAGTGGCTGTCCATTCTTTCTGTGATTATACAGACAAACCGTACAATGGTGTATTATTTATGGGACTTTTTTATCCTGCGCTTGTATTTCTAGTCCAGTTGTATAAATCTCGTAACAGCATTTCTGGCTGGGTATTTAGGAACTCTCAAATATTTCACATCACATGAGTGGACATTCATTTGGTGGGTAATTTGGCGGGTAATTTGGCACACTCTCCTTGAGTTTTACGCATGACATTAAGCAGAAGTTCATACTAGGGATGCACCAATACCACATTTTTAAGACAGAGTACGAGTATGGATACTTTTTGTTACGTAACGTGCTGATATGTTCATGTCTCAGAGGCCTGCAACACCATCCTCGCGGCTCGCTGGCTGGCCGCCGAGTGAAGTATCGGATGGATGTGGTCACGGGTCGAGGTCGCGGGCGGGGCTTGCCTGATGATTCTCCTGGCAGTTAACCCCATGGCCACTGTCTACTTTCTCTGTCATAACAACTCCTAGCACTTGGCTGACGATCCCCTCTGGTGATACGATCCCTGGCACTTGGCTGACGATCCCCTCTGGCAATACGATCCCTGGTTTTGGTTAACGGTCAGCTTTAGTATTAACCCCAATACCAAAATGACCAAAACCGATACTGAGAATTCAGGATACCCATGGCCAAAAACCAAAAATGACTCCCCCAAGCCATAAAATATTTTTTTTTTAAATTTCTTTAATATTGGGCTTAATTTCATTAATTGAACCCCTTCACGATGGATGGACACCACCCATTGGGTGGGAGTTAATCACTGCGAGGCGTACAGGTACGCCTTGCCGCCAGGTGCTGCCGTGGGCCTCGATTTTGGCCACCCATGCAGCTCAATCCTTGTCTTCCTACTGTGCAGATGCAGCACCAGCTCGGGTACCATCACAGTGCCACCTGGAGGCTCCAGCTATAATTACATGCTGCATTTTCGGTCTATATTCCCCCCCATTTTTTTTCTTTCGGCCGAAAGCCAAAAATGACATTTTTGGCCGATATATTTCGGAGCATCCCTAATATTAACCCCCAATATCTGGCTCACGTGTATCTCTGGTATTAACCCCTGGTGTTTATTATTTATTCAAGAGAATTTCACATCACATTGTGGTACCCTCCCTCTGCAGTTTTTCGGCACCTTCCCTTCACAAAATAATATCTTCGTTCTACATGTAGTTGTTCTCTAGTAGAGTATTTCTCCTCACCAGCTAGTATGTATTTTGGCACTTGTTTGCAAAGTCTTTGTCCTCAATGTCAACAACCTTCGTTTAGTAGGTTCCTGCACTTTGTCTCCAAGAGTCTTGTGACACCCCGAGTCCTTACACCTCAAACCACAAGGATGTCATGATTGTCGGCGTGAACCACAAGACCAGTTCTTCCAAAGAGTCATCCCACTCAAACACTGGAGACCAAGCCATCTACATCCACAATGGCTATATTTAAACATCTGAGGTGTATCTGTTCTCCTCGATATCTCCCTCTGTCAATAGTTTTACAAAAGAACATACCGAATGAGTTGTAAAGGGAACGGGAGAGCTATGAACAGTGAACCAAAACACCAGCACGTCCAGGAGGCATCACACTCAAACATTAAAAGCCAAGCCATCCAGTCCAAAATGACCATATTTTAACATCTGAAAAAGGTTCTCCTCCTGACATCTCCCTCTGTCAATAGTTTTACATAGGACCATGCGGAATGATTTGTAAAAGTGCATCTCAAAAGTACGCGTGCGATTTACGAGAGACAGAAGACATAAGAGGGAATGGAGAGAGATATTACACGGCGCAGAAATGAAACAAAAAGTCAGCACTTTGACGCAGAACGTTTACAGATTAATTTTCTGTCTAAACAGAATTTATAATTACACGAGGACGGATGAGAACACGAATAACTGAAAATGATTTTCTTTTCCAATCGGACACAAAAAAAAAAAAAATAGCGATGGCAGTCAAACTTCAGAAGATTAGCTCATCATTCATCATTCTGTTTGGAGAGAACAGAGTGGAATTGCTATGCAATTCAGTTCGGCTCGGCTTGCCATGCACCAATTATGTACAATAAGCATTTCCGTCAGCTATTTTTTTTCCCCCCCTTGTTCCTGAATTCCCGATTCAAATAATAAACGAGAAAAGAAAAAAGAGAAAAGATTTTTACCAACTTAGAAAATATGCAGTAGATCGGGTTACACAACACCCACTTTTTCCCTTCGGAAAGTAATATTGATGAGAAGGAAAAAAAGGGCTTTTCTGATTGTGATAATCCTTGAGTTCTGATGTCCCTGGAAATATCTGTCCGATAATATCGCGAATCAGAAAGCAGCTGTAGTTATTGTTTATGTGTGACTGTATCCAACGTCTTCCATATTCGATACGTAAGAGGTTGTACGTGTAGATGATTTACAGGCATTACTTGAGATCTCGGTGCAGCACTCTATCTACAATACTTTATAAATAAATTAATAGTGAGTGAGTGATGGGTGAGTGATGGGTCAGCATGCAAACATGAAACGTGTGGAATGGACAGTAGATTCAGTCATTACTGCATTCATACAAATATGTGTACATATATATTTTTTACGTCACACTCACATCTTTACGTGCATTGATCATTTTTCACTTTTTAGGCAGATCTTCCTGCATTAATATATTTTTTACTTTTCAATGTTTTTTTTATTATTGGGAGATTTTCCTTTTTCTTTTCCTCATTTATTTATTGCCATTTCTGGATTTGAAAGGATGATGCTACAGTTACAACTTGGTAGGGATGCACTGATAACGATATTTTCACAATATGGTGCTGATACCGGCATTTTCACAAGTACTTTGTACTCGCGCAAATGCCCCGATACCCGGAGCCAGCGCTGGGCTGGCTTGCTGGTATCTGAGGGCTGGGACTGCTAGCGGAATGCACTAAGAGAATGCCACCAGCATTCCCCTCCGGCTGTCTGCGTGTTCCGAGCGCCGGCTGGTCGTGTCACGTGGTCCTCTGAGCAGTCACTGGGCTGATGCGGTCTCCTGCTGTGATTTCGCAGGGATCGCAAGATCACGCCTGGAGGCCACACCACAGTCCGGCAACCACTCTGAGGACCACGTGACGCAGCTAGCGGGTGATCGGACCTCGCGGCCAGCTGGAGGGGAATGCTAGCAGAATGCTCTTAATGCATTCCGCTAGTAGTGAGGTCTGTGTGGGTATACAGTGAGGTCTATGTGGGGTATACAGTGAGGTCTGTGTGGGGTATACAGTGAGGTATATGTGGGGTATACAGTGAGGTCTGTGTGGGGTATACAGTGAGGTATATGTGGGGTATACAGTGAGGTCTGTGTGGGGTATACAGTGAGGTCTATGTGGGGTATACAGTGAGGTCTGTGTGGGGTATAGTGAGGTCTGTGTGGGGTATACAGTGAGGTCTATGTGGGGTATACAGTGAGGTCTATGTGGGGTATACGGTGAGGTCTGTGTGGGGTATACGGTGAGGTCTGTGTGGGGTATACAGTTAGGTCTATGTGGGGTATACAGAGAGGTCTGTGTGGGGTATAGTGAGGTCTGTGTGGGGTATACAGTGAGGTCTGTGTGGGGTATACAGTGAGGTCTGTGTGGGGTATAGTGAGGTCTGTGTGGGGTATACAGTGAGGTCTGTGTGGGGTATACAGTGAGGTCTGTGTGGGTATACAGCGAGGTCTGTGTGGGGTATACAGTGAGGTCTGTGTGGGTATACAGTGAGGTCTGTGTGGGGTATACAGTGAGGTCTATGTGGGGTATAAAGTGAGGTCTGTGTGGGGTATAGTGAGGTCTGTGTGGGGTATACAGTGAGGTCTATGTGGGGTATACAGTGAGGTCTGTGTGGGGTATACGGTGAGGTCTATGTGGGGTATACAGTGAGGTCTGTGTGGGGTATAGTGAGGTCTGTGTGGGGTATACAGTGAGGTCTATGTGGGGTATACAGTGAGGTCTGTGTGGGGTATACAGTGAGGTCTGTGTGGGGTATACAGTGAGGTCTGTGTGGGGTATACATGTGTCTGAGGTGAGGTCTGGTGTCTGTGTGTGTGCAGGCTGTGGGTAAATGGGGTTTCTGGCCATACATTTTAATATTAACATAAATTGGATAGGCTTGCAGCAAAAATCCTAATTTATTTATTGGAAAGCGTCACAGGACACTAAATAAAAGTACTTGGTATCAGTGAGTACCTGAAAAAAAGTACTAGGTCTTAAAGGGGTATCAGTGCAACCCTACAACGTGGGATCTATAGGTGTTGAGGCTATTATGTAATATTAGTCATTCTGAAGAGGACATGTATTCAACCATATCATCCTCCATGTTTGTTTTTAATGAGCATTTTGATGCATGTAGACATTTACCCTCACCTAGTGTGTCACTCCTCTCCTTTAAGGCTGGCATCAGACGAGTGCGCTATGTGTACCCGTACTGACGTGCTTACCGGCGTCTGTCGCAGCGTTGTGATGCTGCAACAAGGCCGGTCGCACGCGTGCGACAAGCGTCCATTATCCAAGCCTCTCCAGCAAAGCGCTAGGACGCGCGTTGACAGAGCTGCAAAGCGCGATACTCCATAAGAGGATCGAGCCTTGCAACGCTGAGCGCACTGAGTGCGCTCAGCGAGGTGGCCAGACGGGCGTCGAATGGAAGTAACGTCTACTCTCACGGATGTTCCTTTCACTCTCCAAAGACACTTCTCTGATACTAGTCTTAGATTGTAAGCTCTCAAGCAGGGTCCTCTCTCCTCCTGTTCTGTGTGTTTAACTTGCGTGTATTTTTGTTGTTTCACCCATTGCACAGCGCTACGGAACTTGTTGGCGCTTTAGGCCTGTGTCAGACGAACACAGTGATTACGTCCGTGTTGCCGCACAGTTTAACATCTGTCGTAGCATAGAAACATGAGCAATAGAGACCCACACACTAAGTGCATGCGCGCCGAACTGCACACGCACAACGCACGTGACAAACGAACGCAAGTTAGGCAAGAACGTAAAACCGTTAGGCAAGAACATAAAATCGTTAGACGGACGCGCAGAGTGTGCCACGTCCGCGTAGCATTCTGTGTGAGTGAGATGTCGGACGCAGCGCATTTGCGACGTCCAGCACCTTGACGCACAAAATGGCTTTTCATATCCTTTTCAAATTTTTATCATTTTTCATATTAATTTTATTTCCCATAATTCCCTTTTTTTCTACATCCGTCAAAAAAAGTACCGTGTGGTGTCTACAGTATCTTCCGTCAGTATGTCTGTCTTTTATGCACGCACGCAGAGTGCGCTCAGACTGCGTTCGTCTGACTCTAGCCTTATAAGTACTTGTAATTGTAACTGTAACATACTATGCATAGCATGATGCCGAAGCACAATCATGTGATCCACAGACGGGGGGGGGGGGTACACACCATGTCTGGGCTTGAGCCTATGTCATGGTCTAGGATTGGTGAGTGCTATATGAATTTATCCACTTATAGTTTAGGATGTATTTGCATTGTTACCTTGAAAAATGCTCTGCCGAGCCAAAACGCCAGTTTCTATTAATACATATCTAATTGGTATTTTGAAGGCAACCTTGATTGCGTCCATTTGGAGATTATATATTTTTTACGGTTAAGGTTATGGTTGAACTTCAGGATCTAAACTCCAGTCCCCCAAATATTTCTGAACTGAAGCTCCCATGATAATAAGGCCACCTATTGGATTAAACAATTTCTGGGAATTCTAGGCCAGTGACAGCTCCCATCTTTCCCCCACTACGTCTGACATAAGCTGTAACTATTCCATTACTTCTGCAATACAAATAAAGCAACCCTATAAACCACATGCTGCCGGTTTTTCTTTGTTTGAATTAATTGCATGTAAAAAAGAAAAATACATTTAGTTTTTTTATCTCCTGTTTACGTTTTGTGGACTTTTCCCATGATGCAATATTTACCAAAATCGTACGGTGAGTTTTACTTTGTGCCTGTGCTTTATCATATACGGTATTTAACAGTTAATGAGGTGGATGAGGGAATGTTTAGATATAGCGGCAGGGGCGTATTGCTACTCAAGATAAGAGATGGCAGTTGAATGAGAGAAGACAGGGAGCTTAAAGCTGGGTTCACACCTGCGTGTTTTTTTACGAGCACAATACGCGCGAATCGCGCAAGCGTAAAAAACGCACAAACGCGCATTGCAGCATGTTCACAGCCATAGACTGCAGAGTGAACGCGCTGCAAATACGCCCCAAAGAAGCTCCGTACTTCTTTGGGCGTAGGACATTTTACAGCGCGGTCCTGTGCGCTGTAAAACGCCCAGGTGTGAATGGGTCCCATAGGAAATCATGGGATTTCCGTGTCTCTGCGTTTTACAGGGCGCAGGAACGCGCTGTAAAACGCTTAGGTGTGAACCCAGCCTAAAAGACTTCTAATCTACCCCCCTGTGACGTCCTTTGAATACATCCCACACAATACAATAATTTAAGTCAGTGATCGACCCATAGACTCCATTCTATGGCCAAAGTCACACAGTGAGGAGCAAGTGATGGAAAGCTACCGTGGTGGGGGGACAGTTTACAACCCAAAATGTCACACAATGGGTGCACCCAGTGACACGTATATAGAGTAAAATATTTTCTTAATTAAACATACAAGAGAAAAACAAAGCACATGTAAGATATCAGCAACATCAAATAAATACAATAAGGACATTTCATTTTTTGGTGGTAGCGGCCCTTTAAAAACTCGGACTGCATTAGACAAGCTTAGGTTCCTTACCAACATGTAAATAAAAAAAGAAAACTCAGTCAATGGAAGAAACCAGCACAGACCTTTCAGGTGCTTTGCGCCAGCCTCAGGAGAATGAACCGCCCGGCGTTGCCACATCCGATAGAAATACAATAAAGCAGTAATGGAACAGCACTATGAGGATCTTCAATTGCTCCAATGTATTTAGTACAGGAGGTGTAAAAACAGCGACGTTTCGTTCCAACACAGAGACCCGTCTCAAGCCTCGTCGCTAAATTACAGCTTTATTGTATTTCTAATAAAAGCCACCTGAAAAGGGCGGGTGAGGGGAGCATTATACATGTGATATGGGCCGCCATCGCTCATCTCTATTCTTCCAAACCTTAAATGCAGTGGGCTGTCTATACACACGGCACTGCAGGAGAGAGGCGACCATGGGGCAATTCGCTCATTTATTGGGGAGTTAGAAGCACTATATATTAGCATGAGTTAAATATTCATACTATAGATGATACTATAGTATTGTTGCGTGTCTTATTTGCTGGGATTTGAAATGAGGGGAGGTACGGGATGTTTTTCTATTCGTTACTTAACCCTTTCACGCAGGGCAGGTGGTGCCCAGTGGGGCTTTACCGCCAGGTGGGCTAGCCGGCTGCTGTGGCGGGCCCACCTTCAGCCCGCCGATGCAGCAGATGTGCATCATTGGCCGCTAGGGATGGCCGTCCGCAGCGCACACCAGCTGGTACGCACGGCCGGAGGACACCCACTGAAGTCAGCAGGGCATACTATGCCGCCCCTTGGCTTCAAGGCCCACCCACCGCAGGGATGACATAATACGCCCTGTGGTAGGAAAGGGTTAACATTTCATACCATGTAGGACTCAAAACACCAGGGGTTAAGTCCCGCAGGTTTTTGGGTGAGGTAATTACCCGGATTTATTAATTTGGTACCTGTATTTCCCTGATTGGCCCCCTTTCTTGGTGGGGTTTAGATGCGTGTCAAAACACCAAGGGCTCTATTCCATAGTTGGCGCCAATTTATCGCCTCAATATGTAAGCATTACCGTCAGGAGAAGTGTGTTTAACGCATGCCCCCCATATTACATTCCCAACGCTACCCCTCGTAAGAGCATCAGTGTTTGTGCTTTCGAAAGCTTACTGTACTTTGCGCATCCTATACTTAACATGGCGAGCGCAAACGTACATCAGCGTATTGATAAGCAAGGTATTACAAAGTGCTAGCGTTAATTACCGCCGGGATGCACACAGCCTTATTTTACCACATCCTAAAAGCTTGGGCTACATGATTCCGCATTTGCAGAGTCATGTAGCACCCCTAAAAAAAAAAAAATCTGATACTCTCATGCCACGGTGCGATCGGTGGCTGGTCTGTCACTTCTTATCGCCAGGAGAAGAGGGAGACTAAACAAATAGTTCCCAGTCTCACTCTCTGCAATCACTGTGCGACGCTGAGCGATCTCGTGAGACTGAGATCGCGCTGGGCTTGCATCCCGGAAGCGCAATCCTCCATGGAGAGGTGCTGAGGTAGCGCCTGCCCTGGAATATCGCGCTAACATAGGGATGCTGCGGGGAAGCCTGCAGGCACAGACTTTCCCCGTTATCATCCCGTGTTAGCGCAAACTAAGGAGTATAGCCCATAGTACTGAAACCAGGGCAAAAAAAAGCACAAATGCCTTTAAATTACAAGAAGAATAGACCTTCCGCCCAGTTAAAGCTAGTAAAGTAAGGCGAAACGATCACACGTCACGACAGATTCCTTCAGCTGCACTTACTCATATCCTTTTCTGAGAATAACCCGAGTCGTCGAATGAGTTAAAATATACAGCGCACAAGGTTTGCAAAACTCATTACCTTTCTACAACAACTCTGAATCGCAACGGTACAGGCTGCTTGTAACAGCTGAATTTGCAATTGTGTTGCTCTAGCAATTTTTCCAGTAGCCTTGATTATGACGATATCAATAAAAGCTGCAGATTTAAAAGCTCTGGTATAAAAAACGTATGGGTTTAAGGTTGAATAATAGCTTCGTTAACAAATATTCTATGGCTTTTGATAAACAAAGGAAAAAAAAACATAATCCTGAGCACACAGTGTACGCTGCGTCACTGATTAAAACAGGTTATTCATTTTCCCGTTACAATGTTTCAACCGTAAGTAAGATCCTTTGCAAAATCCGCTGAAATGTTTTAAAGACAATTAAATAGCTTAGTTTAAAATGTATCATTTTATATGTACTGTATACACGTTTGTATGCATATCTCAAAAATATCAAACATTATATAAATATTACACACAATCATCATATTTTATATCTATATATATAAAAATATATATATGACACATAATTCTATAATATAGATATATATGACACAAATATTTAAATATATACATAAGTTATTATCGTCATTTATATACCGCCAACAGTTTGCGTACCACTTTACAATAACCGATGGGGACGGAGACGCCGCCTCCTATCTATGGAGAGGTGTTGAGGTGGTGACTATCTGGCGGTGAGAGGGATCAGGGATGTCTATCTGGGAGAGGTGGGAAGATCAGGGGGTTTCGGGTGTGGCTCTGTGTGAAAAAAAATGGAGTATGGAAGTGTGGTGTTGAAAGGGTGGCGAGGGGCCCCAAAAATGCTCTCGCCAAGGGCCCTTCAAATGCTAGAGGTGGCACTGACCATGCCGATGCATTTAGATCACATGGTCAGGGGATCAGGATGTAGCGCTGGAGGCCACAGAAACAGCCCCATACATCAAGACCAAAGGGGTAAAACCAAAGAGTAGTCAAAAACTGGCAAAGGAGCCAAACCGGCAAGGTCTGCAACAGGTCAGGCAAAAGATGATCGGACCTGCCTGACGACATCCATGGCGTCTGCTTTTGCGGAGTGCTGTTCAGAAATTTAGGTATATGTAGTTTAGAAAGGAAATGACAGCTGCAACAGCAAAACAAAAATGATGTTCTTATATCTTTTTGAAACCTAAGAACGCATTTCCACGGTCAAACGTGTTTGCCTGGTTTCCTTATCACGTTCTTCCGGTAGAAGATCTCTTGGTTGACACAAATATAAGAACGCAGCCTACACACATGAACCCAGACACTTGTACACACACACACATATACTCTGACCCGGCCGCTGGGATGACTCTGTGGCCGTGATAGACACATTAGAAGCTTTACGTGATATCTCCAATTAGTCTGAAAGCATATTTTTCACTGAAGAAATACAAATTAAATGAGTATGCTGACATTAGTGATGGTAACGGTGGCATCCGCTCTGCAGCACGACGCGTTCTGAACATTCATTAATGTAGGGAAAGGCTAGTAATTATTACATTTTAATGTTAGGGTTTTTTTAAGTTTCAACCGCTTGACACGTCACCAAGTTCAGACAAACTTTGCAAAATACTGATAAAACAGCCTGGAAATGTATAATGTTGGAGTTATTATAGCATAGACACTCACTCCTCACATTCAGTCACTAACAGAATCTTGCTTCTTCCACTTAAAAAACAATGCGCACTTCCCATCCTTTCTTAATCAGGACTCTACTAAAATTCTCATCCAAGCTCTTAATATCTCCCGCCTTGACTACTGTAACCTCCTTGTTTCTGGCCTTAAAAGATCCCAGATTCTCCCTCTGCAGTCTGTTATGAACGCCTGTGCCAGACTCATACACCTCATCCCTTTGTCAATCTCTACACTGGCTCCCTGTCTCCTATAGAATCCAGTTCAAAATACTGGTCCTCACGTACAAAGCTCTCCATAACCGCGCCCCTGCCTACATCTCCTCCCTTATTAGCAGGTACAGTACATCCCATCCCGACCACTTCACTCTGCCAATGATCTGCTGTTATCAGTTCCTCGTACCCGCACCCCCAACTCTCACCTTCAGGACTTCTCCCAAGCTGCCCCCTTTCTATGGAACTCCCTCCCCCGCAAAATCAGACTCTCCCCGTCTCTCCAGTCCTTCAAGAAGTCTCTGAAAACACATTACTTTAGAGAAGCCTAACGGCTCACTCCATGATTCCCCCCTGTGCATTCTTGCTCCATCTTCCCACCCAGCCCACATGCACCCCACTATTGTCACCCCTCTCCTCTTAGATTGCAAGCTCTTGAGCAGGGTCCTCTCTCCTACTGTTCTGTATGTGTAATGTGTATGTATATTTGTTATTCTGTCTCTCCCATTGTACAGCTCTATGGGACTGGACGGCGCTTTATAAATGCTTGTAGCTAAGCTTCATTACAGGCTGAGCACCTTTTATCTGGAATGATCCGAGGTTTTAGAGGAAGGAGGTGGCAGCAGGAGAGCCGTGATCCCCTTCCTGTTTCAGCTCCCACAGTGGACACATGTAGGGAAGGTTCTGCAGCATTTCTTCGAGGACATGATGCACAGAGTCAGTTTGACTCCAGGTAGCATATCATGCACAAGGGATGCCCAGATTCTCCCAGCGTGTACCACCATCTGCTGCAGTGGACGGAAACCAGGTTCCAGAGCGGCAGTGACAGAACGAGCACCCCGATTGGTAATCAGTAAAATCCAGACGGCTCATAAAATTCCAGAAAAGGGATGCACTTACCTGTACTTTGCAGCTCTGTTACTAGGGTCTCTTGATAAAGCTGCATACCTTAAGCGGCGAAACCGGTCGAGATGGGGTTCTTTTAACTGTTTATTGTCAATCAATCTTTATCCTCCTTGATATCTGCTCAATCCGTTTACAATTCGTTTAAAACGTGGGTGTAGCCTATGATGGCTTTTGCATTGGGCAGTGTGTGCTCCTGTGCTGGCTGTTGATTATAACAATGGGTGTTCGGCTGTCTTGTGTTGCTAATTAAATTCTAGATCCTAGTTTGGAAAGTTTTTACCGTTCTGATGCTTTGCGCCCTTTACAATCTAGCAGAGTTCGCTTCATTTTTGAATCATCCTTCACTCAATTGCAATGATTTTTCTATATCAAGGAATTTATTGTGAATCAATCTAGCTTAGAACCTTGTAGCATTGCTATCTATCACGTCGTTTTATTGCAACGGCAAATGTGCAATTATATGCTGGTTTATACCGTTGGAAGTTGTGGATCCATAATGTGAATTGGTTTATAGTACTTGATCTGCCGCCTTGGTATCCAATTGTGTACGCTCGGACTAGACTGGTATCATCAATATATGGTACAATTTGGTGGTAATCACCCTTTGTAACTACCATATATATATATCTAGTTCCTCTATTACGAACACATTGCCTTTTTCTATCTGACGCTACTTAGTTGCATATTCAATCAATAATATATTGACGCATTTTTTAGGTCTAGAATTACTATCCTTGACCACATATGACATTGTATGTATACACAACTGCCCACTACCATTATTATACTTTAGGCTTTGATCATATTAATCCCACTGGGTCATTCCCTTAATAGGGGCGAGCTATTTCATGGTTCAAGGAGGTTTTCAACTTTACAATTTCTTATGTGTTTTATTATGGTCTGTCTACATTGTATTAGTTTAATAAAGGTTATTTGGTAGCCGGTGTCTACCACATTCTACTTTTTCTGTTACTAGGGTTGCACCGATAATGATACTAGTATCGGTATCGATACCGGGTACTGCACGAGTACTTGGTACTCGTGCTACTCGTGCAGTGCCCCCGATATTTCCCCCGATACCGGAAGCCAGCATTGAGCTGGTTTGCCGGCATCTGAGGGGCTGGGGCGGCTCTCCGAATGCTCTTTTGGCATTCGGACAGGTCCCTGCAGCTCACCGCGTAGTTACCTTCCACGAGCGCCGTCGGCAAAGTTTCCGCGCGTCCGCTCGTTGGGAAGCCCCCAGCCTCGATCTCGCGAACTCCCGCGAGATAGCGGCTGGGGGTTTTCCAACGAGTGAACGCACGAAGACTTTGCTGGCGGCGCTCGTGGAAGGTAACTATGTACGCGGTAAGCTGCAGGGACCTGTCCGAATGCCGTAAGAGCATTCGGACAGCCGTCCCATGTGCCAGTGTGTGTGTGTGTGTATATATATATATATATATATATATATATATATTACACATACACACACACTGAGGTCTGAAATGGCCAATGTGTGTATGTGTATATAACACATACACACACTGAGGTCTGAAGTAAGTGTATGTGTATGTGTATATATATATTACACATATACACACACACTCTGAGGGCATGTATGTATACACACACTGTGGTGTGGTGTCTGTTGGGTATACATGTATCTGATGCATGTGGGGTATATTATATATAAATAATATACCCACAGGCATCAGATACATGTATACCCAACAGACACCAGACCAGTGTGTGTGTATATATGAATGTATATCTGGTGTGTCTGTGTGTGTGTGTGCAGGCAGTGGGTAAATGGGGTGTCTAGCCGTACATTGCAATATTAACTTAAACAGGACAGGCTTTCAGCAAAATCCTAATTATTATTGAAAAGCGTCACATGACATTAAATAAAAGTATCGGCACTCGGTATCGGTGAGTACTTGGAAAAAAGTATCGGTACTCGTACTTGGTCCTAAAAAAACGGAATCGGTGCATCCCTATCTGTTACACATTCAAATAACCCATCCGTATAGTGGAGCCCCTAAGAAGTACATTAGGATAGGGACATTCCCTCATATGGCAAAACTCACCCCTGAAAAACCTAAAAAAATTTACTTTTCATACTTTACATAGAAATACATCACTAAAGATTTTCAGTCATTATAACCCCATGAATCTTAACCCTGTACAGCAGTGAGTGACCCCAGAGCTCTCCCTGTATTCAGCCCTTTCCCTGGCTGTCGTAATGTAGCAGTAAAGTTTAATTTTTTTTTACATTGATGTTGGACATGCCCCCTCCAGTTTCTCTGTAGCAATATTGGGCAATAGGAATGAGACATAATCATAAGAATTTAGTTTTTCCCCCGGGAGGGGGGGGGGGAGACACACACACAAATCCTCTTTAAAGTATGGAGGTTTCATTGGCTAGGTTTGATATTTAATTTGTTTGGGTGTTGAAGCATTAAACGTTTTGGAGTCACTAGTGTTATTTTTCATTCCCCCTGATTTGATCAGAATGCCTAAACATCCTCTCTGAATGTATTAGCATCATGTCTGATATCTATTACAGGGATAGCTGGCTGGAATAAGTTGATAGAGATTTTAATGTGTGCAGGCTTGGCAAAGGTTTATGTCTATCAGAAAGATTTAAAGTTTTAGAGTGCAGGATGCATCAATCTCAACATCTGTTCTTTTCTGTCCAGGCAAAATTGTATAACTACTGATCTCAAAGTGCTTCCCACAAAACAATCATTTTAACCCCATTACCATTGATCTGGAGTTCAGGGGGTGCACAAATTATGGTAGAAAAAAGAAAACAAGGTTTAATGGTCAGACAAACTGGCACAAATTATTTTGTAAAAGAATGTTACAACACACTTTGAAGCATTATGAAGTCTGTGTACTAAAGTGAAGTTCTACCAGAAAGTCTGGCTCCATTGGCACGACGTGTAAATGTATTAAAGAGCCGCCTGGAACTCCGGGAAGAAGATCTCAAACCTGAGCCGAGCACTGGGGATGATAGATCTGTTATTTAATGGTGACTTGTGCGACGGTTCCAACTATGCATCAATAATCAATACTACGAACTTGATATATGTTTTTTTAATTATAGCCTCTTAAAAATTTACAGGGTTATTCAGAGAAAGGTGAAACTCAGGAGAATTGGCAGGAGAAGAGAACAATCTAGAGTCTAGACCAAATAGCCGATTTGGAAAGTGAGATAAATGGGAGAATTTTTCTGGTTTGGCTATTTTGACCTGGAGGGATTTTCTCTTCTCCAATCATTCTCCTGAGTTTCACCTTTCTTTGAATAGACCTGAAAGTGAGATAAAGAAAGGAAAAGCTACGAAACAATCAACAGGAATAAGCAAATCAATTTGCCCGTTACAATCTATAAATAGGTGAATTTAGAAGAAGAAATAACAGTCCTGAAGTGTCAGAACACGGAATATTCATTACTTACAGTATAAACATCGATATATATGTTAGAGTCGGGCTGTCAAGATAAGAAAAAAGAAGTCTGGGGGGTATTTAACGTGACATAGCAGCTTGAACGAGGTGAGAGCCCAACATCATCTTTATTCAGGGCTGGAAAGCCGATGGAATTGGAATAGGTCACAGCACGTTGGGGACAGTAGTACTGTTTTTCCAGTTTTGAGCCATCAGTAAAGTATAAAATAATCGAGTGAGGAGGAGTCTAGGCAGAAAACGTACTTTTGGTGATTTTTACGCAGGAAGTTAAAAATGTTTGTTCTCCAAGCCAGAATCAAAATAACTTCCCTACCAATTTTCCTGCTTTATGTGGGATTGTGCCGAATTTCAGGAACTGTCCCGCTGAGATTGCAATTAGCCCCAAGTTCTTGGAGAAGCAGCGAGAACAAGCTCTTGCATTTAGGAGGGTCCGCCACGGTCATTGTCACTTGAGGGCTGATGCTCCCCTTATCCACCTTTTTGGATGTTCTCTATGGAATAGAGACTTATAAAAAAATTCCATTTATTTTTGGATAACCGATTATGGGTCATATTCCTATGTTAACGTTAAGGCTGGGGTCAGACGAGCGCAGTGCGAACGCGCGTGCAGGCGCACTTAATCACGGCCGTAGTAGCAGCAAATGCCGGGCAATGACGGCCAATATACGAAGTACGGTCGCACAAAAGTCCGGCTGCGCAACGCAAGTGGCAAACGAACGCA
The DNA here is from genome assembly GCA_009667805.1 of Leptobrachium leishanense. Classification (NCBI taxonomy): domain Eukaryota; kingdom Metazoa; phylum Chordata; class Amphibia; order Anura; family Megophryidae; genus Leptobrachium; species Leptobrachium leishanense. The sequence goes on along the minus strand of CM019067.1, from coordinate 49,236,932 downwards.
TTTTGTCGAGAACGTAAAACTGCTAGTACGGTTGTACAGAGTGCGCTGCGCCCGCTAGCGGTGTGTGTGCGTGATTAGGAGATGTCAGACACTGCTAATGTCCGGCCAACATAACGTCCAGATGCACAAAGTGTTTTATTGATGATCCGTACAAAATCACGAACGCAAATGTGCATAGTATGACCACTATCGCGTACTCCGTGAAAAAATACGTCCATTCGTTCGAACGCACTTTTTCACAGACAACGTGAAAATGCGTTCGTCTGACCCTAGCCTCAATGGGGGCGCTAACAGGGAAAACCTGTGCCTGCAAATTTCCCCCGTAGCGGTCCCATTTTAGCACGCCATTCCGGTGCAGGCGCTACTTCGATACCTTGCACTGGAACACAACGCTAAGCGGTGGGATTCTTGCTGTAGCACTTCCACGCCGCCGCGAGTATCATCTCCTGGTTTCCATAGAACTCCAAGGAGGTTTGAACTTCCAGGCCAGTAGATTGTGCATCGCCGCAGACTGATCACGGAGGAAGACTGGGAACTATTTGTCCCTAGTCTCACTCTGGTCGCGGGCAGAAGAGATGGCAGATTGGGCCACCGTTCTCGTCGCGGGATGAGAGGTAAGTATCGGATTTATTTGGGGTGGGAATTAGGGGGTGTTAAATAATTTTGAAAAAGTGGAATCATTTAGCTCCAGCTTTTAGGTGTCGCAAAATTTTTGGCAAGCGCATCCCTGCGGTAATTAGCGCTAGCACTTTGTAATATCTTACTTATCGAAACGCTAATTACTAATTGTGCTCCCCATGTTAAGTAGAGGATGTGCAAAGTACAGTAAGCTCACAAAAGCTAGCGCAATCACCGATACGCTAACGGATTTCTTACGGGTTTAGTGTCAGGAAGGTAATAAGGGGTGGCATGAGTTAAAGTCACTTATACTGGCGTTAACACTTACTCACCCAAACACAAACATCAGCATTCCCTAGGGAATACTGCCCTATATTTTTACAATGCAAATGTCTTCAGGCGATCGTTGAACATGTTTCTCTATAACATTCCTCTAATTAGCCATTTAACATTTACTAACAGCTGCTCTTCAGGCTATATCTTTTTAAAAAAACCTTAGTTCTGCAAAAATTACAAGTTTGATTGGGGTAATCTGTACCTCTACAGCCTGTGCGCTCAGAAATGCCTTCAGCTTTATTCTAATCTTTACCAGCCTAGCTGTCCATGCCTGTGAGATATGTTAGGGGTCCTATGAATAATTAAAATTAGATTGTCTGGGAACCTACCACCCTACCTGAATAGGCTGCTTCCCTCAGCAGTTCCCTCATCCTATAACCTCCGATCCAGGACCTGCACCTTACTTGCAATACCACAATACAAAAAGACAGTGTCTCGATACTCATTTTCCTACAGAGCAGCGCACTTATGGAATAACCTCCCAGACACCATCAAACCTTCCCCCAGTCTAAAGTCACTCAAGAGATCTCTATAAATATACCTCGATACAGAATGCACCTGTAAACATGTAACATAGTGACTATATTACTTACATATTTATTTTCTGTGTTAATCTGTATATTTGTGTTCTTAATATCTTGCATTTTATTACTTTGTATTTCTGTAACGACTGTAACATTTCAATGTTCTTGAACTCAGGACATACTGTAAAACGAGAGAAATCTCAATGTATCCTTCCTGGTAAAATACTTAATAAATAAATCATAATATTATTCGTAATCCCAGTTAAATCATTCCTCACATTATTATCATGCAGTTGACTTAGTTCGCTGTGGAGCAGATTCCTGACATCAGCACCTTTCAGTCCATGGTCACCGGGATGCTCTGCAGACCCTACGCTTCACATCCATCCTGGGTACCACGACTAGATGTTAGCGCTCTAGTGGTTGGAATGGCTTTAAAGAGGCAGAGCGTTTTAATCTTATGAAAAATAATGAACCAAAACATCTACTAATCACTCCAGCAACCATTAGAGAGAGAGAGAAAGGCCAAACCATAATGATCTTTCTGGGAAAAGATAATTATCTGTCCCTCCAGTGTATAAAATGCATCCCATACAATCCCAGCATCTGCTCTTTAAAGAAAAGGCTTTGCCTCCCCCATGACTATTTCCCTTTAACCCTTTAAGCACCAGAATACAAGATGATGCCTTGTAATTATGAACAGGTTAGGATGACGCATTTCACAGATGGCCATAAAGTGCTATGACCCATAAGGGGAGATGTAGGTGGGGGATGCAGGTTATTTTACGTTTTGTACATGAATCTAATTAACCCGTTTAGGGCTAGATTCCATACTGAATCCAACTGTAGCGTTCGGATATGTAAGCGTTAACGTCAGGTTAAGTGACATTAACGCATGTCCCCCATATTGCATCCCTAACGCCAACAGGCAAAACTCTGTTAGCGCTAGCTTGCACGAGCTTACTGTACTTTGCACATCCTATACTTGACATGGGAAGCGCAATCATTGGCATTAAGATAAGATATTACAAAGTCCTATCGCTAATTACCGCAGCGATGCGCAAACATCTAAGAGCTGGTGTTAAAGGATTCCGCTTTTTCTGAATCATGTAGCACCCGTTAAACCCCCCCCCATACATTCCATACCCACCTCTCATCCTGCGGCGAGAACGGTGGCCCAATCCGCTGCTTCTTGTCGCTGAGAGCAGAGTGAGACTGAGCTCCTATGGACTCTAGGAAGTGATACTCGCGGCGGTGTGGAAGCGCTACCGTGAGTGTCAACGAGGGTAGGTAGCGCTTCGTTCCGGGACAAGGTGCTGAAGTAGAGCCTGCTCTGAAAGGGCACTAAAATGGGGGCGCTATGGGGAAAAAACCTGCCGGCACAGGCCTCGCATACCAGAAGCGCGACCCTCCATGGAGTCCTATGGACTCAGTAAGGTGCCAATTGTGGCAGCGTGGAAATGCTAACGCTAGTATCCCAGCGGTTAGCGCTGTGATCCAGGGCAAGATGCTGGGGTAGCGCCTGCCCCAGAATATCGCGCTAACATGGGGACGCTACGGGAGATTTGCAGGGGAATAGACATCACTATTTAATTTGAGTACATAATGAAGGCCTAGACACACTTAAGGCTGGGTGCACACTAGCATTTTCTTCTGCGCACTAGCGTGCGTTGACGCTCTTTATGATGTCCGTTGTAGCATATACAGTAATTCCGCATATAGAGAAGAACACACATAGTACGCGCGCAACGCATAACGCACGCTGAAGACGTCCGTCATGGAAACACCAAGGCTTTTGCGTTAGGATTGACGTGACGTTGGCCGCGTGCTGAACGTCAAATGAGCGCGCCTGCACACTTGAACGGCCACATGCGAACGTCAAAATTAAAGCACCGTCTGGCGTCTACCAGTCTCTTCCTTCATAAAGTGCGTCCTTTTTAACGCACGCTAGTGCGCAGAAGAAAACGCTAGTGTGCACCCGGCCCTAGACGTAAAGATCAGCGGGTTTCAAAATAAAATATACAATTTTACTTTTTCTTTTAGTGCCCTAATAGAGAGGTTTTATTTTGGGGGAGGGGGTTGTTTTAAACAGCTTGGTGATCCACGCAGCAATTTTACCTCAGGGTGGGAGTGTACTGGAAAAATTGCTACACAGCAAATGCTGTTCAGATGTAGCTGGTTGCATTATTAATTTACTGTACATATTTCCTTATAGAGTATATATCTTTATCGGGGTTCATGTGATTGCACAGCACAGTTCATTGGGGTGCACACCCACAGAACCTGTATTAGGTACAACCCAGAGGATACCTACTTAATATGTTCCGCTTCATTTGCAAATACAAACATAAAAAAATGAGGCAGGGAATAAAATCTTCCTGCTTCGTAATAATAATGGAGTGTTTATAGAGTTACTGACATTTCAGAACTAGATAAGAAGCCTCTAAACAGGGCTGCCATCACAAATTGTGGGTCTCTTTCCTGAACCACTGGTCGGGCCCCCCCTTCCTTGAGCTGATCATTACACCAAATAAATTAACAGGGTAATTCAAATGATTCGAAAAGTCACCGCACGTTCGGTGACTTTTCGTTCTCTTCATTTCGGTTCCTTTTGCCGATCCCATTTCGGCGACCCTGCGGTGTATTCAGCAAGCACCACAGGGCCGTTGAAGTGCAGGGAAAAGCTTCCGCAAACCTGACGAAAACTAACCGCAAAACCCGGCGAATGCACGCCGAAAACCCTCAAAAACATCTGGACTAACCTGCCGAAAACCACAGAAAAACCCGAGCAGGAGCCGATCGCAGCCTCCGGAAAAAGCCGAGACCAGAAGAGGCAGTGAATAAATTAGCAAAACAGTTTGCATGAATGATTGAAAAGTGAAACACTGTTTGCAAAGAAACTACTCAGCGAAAATGTCTGAAATTTGCATATGAGGTCCAGGGAATGATAATAAAAAGGGCTGTTACAGAAAAAATAAGTAAACTTACAAAAAAAAAAAAAAACGGACTTTTAAAAAATCCAGAAAAATGCTTAAAATATCCTAAAAAATCTATAAAGAGACTTTTTACTGCAGAATTTTATAATGAACAGTTTATTAGATATTGAATTAAAATGGGAATATTTTTAACATTGAAGCCTATGGGATTCTCCTGAATAAACCTGCCGAATTAAACCACCGAACAGCAGGGCATTTCGGGAACCTTTCACTGCTGGTTTGTGTTCTCTGAATAGCCGAAGCAGTGCTTTTTCATGGGGATTTCACTGCCCTCGAACAGGCACCGAACAGGCACCGTATGTGCAGGCAATTCACCAGAATTTGGCGAATTGCCTGCTCTCTGGATAGCCGAATGGCCAGGAAAGGTAGCCGAATGCTGATTTTCAGCGTTCGGTTACCTTTCTCAAGCAATTCGGATCTCTTTGAATTACGCTGTAAATCATCTTGCCTCTTCTGCGGACCTCAATTTACAGGGACTGGACCAAATCAATGGTGCTATAAAGCAAGGGGATAAAAAGCGCCCTCTAGAGGTAGGGCATTTAGTCTGCACCTCTACCTTGCACAGATCATACTAATCGCTCCCTCATTGAACAGTCCGACTTCGAGTGCTCTTACTGGCCCTCCTTGAAATTTGTTAGAATTTTGGTCGGCCAGTACCGTGTGGCACAAAGGGAGCCTTTCATCTGTGGCAACTCAACCAGCTGCATAGGATCTGGCAAGGGTCAGGGCCCCTACAGCCATTGGGCCCCTGAACTAGGGTGACCGTTTGTCCCCGATTTCTGGGGACAGTCCCGGGATTGAGGAGACCATCCCCAGAACCTCCCGTCTCCCACGCTGTCAGAAGCTGCATACAGCCTGTGCCGGTTACTATTAAAACCGGCGTGCGCTGTATATGCAGCTTCTGAGAAGATATGTTATTACCATAGCAGGAAGCTGGCTGCACATTTTGCGTAGCTCCCGGCGACGGATCAGGCTACAGTTCTCGCCCTTGGCTGAGAGTTGAGTATCGGAGTTATTGGGGGGATTTAGGGGGTGCTAAATGATTTTGAAAAAGCACAATCAGCTAGTACCAGCTTTTAGTTGTAGTTTGACTTGTGCATGGCTGAGGTAAATTACAGCTAGCACTTTGTCACACCTTACTTTGCGCTACCCTTGTTGCGTATAGGATTTGCAAATTACAGTAAGTTCGCACAAGCTGGAGAATCACCGATGCGCCAACGGCTTTTTCATGGGTTTAGTGACAGGAAGGCACGCATTAAAGTCACTTATCCTGATGTTGACGCTTACGCGTCTGAATGCTACCGTTAGTTATCATTATGGAATAGGGCCCAACATGTTGTTTTTCCCGAAAATAATACCTAGTACTATTTTTGATAATCGCTAAAGTAGAAGACCTACCCCAAAAATAAGACCTAGTTGTGATCATTCCCAGGGCTGGTGGTGGCATAAAGAGCAAATTGAAGAACCGCAGGAGATGTGGGAGCGAATCAGCGATGCCGGCGCCAGAGGAGGCGAGGCAGCAGCGGAGGGAGCAGAGCCGCATACGCTGATGTATCCTTTAGCGCCGGCACCTGTCACCTGTCACTCATTCCGGACAGTGATTGGTTACCAAATTGCTCTTGAAAAAGGTATGGAACCCCTGATTGCTCTGATCACCCTATTCTTAAATGTGCCACTCACTCCTGTCTTCTACTGGTATTTTAGTACTGGAACGGTATTTTTGTATGGTATTATAGTATGTATTTGAAGAAATGGTATATTTTTGTACATGAATAAATGTAGACTGTTGAACATGAATAACTGGATTGTAGTACATTAAAAAAAAAAAAAAAAGGCCTACCCTCAAAATAAGACCTAGTGTGGTTTTTTTGGGGCCAAAAAAAATATAAGAGTGTCTTATTTTCTGAGAAACACTGTAGGTTATTGGTTTCAGGTTGCCTGTGAACAAAGAACCAACGCAAATATTAAATATGGCTACTCGTACCGAGCTAGAACGCACTGAAAGTCACCTGACACTGTACAAAGTTACTTTGTCTTGTGAAGCAGGTGTTTCAATCTTGCTACTCGGTTTAGGAGACCAGCTGTCAGAAATTGGCTTAGATTCATGGGATTGGAAGTAATCCAACAGTAGGAGACCGTTTATCTTTGGCCAAATAGTTCTACGGTTGTTTGTCCGGTTTTGTATGAATTTCACAAGTATCAATTTTTTTTCTTCACTCCATTATTTCCATTTTTTTCCCGACTTTCTGACCCATCTGTTCTTTGTGGGTCTTTCTGCTATAATTTTGCCTTTAGCAAGTGAAACGCAGCTCAATTGGGTTGAGATCAGGTGATTGACTTGGCCATTGCAGAATATTCCACTTATTTTCCTTCATATCAGCTGGGTGGAGTAGAGGTAACATCACTGCTCTGTAACTGTGGAGACACAGGTTCGATCCCAGCAAGAGCACCTCTCCAGTAAGTGTCCTTGGGCAAGACACCTAACGTTACATACTTGCCACCCAGGACATGAAAATGAGAGAAATCTCAATGTATCCTTCCTGGTAAACTCCTTTCTCAAAAAAATAAAATAAACTCCTGGGTTGCTTTGCAGTGTGTTTTGGCTCATGGTCCATCTGAACTGTGAAGTGCCTGCCAATCAACTTTGCTGCATTTGGCTGAATCTGAGCTGACAGTAGATCTCTAAACGCTGCCGAATTCATCTGATTGCTTCTGTCACATCATCAATAAACACCAATGACCCAGTGCCACTGAAAGCCATGCACGCACATACCTTGACACTGCCTCCACCATGTTTTGCAGATGACGTTGTGTGCATTGGATCACTAGCTGTTCCAAGCCTTCTTTACACTCTTTTCTTCCCGTCGTTCTAGTACAGATTAAACTTAGTTTCATCCGTCCAAAGAATGCTTTTACAGAACTGGTCTGGCTTTTTTAGAGGTTTCCTGGCAAAGTCTAATCTGGCTTTTCTATTCTTCAGGCTTATGAATGGTTTGCACCTTGTGGTGAACCCCCTGCATTTGCTCTCGGGAAGTCTTCTCTTGACTGTAAACCTTGACAATGATGCGCCCACCTCCTGGAGAGTGTCCTGTACTTGTCTGGATGTTGTGAATGGGTTTTACCATAGAGAGGATCCTGAGATCATCCACCACTTGTCTCCCTTGGACGTCCAATCCTTTTTATGTTGCTGAGCTCACCAGTGCGTTCTTATTTCTTCAGAATGTACCAAACTGTTGATGTGGCCGCTCCATATGTTGCTGCTATTTCTCTGATGAGTTTGTTTTGTTTTTGAAGCCTTACAATGGTCTGTTTCACTTGCATGGACATCTCCTTTGAACACATGATGTAGGTTCACAGCAATAGATTCCAAATGCAAATACCACACATAGAATCAACTCCAGACCTTTTACCTGCTTAATTGATGAAGAACGAAGGAGTAGCCAGACCTCGCCAGGAAACAGCTTTGAGTCAATTGTCCAATTACTTTTGGTCCATTGAAAAAGAGTGGATGGCTACTCTTAAGAGCTGTAATTCCTAAACCCGTCCTCCAATTTGGACGTGCATACCTTCAAATTAAACCTGAGTGTGCACTTTCAAACCATATCCTTTATAGAACTGTAGCTGGAATATTTGGTAAATACCTGAAAAAAATAATTGTGCCTGGTCAGAATATATCCTGAAATCCTGCAGTCTTCATTCATGGTCCTTGTTTGCCTGGTGCCCAGCAACCGGTCTTCGGTATATAAAACTCAGATGCCAACACTGAGTCTTTAGCATAATAATCAAAATTATAAATCCATTAAAAATGTTTGGTTTTTGGCTCCCAATAGGATCCTTCTTCAGGCCAGCAAAACCTGAAGAAGGCTCCTATTAGGAACCCCAAAGTTGATTTTTTAATTCATTTAATAAATTAGCTTTTTATGGATAAATACACACCCTAAAAAAAGTCACACACACACACTGCAATATTAGGTTGGATCGCCTTTTGCGGTGATTACAGCACGCATTCCCCGTGGCACCGTGTCGATAAGCTCATGCAATGTCACAGCATTAATTTCCATCCAGAGTCGCATTCATTTGTGGCCAAGATCTTGTATTGATGATGGGAGAGTCAAGGCACTGTGTAAAGTCTTCTCCAGCACATTATCCCAAAGATTCTCATTGGGTTAAGCTCTGGACTGTGCGGTGAAAATGTGTGAAAATGATGTCTCCTCCCCCTGAACCACTCTTGCACAATTTGAGCCCGATGAATCCTGGCATTGCCATCTTGGAATATGCCCACTGTGCCATCAGGAAAGAAAAAACCCATTGATGGAAAAACCTGCACATTCAGCATATTCAGGGAGTCACATGACCAATTGTTGGGCACATAACACTGCTGAACCTAGACCTGAGCAACTTTAGCAAGCCCAGATCATAACAAGTTTGTATGGTAGGTGTTGACTTTATTTGGACCAGGCAGTGTGTTTGTGATATTGCTTTATTCATTTCAAAGTAGTTCTACGTAATCCTAATACGAAGCAATACGTAAAAAGAAACATAAAAGTTAAAAACACTTAGCAATAACCATGGAAACCAGTGTGATATTTACTGGCTTTTCAGCACTTTTGCACCAAAATTGCTCTTTACGCATTTCCCTCTAAACATTTAAATTAAATATTTCTGGAAAGCTGAAGACCAAGTCTTATGCAGTAACACGTATTACAATATATATTTTTTTTAAAAAAAAAACACCTTATTGATAATCAGATATAAAATCTAAAAACTCGCACATTACAACACATGAGCATCTTAACAAGGATAGTCCCCAGGTGCATTAGAAATAAACACACAAATTAATGGAAAGGCACGAGGTCTGCTCTACTATGTGGACTGAAAACATGTTGTCACACTCCAGGTCAAAAAGAATAATATTACTCAGTATAAGATAAGGTTTCCTATCAGTATCAGCTGTTACGGATTACACTGCCATTAACAGTGTAATGGGATATTAAAGCGATACCTTCGTTTTTTTTACACGTGGCTCCAACTCCACTTATATAAACAAAACAGGAAGAGTAGATACACCCTGTAAATGTCAAGGGACATGATTTTTTTAGAGATGTGTTGCCCCTTGCATGTTTAAAGGTAAGGTTTCCTTTAAGTGGGCTTCGTTATGCAGTGTGTAGGACTGACTCTAGCTCTTCCAGAGTATGGGAACTAGCACTTCCTGGTTTCTAAGCTGCTGCTCGAGGAGACAGTTCAGGGTGTTGCATAACTCATAAGAACTTTATCTGCATGTGGTCTAAAAGGCGCACATTGTAATTTACCACCCTTTTTATTTATATTATAAATGTTTTATGTCACTTTACACGGACAATGTGATCTGTTAATGAAGTGGATTTATCATATTTCTGTTTGAAAGACATGTTCATTTTGCATGAGAGACTTGTAAAGCAGTGCGTATGCATATTTTGAACATTATCTGGTTTTATTTCTTGCCGTTTTCACGATGTCAGCTAAAAGTGAGACACAAAATAAAAGAGCAAAAAGACATCTGCATGAAGCATGCCATTTCTATATGCAACAATACCTCTATAACAATAGAGGTATTTATGCTCTAGTACTATTAAAATAAAACCTTTATTGGTACACAAAACATTCAACTTATTAAAAAGTTCCAGAGTACTGGCTTGTGGTGAATTCAGTGCTGCTGCTTGTCGTAAAAAAGCAGTGTTATACAATAAATCTTGCCATTTCTTTAGACCTGTGCAGCTACACTCGGCGTCACTGTGTATCAGGATCATGCGCATTGTCACAGTGCAACTATGACTCTCAGTGTCAGCACCAATTTTCTCGCCTCCCGACCCCTTTATACCCCCAGATATATGAGATACTAGCTTTCATGCACTGCGTGGTACAGCTCTACGTATATTATGACGTACATAACCTTATAACTAGGATAATAATGCAATGTATTGGTAACGCAGCACCTCCAGCTCCAGGAGAAGGTAATATCCACTACGTCTCTCTCTGGAATTTGCTGCATAAGCATTTGCAACTAATCAGATTGCATTATTGTTGATATAATATTCTATAATATGAGAATGCTTTCCTGTCTGATGTGATTATGGTTGTGCAGTTCTGGGAGTTTAATCTGTATAGAATTTATAATGATAAGATCTTATTAAGCTCGAGACATTGAAAATGCCTGACTTACAGTAACTACAATAGTGCTCGATGCCAGACACTACGGCAAGACCGCAATTAAACGCTTCCTCCGCAGCGAGTTGCAAGACATGGTTTGGTTCAATTAAAGAAAAAATATATAATGAACAGGATAAAAGTACAATGTGGAAAAATGACAAATGTATATATCTTAAGGAGACGCTATAGACAGAAATTGGAATGGGGGGGGTTTGGACAGGGGGGGGCTTTTCAGCGCCGATTCGTGATCCAGCTCCCCAGGGGTTAATGACAGCCACCGTTTGGAAGGGCAGGCTGTGCCCTTCCAAACGGTGCCTGGCATTAAGCTCAGGACCCCCGCGATCGGGAGGGAGAGAGGTCCGAAGGACCTCCCCCCCCTCCCTTTCAGGCGCCTCCTCCGCACACGCGGGGGGGGCGCCTGAAACAGATGTCATCGCGCCACCGCGATGACATCTATTGTGCCCGCGGCGGTCCCGGAGTGACGGGCTGACATCCAAGATGTCAACCCGCACCGGGGGGCACAGCGATCGGCCGAAATCCGGCCAATCGCAGGCTGCTTCGGGAGGACGCGCTCAGCGCGTCCTCCGCAGCGAAGTGGTTAAAAACAAAACACAAATTAACACAGAAAATAAATACGTAGGAACTATAGTCACTGTGCTACAGCTTTACAGGTGCATTCTGTATATAGTCACTGTGTTACATGTTTACAGGTGCATTCTGTATATAGTCACGGTGTTACAGCTTTACAGATGCATTCTGTATACAGTCACTATGTTACATGTTTACAGGTGCATTCTGTATATAGTCACTGTGTTACAGCTTTACAGGTGCATTCTGTATATAGTCACTGTGTTACATGTTTACAGGTGCATTCTGTATATAGTCACTATGTTACATGTTTACAGGTGCATTCTGTATATAGTCACTGTGTTACATGTTTACAGGTGCATTCTGTATATAGTCACTGTGTTACATGTTTATTGTTTACAGGTGCATTCCGTATTGAGGTATGTCAATAGAGATCTCTTAAGTGACTTTAGACTGGGGGAAGATTTGATGGTGTCTGGGAGGTTATTCCATATTTGCGGTGCTCTATAGGAAAATGAGGATCGAGACACTTTCTTTTTGTATTGTGGTATTGCAAGTAAGGTGCTGGTCCTGGATCAGAGGTTATAGGATGAGGGAACTGCTGGGGGAAGCAGCCTATTCAGGTAGGGTGTTAGTTTCCCAGAAAACCTCTTAAACACCAGGTTGGAAAGGTGAAGGGTGCGTCTAGATTCCAGCGACGGACAGTTTAGCTCTTTTAACATGTCACAGTGGTGTGTCATGTAGTTACATTGTAGCGCAAAGTGGCAGAATGAGTTATACAATGTAGTAAGTTTCTGAAGGTGCGTTTGCGGGGTGGCTGCATACACTACATCTCCGTATTCAATGGCTGGCATAAGCATTTGTTGTACAATCTGCTTTCTTACCGCGGGGCTCAGGCAGGATTTGTTTTTGTACAGGGCACCTAGTTTGGGGTAAATTTAGATGAAAGTTTTTCGATGTGGGGGCCAAAGGATAGATTTGGGTCTAACCACATACCTAGATATTTGAGAGAAGTGACTGTGGTCAGCGTGCCATATGATTTTGTCATGACACATAGATGGGGAGTTTGTAATTTATGTAGTTTAGGTGCTGTTCCAAAGAGCATTGCTACAGTGTTGTCAGTATTTAGAAAAATTGTGTTATCTTTGATCCACTTTTCTACTTTTGTGAATTGTTCTTGCAGCACGGCCTCCAGGTGCCGGAGATTTGGTTTGCTGGTATAGATTACGGTGTCACCTGCATACATGTGTACAGTTGACAATACACAGGAGTGGAAAAACAAAGTCCAGACAGGGGGGCTGGAGTAGCAGAGGAGCTTGGGAGCAAGGATCTCAGGAAGGACCAGGCATATAACGTGGTCAAGAGTTAAAGATAATAAGTCAATCCAAGCGGCTGGGAAACAGCAATGGTCTAGTCCATAAGAATAGGTCTTGGCAGGTGGCTGGCATATAACGGTGTTAGTCCATAGCAGGGGTTCAGTACACGGTAAATCCAGTAATAAGGGTGGAGTCACAGGAATATCCAGAGAACAGACCAGGAACACAATGAAGACACAGGTGGGTAGCAGGGCAGGTAAACGGTAGGTATCCAGACACAGCAAGGTAAGGGCACAGTGGGGAACTCTGGAGGCATGATGGATAGCCAGGTAGATACACAGAGGGAAGCACGGTTGAAACAGCGGTAACTGGATACACTGTAGAAATTGAATGCTGAAGCACAGGACGAAGGATGTGACCTGCTCTTGAAGAGACCTAGTCAGGTGGGATGGGGTGCACCTGAGGTGCCTAGGAGCACCCAGAACACTCAGGCAGGATTATTGGGTGCCTGGATGTAGCACAGGGCAGTGGGAAAACCTGGTCTGGCACATCCTGAGAGCATAGCAGGAAAGTGGCTGCCGGAGTCAAGCCAGAGAAACCAGCATACCGGTCTCTCCATCGGGCACCAGGGATGGAAGCATGACACCCTGTTGATCCGCCTGTAGGCAGTCAGGCCTGGCATATGGAATCCCACGGCCGCACGGACATCGAGAACGCTTTAAATTATGTACAGGTTTTAGAAGCAAAACCCAACATGACCATTACATTTTTATTTAAATCAAAACACAATGGCAATGTCTGCTTTTCACTTCGAATGTGAACCTATGGCGATGCCATAATATACCCCATGCCAGGATCAAGTGGGGAGGAGATGACGGATTCTATTAGTACTCACTGCGTCATCTAACCTGAAAGTGTAGAACCACTGACATTTACTGTACAGGCAGGAGACGGGCCACTTAAACACCCATTTCTCGGATTTATGATACCTACGAGACCCAGATACATTTTTTGAAAAATCAACTGTCAAATCTGTTCAAATAACTTGTTATTTGGGGTATAGTTAAAGGCTTGAGAAGAGAGGATGCTTATTGCCAGTGTTTATTACCCCAGGTAGCTATCACATTGTAATTGCAGGTATGGAACTTTCAAACAAATGCACAAGAATGTGCCTTTAACATTTAGGTTGTGCTAGATTCAACTTGGAGCTTTTAGCTGTATCTAAAGGTGACTCTATTGTCCCTCTAGACCAGTGGTTTCCAACCTTAATCCTCAGGTCCCCCTAACAGGCCAGGTTTGCAGGATATCTGAAGCGCAGCTCAGGTAATATGATTTGCTGCCCAGTGATTGCAGGATTCAGTCTGCATTTCCTGCATAAAACATGGCATGTTAGGGGCTGGGAACCACTGCTCTATAGTGTCTAGAGCTATGCCACAATATTAACCGCTTTACTACGGTGATTGTGAATACACGAACAGCGACAGCAGCCCGAGATGATGTTAACATGATCTGGGGCTGTGCTGTATGATTGCAAATGAAATTTGTTTACTGCAAACAAATGTCATTCGCTTTTGGGCTCCAGAAAGTGCCCCCAAAGTTTTAGCCCTATGAGCATAATGTCCAAGGTGCCAAAACTGGTCAAAAATAGGCTACGGAATGCCCTGACTGCGACATATCGGGCTTTCCCCAGTCGACGTGGAGCCACTGGCTGCAGTAACTCCATTTGGGTAGTAGGTGGCGACACATGCCTGCCAAATCAGTTATTACAGAAAAAATACATTGGGAATATTCCCAAATATTTCTTTCTGTATAATTAAACATTATTTTCGAAAAATCCACTGGTTCCTGGCAGTGGATTTTTTTTTGGGGGGAGAAAAATCACTTGAAGGGGTTAAAAGTAGCCACATTACAAAGATTCTACCACATTTCATGGAATGGAAGCCTAAACCTTTTTTATTTTTTTTTAACCAACATGCAATATTCTGGAGGTTGTTGTGCGCCGCATTCTTTTCGTAGTCACACCAGTATCCCATCATTTGAAGCGACCAGGTGTGCAGCTTTAAAAAATAGACGGTGGGTTATTCAGAAAAGTGCCGGCGTCCGCCCTGGTTGCAAATATAAAAATAACAAAACATTTCAAATTACAGAAACCATTTATTTCAACATGTGAAAGCAACGTATCAATCCACGCAGGGGTCTTTGTCAAACCAATATTTTAAGTGCTGAAGCCACAAACAGATGAAAATTGTGTCTTTGCAACAGCGACAAGTGCCAGCACTGCAAAAAACAAAATCCAAACAGGGGCAGGGGAAGCTTGACTTGACCCTTGGCATTAAGCCCAATGACTCTTGAGCTCTGGCCCCCCAGATGTTTATTGCCTATAGTTCCCAGAATTCCTTTGATTGCAATAACTGGCCAGAGAATCATGGGAGTTGTAGCTCAGAAACATCTGGGGGGGGTAGAGTTTGAGAGCCTTGCTCTAGTGACAAGTTGTCTACTTAACCCCAACTGAGATTATCTGAAGTGGTGAAATTTGGCAGATCCGCGCTCAGATTTACTCGGTGACCAGACACCAGATCGTGACTTTACGGCACTGCAGGAGAATTATATCTGGTGCGCTTTGGGCTGTGTTCCCTTAAAGTTTGTTTCCACGTTTTGCATTTTTCCTCGGCTCAACTCGGCCAGTCTACTGAATGCTGGAAATCTTTCAATGTGGCCATGTTAATAAAAGTTACCCATAACGTAGCTATTCATTGCCAAAAAACACGTGACTCCTCGAGGCCCTGATCCCTAAGGTCAGGTCTTAACATTAATGAATATAAGGATGCACACGTGTTAATTTAAATGTCCTTCCGCAGACATGATGGAGTCTCAGGTTGCAAAGTATTGTTTCAAAACCAGCGGTTACGTGTCAACAAAGAACACCTTATTCCCACAGGGAAACATGGCACCATGTGATTTGCAAAAACCACAAACGGGATCACCAAGAAAACATAGAAAAATCAGCCAAAAAGGTTACCAGAGCAACCTGTCATCACACTTACCAAGAGGGTCTTTCACTAACCTCTGAATTGGCCGTGAAATTGCAAAGAATGGCGAATTTCACGGCAATCTCTTCTATTCACCAAGCTGTCAATTCGCCAAATACAGGTGATATGACAGCAATATACAGAGCAATTTGCCGGCACCAAAATTGCACCATAGAAGACCATTGTGTCTTCTATTCACAGAATGCTGAATTACACCAAAATTGTGGCGAAATGCCCAGATTTGTGGTGTTTCAATGTGACATATTTAACCCCTTCACTGCTGAGGCATTTCACCGCTGTGTGCTGAGCTCATTTTTACCGCTTTCGCTCATCATGGTTAAATGCAATTTGAAGCCACATTTTATTATACGACCCAGACATATTATATATCATTCTTTCCGGCAGACTCCGCAGATTCATAATATATCATTTTTATATGTATACGACATGTCCTGCCTGTATATTATAACAAAAAATGCAATAAAATTTGAATTTTTAGTCATCTACAGAGTGTAAAGTGTTTTTTTTTTTACATTTTATCATGTTAACTTTTGCGTTAATATTTGTGTTGCACTTTATAAAAAAAAAATTAGAAAAGGGGACTTACATTTTTTTTGGGGGGGGGATTAGGTGATTTTTAGCAAACGCACCCCATAGGAGAAAAATCATTAGCGCAGCATCATTGTTCACATCATAATTGGAATGGGAACAATATTGCTGCATTAATAAAAAACACAACAAAAAAAAAATGTTTTTTTTTAAATTATTATTATTTTTTTTACTTTAAACATGGTCATGTTTGGTATCATTTGAAAGGCTGTGCTCTGGCCTTTCGAAATGATACCAAGCATGACCCCCATAGCTGCCTCGGTTCAGGAGATATCGGGGTTCTAAAGGAACCCCCCCCCATCTCCACCAGGGGATTTCCTTACGAAATCCCCAGGCAGCTAGGGTTTCCCCGGATAACTACCGTCATAACGCCATGTGCGATGACGTCTGGTAGCGAGGGGGGACCCGGAGGTGGAGCCACCATCCAAGTGGCCCCCACCGGAGCTACATCATGATCGAAAACCGAATGGCAATCTGGCATGTAAGGGGGGGTTAAAAACAGGCATCACTTTAAAGGGCAGACGCTGCCCTTTATAGCGGTGCCTGTTTTTTCTTTGCAGACCCCCCTCCCTTTCAGGTGATCTCCCAGCATTGCCGGGGGGGGTCACCTGAAAATGACGTTATTGCGCATGGCCGATGAGGTCATGGACGTCGGGAGGGGTATAAATTCAGCATCTGACTTCAAAGAAGTCAGAACGCTGCTGGACCCCGGACAGAGAGGTAAGCATCTCTCTCGGGGCTCCCGCTTGCGGAGGACGTGTGGGGAACGTCCCTCGCATATAGCGGCAGTCAATGAAGACGTTCCCCACACGTCCTCCGCAGCCAAAGGGTTACACAGGCGAATACCATAGATTTCAATGTAATAAATGGAATATCCTCTTTTTTTTTAAAAAAAAAACACTATTCTTTTTATTTTTTGCAAAAACACATTTCTTTTGTATTCAAATTTTTTATTTCGAAAGCAACATAAGAGGACAATAAAAATTACAATAGAAAAAAAAAGGGAGAGAGTAGGCGAGGTGGGCAAGTAAAACAAAAGTCGGGAAGGCCGTTTAAAAAAAATAAAAAGTGGCAGAGTTCGACGGTGGGGCACCAGGAAAACCAGTGGGGGTGGGGGACTGCCCAGAAAGTCGTGCCATTCCCAGCTCTCCCCGGGCAACCAGAAGGAAACCGGGGGCCATGACAGAGGCCACAAGGCTGGGAGACCTGGGGCCGTAAGGATGGCAGAGCCTAGGTTGCTGTTCCAGCGGCTCACCCAGGTACTACCCAGCTGGACACATTTTTACTACATTTTATGGATTTAACCTCCTATTAAGTTAATCGGAGACTTCCTATCCCCTCCACCCCCCCAGGTTTGGTGGCATTCACCGATGCCAGTTTGGCGCAATTCAGTAGTTATCACCGACGTCCTGTAACTGATTTGGCGACTCCAATTTCAGCAAAACACTGAACATTCCCTAGTTTATTCACCGTATTTTCGTTGAGACAGAATCATTTTGGCCCATTGCGAGTAGACCCTAAGGCTAGGGTCAGACAAACGCATTTTTCGCAGCGAACGTCAAAAAGTGCGTCCGAACGCATTGACGTATTTTTTCATGGAATGCGCAAAAACAGTCATACGATGTGCATTTTTGTGCGTGATTTTTTTAAGGATCGTCAATAAAACACTTTTTGCGTCTGGACGTTATGTAGGCCGGACATTAGCAGCGTCTGACGTCTCCTAATCACGCACCCTCGCCGCTATGCCGCCGCAGCGCACTCTGTACGTCAGTACTAGCGGCTCTGCGTTCTCGAAAAAAATGCGTTCATTTTCCACTTGCGATGCGCGGCCGGACTTTCGTGCGGCTGTACTTCGTATATTGGCCGCCATTGCGCGTCATTTGCTGCTACTGCGGCCGTGATTAAGTGCGCCTAAACGCACGTTAAAAATGCGCTAGTCTGACCCTACCCTTAAAAGTATACGAAGCGATCAGAATATCATGTCACCCCGAATTCAGCACATCGGATTTTAGTGTATTTTGTTTTCTGGGGTTACATTTCATGCAGTTTTGCAATAAAGGTTTTCTCGTCTAATATTATAGATTAGTCTTTTTTTTTAAGCAGAAACTTTGATCTCTTGATAGCGATGAATACAGGAAAAACGATGAGCTTTTGTGACGTGTTTGTTAAGTAAATGATAGCTGGGTCACAGCGAGATCCTTTATTTTGACCAGGTGCAGCATATTTCTCAAGAGAAAGCTCACAATGAAAGTGATGACTTTCCGCAAAGCATGGAAACCTGGCTCACACTGGTAGCAGGGAACAGGGAGAAAGTAAAAAAAGGATTCATTTTAGTACTGCCTACGTTGGCAAGTCTGAGATTGGGGAAGTGGCCACCGGGGGGGACAAGGCCCTGATGTAAATTGGGTCATGTCCAATGATGTCCATGCCCACAAAAGAGGGGTTCGGTCCAGGTGCGCATATACGCCAAGATGACCGGTTGCCTGGCTCAGCAGCTAAAGGTACACCTAAACCCACACACTGCATTATCACTTATACTTAGGCTTAAAGGGCCCCTACCACCAAACAACGAAATATCTTATATTGGTTTATTTTATGTTGCGGATTTCTTACATGTGCTTTTGTTTTTCTCTAGTTTGTTTAGTTAAGAAAATATTTTCCTCTATATGTGTCACTGGGTGCATCCATTGTGTGATATTTTCCTCTATATGTGTCACTGGGTGCATCCATTGTGTGATATTTTCCTTTATACGTGTCACTGGGTGCATCCATTGTGTGATATTTTCCTCTATATGTGTCACTGGGTGCATCCATTGTGTGATATTTTACTCTATACGTGTCACTGGGTGCATCCATTGTGTGATATTTTCCTTTATACGTGTCACTGGGTGCATCCATTGTGTGATATTTTATGTGTCCCTTTATGACATTTACATCAAACCTCCTCCCAGATATGTGCCTCACGTTATGTTATGGCCAGAGGATGCTCAAGCCAAAGCTCGTTCTTCATATTAGGGCTGAAACAACTAATCGATTAATCGACAACTAATCGATAATGAGAATAGTGCTTAACTATTCTCATTATCGATTAATCGGATCTGTGTACATCACACACTGTTTAGAGTCAGACTGAGTTAAACGTTATAACCTCAGATAGTGCTTCAGAGCTGATTGGAGAAGACCCGCTGCTGCTTTAGGCTGGGGTCAGACTAACACATTTGTAACGTGCGTTTAGGCGCACTTAATCACGGCCTCAGTAGCAGCAAATGACGGGCAATGACGGCCAATATACGAAGTACGGCCGCACGAAAGTCCGGCCGCGCAATGCAAGTGGAAAATGAACGTATTTTTTAGAGAACGCAGAACCGCTAGTACTGACGTACAGAGTGCGCTGCGTCCACTAGCGGCGTGTTTGCGTGATTAGGAGATGTCAGACGCTGCTAATGTCCAGCCAACATAACGTCCAGACGCAAAAAGTGTTTTATTGAGGATCCGTAAAAAATCACGCACGAAAATGCGCGTCGTCTGACAGTTTTCGCGCATTCCGTGAAAAAATACGTCAATGCGTTCGGATGCACTTTTTGACGGTCGCTGCGAATAATGCGTTCGTTTGACCCTAGCCTTACGCGGTATGATTTAGTTCTAGGGTCAGGTCAGACATAACCAGTTTGTTTTTCAGTTTACAACTCTAGCAGCGCTATAACAAACCCTGGAATACTGCCACTTGGTATGGGTGATGTACCACTGGTGTTTTATACTTACTTGAAGCTGGAGTCCTGTGTCACCACCCCAACCTGCCTGACATCCCCTCTTTGGTTTGCAGCTGCCATTCTCTCCCTTTGGTCCAGTTCCTTCCCGCAAACTCTCTCCAAAACTCAGGTCCGGTCTTTTGCAAAGATCCACTCCCTCTCATGCTCGGGTCAAGTCCCATGCCCAAACTCACTCACTTCCACCTCCGGACCGTCCTCCTGCTCAGGTTTGTTCATGAAAGTATTGTAAAGGGACACACTTCGTACCCTCACCACTTTAGTTTATTAAAGTGGTCAAGCTGCATGACCCTTCTCCCGCCTTGCTTTCGTGCTGACATTATGTCTGAGTGTGTGCGCTGCATCGGTCCATCACTGTGAATAGGCACTCGCGTACCTTGTCTGAAAAGTATGCATTTTGCGCATGTACGTACGAATGCAATATACACTACGCAAATTGCTTACGAAAAAAAGAAGGGGGCAGTAGAGATTGATTATTTTTTTTATTTTTTTTACATAAATATTCCGTTTAAGTAAACGAAAAAAAAGTTTTTTTTTATCTGATGAATCGATCAAAAAAATAATAATCGGCCCACAAATCGATTATGCAAATAATCGTTCATTGCAGCCCTACTTCATATTAATAAAACCTATCCTGGTTCAAAACATCATGCTGTGTGAGGAGTGACATAATCACATACATGAAAGTGAATTTAGCGCTCGTTCATGGGCAGTTGTGACTGGCTGCTCAGTAATCAAACATGTGCTACTGCCAGCATCACATCCACCAGTCGGTGTGGACACACCTCACGTTCCAGGATACTTCAACATTAATAGTTACCGACTCCTTCATGTGGTAAAGCAAAAAGGATTTTATCCCACAGTGAGTAAAAGACAACGTTTCGACGAACTGTGTCGAAATGTTGTCCTTTGCCCACTGTGGGATAAAATCCTTTTTGCTTTACCACATGAAGGAGTCAGCTGCTCAGTAAGTCAGCTATACCCTGCTGACGAGGCCCAATAAGGCTGAAACGATCGTCGGGGGTTGCTGCACCTCTCGTGCAGGGATGACGTCCTTGGCAATCAGCACTGGCCACCCTTTCTGGGTGAGAGCAGGCTGATTTGCATATGGAAAATTCATCCCTGTAATGGCACAATCAAGCTAAAACCTTGTTTGTGAGACCTGAGCGGGCCCCACCGTAGAGCAGGCCATTGTGCTGTTGCTCGTTCTCAGGACCCTCACAAACACCCCCCTTGCTTCTCACTGTAATTGTAAAGGGTCATCCAGACGTGGACCCCTTGCTTGATGTGCCTAGAGGGGTGTCAGCTATACCCTCCTGACGAGGCCCAATAAGGCTGAAACGATCGTCGGGGGTTGCTGCACCTCTCGTGCAGGGATGACGTCCTTGGCAGTCAGTACTGGCCGCCCTTTCTGGATGAGAGCAGGCTGATTTGCATATGGAAAATTCATCCCTGTAATGGCACAATCAAGCTAAAACCTTGTTTGTGAGACCTGAGCGGGCACCCACCGTAGAGCAGGCCATTGTGCTGTTGCTCGTTCTCAGGACCCTCACAGACTCCCCCCTTGTTTCTCACTCAGTAAATCAGCCTGACGTTCTGGCGATATGCCCGTTTCGGGTGTCGTTTAGTGGTGCAGATTGCGTCATGCCCACGTCTCCGATGTCCATGCTTCCTAGATTCCCGATATCAGACCTGCCCAAGGTTTGACAGGTCTAAATATCCTATGTTACTGTCTTAGAGCAGACGGTAATTTTCTGCCCCCCCCCCTCCAGACGGTTCTGAACTACAACTCCCATGCCTCCTTGGCCATCCATTGCATTCAAAGAATTCAAAGAATTGTAGGCTGTCAACATCTGTAGGCCAGGAGCCTGACAGCCCTGTCCTAGAGTCTGGATAGTAGACATGTATTAATGGTTTTCGTTGAAAGGTTTTAATGATTTTGAAGGCTAAATATAACGGAGATGAATATTGGCACTAATAGCTTTTGTATGTATATGTTTATTTATAGAATATTGCTGCACTTCATCCTGCATCTGTTTGCAGGACATTCATGCTCAGTAATATGGCAGGACATGGTGGCTCTCAGGACGGCCAGCCTCAAAAAGCATTTGGATCACTCCCTGTCGAGGACAAAATTAAAGTCTCGGGGTTCATTTACTTTAAAAGTATGAGCGACTATACGCTGAAACAGGAGGATAGGAAACCTGAACAAGTTTGGGTGCGTGGACCTGCCATTGTTTGAGCACTCAGGGGGCACTGGCGTGCACCTATTAAACTAAAAATTATGTTCAGGAGATTTTCACACAAAATACAGTTTTTTTCACTAGAAATAATCCTTTAACCCTTTCGCTGCTGAGGCATTTCCCGCCTCTGTGCTGAGCTCATTTTTACCTGTTTCGCTCATCATGTTTAAACGCGTTTTTAAGCCTTATTTTAGTATATGACCCAGACATATTATATATCGTTCTTACCGTCAGACTCAGCAGATTCATAATATATCATTATTATATGTATACGTCATGTCCTGTCTATATATTATAACAAAAAATGAAATAAAATTAGAATTTTCAATAATTTGCAACGTGTAAAGTGGTTTTTTTTCACATTTTAACATGCAAGCAATTGGGTGGGGTGCGCTTGTTAAAAAAATTAGAAATGGCGTTACATTTTTTTGGGGGGAAAATTACGCGTGTTAACAAACACACCTCAAACAAAAATCGTTAGTGCAGCATCATTGTTCACATTATAATTGAAATGGGAACAATATTGCTGCATTAACAAAAAAAAACCTTTTTTTTTTATATAATTTTTTTATTATTACTTTTTTAAAACTTTTTACATGGTCATGTTTGGTATCGTTGCAAAGGCCATGCTCTGGCCGATCCAATGATATCAAAGATTAACCCCTAGCTGCCACGGATCGTGAGATAGGGGGTTCATTGGAACCCACTATCTCCACCATTGCTGGCAGCTAGGGGTTAACTCCAGGACTGGAGTCACCGTGCTATGATGCCAGTCGTCAGGGGGAGTTCCCGGAAGTTTGGCCGACATCCAAGATGTCCGCCACCTCGGGAGAGGCTCACGATCCAGGGCCACAGGGTTAAGGCTGTGCCCTTCCAAATGGTGCCTGCCTTAACCCTGTGGCCCCCGGCGATCGGGGGGAGAGAGGTCCGAAGGACCCCCCTCCCTTTCAGGCGCCTCCTCCACACACACAGGGGGCGCCTGAATTAGATGTCATTGTGCCGCTGCAATGACATCTAATGTCCCCGCCGGGGTCCCGGAGTGCTGGGCTGACATCCAAGATGTCAGCCCGCACCGGGGGGGGCCAGCAATCGGCCGGAATCCCGGCCGATTGCTGCCTCCTGTGCTAGGACGCGCTCACCACGTCCGTAGCACAGGAGGTGCACTTGGCAGGACGCGCTGAGCGCGTCCTTAGCAGCCAAGTGGTTAAATCAGAGATAGTCAGTTTTATGTTATTCATCACTAACCGGATAAGGGGTGTGACAGATCTCTGTACCACAACAGGGTCACATCTGCCAATGCCACTTCCTTGCTGGACCCCCATGTTCTCCAGTCCTCATGACTCTCGTGCCTTTCTCAAGTCCTCAGACGAAGCTTAAGGACTGGGACACACAGAGAGCTCTCTAGCATCCCACAGAAATAAGACGAGGCTGTAGATCTGAGGTCTTTCAGGGTTAGAATAGAACTGGTTTAATCAGACACACACACACAAGAAACCACTGTGGGACCCAATTACAATGAAACAGATAATTGGGCAAACATCTGCCTTTTGGAAGCAGAAACAATTAGATTAGGGACAGACAATCAAATCAACACAAACATTACTTAACATTTCTAACAAGGCAGGACAATGGGAATCGGGATAATAGATTACAGTCAACAAATTATCCTACTCAAATAGAAACAGATAAGCACATTCTTGACAGGGTAAACTTGGATGTTAACCCTTTCAACTAATAACAGACAATAACATTCTTGCATAACCACAGATTACACAAACACTCTGCACATGAGGGGACAATGAAAATAAAAGAACCTCAGACCAGCACCCCAAACCCAGCTCCATGCCCACGCACTCCAAGTTCAAATGACGCGCGTCACAAGGGGCATATAAATGTCAATGGAGGTGAAAAGGGACCTCTTCACCCAACATTAGGGTGTGCCTGGACACACGCCCTGCGCACATCTATACTCAAGGGTATAACCAACATATAGAGCACCTAAAAACAGAGATGATAAAAAAAAAGAGACTGAGAGATCTGGGACCAAAAGAGGAAATCTGAATGTACGCTGTATCATATTAATAAGGGATTTCATCAAGTCAATCCCTCTATAAACTGGAGTGCTATGGGATATGGAATACAAGAAACCACGTTTTTTCTAAGATATAGGGAACAAAAAAAAACAGCAGTGATTTACTGAAATCAATGAATAGCAATTAAAATATACTGCACAGACACACAGATAAATTACACGCATTTCCCAGACCCAGCTTATCTAAAGAATACAGGGGAAAAATCATTAGGGCTAGATAATGGTAATTGTAGTTAGGCGGCAAAAAGAAAGAGTTAATCAAGATTCTGCAAACCTGTTTGCAAATTAGAAAACTAAAATAATTTGGTTTAAGTATCGTTAGCTCAGGAACAAGTCTCCTCCATAAAAACAAGGCAGGCTCCTCTGTGATCCGGTGTGATCACCAATAGCAAACTGGCATCAGCATAAAACGGTGTCTATGCTTTTTGACACTGTTGACCACCCCCTCAACTCTCTTGGTCTCGGTGACACTGCACTCACTTGGGTTGACTCCTATTTATCCAACAGGTCCTTCTCTGTGTCCTTTGCTGGTAACTCCTCCTCTTCATTGCCTCTATCTGTTGGTGTACCTCAAGGCTCCTTGGTCCTCTGCTCTTTTCCATCTACACCGCCTCCCTGGGCAAAATCATCAATAGCTTTGGCTTTAATTACCACCTCTATGCTGATGACACTCAGATCTACCTCTCTACCCCTGATCTCTCTCCCCTTGTCCCTTCCAAAGTCAGCGACTGCTTATCTGGCATTTCCTCCTGGATGGCCTCTCACCACCTAAAGATCAACATGTCTGAGCTCCTACTAACTCCTCCCTACCTCCTGACTTCTCTATCATGGTGGAGGGTATCACCATCTCCCCATCAAACCAAATTCGCTGTCTTGGAGTTACACTTGACTCTGCTCTTTCCTTCATCCCCCACATCAAGTCTCTTTCCTCCTCCTGCCGATACCAACTGCGTAATATTTCCAAAATTCGGCCATTTCTTACCGCTGTCACCACAAAACAACTCATCCACGCCCTGGTAATCTCCCGATTTGACTATTGTAATGATCTATTATCTGGCCTCCCTCTCTCCCACCTCTCCCCCCCTACAATCCATCCTGAACGCCTCCGCCAGGCTAATCCACCTCACCCGCTGCTCTGTCTCTGCCGCTCCCCTCTGCGAGTCCCTTCACTGGCTCCCCATCCACTGCAGAATTAAGTTCAAAATCCTTATCCTTACCTACAAAACCCTCACTAACTCCGCTCCCCACTACCTGTCCTCACTAATCACCAAATACACCCCAGCCCGCTCCCTAAGGTCAAACAGTGACCTGCGCCTAGCTTCTCCCCGCATCACCTCTTCCCATGATAGACTGCAGGATTTCTCACGCAGAGCCCCCATCCTCTGGAACGCTCTCCCTCGTACTGTCAGACTTTCCCCTAACTTCTCTTCCTTCAAACGCTCCCTTAAAACGTTCCTATTTAGGGAAGCCTACCACCCGACTCACTGATACAACCATCATTCACTCTCACCTTGCAGTCCATCACTCTCACCTTGCAGTCCTCTCCTCCTGTTTCCATCCCCAACCCTTCTAGATTGTGAGTTAACATAGAAACATAGAAAAATGTCAGCAGATAAGAACCTTTCGGCCCATCTAGTCTGCCCAATTACATGGATACTTTACCTGGATTTATCTTTTGTTTAGGATAGCCTTATGCCTATCCCATGCTTGCTTAGGCTGGGGTCAGACTGAGGCAGTGCGAACGCGCGTGCAGGCGCACTTAATCACGGCCGCACTAGCAGCAAATGACGGGCAATGACGGCCAATATACGAAGTACGGTCGCACAAAAGTCCGGCTGCGCAACGCAAGTGTAAAATGAACGCATTTTTTCGAGAATGTAAAACTGCTAGTACGGTTGTACAGAGTGCGCTGCGGCCGCATAGCGGCGTGTGTGCGTGATTTGGAGATGTCAGACGCTACTAATGTCCGGCCAACATAACGTCCAGATGCACAAAGTGTTTTATTGATGATCCGTACAAAATCACGAACGCAAATGCGCATCGTATGACCGCTATCGCGTACTCCGTGAAAAAATGCGTCCATTCGTTCGAACGCACTTTTTCACAGACAACGTGAAAATGCGTTCGTCTGACCCTAGCCTAAAATTAAATTACGGTTTTGGCCTCTACCACTTCTACTGGAAGACTGTTCCTACGGGAATAGGGCCTCATCTCCTCCTGTACTGTTTGTCGAATGTTGTTCAATGTATTGTAACCCTGTCTATACTGTGCCTATTGTACAGCGCTGCGGAATATGCTGGCGCTTTATAAATAAAAAATAATAATAATATGCGCGCTCAGATTCAGTGTTGAAGAGATTATGGATCAAAAATTCTATTTACAAAAAATAATATCAGGTATTTAACCTACGTAGATTGACTATACTCTATCTGCATGGGACCTCTTATTCCCTGATACCAAGTATAGTCAGTATGGAGTTCCACGGGAGGAATGTGAAGGTATTTTGTTTATTGCATTGAGAATGACTGGAGAAGTGAAAATTCTAGGTCAAAATAACCAAACCAGAAAAATTCTCCCATTTATCTCACTTTCCATATAGTCTACTTGGTCTAGATCAGGGGTCAGCAACCTTGGCTCCCTGATGTTTTGGGAACTTCATCTCCCACGATGCTCAGTGATCCATTAGGCTGACTGAGCCACATGGGAAATGTAGTTCCAAAAACATCAGGGAGCCAAGGTTGCTGACCCCTGGTCTAGATTGTTCATACTCCTGGCAATTCTCCTGGTTTTCACCTCTCTGAATAACCCTGCTAGTGTCAATTCACAATAAATATATATATATATTTTTTTTTGGAGTATTTTACCAGGAAGGATACAGTGATACTTCTCTCGTTTTCAGGTATGTCTCAGGTGGCGAGTATGCACCGTTAGGTGTCTTGCCCAAGGACACTTATGTGATGCTTATACTAATTATCATAATGATTCCCTAAAACCCAGCCTTGCTATAGTTTTACCATCATTAGCGCATTTAAGTGTGCCAATACAAAAATTACAATTATTAATTGGGGGAGGGGGTGGAGAGTACGTAGAAATCCTGGCGAGTTCCCACACTTCGTTATGATGAACCGTACCATAAATTCCTGCTCCGCGTGTGTGACGGTGTGCTGGTTCTGGATAGGCAATCAAAGAAGCACTAAATCCCCTTGTTTCTACGACCGTAACCAGCTTGGCCACAGTAGGGTCGGAAACACCAAGATCAAACAGGGAGTTACAGATCAGCGCCACGGGATGACTGACAAATCTTGTGGCCCACCGGTAATACTAGATCATGTGCCCCCTAATGTGCCTGGCCACATGCAAGCTACACCCATATGTAAATTGTTTTATTACAGAATTTATGTGTCCACCCTAAGGCTGGCTGTTGATACGATTTCCCCATGATTTTTATCTGCAATTACGTGGGACCTTGTTGAAAGGGCAGGATTAACAAAGTTTTGGGGGCCCCCTTCTAGGCCAGGGCCTTTGGGCAGTGCCCTATAGGTCAGTCTGCCACTGATATCCACCAATATTTCCCCATAACACTTTGTTAGTGCTATTAGAGGAATAGGGCCCTTGTTTTTCTAGGTAACCGGTGACACCCATTAACCCCATTCTCTTCCATTTCTTGTTAGTGGACCCAACTATCACCGACCATTCAGATGCTTCTCACAGAGACACACTGAGGACCAACATTCTCCCCAGTAGAGGTCAATGCACCGAGCTACATCACTGTTCATCTTCTACAGGACAAACACTGGACCGAAGATACATGGGAACGATTAAAGGGAAACCCAGGTCAGCATATTGAGCTTATTACAACATGTCCGCAATGTGTGTTCACACGCAACAATTTTTAATTAGCGCAGCTGTCATCTGTAGTCCTGGTATGCGTTCCAAGGTAAGCAGTTCATTTTGATAACACAATCTTAAAACTGCTGTACCGTGAATATTATTAGAAAGGCATATAGGTGTTTCCGGTGCGTTACTGATTAATGTATAGCTGGTTTTGAGTTGACACGGCCACTAAGCAAATTCCCTATGGAAGTGTGGGGGGATAAATGAGCACACCCTCATAAATATAGGCCTACTACAGATCATTAATCAATGTCAACTCGTCTTCTCTATTCTCCCACTTAATAATTACTTCTTTGGTGCCACATGGAATACACGTCTCTGTATGTACATAGGAGGAGTTTAAGTGGGATAAGTTGAAGCGAAGCAGTCCATCGGTCAATGATGGTCAGCTCATGGAACTCCAGCTGCCGTGGACTTTGTTCTTCCATGTGGGGGTAAATGCCAAAAAAAATAAAAAATACTTCACAGTAGCCAGAGGACCTGCCACTCTCATGCAATACCTATGCCAGGTGTAGGCAACCTTGGCACGCCAGAGGTTTTGGAATTACATCTCCCATGATCCTCTGTCAACTTAATGAATGGCAAGGCATTATGGAAGATACAGTTACAAAACATCTGGAGGGCCACGGTTGCTGTCCCCTGGTCTAAATTGATGATTAGGCAGGGCTAGTACATAGGGGTTTAGCACACAGATCTCATGAAGACCAAAAATACAGGCCTAAGCACAACAGCCTTGAATTACCAAGCCACTAAAATGGTAATGATGCAAGAGTTTGAAGTTCACGTGAGTAAATCGATGCAACAGATCAGAAAGCCACGTGGAGGACAGTGGAACAGCAATCTCCACGACATGTCTCCATAACATTATAGGAAGCCACACTTGTCGACAGGTGTGAGTTGACGAACACACCCCACAAAATGGATTTGCACTTAAAACTCCTAAAATGAAAGTAGTAAAGTGAGGATGAAACAAAAGCATGGAAAGCACAAGAAAATAAACTATGTATCCAATGCTTTTCCAAACAATAGTTAAAAAGGAGCAGAAAAACATGCAAGTACACACAACACCCGCCACATCGGCCACTCCAAAGAGCCGAGCATTGACTGCAAGGCTAGCCCCTTCAAGGACAATGCAGACCTCAGCAAATATCAGGACCGATATGATCTGCACTGTGCACACTGACGAATGTCCATGTCCTGCCCATCGATGGATCAATGACTACAGTGATGCCACGTCCACAATCTAGAACAAGAAGCCCAGAGAAAGAAAAGTGGATGTGAGCAAACTTGACACACACATCCCGGACAAGCTAGGCATGCTGCATATGTCACTTTTTGGCAGGCAAGTCAGACTCAAAAAATTTGATGTCTGTAAGAACATAGAAGTGAATTTAAGAGAAGGGCTATATAAAAAAATATTAGTTTCCCACCTGTGAGATTGGTGGGCTACAGGGTCTAGTGCAGCCACCGTCATCGGCTTTTTCCTGGCAGCTACATCCATGGGTGGTTGCACAAACGTTAGGGAGATGTGATTCATTGTTACACACAACCTGTTCTAAATGGAACGAAAATCCTATTTGCATTTCTATATTAATACAGGTTTAGTATACCTTGTGCAAAAATCCAAAAACTAGTTGCGTACCAACTTGACATCATAAGTGGAAAATTCCACACCTGACCTCGTGATGGAAAACAAAACTATTAATGCCATCATAAAAACGACCATCAGATTTTGTGTATAAGGTGTATGTGAAACATAAACGGACTTTCATGTGGATCTTCGGGATCCACTTTACGGACAAAAGTATTGGGACATGTCACTTATTTCTTGAACTCTAGTGTTTCAATCAGACCCATTGCCGCAGGTGAATAAAATCACACATCTAGCCATGCAGTCTGCATTCACACACATGGGTCGTTCTTAAGAGCTCCTTTTCTATTGCAGCATGACCTTGTGCCAGTGCACAAAGCAAGGTCCATAAAGACATGGGGCTCTATTACATTCTTCGCGCAAACGTTAACGCTTGCGCAAAAACGCGAGGGACAAAACCCTTCGCGCAGAACGTTGTATTACAATGTCCGCACAAAAATGAGCGATAACGTCTAAAGCGGGTGGACCTGCGTGAACCCTTTGCGAGCGTAATGTACTTTGCACGTCCTATACTTAACATTGTGAGCGCAAATGCATTTGTGCGCTGGTACGCGCAATGTATTACAATCTTAGCACAAAATTTAACAGACAACGTTTGCGCGCATAATTTTAACGTCTTTGAAAAGCTGGTGGTAACGGCACATCTGAACGTCCTGGCTGAACCCAAAAACACCAGCAGGAAAAAAAAAAAACAGCGAAGAAAAGTTACACATACCCAAACAATAAAATTGAGAGGTTGTGCGTGTTTTTATTATTGCTGCAGCATATATACTCAGATTGATTTTGACAGGCACAAAAACTTAACGTGAGGCAATTGTGGTTCGTAATTCAGATTGGCTGAATCGCGTGAAAAAACAGTCCGCCCACCGATTTCTGCGCGCAGCGTTAATGCGCGCGTGTTTTTTGCGCTACTTTTTTATGAGCAGTATTTGACGGATTAAAAAATGCGCTCGGATTGTAATACCAGCATTAATTTCCGCGCGTTAACGTTTAACGCTGCACAAAACAAATAGCGCTGCGCGAGCATTTTTGCGCGAAGAATGTAATAGTGCCCATGGTTGGCGGAGTTTGTGTGGAAAAAATTGACTGGGCTGTTGTTTGCTATGAGGGGCCTTTTTCCTGCTGCCTGATTGCTACGAGTTTCCAGACCGGCTGGCCATCGGATGAGCAGACTCCGGAGCCCGGTTTGTCCCCCCACCGGAGCCAAGAAGAGAGTTCAGACGGCTCGTTCATCTGCAGCAACACGAGGCCGGCGGCCATTTTGAGGCCTTTACTGCAGCCTTGCCGGATCCCAGTCGCAGGGCTCTCTTGTTTCCCCAGACGAGGCTGCTGTCAGGCGGGCACCTGCTGTGCCCCTGTCTCATGGCAGCTCTGGATGTCAGCGCGACTGCTTGGGCTCGACCCCGTGGTGTTCCCCCTCCCCACCCAGATGTGAGGCTGAACGTGATTTCAGGCCTAGATGCCTGTTTGGAGATATTGGAGGAGGACGACGCTGGTCCGCTTACGAGGGGCACTTGGCGCCGGATGATAGCCGCTCTGCAGCGCTGCAGGGGAGCGGGGGCTGCCGCAGAGGGAGAGCCTGCAGTGGACTTACTTACCCTTGTCGGTCCCGTGGAGGAAGATGGGGATCTGCGGGAGCAGGTAGCTGTGGCGGTCCTGGTCCCGAATTTCATGGAGGACCTGGAGCTTCCCGGAGTCCAAGAGGGGGCCATTCTGCGGAGCTTGCTTCAGCTGTGCCTCAGAAGCTGTGTCCCGGGACCTTGGGGGCGACCTTGGGTCCGGAGACCGGTAATTTGTTTACTGCGGTGGGATGCTGGGCTATGGAGGAGCCTGTCAGGTTGGCCAAGCTGGATCCCCCTTTGCTGAGAATGGAGCTAGCCGTGTCAACGAGGTGGTCGAGTGCCTGTCAGGCGAAGCATGGTTTTTCTTCTGATATACTAGGGGCTTTGTTTTCCCCCCAACTATGGGACACTGGCTGAGACTGTCCGGTCTGGCATTTGTCCGTGGCCCTCATTCGCAGATGATGACCCCCCTCTGTCGACTCCCCCCGATGATACCCCCCACTTTATTCTGGGCACTTTGTTGTGTTTTTTTATTAGGACTCTTGTATCTGTGTGCCTTCCCCCCCCTTGCAACAAGACCCTTTCCTGCTGCCCTGCATATGGACTACAGTACATTCAGAGACATTTTTTGGAAAACTCATGCTGAATTACACCCCCCCCCCATCCTGGACACCTGTCTGTTTTGTGGACTTCCTTTTACATGCCAAGGAGGTGGTTTTATATGGTGATTCAGGCATCTGGCCTCCCTACCCCTCTTGTTTTTTTTTTTGTTTTTTTTATATTTTTTTTATGTTTTTTTATATATATATATATATATATAATTATTTTTTATTTTTTTTCTGGGAGGTGTGCGGGATGATGGGTCGACCTGGGTGCGCCATTGGAGCGGGTACCATGGCACTGACCGTTTCCTCTGGCCCCAGGACACCCGGCCCTGTGGCCTCTTCCACGGCCTCCAGTCCCTTGCGGGGATACTAGAGAGTGCCGGGAATGCCGCTACTTTCCGGGCAGTCCCCCACTTCCCCCTTTCTCCTTTTTTTTTTCTCTCCCCCCTCCCCCTTCTTTCTGTCCAGGTACTTCCCCTGCTGTTTACCTGCTGGCTCAACCACCTCCCTGGTACTGTTCTCCTGTATTTGTTTGAGTGTCCATCCCCCTTATATTCCTGTCACTGTTTATGACCATTGCTGGCTATTTTCATTTCATGTCTGTTGTTCTGCTAACTTGTTTTCACAATAAAAAAAATCTTGAATAAAAAAAAATAAAAAAAAATAGTTTTAAAACAAATAAATATGTGGAATATAGGAAAAAAAAAAGGAAAAAAAATGGCCGCACAGAGCCCTGATCGCAACCCCTTCCAACACCTTTGGGATAAACGTAGATTGCTAGCCAGGCCTTCTCGTCCAACATCTTTGCCTGACCTCATAAATGCTCTACTAGATGAAGGGGCAAAATCTCCCAACTACACACCCCAAAATCTTGTTCTAATGTGGGAACAACCTTCATGTCTATCAGGGTTGTTCAGGAAACACCAAAATGTCTCCCATTCCTCGAACTTCGGTGAGTTCAATTCACCGACCCTGCGGTGAATTCAGCATTCACCACGGGGTCCCCCGAATCGCAGCAAACATGCCGCCGAATGGATCTGAAAAACAACCACAAAAAAACACTGAATCAATCCAAAAGAAGCCGGCGACCCACCGAACAGAGCGCCAACCAGCCGCCGGAAAAAGTCACCAAAAACTGGGTAAAAAATAAATAAATAAAATACTGCACAGAATATATAATGTCCTATGAATAATAAAGAGGTCTGTTACAGAAAAAAAAACGCCATTAAAAATAAATCTGAAAATTGTGCCGAAAAAAAATCGTTAAAAATAAAGAGACTTTTGCTACAAATTAAAAGAACAAAGGGTTGAATACTTAATAAAAACGGAATTATTTTTAACATTGAAACATATGGGATTCAAAGGATTAGATCTGTCGAATTAAACCACCTTAAATCAGGGCATTTCACTGACATTTCTCTGTTCGGTGTCTCTGAATAGATTAACCATTGCTTCTCTATGGGGGATTTCACTGCCACTGAAGATCACCGTATTCGCTGGCAATTTGCCAATATTTGGCGAACTGCCAGCTTTTTGAATAGCCGAATGGCCACCAAATTGCACCGAACGGGGAAATTCGCTGTTCGGTGCAATTCTTTGGCCAGTTCGGCTCACTTTGAATTACCATGTATATATTTAGAATGCAACATCCTAAAAATCCCTGCTGGTGTCCAAATATTTTGTCTATATATTGTATCCCATTGCATAAAAACATTCCAAAAGCCTAGAAAAAAAATCCCAACTCCCAAACACTTCTGGTCCCGAGTGTTTCAGCCCAGGGATATTCTAATCTAACCTGTATACGATATACGCATTCATTTAAGCACAGCACTGTATGGTTTTAAGGTTTTCTGTTATTAGCTAGCATTTTGATTAGCTTGCACAGCACATTAATCTCGTCCCGTATCACACGGCAGAAGCGTGACGTTGCGGTTTGATGCACTTGGCAAGAGACTTAAAATGTTTCTTGTTTCTCAATCAGGGAGAACATGAATCTTCGAGACGAAGCTGAACACAAGCAGGAGAAAAAAAAAAAACTGGCCAAGGACCACTTTGCAAAATGACTGCGTATTTCTAAACGCCATTCGAGGGAAGTGTCGTACGCACTCAGCAATTTATGTATTTGGGATAAAGCTAACGATACCGCTCTGTTATTTTAAACTGTAAAACTGATATATGAGCCGGGGTTTTGCAACGCGTGTTGTTACGAGAGAACGGATTTCAGCATTGTTTCATTGGATCACGGACTGACACCTGGGAATACCAAAATGATACCAATAATAATGCATCTATTAAGACTTCAGGCCACATTATAAAACTATACAGAAAAGCCCAAAAGCAAGAATAAATATATATAATGTTATACAGACACACGAATCACATATCTGAAACGTTTGGGAAGTGTAGAAGTGGTTTGAATTTTAGTTTTTTTAATTTTGGAATATTTACATGTAATATAGTGAGAAATCTTGGGTAGGGGACCCAATTCTGACCACGAAATGCATGTACCGTATATTGCATATACACCTTATACACAGTCTGAAGGGAATTTAATACAATATTATTAGGAACTTTGTCGACCGTCATTCACTGCCTGGTCAACAAAAAAACAAAAACTCACCATCTACCATACAAGCCTGTTATGATCTGGGGGTGGCTTCAGATGGTCAGGTCTATGTCCAGCAATGTTAGGTGCCCAAAAAAATGAGGTCATGTGACTCCCTGAATATACTGAATGAGCAGGTTTTCCCATCAATGGGTTTTCTCCCTGATGGCACAGCGGGCATATTCCAAGATGGCAATGCCAGGATTCATCGGAATCTGATGTGCAATTGTGCAAGAGTGGTTCAGGGAGCATGAGGCATCATTTTCACACATGGATTGGCCACCACACAGTCCAGATCTTAACCCCATTGAGAATCTTTGGGATAATGTGCTGGAGAAGACTTTACGCAGCGCCGCGACTCTCCCATCAATAATAGAAGATCTTGGCCACAAATTAATGCAATTCTGGAAGGAAATAAATGCTGTGACATTGCTTGAGTTTATCAACACGATGCTGCGGCGAATGCGTGCCGCAATCACAGCAAAAGGCAACCAAATAGTGTGACATTTTTTGACCAGGCAGTACGT
Source organism: Leptobrachium leishanense (assembly GCA_009667805.1). NCBI lineage: Eukaryota > Metazoa > Chordata > Amphibia > Anura > Megophryidae > Leptobrachium > Leptobrachium leishanense. Next base: position 49,201,784 of record CM019067.1, on the reverse strand, counting down.
ACATACACACACACACACACAATTAGGTACACCTTGCTAGTGCTAGAACTGCCGGATTTCTTTGTGGCATAGATTCAACAAGATGTTGGTAACATTCCTCAGAGATCTTGCTCCATATTGACATGATAGCACCGCACAGTTGCTGCAGACTTGTTCGCTGCACATCCGTGATGCAAATCTCCCGTACCACCACATTCCAAAAGGTGCTCCATTGGATTAAAATCTGGTGACTGGAGGCCATTGGAGCACAGTGAACTCATGGTCATGTTCAAGAAACCAGTTTGAGATGCTTTGAGCTTCGTGTCATGGTGCATTATACTGCTGCAAGTAGCCAATCAGAAGATGGGTACACTGTGGCCATAAAGGGATTGACGTGGTCAGCAACAATACTCAGGAAGGCCGTGGAGTTTAAACGATGCTCAATTGGTACTAAGGGGCCCAAAGTATTCCAAGAAAATAACCCCCACACCTTTACACCAACACCAGATTGAACCGTTGATACAAGGCAGGATGGATCCCTGCTTTCATGTGGTTTATGCAAAATTCTGACCCTACCATCTGAATGTCGCAGCTAAAAATCGAGACCCATAAGACCAGGCAACAGGCAGTATTACAAAGCTGGTGCTAATTTAACCAGAGCTGTTGTAAACTTACCAGAGCCATTGTAGCCTATGGAGGTTTTAAGTTTACAACAGCTCTGGCTAACTTAGCACCAACTTTGTAATACTGCCCAATGTTTTTCCAGTCTTCTAGTGTCCAGTTTTGGTGAGCCTGTGTGAATTGTAGCCTCAGTTTCCGGTTCTTAGCTGACAGCAGTGGCACCCGGTGTGGTCTTCTGCTGCTGTAGCCCATCTGCTTCAAGAGTGGACGTGCTGTACGTTCACAGATGGAATTCTGCATACCTTGGTTGTAACGAGTGGTTATTTGAGTTACTTTTGCCTTTCTATAATCTCGAGCCAGTCTGCCCATTCTCCTCTAACATCATCAAGGCATTTTCGTCCACACAGCTGCCACTCACTGGATATTTTCTCTTTTTCGGGCCATTTTCTGTGCGTGAAAATCCCAGTAGATCAGCAGTTTTTGAAATACTCTGACCAGCCCGACTGGCACCAGCAACCATGCCAAGTTCAAAGTCACTTAAATACCCTTACTTTTCCATTCTGATGGCCAGGGTGGACTTCAGCAAGTCGTATTGTCCACATCTAGATGCCTAAATGCATGGAGTTGCTGCCATGTGATTAGCAATTTGTGTTAACAAGCAATTGAACAGGTGTACCCAATAAAGTGGCCAGGGAGATATATATATCTATCTCATAACTTGACCTTTGCTAAAAAGCCAACCAGTATGGCATGGCACTGGCAAGGAGGGCTGTGTTAAAATAGACCCAGGATGCAAAATTGTAAGAAATTGAAGACTTCATTTGCATGTCCCAGAGTTCCTTATTCCTGCATATGGGGAATGTAGCGCATGAGCTCTGTGGGTAAAGCAGTTCTCTGAATTGCTAGATGTGTAAAGGTGTACCATTATAAACTTTATTATATGCTATGTTGAGGCTTTAATCTCACGGTTTGCCCTCCGCCAGAACTTAAATGTGTATGTGCTTGGGAGCTCCAGGAAGAATTGTGCCTCCAGCAAGCAGGTTGATCCTGTAAATGCAGATTCGGTCAAGTTAGAAAGGACCTGTCAACGATGGGATACATTGACGACTGACAGGCTTAAGCAAACTATGATCATACTTTGTGAACTGAATCCCCATCATTTATTCCCTCAGTCAGGCGATTTGAAGAGTCAAAAAAAAAAGTGATTTTTTTTCTCTTTTTTAACCCCTTAAGGACCCCTGACGTACCCTGTACGTCCTGTCCTCGGGTCTCCCTTAGACCCGCGGACGTACAGGGTACGTCAGCGGCGCCTAATCCCCCTCCCGCCCGATACTCACCTCCCTCGCCGGATCCCACGGCGATCTGGCAGGGAGGAAGCCTGCCCATGTGATTTACATGGGCAGGCGAGGCTGATGACGTCGCCACGCTGCGTGGTGACGTCATCAGCAGGCGTCCCCATGCATTTCAATGGAGGGGAGGGTGGGCTCCTTCGGAGCCCTCTATCTCCCCAACCATTGAAGCTAGGGAGATGCCGTTTGCACCGCTGGAGAGGGGAGAGGCTCTCTGGCATTAACCGTTTCGCCGCTGGATCACGTTGCGGCGCCAATTGGCGCCAAAACGCGATTCAAACCTGGAGGGGGGCTGACATCTTGGATGTCAGCCAAGCCTCCAGGTCCCCCCCACCCACTGACAACCTCACCATATGTGTGAGGATGTCAGTGGGCCAGTTAACCCTCTAGCTGCCATGTAGAGATAAGGGGATCCTAAGGATCCCTTTATCTCCCGATCCATGGCAGCTAGATGGTCATATTTGCCATCATTTGAAAGGCCTTTCAAATGATACCAAACATGACCAGGTTTGGTTTTAAAAAAAAATTTAAATAAAACAAAAATAATAAAAAAATTAAATAAAATAATTTTTTTTTTTTTTAAAAGTTTTTTTTGTCTGGGGGGAGTTTAATTAAATAGGACCTAGGCTGTCATCTAAAAATAATTAGCACAAAATGGTCAGAATGAGCGCAGCAGTCTCAGCAGTGAAGGGGTTAAAAAGCAAACGCATGTAAAAATTGGGTATTTATAGTCTTGGGACAAAATTTTGAACCTATTTAGCCGGGGTCCTTTTGGGTGGTTGTAGATTTTGGGGATTAAATTACAAAAAAGTGTGTTTTTACCATTTTTTTCCTCATATTTCATATTTTTTTTTATAGTAAATTATTCGATATGATGGAAATAATGGTATTTCTAGAAAGTCCATTTAATGGCGGGAAAAAGGGTGTATAATATGTGTGGGTTGAATAAACGAGTAAGAGGAAAATTTGACCTAAACACTAACAGCGCAGAAACGTAAAAACAGCAGCGGTCACTAAAAGACGGATTTGTGTAAAACCGCCCGGTCACTAAGGGGTTAAAATAAAATGAATCGGAAGAATGTGGTCATTTATATGGATTGCTCTTTTGTATATTGTATTATTGTCCTAGATGCACCTGCTGTTATTGCTTGTTCAGGGCAAGTGCAACCTTTCCACTGTTATTTTAATATACAGTATATATATATATATATATTAAAATCGGAGCAAGTACTCTCTAGGGACTATTGGACGAGGTTTTTATTGTAACTGCCTACAAACAAATGAAACAATGTTAACGTCAGCCCCTCTAAGGAACCGTCAGCAATACATACACATATACTGTATATGTATCTACATGTTTGAAGAATGTCTCTGCATTCCCTCCACAGACTGTAAAGTGATGGTTTTAAATCATTTGCAACTTCAGAAATGGCTGCAAAAATCAATAAGTGAATTATGAAAGGCTATAAGCTCGCGCCATGTCTTCTGGTGACCACAGAATAAATAGGTTCCCTTAGGTCTCTGACAATGATGCGCTTTTCCCCTTGAAATACCGAGCCGTAGGACAGCGACAGAGCAGTCTAGCATGCAGGACATAAACGAATTCCTATCGTGCCTGCCAGGCAGGACATAAAAATCGGATTACTATGGCGATCTGTAGGTTTGGAAGTCATAAATTCGTTCTGGCGCCGACAAAAAATAAAATAGTAATGCAGGGCGTTTCTACATAAACAACTGGAATTTCATGGAAGAGAATAAAACTATTTAAAATATAAAGATTATTTGCATTAAGGCGCCATCATAATTACTGCTCTAGTGGGAAGAGAAATGGATACCATCCTTTAGGTCGGATACCACCGTCCATTCCTGAGGATCCCCTACTCAACGTGTACATGGTTATCCCACATCAACTAGGAACCCAAGGGGTTCTTCAGGGTTTTCCCCCATTAATTTTCAGTTAGTTACAAGAATTTATAAAGCGCAAATAAATTCCTTAGCCCTGTACAATGGGAGACATAATAAATATTACATACACACACAGAACAGAAGGAGGGAGGACCCTGCTTGAGAGCTTACAATCTAATTTTGGTTACATTTGATTATGTATCACAAAATGTAATTCCTCTACGTTTACGAGTATTAATTTAATAATGAGGTGCTATTTATTACTAATTATGCATTTTTTTCCCCCGATTCTTTACTTTTAATTTGCCGATACATTGCTCGGCAATTTAAATCAATGGCACGGAATGAGCTTCTCGCTGGGCGTGTCATCCCAGTGTGGGCAATTAGTGAATCTGAACCAGTATATCTTACGGGAGGTACTAATGATCATCAAAACCTGATTGCTCAGTACATACTCAGCAAATCTGCAGGTTCCAGTCCCCTCCACATCTCAGCGAGACCTATGCACGATAAATCTAGAATGAGGAGGAGAGGAGGAGAAAAATAAAAAAATAAAAAATTGAGGGCCTCTTTTTGGCAAGCGAGCTGTGGTGGCCATCCAATTAAACAGCTTGGAGTATCTCCTAAAAGTAGTCCATACATAATATTATGTATATGTTATGTATTTTAATCTTTGGACAATTAACTCTTGAAAGAAAGCAATTTGATTCTCATGAAACCTCATTTCTGTCACCCTCTATTAGTGTAAAGAAGCTACAAGCAGCAGCCCACAACCTCATTGTAACAAAACGTTTAACAAAATACAGGGAGAGCTCTGGGGTCACTCACTGCTGTATAAGGGGGTTATAATTGCTGAAAATCAATGTACAGTACAGATACAAGATGTTACTGTAATTACCATACACAGGCAATATGCCACATTGTCATGGGGGCACACGGTGTGAGCCGAGGTGGGGCCCATATTCTGGGTTAAAAGGACATAAGGCAGGAGAAACCACTGACTAAATACAGACATCCAGTATAAAAGGCAGACAGGAGGTGAGGACACCACAAGGATGGGCAGAGACTCCTGCACAGCACAACCAAGTAATAAAATAAAATCCCTAACTCTGACAGGCCGGTCCTTAGAGTAGCCAGATCTAACCTAGGAGAGGACACAAGGCAGTGCAGGGTCTCAGGAAAAAAACGGATCAATCTAGAAACTGAAGGATTAAAGCACCAACGTAAACAAAGGAATAGCCAAGGTTAGTGCGCGGAGTAATCAGCACAGCAACAAAGGGTTAAGAGCCAAACCAGAATCCAAATACTACAGCCAGTCCAGTACACAGAATCTACATTGAAGCAGCACAAAGGGTGAAGGCACAAAAGAATAGTCAGAACTAGCTGAGGTTGGTACACAGAATCTACACAGGCGCAGAAAGGGTAAAAGCTAGGGATGCACCGATACCGATACTAGTATCGGTGCCGACACTGCCGATTGCACGAGTACTTGGTACTCGTGCAAATGGGCCAATACACCCCCCTGATACCGGAAGCCAGCGCTGGGCCGGCTTGCTGGTATCCGTGGGAATGGGGAAGCTGGCCGCGTGCATGAAAAGCACTCGGCCAGCATTCCCCTCCGGCGGCAGCGATACTCACCCGTCCGAATGACCGGTCGCAAGGCTGTGATGCGTTCACGTGGCCACCGGGCACCTCTGTGACGCTACCTCTCGGCTGGAGGCAGCATCACCGAAGCGCACGGCGGCCACGTGACCGTGTCACAGCTGTGCGACCGGACCTTCGGACGGGTGAGTATTGCTGCCCGCGTGCTTTTCATGCACAAGGCCAGCTTCCCCAGCGTTCGGTATCTGAGAGCTGGTGCATATCCATGTGAGCTGGGGCATATCCATGAGAGCTGGGGGCAATGTCCATGTGAGCTGGGGGCAATGTCCATGTAAGCTGGGGGCAATGTCCATGTGAGCTGGGGACAATCTCCATGTGAGCTGGGGGCAATATCCATGAGAGCTGGGGGCAATATCCATGAGAGCTGGGGGCATATCCATGAGAGCTGGGGGCAATCTCCATGTGAGCTGAGGGCAATCTCCATGTGAGCTGAGGGCAATCTCCATGTGAGCTGGTTGCAATATCCACGTGAGCTGGGGGCATATCCATGTGAGCTGGGGGCAATATTAATGAGAGCTGGGGGCAATATCCATGAGAGCTGGGGGCATTCTGTGTATATATATATATATAATCTCAGGGGGTATATACATGTGAGCTGGGGGCATTTTTATATGAGGTCTGTTCTTATTGAAAAGCGTTCACATGACATAAAATAAAAGTATCGGTACTCGATATCGGTGAGTACTTGAAAAAAGAAAAAAGTATCGGTACTCGTACTCGGTCTTAAAAAAGTGGTATCAGTGCTTCCCTAGTAAAGGCCAAAAGGAAAATAAGGCCAGGGAACCAAATAAAATATAAACAAGGACAACAGGGAACCAAATAAAATATAAACAAGGACAACAGGGAACCAAATAAAATATAAACCATAGGGCAAGGACAACAGGGAACCAAATAAAATATAAACCACTAGGTGGAAAGCCTGCGCAGAGGGCAGTCTATTGTTAAGTGAGGTGTGCATGAATGTTCGCCAAAATGAAAGCACAGCAACGTCAAGGAAAGACATTTTTTTTTTCCTAATAGCGGGTTGTCTGTGCTTGCAGGGGGTGTGAAAAAAACCTGTGTAAGGGACCCCCTTAGATTGTAAACTCATGGATAGATTGTAAACTCATGGGACCCCTTAGATTGTAAGCTCATGGGACCCCTTAGAACAGTGGTTCTCAAACCTGTCCTCGTGACCCCCAACCAGGCCGGATTTTGCAGATAGCTGAAGCACAGCACAGGTGATATGATTTGCTGCTCAGGGGAATGCAAGATTCAGTCTGCAATTCTCCAAGGTGATCTGCAAAATATGGCCTGGTTGGGGGTCCCGAGGACAGGTTTGAGAACCACTGCCTTAGAACGTAAACTCATGGGACCCCTTAGAACGTAAACTCCTGGGATAGATTGTAATCTCATGGGACCACTTATATTGTAAATTCATGGGGCCACTTAGATTGTAAACTCATGGGATAGATTGCAAGCTCATGGGACCACTTAGATTGCAAGCTCATGGGACCCCCTTAGAGTGTAAACTCATGGGATAGATTGTAAGCTCATGAAATAGATTGCAAACTCATGGGACCCCTTAGATTGCAAGCTCATGGGTGGAGGTGCTCAGAGCTTTGGGGACTCTGGTGGGGGGGGGGCACAACTTTGTTTCTTTTTTTTTGGCCGGGTGCTCCTAGGTGCTATGTTGGAGGTGCCGTTTGCCCCGGCGGCTCTGTGCTCCGCAGTGTGTTTTTTTTCTGCGCTGCAGGTTGCAAGGGGTCCGGAGGCTGCTGCGGTGGTTGGCTACGTGCGCACCCAGCAGTACGCTGGTTGCACACGCATTCGACACTACGCCGTCTTACGGTTTCGGCGGTTGGATGCGCGCAGCCAGCAGTACGCTGGTTGCGCGCGCATGCGCAGAGGCAGCGTGGCGACGGACACGCTGCCTCTTACTGTATTATGTTATAAATAGGGCAAGGCAAGGACAACAGGGAACAAATACTAAAGCAAAACAGAGGGGAATGCTAGCAGCAGGATCACAGAAAAACAATGGAAATGACTCAAATAGCTTAGCACCATGGGAGAAACACCAATATATAGGGGGCTGGTTAAGTGGTAGCACAGACAGGAGGATCCTGAGAAGAAACTCCAGGAATGGAATGCAGGAATGGCAGGGCAAGACCACATACCACAGGGGACAGGGCTGGAATAGTGACACACATACAGGTATTATGTTTATATTCTATTGGTATTTTTTTGGAAACTGCATTTCCAATAATATTATTATTAGGGATGCACAATACAATTTTTTAAGACTGAGTATGAGTAACGATACTTATTTCAAGTACCGATACTTTTATTTAAAGTCATGTGCCGCTTTTCAATAAATAAGTGAAAATTTTGCTGACAGCCTGTCCTGTTTGTTAATATTGTAATGTATGGCCAGACAACCCATTTATACACACAAACCTGGTGTCTGTTGGGTATAAATGTATCTGATGCCTGTGGGGTATATTATTTATAAATAATATACCCCACAGGCATCAGATACATGTATACCCAACAGACCACAGTGTGTATGTATGTATATATAAACACATACACATTTCAGACCAGGTGTGTGAATATTATTATACTCTTCAGACCTCAGACCAGGGTGTGTGTGTATACACACACACTTCAGACCAGGGGGGTGTATGTGTGTGTGTGTGTGTATATATGTATACATGCATACACACACACACTTCAGACCTCAGACTAGGCGGTGGGGTGTATATATATATTATATATATATGTTACGGTTAAAGCCCGTAGTGCTTTAATCCTAGGATTACCCGGGTAATCCTGACATTACCCATGCGCCATTAGCAAAAATGCTTTACCAGGGTAATCTGCAGAGTATCCAGAGGCCTCTGGGTACTCCGGTTTTCTGCACTGTTTTAACCGGGTAATTCGCACATTACCCTAGTGTTGTTGGATAAAGTGTGATGTGCAACGAAACATTGGACTTTATACGGGTAATCTGCAAAATATCCAAACGCCTCTGGGTACTCGTTTTTTCTTGGGTTTTCTTGGGTTTTCAGCAGGTTACAGTTGACTGAATTCCGAGGATTACCCGGGTAAAGCTGCAAACTGTTATCTGACTGATAACAAAATTGTGTTTTTTGGTTATTTTTAATGAAATTGTATCCAGTCACAAACCACACTAAATAACTGTCATGTGCATTAAAGGGACACTCTAGGCAACATGACCACCTAAGCTATTTTAGGGGGTCATGATGCCCAGAGTATGCCGCCCTCTGTCCCCCCTCCCTCCGCTCAGCGGTTCAGCTGTAAATGCTGAAAACAGCTGAGAGAGGCGGAGAACTTTACTCCGCCCTCCCAGCTGTCAGTCAGCAGAGCGGGAATCATATTTCCCGCTTCTGCCGACTTTTGACGAGGAGGAGACGTCATCGCGCTTTCAGCGCGATGACGTCTCCAACTCACCGCAGAAGCTGGCGGCTCCCTCTGAGGGTTAGTGTTGCGCGCATCCTCTTGCGCGGAACACTAATCCTCAGAGGGACCCGGGAGGAAGCCTGCCGATTGGCTGGCTTACGTGAGAGGCGCGCATGCGCGCTTCTCATGTAAACCAGAAGGCAAGAAGAAGAAACAAGGACGGGAGCGGAAGAGGAGGGAGGTGAGTATAAAAAAAAAAAAAACAGCGCTGGAAACAAGAGGATTTTAGGGTAAGTATTACAGTTAAAGACACAAAAACAAAAAATAACTATTTATTAAGGGAATAGGGATAGGTTAGGATTAAAAATCGGGGGGGGGGGTGATTTTTTGTTAGTGTCCCTTTAATGGCCTGAAAATTAATTTATGAAGATAAAGATATTGTATAAAGAGTAACCTAATGGTTATTATGTTTTATAAATGTTATAGAAGCACATATGACACATAATAAAGATCATGTAACTCTTTCACATTCATATAAGAAACATATCCTGTTGAGGGATGAGCTGTTCGGTTCGATCTGTTCGGAGTTCGCATCGAACATCAGCCATTCGCGAACTACGAACATTTCCGCGTGTTCGCCCACAATGCACCACAATGGACCACAATGCACTTTTCCACTGGCCTGAAGCTTGTAATTGGCTACAGCCTTGCACCTGACCACAGGTCAGGTGCAAGACTATGCCAATCACGGCTCAGAGTCCTGATTGGGCAACTTTTGCCCAATCATGGGCTCACAGAGCTAAATCCCGCAGCACACTATATAAGGCTTTGAGAGGAGATTGTTCTGTTAGTGTGTCTTCTCAGTGCCAGCAGCTGTGGTGCCAGCGGTCTCACTTCTACAAAATATCTGGGAATTGTTGTAATCTGTGTGTTCTTACTGCCAGCAGCTATTGTTGGGGTCTCACTTCTACAAAATATCTGGAAATTGTTGTAATCTGTGTGTTCTCACTGCCAGCAGCTATTGTTGGGGTCTCACTTCTACAAGATATCTGGGAATTGTTGTAAACTGTGTGTTCTCACTGCCAGCAGCTATTGTGGAGGTCTCACTTCTACAAGATATCTGGGAATTGTTGAAATCTGTGTGTTCTCACTGCCAGCAGCTATTGTGGGGGTCTCACTTCTAGCAGATATCTGGGAATTGTAATCTGTGTCTTGTCACTGCCACCCATCAGGGGGTCTCACTGATTTATAGGAGGTTCCTGGGAATTGTAATTTGTGTTTTGTCACTGCCACCCATCAGGGGGTCTAACTGATTTATAGGCGGTTCCTGGGAATTGTAATCTGTGTCTTGTCACTGCCACCCATCAGGGGGTCTCACTGATTTATAGGAGGTTCCTGGGAATTGTAATTTGTGTATTGTCACTGCTACCCATCAGGGGGTCTCACAGACTTGTAGCAGATATATGGGAATAATAACCTGTGTAGTCACTGCCACCCATCAGGGAGTCTCAATTGATTTATAGGTGGTTTCTGGGTATTTTAATCTGTGTCTTGTCACTGGCTGCCAGCTATCAGGGTGTCTCACTGAGTTATACCAGAGTTCTGGAAATCTTTAATCTAGATAACACAGTTGAATCAGAGTTCTGCATATCTTTAATCTATATATCACTCACCATGTCTGAAAGACCAAAAAGGACAGGCAGATGCTCGCAGACACAGATAAGAGGGCAAGCAGCCTCTGTGTCGGGAGGCTGTGCCTCTGGTCGTCGTGGACGTGGTGCATTCTCTGCAGGGGCACGCTTGTCCTTTCTAACTGGTGCTGGCAGTCTTAAGCAGCAGCAATATACAGAGGATTTGCAGGATTGGCTAACCAGGCCATCCTCATCCTCTGCCAGCCAGGCTTGTAGTGGTTTACAGTCCACCTCAGCTGCCAAAACATCTAATTCAGCCTTCATGTCCACAGCTACTCCTGCTGTAGCCTCACTATCACACACGGAGTCAGCTGAATTGTTTGACTACAATGACAGTGACATGCTGCTTGAGGATTTGCAGCAAATACAGTGCTCTGATTCAAACTTGAGGTTGAGGAAGGGAGTATAATCAACCTAGAGGAAGGGGGTGCCAGTGACACACAAATAACTGGCACTCATGTTGCCCCAGCAGCTGCAGCATACTGCCAAGTTGGCTCCAGTGACGAGGAGATAGGGGGTGATGACGATGATGAGGTCACTGACTCCACCTGGGTGCCTGATCGAACAGAGGAGTCAAGTGAGGGGGAGGCACAACAAACACGAGGCACAACGTCCTCTATGACCAACCGTAGCCAGTCCAAGGCATCAGAAGTCACAGCTGCTCAGGTGCAGAGCGCTGTTGTCTCAAAGCACATGTACAGGAAGTCTGCTGTCTGGGAGTTCTTAAAGAAATGTGCAGCAGACCGCACCGTTGCTATTTGTAATCTATGTCAGATGAGGATCAAGCGTGGGAAAGATATCCCATGCTTGGGTACCACGTGCTTGAGGCGACATATGACCACCTGCCACGCATCCCGTTGGCACAACACTTTGCATAGGTCCTCCTCCTCATCTGTCTCTACCCCCACTATATGTCCTGCCATGTCATTGCCTACAACCTCCACTGACAGGGATGATGCCACAGTAATGGGTGTACCAGGTCCTTCCTCACAATGTGACAGCATCCCATCAGCTGAAGATTTACGCAGTCAGATTACGTTGCCCCAGCTGCTGCAGTGTAAGAAAAAATATAATCCCAACCGTCCCAAGCACAGCGTCTAAATGCCAGTTTAGCAAAATTACTCGCATTACAGCTGCTGCCAATCCAGCTGGTGGACTCTTCTTCCTTCCGTGAATTTGCTGAATGTGCTGTACCACAGTGGCAGGTTCCAAAACACCATTTCTTTTCACGGAAGGCCATTCCAGCACTATACCAGCACGTGGAACACAATGTTATGGAGTCATTGGGAAAGGCAGTCAGCAGCAAGGCGCACATGACTTTAGACACGTGGTCCAGCAAGCATGGACAGGGCCGTTACATTTCCTTCACGACACACTGGGTAACTCTGATTGCAGCTGGGAGGGATCCAAGATTGGGCTCTGTGCTGGAGCTTGTTCATCCACCACACCTCCAGAAAGCTGCCTGTATGAGGTCTGTCTGCTCCACCACCTCTTCCTCCTCCTTCTCTGTCTCTGGCGAAGTGGCAGTTAAACTGACGCTTGGCAGGGGCTACGCAATGGCTCAAGCAAAAAGCCATACTGTGCTTGAGCTGGTTTGTTTAGGGGACAGGAGCCACACCGGGCCAGAAATTCTGTCAGCTCTGCAGGGGCAGGTGCAGAGATGATTAACACCACGCCAGCTTCAGATGGGAATGGTCATCTGTGACAATGGCAGCAACCTTCTCTCCGCCCTACGCAAGGGTAAGTTGACGCATGTACCATGCCTAGCACACGTCCAAAATCTGGTGGTACAGCGTTTCCTAACCAGGTACCCAGGGCTGGCAGAGCTTCTCAGCCAAGCCAGAAAAGTCTGCAGCCACTTCAGACGGTCATTCCCAGCAAGTGTTCGCCTGGCAGAAATTCAAAGAGAATTCCACCTTCCCACAAACCGTCTGATCTGTAACATGCCCACCAGGTGGAACTCGACATTAGCAATGCTGCAGCGTCTGCACAAGCAGCAGAGGGCCATCAATGAGTACCTGTGTGAGTATGGCCAAGGACAGGTTCAGGTCAACTTGTTTTTTTTTCTCCCCCCCCGCAGTGGTGATGATCAAGGATGCATGCACTGTAGTGTCACCATCTGAGTAGGCAACGAGGATGGTGAGCAGGGACAGTGCATGCATCAGTGACACAATTCCTTTAGTGTTCCTGCTGCAGCGCACTCTGCGGGGAATTATAGATGTTGCACTAGAGGCAGAGCAGCGGGAGGAAGAGGAGGCCTTCCCTAACTCTCAAGGTCCCAGTCTTTACGCAGACAGCATTCCTGCGGGTCTTCAGATCAGACAGGAGGAATATTTAAGTAGTGGGGGCATTGAAGGTGGGGATTCCTCAAGGGAGGGTTTTGTGTGCCCATAAACCCAAGGAGTAGTACGTGGCTGGGAGGAGGAAGTGCACGATGGGGTCATCCTCATTGACCAGGAAGACTCGGAAGCTAATGCCACCTCCAACCTATGCTGCATGGGCTCCCTTATCTTGCAAAGCCTGCTAAAGGACCCCAGGATTCGTGCTATCAAGGAGAGGGATCATTACTGGTTGGCAACCCTTCTTGATCCACAATACAAGGGTAAAGTTGCAGAGCTCATCTTGGTCGCACAGGATGAAACAACTTGAGGACGCTCTAAAGCGACACTTGTGTAACACCTTTCCAGGCACTGGTAGGTTACCAAGTGATGACACAGGTGCTTCTGAAGCTGTGGATGATCAGAGGAAGAGCGGTGAAGGCCGGGGCCGCATGACTGATTCCTTTTTAAATTATTTTAGTCCACGACGCCCAGGGACGTCAAATGTAGGCACCCATTGCCAGCGTCTTCACCATATGGTGCAGGACTACCTAGGAGCAAGGGCAGACCTGGATACCTTCACAGCAGATGATCCACTGGCTTACTGGGTGTTGAGACTGGATCACTGGCCAGAACTTAGCCAATATGCTATGCAGCTACTAGGTTGCCCTTCATGCATCGTGCTTTCTGAAAGGACGTTCAGTGCCGCTGGAGGTTTTGTCGCAGACAAAAGAGTGCGTCTGTCCACCGACTCTGTAGACCGGCTGACATTTATAAAAATGAATCAGTCCTGGATCAGCAGCTATCAATCCCCTGATGCTGGCGTAACTGAATAGATCAGAGATCTCTTCTGCATTCCCAAAACCTCCACCACTGCACTCTTCCACAATACCACAGAGGGGTTACTTACGGTGTGAAGGCACTTGCTGCCACCAAATGCCCAATATTTGGGTGCACTGCCACTGACGCCAATACCAGATTCATATCATTTTAATATTGGACCGAACTTTTGAAATTGTTCGAGTTCGAATGTGAACCGAACACGGGGGTGTTCGGCTCATCACTAATCCTGTTAATCTGTATATTCATTATACCCGCAATACATTTTAATGTTTGTCTTTTGCCATTATCATTGATAATATCCATAGATAATAGCAAAATTCACTGTTACCCAAGCGGGGTTGGATGCTCTGCAGATTACCCAGGTGAAGCTGTAGGTAGTCCTCAGATTACCCAGGTGAAGCTTCAGATTTGCACATTATACGGGTAAAGTGTGAATTTTTCAGCTCTTCCAGACTGTTACCCAAGGGCAGTTGGTTAGTCCTGAGATTACCCGGGTAAAGTCTGAAATTTTTATTTTTTTGCAGCTTTACCCAGTGGTTTTGGGTAATGTCAGGACTACCCGGGTAATCCTAGGATTAACCGCACTTCGGGTTTACACACACATACATACATACAAACATACAACACACGTCAGACCTCAGACCAGACATGGGGCGGCTGTCCGAATGCTCTAGCTGCATTCGGACAGGCCCCTGCAGCTCACTGCGTGCCTTTCAATGCCAACGAGCGCAGCCGGCACAGTCCTCGAGCGACCGCTCGTAGACTGTGCCGGCGGCGCTCGTTGGCATTGAAAGGCACGCAGTGAGCTGCAGGGGCCTGTCCAAATGCCGTTAGAGCATTCGGACAGCCGCCCCTGCCCCTCGGATGCCGGCAAGCCAGCTCAATGCTGGCTTCCGGTATCGCTGACATCTGCACGAGTACCAAGTACTCGCGCAGAACCCATTATCGGCACCAATACCGATACTAGTATCGGTGCATCCCTACTCATTATGATCATTACAAATCCCCATAAGCAAGAGATCTGACCATTTTATGTGACATAAAGGCCTTTTCTGCCTGCGTGCTGATAATGCAGACCCCCATGTGACATTGTGCAAGATAAGTTACGCCGCCTAGAGGTTAGAACCTTGAATCCCAGCAATATTTTTGTAAAATAATTGGAGAAAAATAAGTAAAACTGACACCATTTTAATCTTTTTAACCATCTCAGAACAATTATACAAAATGTGCCTTTTCACCCTATAACTAAGTGCTAACTGCACATCCCATGTTGGTAATATATAGCATTTAACAAAAAGAACTTTGTAGTGAAATGGTTAAATATTAAATACCACAGATTATTTCTAGAGGGAGACCTTGGGGCCCTGAGACATATACATCCAATAAGGGTAGGGGATCATGGGAGTTGTAAGGGCAGAAACAACTGGAGGAGGGCGAGATCCCCAATTTAGATACAGCATTACGTGTCTTGAGAATTCTGTCTTTAAGTGGATATACAGGCAGAACCCTGAAAACGTAAAAATCAAATAACAAATGAATAAAACTCGGGGAAGAATGTCGCTTAAAGGGATACTCTAGGCAACATGACCACCTAAGCTATTTTAGGTGGTCATGATGCCCGGAGTATTCCCTTGCCTGTCCCTCCTGCCTCCGCTCAGCCGATCGTTAGGAAATGCTGAAAACAGCTGAGAGAGGCGGAGAACTTTACTCCGCCCTCCCAGCTGTCAGTCAGCAGAGCGGGAATCATATTTCCCGCTTCTGCCGACTTTTGCCGAGTAGGAGACGTCATCGTGCTTTCAGCGCGATGACGTCTCAACTCACCGCAGAAGCTGGCGGCTCCCTCTGAGGGTTAGTGTTGCGCGCATCCTCTTGCGCGCAACACTAATCCTCAGAGGGAGCCGGGAGGAAGCCTGCCGATTGGCTGGCTTATGTGAGAGGCGCGCATGCGCGCTTCTCACGTAAACCAGAAGCCAAGAAGCATGAAGAAGGACGGGAGCGGAAGAGGAGGGAGGTGAGTATAAAAAAAAAAAAAAAAGACGCCGCTGGAAAGAAGAGGATTTTAGGGTAAGTATTACAGTTAAAAAAAAAAAAAAAAAAAAAGATTTATTAAGGGAATAGGGATAGGTTAGGATAAAAAAACGGGGGGTGATTTTTTGAGTAGAGTGTCCCTTTAAGTCATAAAAATAAGGTTAGTATATTGCAATTATATATAAAACCAGCAACATATTCCGCATCATTGTTCAAGGGGTAGAAAAAAATAAAATAAAAATAACGGATATGTTTGCGTACGTGGAATGAATGAGGACCATGCTCAAGTGAACGTAAACACAAAATCAGAGGATGTATGCATTTGCAGTACTATTCTATTGATATCGCTTAAAGCAATAGTAATATTCCAGTTATTAAAAAAAAGAATTGGAAAACGTGCAGGTTATTCACTGGGTGAGTTGCCCCATTGTGGCTCACAGGCTGGAGTATCTGGTGGCTGATGTATGGCACGTTAATTAACCAAGGCTGATGTATGGCACGTTAATTAACCAATCAAATGTGAAAAAAGGAATATACAGGACGCTTCCTGATCTTCCCACAAACTATTAATGGCTCTTTGTTGTTTGTTTACATACTCTCCTGTATTTTCTGTCCGTTTAATGAGATTGAGTAACGGTAATGTTGAGTAACCCACAAGGAACATGGTTTTGAACAAAGGAAAGGTGGTCTGTACCATTAAACTACTGTACCAGCTGGATGGAGTAGAGGTAACATCACTGCTCTATAGCCGTGGAGACCCAGGTTTGAATGCCGGCCAGAGCACCTCTCCAGTAAGCGTCCTTGGGCAAGACACCTCCTAACGGTACATACTCGCCACTCACACAATATTGGCTGTGGAGTCCAGTGATAAGGTCTCTGCTCTTCGACCGTGGAGAAGCAAGTCAAAATACCATTCAGCACATCCCTCCAATACAACTGTGGAGAAGCAAGTCTTGACTTTACAAGATGCGGGTTCAACTTAACCATCAGGTCGCTACAATCATGGAAAGCTGACTCGATCCCACTCAGAAGACGCCACCAGCGAGTGTCCTTGGGCGAGACACCTAACGATAAGGATGCGCCTACATCACAAAATACTTGTACATCTCATAGATTGTAAGTTCCCTTGGGAACAGGATCCCCCTGAATCAGGTTATTATCAATGTGTGATATTCTAATGTATCAAACCCTTGTACACTGATCTTGTAAAGCGCTGCCGAATATGTGTCGCTGTATAAATAAAAAGGATAATAACAGATGTTAGAACCCACAGGGCAATTTTTTTTTTAAAAAAAACGTCCTACCAAACTCTACTTCCCGTACGCCTGCCAGAGATTAACTGTGCATAAAATAAGAACACGCCTGAACCCAGATAACATGTGAAGAACTGGATTTCACTTACGATCAATGACCCACAATGCACAGCACTGTCTGCAGGATTTTAGGAGTAGTCTCAGTTCCACGAGAATCGGTGCCAGATACAAATGATGAGACTGGACTTCAGGACGAGGTTGGAGATAATTTTAATGCTCAGCCTTTGGGCTACAAGCACATTTATTAAACATAAAAATTGACCCAAGGAAAAGAATATCATCCCTAAACTATGAAATATGCCAGGTGTTTATATCCAATATGGCCGCTTCCGCTGTGAGCTGACGTTCATTCTGCTATAAAAGCAGAGTAAATCTTCATTAACCCCTTCACTGCTTTCACGTCTTTAAAAAAAAAAAAACTACGTTTTTCTTTTTTTATTATTATTATTATTTTTTCCTTTACTTTAAACCTGGTCATGTTTGGTATCATTGGAAAGGCCATTGGAAATGACCCCGTTAGCTGCCAACAGTCGGGAGATATCGGGGTTCAAAGAAACCCCCTAATCTTTCCTTAGGAGTCAATGAGGACGTTTCCCACACGTCCTCAGCAGTGAAAGGGTTAAAGTATTCAAACCGTGAACTCTACCTATTACTGGACTGAGAACACCAAGGACATATTCACCAACCTCCGAAATTGCCACTGAATGGCTGCAATTCATGCATTCTCAAAGCTATAATTTTGCCAAATACTGGTGAATTGACAGCAAAATATGGTGCAAATCGCCACAGTTAGGCAGCACCGGAATTGGCACCTGAAAACGATTTTCGTTGTTTCAAGCTGACAGGTTTAAACGAGCAAATCTAATAGATATTCTATTTATTGCATTGAAACCTAAAAAAAAAAAAAATTAAAGCCCATTTATTATTTTTCAAAAGACCTTAATTTTCTTGTTTTTTTTTGGAAGACTTTTTTTTTTCTCTTCATCTTTTTAAAAGATTATTTTATAACAGACATTTTAATTATCCAATTAGTAGAATAGGAGCTTCTTTTTTTTACTGCAGTGGAATTTGTTGAGGCGCTTTCGGCACTTATCGCTGATGTCCGATAACTGCTCCAGCGACTCCATTTTCCGCAGAATACGGTGACCATTCGATAAATACTGAATTCACCGAATTCAAGAAAAAAAAAAAAACGAATACCTGAAGAGAACCGAAATGCAAAGTATCGAAGCTGCGCTCAGTTTGTTGCTTTGTGAATAGATCCCCAAGTCTGATCATCCCATTTAAAACACTATGATGTAACCTTAATCTAAGACCCAGATGGGCGTCTGCAGCCCCAGCCCTGCGCCTAAGGTGGAAACCACCTCATCCTGAGGATGTAGGCATTAAATGTATGGAAAATAGAGAAACACTGATACATAAATTAATGGAAAGGGGAAAACATTGAGATGCTGTAAAGATTCTTACAATAAAGAGGAGAAACGTGTCTGTTTAATATCATTAATTCTCCTGCTCGACCACCCAAAACAATTCCTGCAAACGAAGAGGACGTATACAGAAGGATATGTCCCAAATACTAGGGTGAATCTCGTAAGGGTGGGCATTAGGTGAGGAAGAGTAGGACCTGTCGTGATGGGGGTACGTTGGTGTTGTTGCAGGCTAAGGCTAGGGTCAGACTAACGCAGTATTAACGTGCGTTTAGCAGCAATAAATCACGGCCGTGCTAGCAGCAAATGACATCCAATGCCGGGCAGCATACGAAGAACGTCCGCACAAAAGTGCGGCTGAGCAACGCAAGTGACAAACGAACGCATTTTTTCAAGAACGTCAAACCGCTAGTACTGGCGTACAGAGTGCGCTGCGTCCACTAGCGGCGTGTGTGCGTGATTAGGAGACGTCAGACGCTGCTAATGTCCGGCCAACATAACGTCCAGACGCAAAAAGGGTTTTATTGATGATCCGTACAAAATCACGGACGAAAATGCGCATCGTATGACCGCTATTGCATACTCCGTGAAAAAATACGTCCATTTGTTCGAACGCACTTTTTCACGGACAACGCGAAAAATGCGTTAGTCTGACCCTAGCCTTAGGCGACGTATGGTCAGATTTTGTAACCGAATCTCCATGGTTTATTCCTGAGCCAGGAGTTTTTGATTGCTCTGAATGGCAGATAGGCCGTAATTGTCCAGATGCCAAAATCACGAGTATAGCAGCGTGTAGTGATACCTTTTTTTATTGGACTAACATTACATTTAAAAGACAAGCTTTTCGAGAGTGTAACTCTATACACAAAAAACCAGCACCAGATCAATGACCACATTCCATCAGATCATTCTACAGTTGTAGGATATATATACACACACACACACACATCGCCTTATTTGTTTTTTAGTATTCAAATTTTTTTTATTTTGAAATAAGTCATCATACAAGTAAAACGTAAAGTGAGGGCCTCGCAGGGCCGCATATAATCGTCTGCAATAACTCAGTGTAAAGAAAAACAGCATAGCATAAGAAAAGATCATCAGGAATCATATGCATCGAAACTACAAGGCGTATAGATAGCAATATCAACAGCGAAAGTCATCAAATATAATTATAAAAAGGAGAGCAAAAAAAAAAAAAAAAGGGGGGGTGAGGGAAAGATGGCAAAGGCCATATTAGTGCCGCCTCTGGCACATTCCCAACTGGTTAAAAACCACGGGAAAAGGCCATGGGGGTTAATGGCACCAGGCCTGGGCACCCGGGGAAAAGCTCTTCCCCTAGGACAACCCAGTAAAGCCAAAACAAAATGGGGGGGCAGAAAAGGGAGAGAAGAAGAGGAAAAAAAAAAAAAAAGGGGAAAAAAGAGAATTATTTACGAATGCTGCAACAATAGGTATAGAACAAATATAAAATGAAGGCCTTGCAGGGCCTCCTTAAGTCATCTAATATGTCACACAAAAGCCATAAGACCATTAATATACATCCATAGATATGAGAAAAACAAAAACAGGTCTTCTGCAAATAAAAATATCCTCTGCGCAATACCAAAAACCAGAAAGATATGAAAAAGGCTGCGAAAGGCATCTAGTTTGTAAAAATATAGGAGAGAGAAAGAAAACCCCCAACAGAGTTCGCTATAAGTGAAACATACCCCATATAGTTAGAAAAGTCTCCGACTTTCATGAAGGCAATAGACGGCATCAAAAAGAAAAATAGCAAATATCAGCGAGAAGCAGAACGGTCCGTATCACAAAGAGGGGGGAAAGCGGAATGAGAGCAGAATCCTGTTAGTTTAAAGCACCAGGCTGTGCCATTCCACGTCCGATTCTATCCCGGATCTAGCATCGGAGGGGAGGAACCCCCAGGGACAAGGCTGGGGGACACCGGGGCAGGGGAGAGGTCCAGGGAGTGAAGCAGGGACCATGCGGCCTCAGGGGAGGACACCAGGTGAGACAGGTTGTCATAATTTATGTACATAGAACCTGCAACCCCCCATCTATATCTAACCCCACGGTTCCTCAGGAACGCCGAGACTTCTCGGAATTGCCGGCGAGCTATCAAGGTCACAAAAGGAAGATCGTTAAACAGTGACAAAACCATCTCTTCAAAAACAATTGGGGTTCGAGCTGCGGGAGCCGACATCAGGCGCCGTTTATCTGTCTCATTTCCCGCCACCGCTAGCACATCGCGGGGGGAGTCCACCGGAGCTGTAGTCGCCTTACGTAGTCGGAAAACGTTGTGAAAAACAGTCCCGGACGGCGCAGCGATCACGTGCAACGCCAATTTGTTAATAAGCGGTAGCAGGGCATCATCGGCTATCGTCTCCGGGATCCCCCGGATACGAACGTTTCTCCGGCGATGGCGGTTTTCAGCCGCCTCCACGGCTCCCGTGAGCGCCGCCACCTGCGACTGCAGTGAATCCACCTGTGGCGCGAGGAGCGTCTGGGTCGCTACTATCTCTTCAACCCGGGCCTCTACTGTCTTCAGCCTCCCTTTGACATCCGTCAATTCTGTTGTTAAGGCCGCAAAGTCCGCGCGCCACACCGCTCTCATCTCCTCGAGTGCTTCTCCCAGTAGGCCACGTATATCGTCCCTAGTGAAGGACACGCGGTCCGCGTCTCTTCGCCTCCCAGGAGCAGTCGGAGTAACCTCCGCAGGGACAGGGGGACCAGAAGACTCGAGTCGGCGCGCCACTGGGGTCCTCCGACCATTGGGTTCCGCAGCTGACCGTCTGCCTGCCTCCGGTGCCCGGGGCGAGTGCCGCGCCACCACCGAGGCCTCCGACCAGTATGGGTCCTCCTCCTCGGACGAGCTCATCGTGGGAGACCGGTATGTATGGGGTTCTCCCTGTCTCTTACGCCTGCCCTCTCCCAGCGCATCTCGGATGTCCAGCTGTCGTGGGCCTTCTAATGGGAAGGGCTTCTTACCCGATTTCTTACCCATGGAGATGCGGCAGTCTGGGTCACTAATCCACCGGGAGTATCTCTGCCGGGGGAGAATCCACCAGGATGGCCGCCAGGCGTGTGTTTCCGCAGTAAGCCTCTCCCTGCTGTATCACCTCCGTCCGGGCTAGATAAATATCGCACCACAATCCAAAGCGCCGCGACAGGTCTAGGGAGACATCACCCGCTGTATCAGAAGGGAGAATGTCACTCAGCACGGCCGGAGCAGGGATGAATAGGCCCAAGATGGCCGCCGCACGCAGATAGCCGAGGTAGGCCCAAAGTCACCGCACTCCAAGATCTCCACCTAGCACAACTCAGCAAGATCCCAGTCCGAGTCAGAGGGCTGTAGGGACCTCCTGTCACCGTCCAGTACGTTTAAATCCCACGAGGGAATCACCAAAATATGTCACATAAGCTTCTATGGTCGAGGAGCTCCTCAGAACGTGACCTTCCTCGTTGGCAGTTAGCTCCGCCCCCCTCCTGATGTTCGCCTTATTTGTTTTTTATGTATACATGTATTAAATGATTTTTGGAAATTCTAGAAAATAAAATGATAAAAGTTATTTATTTTTTTCGTCGAACGATTCCTTTACAATCGCTACAATTTGCGTCCGAGTGCTTTCGTAAAAGCACGATTCTGGGCAAAGCGCTAAATGTACGTCAATCACCGCGAAAAAAACCCACCCATGGAATAAATCCTGGTGTATTGGCCACATATTTGCATTTTCTTGGACACTGAACTGGATTCGCTCCACATACCCAATAAAAGCTGCGTTTATGGAGGAGTCTAGATAGAAAATATCTGACCCAGTTTTAAAGGAACGCATACATGCTCATACACACACACACGTACACATGCATATGTACACTCATTCGCACGCACACACACACGCACACTCATTATGCATTATCGAGCGCCCCTGGTTTCTCCCGTTCTTTATAATGGAAGAACGTCATGGAAGCCGTGTTCCTGGAAGAAGGACTCAGAACAGGATGTGCAGGGGGAAATTGCAGTGTCTAACGATCAACTCCAGTGCACCGCGGAGCCGCGCGCCCTGCTGCAACAAGACATCCTTGACTGCTTGTTATTAATAGAGATTGTCAGGGGGAGGAAAAACAGCCTTCAAAGCATATAATCAATCTCTGGGAATACACGAAAAAGTGCATCCTCTCAATACCTTCCTGATGGGACGCGTCGCATTCTCCCCTTTCAATGCCGCTCCACAGCAATGTCGTGCATGTCAACCCCGTATCCCTGTCCACGTGCAACTGAAGGGGCTTATTCGCTCAACCGACACCACTGACATTATTGCAATAGAGTGTTCTATAAATTTTCTATTGGGGGAGGCAAAGTTCCATATTTAATTTCTCTCCAGTTTCGGGGAATACACCCTGCAGCTCCAATAGCGAAACACGTCATTCATTGCAGTGTTTGATCCACAGGAGATATATATATATATATATATATATATATCCTGCTCAATGGCCCCGGAAGGAGTTTGTAATATAATGCTTCGGGGGTTCTACGGCCAAACATATAGATAAACCCAATGGAAGAGCTGCTCGAGCTTAAGATCAAAAGACACCAAGTAATCTATACACTTTGTAACAGTCACAGCATTCCATGTTTAGAACCTTTAAACCAGCGCTTTAAAAAAAGATAAAATCATTTCACAAACATAAACACTCATAAGAATCTATAAATACTAAGATTGTTTTGTGAATATGTCTAATATTGTACTATTTACATCTAAACAACATGGTATACATCAATGAAAAAATATATATATATATATATATATATGAAAAGGAACACACATTGAGAAAGATCTATACATATATTATAGATTTGTTGTTATATTGGGGAAATATTAAAAGAACTGACATCATACGTATATACACACAGTTTTCTACCAGTATGACCCTATGTACAGTATACAGAGAATATAAAAAGGGAAGCACTGCTCCTGTTAGCCAGGCAGGAGAGGCAAGAGGTAGAGAGAGGAGGCAGGAGAGAGAGGCGGCGGGCATGAGAGACAGTATATGGAGCCTGGAGAGAGGCGGCGGGCATGAGAGACAGGCAGAATATGGAGCCTGGAGAGAGCCGGCGGGCATGAGACAGTATATGGAGCCTGGAGAGAGGCGGCGGGCATGAGAGACAGGCAGTATATGGAGCCTGGAGAGAGCCGGCGGGCATGAGACAGTATATGGAGCCTGGAGAGAGGCGGCGGGCATGAGAGACTGGCAGTATATGGAGCCTGGAGAGAGGCGGCGGGCATGAGAGACTGGCAGTATATGGAGCCTGGAGAGAGGCGGCGGGCATGAGACAGTATATGGAGCCTGGAGAGAGGCGGCGGGCATGAGAGACAGGCAGTATATGGAGCCTGGAGAGAGCCGGCGGGCATGAGACAGTATATGGAGCCTGGAGAGAGGCGGCGGCATGAGAGACAGTATATGGAGCCTGGAGAGAGGCGGCGGGCATGAGAGACAGGCAGAATATGGAGCCTGGAGAGAGCCGGCGGGCATGAGACAGTATATGGAGCCTGGAGAGAGGCGGGCATGAGAGACAGGCAGTATATGGAGCCTGGAGAGAGCCGGCGGCATGAGACAGTATATGGAGCCTGGAGAGAGGCGGCGGGCATGAGAGACTGGCAGTATATGGAGCCTGGAGAGAGGCGGCGGGCATGAGAGACAGGCAGTATATGGAGCCTGGAGAGAGCCGGCGGCATGAGACAGTATATGGAGCCTGGAGAGAGGCGGCGGGCATGAGAGACAGGCAGTATATGGAGCCTGGAGAGAGCCGGCGGCATGAGACAGTATATGGAGCCTGGAGAGAGGCGGCGGGCATGAGAGACAGGCAGTATATGGAGCCTGGAGAGAGGCGGCGGGCATGAGAGACTGGCAGAATATGGAGACAGGCTGGGAAGGAAAGAGAAGAGGCAGGAGGGAAAAGGTGCAATAAATGGAGAGAGGTAAAAGGTAAGAGGCCGGGAAGGAGACAGTATGAAGTCAGTTGGCAGGGAAAGAGGCGGCAGTAAAGGCGGGCAGCATATGGACACAGGAGAAGCAGTAGGTATGGTGGGAGGTTTGCAGTAGAAGCAGAAGGTAGGCGAAGGCTGGCACAGGAGAAGCAGTTGCAAAAGTGGAAAGCAGTATAGGCAGTTGGCATGGCAGTACAGCAGATGGCACGGTGGGGGCAGCATAAGTGGTTGGCAGGGTGGGAGATAGAAGGAGGCAGTTGACTGGGTGAGAGGCAAAATAGGCAGTTGGTGGGGGCAGTTGACAGGCTAGGGGCAGGGAGCAGGTTAGGAGGTAGTATAGGCAGGATCAGATGAGGGCAGTTGGCAGGGGCAGTATAGGCAGGTGTCAAGCAGTGGGTAGTAAAGGCAGTGTGGGGGCAGTTGGCAGTATAGGCAGGGTGGGGGTGCAGTTGGCAAGGTGGCGCAGTTGGCAGTATAGGCAGGGTGGGCGCAGTTGGTAGGATATTCAGTGTGGGGTGCAGATGGCAGGATGGGGGCAGGGTGGGAAGCAGTGGGTAGGATATTCAGGGTGGGTGTGCAGTCGATGGGGTGGGGGTGAAGTTGGCAGGGTTGGGTGTAGATGGCATTATAGGCAGGGTGGGGTGCAGTTGGCAGGGTGAGTGTGGGTGCAGTTGGTAGGGTGGGTGTGCAGTCGGCACGGTGGGGATGCATTCGGCAGAGTGGGGGTGCAGTTGGCAGGGGGGGTGGGTGGGGTGCAGTCAGCAGGGTGGGGGTGCAGTTGGCAGGGGGGTGGGGGTGCAGATGGCAGGGGGGTGGGGGTGCAGTTGGCAGGGTGGGGGTGCAGTTGGCAGGGTGGGGTGCAGTTGGCAGGGGGGTGGGGGTGCAGTTGGCAGGGTGTGTGGGGTGCAGTTGGCAGGGTTGCAGTCGGCAGGTGGGGGGGTGCAGAGTCATGGCGGGCTGCTGTCACTCACCCCGGGTTGCCCTGGCTGAAGAGCTCGCTGTGCAGCACGTTGGGGGGGGTGGGGAAAGCCTCGTGGAAGTGGGACAGCACAGTGTTGCAGAACTGGCGGAGCGTCTCGAACTGCATGGTGCTGGGCGGCCGGGCCCCTGTGTGCAGTGACGGGCTGGGCGGCACATGCCAGTCAGGTTCCGCGCGCCTTCCGCGCCCGCGGAGAGCTCTGCTCCAATGAGCTCATTATCCTGGGTCCCCCGGTTTCACGGAGAGTCAACGGCCGCCTGCAGCCCCCCCGGGCATCCCGAGCAGAGCCCCCGCCGCTCATAGCGCGCCCCGCATCCTGGCGGGAGGGAGGGGGAGCTCAGGAATCCCCGCACATCTGTCTGTCTGGCAGGAGGAGTGAGAGGAAGAGCAGCACCACGGAGAGAGGCGAGCACCGGCCCCGCCCACTACAACACCGCCACCAATAGCACGGCCAGGGGGAGGGGCTGAGGGGAAACCTGCCTGCAGTGTATAATGTGACCCAATATACAGAGAATGTATCACGTGACCCAATATACAGAGAATGTATCACGTGACCCAATATACAGAGAATGTATAATGTGACCCAATATACAGAGAATGTATAATGTGACCCAATATACAGAGAATGTATCACGTGACCCAATATACAGAGAATGTATAATGTGACCCAATATACAGAGAATGTATAGAGTGACCCAATATACAGAGAATGTATCACGTGACCCAATATACAGAGAATGTATCACGTGACCCAATATACAGAGAGAATGTATAGTGTCACCGAGTATACAGAGAGAATGTATAGCATCACCGAGTATACAGAGGGAATGTATAGTGTGACCGAGTATACAGAGAGAATGTATAGCATCACCGAGTATACAGAGGGAATGTATAGTGTGACCGAGTATACAGGGGAGAACGTATAGCGTGACCGAGTATACAGAGAGAATGTATAGCGTGACCGAGTATACAGAGAGAATATATAGCGTGACCGAGTATACAGGGAGAATGTATAGCGTGACCGAGTATACAGGGAGACTGTATAGCGTGACCGAGTATACAAAGAGAATGTATAGCAGGACAGAGTATACAGAGAGAATGTATAGCATCACCGAGTATACAGAGAGAATGTATAGCGTGACCGAGTATACAGAGAGAATGTATAGCGTGACCGAGTATACAGAGAGAATGTATAGCGTGACCGAGTATACAGAGAGAATATATAGCGTGACCGAGTATACAGGGAGAATGTATAGCGTGACCGAGTATACAGGGAGAATGTATAGCGTGACCGAGTATACAGGGAGAATGTATAGCGTGACCGAGTATACAGGGAGAATGTATAGCGTGACCGAGTATACAGGGAGACTGTATAGCGTGACCGAGTATACAAAGAGAATGTATAGCAGGACAGAGTATACAGAGAGCATGTATAGCATCACCGAGTATACAGAGAGAATGTATAGCGTCACCAAGTATACAGGGAGTTTGTATAGCGTCACCAAGTATACAGAGAGAATGTATAGCAGGACAGAGTATACAGAGAGAATGTATAGTGTGACCGAGTATACAGAGAGAATGTATAGTGTGACCGAGTATACAGAGAGAATGTATAGCGTGACCGAGTATACAGAGAGAATGTATAGCGTGACCGAGTATACAGAGAGAATATATAGCGTGACCGAGTATACAGGGAGAATGTATAGCGTGACCGAGTATACAGGGAGAATGTATAGCGTGACCGAGTATACAGGGAGAATGTATAGCGTGACCGAGTATACAGAGAGAATGTATAGCGTGACCGAGTATACAGGGAGACTGTATAGCGTGACCGAGTATACAGGGAGACTGTATAGCGTGACCGAGTATACAAAGAGAATGTATAGCAGGACAGAGTATACAGAGAGAATGTATAGCATCACCGAGTATACAGAGAGAATGTATAGCATCACCAAGTATACAGGGAGTTTGTATAGCGTCACCAAGTATACAGAGAGAATGTATAGCAGGACAGAGTATACAGAGAGAATGTATAGCATCACCGAGTATACAGAGAGAATGTATAGCGTCACCAAGTATACAGGGAGTTTGTATAGCGTCACCAAGTATACAGAGAGAATGTATAGCGTGACCGAATATACAGGGAGAATGTATAGCGTGACCGAGTATACAGAGAGAATGTATAGCGTGACCGAATATACAGGGAGAATGTATAGCGTCACCAAGTATACAGAGAGAATGTATAGCGTGACCAAATATACAGAGAGAATGTATAGAGTGACAGAGTATACAGGAGACTGCTAGAGATAGCACGGGGCGAGAGAGAGAGACTGAGAGATGGATAGACAGACAGACAAATAGAGGGATAGATAGAGGAATGGTTGGATAGTGGTATGGCTGGAATTACAGATAGAGGGATGGATAGACAGAGTCATACAGAGCTACAGATAGATAGTGGGATGGCTGGCTACAAAGACGCGGAGGGATGGATGGACAGACAGACAGATATCTTGGTAGATATATATTCTTAAAGGATTATCATTTTATCTTCATTCTAGATACAGATCTGTGCAGGTTATACCTGGAGCCTCGTCTTTCTGGAGCACAGCGGCGCCCTGCGGGAAAGCCCCGGTGTCTGCTTGGTGTGCAAGAAAGGGGCTCTTGTATCTCAACCCTAAGCACTTTTTCTTCGATACAAAATAGATAAAAACATATAGAGATGAATAGGCAGATATATCCATACATATATACTAGATAGATATAAATAACGCCCCAATATCTGTTCTGGTAGAGGGCTCTCCTTGTGTTTAATTCTAATGTTGAGTCGGTTACATTGTTGCAGCAGTTTAACCTCTGCACTGCTGACAGGCACAGCAGGGAATGGATTGGTAAAGCCGTTCGCATGTCGTGATGCTGGCACAAAGCGCGCTGTCAGCAGAAATCCCGCAGTACAGCAGACTGCTGCTCCCCACACACACAGATTAACACACGCGGCACGGAACGGGTGGATTAAAGGACGCAGAGCCTGTGTCGCCTCTCCAGAATTCACATTAAAAAGGGTCACGATGATTACCAGTACCGTCAACATCGCTTATCGACGTGAGAACGATTTCTGGAGACGTTCATTTATATTTGGATTGAATATTACGCCGGTGCATTCCCCTCTCTCTTTCTCTATATTATATATATATATTTATGTTTCGTTTTGCGTAATCCCCTTTAAGAATAATACAGATAATCCCATTTTTTTAATGGGTGGATGCTTGCTAGCTGTAGGCAGTGAGCAGCAGGCCCCGTACCACCCCGGTGTTTGAACGGCTCCAGCTCGCACGAGATAATGGAAGATTCAGCAAATTACGGTTTTAATTTCTCCCCCCCCCCCATTCAATTAAAACAAGTAGCATCCCTCGCATCGCCCAGCGTTGATCTTTTTATGCGGACGCAACTACTGAAAAGACAACGCTATATTTTAGGATTGTACTGCGAGGAAAAGAAAAAGGAGAATTTAAAAAAATAGCGTCTTTAATGTCCGTGGAGAAGGGATTCTCTGCATCGACGTGACGCGGCCTGCGGTGCGGAGCTCCATCCTCTCCCAAAGCCAGCTGGAATTAATGCGGAGCGGACGCTAAGCAGGACCTGTCCTAAATAAACACTGATGCGATGGCCGACGGCAGGGAGAAAAAAGGGTGTATTTTAATGAAAAAAACGAGATGCTTAGGGGAAAATGTGCTAAAACCAGAGGCACTTGCATTCCCCATCTTCCCCCTGTGTGCAGACGTCATGCAGTAGGGACATTCCTGGTGTCAATGCCTCCATGAAACCTGATCTGGTCAGGGGACAGGTGGAAATTGGGTCCCTCTGGCAGTTAACCCTGTGATTGCTGCATGGGAGTGATACACATTTTCCGGCCAAAAGAAAGTCACACGCTATGATGTTTGGAGGGGCGGCCTTTTGCTGTGATTGTGGTGCGTAATCGCCGGGTCATGTTTTCAAATGGCTCATGTAATGTCACAGCATTTATTTCCGTCCAGAGTCACATTAATTTGTGGCCAAGATCTTGTATTGATGATGGGAGAGTCGCAGCGCTGCGTAAAGTCTTCTCCAGCACATTATCCCAAAGATTCTCAATGGGGTTAAGGTCTGGACTGTGCGGTGGCCAATCCATGATGTCTCATGCTCCCTGAACCACTCTTGCACAATTTGATTCCGATGAATCCTGCCATTGCCATCTTGGAATATGCCCGCTGTGCCATCAGGGAAGAAAAAACCCATTGATGGAAAAACCTGCTCATTCAGTATATTCAGGGAGTCACATGACCTCATTTTTAGGCACAATGTCACTGAACCTAGACCTGACCAACCCTAGATCATACAGGCTTGTACAGTAGACAGTGACATTTCTTTTGGCCAGGCAGTGTATATGCTACAAATATACCTTTTTATTGCTTTTCTTAGATATTGCTTTTTTACAAATTGCTGGTTTGTGGAGGAAGTCTATCGGCGGCATCTTTCCAACAGTACCTGCTCGCCTCGTGTCTCTGCGTCACATTTCAGTAAGTCTGACAATATTTCACTAGCAAAAAGATGACGGCTCGCTGAACTCTCAGATGATGCTTAGCATTTTTTAACAATAAAGTTTTTTTTAAATTAAGGTATGTATCAGGGGTCAAGTCCAGTGAGAAGGCAGTTCCTCCACTATTTTTGCAGAAGGAACTAAGTTCCCATTGGTCCCACACACTATAACGCTTGTATTCAGGTGTTTAATTATATGTTTCCCGTTGTAATTTATATTTATTGTAATTTACCATATATTTTTTATATAATCCAATATATATACATATATATGTACATATATACATATATATATATATATATATATTATATAATATATATATATATAAAAAAATATTAGATTTGATATGTTTATAGTACATGTTAGATGATAATATCTAATTGAGGGACAGAAATGTTGATGAGTTCCTGCACTATTTTTTTTAGGACTTTACCTCTGATATAGATATATATATATATATTAGACCTGATGTTATTGCACTGTTAATAGACTGCAGTTTAGTGTAAATATAACCTTGAGGCTAGGGTCAGACGAACGCATTTTTTGCATTGTCTGTAAAAAAGTGCATCCGAACGCATGGACGTACTTTTTCGCGGAATACACAATAGCGGTCATACGATGCGCAATTACGGCCGTGATTTTTTACGGATCCAAACCAGGAAACTTTGGGTGTCTGGACGTTATGTTGGCCGGACATGAGCAGCGTCTGACGTCTCCTAATCACGCACACACGCCGCTATGCGGACGCAGCGCACTCTGTACGTCAGTACTAGCGGTTCGACGTTCTTGCGAAAATACGTTCGTTTGCCACTTGGGTTGCGCGGCTGAACTTCCGTGCGGCTGTACTTCATGTGTGGGCCTGCGTTGGACGTCATTTGCTGCTACCACGGCCATCATAAAGCGCAGGTAAATGCACGTTTGCACTGCGTTCGTCTGACCTCAACCTTATGCACCGGGAAACCAAAAATGAAATGAACAAGACTTGTTTTATCGCTATATTGGCTTTACTGCGGTGGTCCGGAACCAAACCGGTGTAGCTGTCTGCACGTGTGCTGACGGCTTCAGTGAAGAATGCATTTTAATAAGATCTTTAAAAATATATACATATATTTTTAGCTGCTCTACATATCTGAAGGTGTACTCTTTATTAGAATACTTCATTTTTAAAGCGCCAACATATTCTGCAGTGCTGTACATAGGTGGAGTCATAAGCACAGTCAAGTACAAGAATGACGGTAGTGCAATACTTTCAGACATGACAAGATTAGGCAAAAAGACAAAGAAGGGAGGGACGGATTGGTTCCCGTGGGAATTTACAATCTAGATGGGTAAGAGGGGTGAGAAACAGGAGGGGAGGGCTGCAAGGGAGAGAATGATGTTAATACAGATTGCAATGAGAGCAATTAATTGGTAAGTGGATCGCATGGGTTAGTGCTCCCACCACAGCACTGTTGTTATTAATGTGAAATGCATTGTATTTTAATCTTGTGCTCTTTTTTATGCTGCCACATTGCAGATTTTCCAAAGCAAAGTCCTGGCATTTAGTGCCAGCTGTTTCACCAGTGACACAGTAAGTGCACACATTTATAAAATACGTAAAAAACCCTCAAAAACATGTGGTCTCAGACTGGCAGTATTAAATAGCTGGATACATGGAGTACCGGCTGGGTGGAGTAGAGGTAATGTCACCGCTCTGCGTGGAGAGAGCCTGTGGAGTCATGGGTTCGATCCCAGCGAGCAACCTCTCCAGTAAGTGTCCTTGGCAAGACACCCAACGGTACATACTCACCACCCAGGACATACTTGAAAACGAGAGAAATCTCAATGTATCCTTCCTGGTAAAATCCTTTCACATTAGTGGATACATTTTTGGAGAATTCTTAGCACTGCAATTGCACACATGACCACTAGAGGCAGCAGTGCGACATTACACTCATTTAAATGACTCTGTCCATGGTCCTGAAATGAGTTTTTTCCTACAGGACATGATGAGCAGTGGAAGATACCTGCCCCGCTTCAAAGCAGCAGCTGCTAGACTGAATACACCTCAGACCTCCAGCGACACAGGCCAAAACGCAAATGTACTTACTCGATCTGAAATGTGTATGCAATTACAGGAATTAAAGGAACTGAAGTGATGCTTTTTCCATATTTTTTGTTGGTCCCGTACGGTTATTTACACACACACACACACACACACACACACACACACACACACACACACACACACACACGTCTGGCAAGAGACTAGTTCAGAGTGGAGGGATGCTCACACAGGTCATAAAACCTACAGGATTCATTCCAATAAACCTAAATAGCAGCCATCATTTCAACTCTAAGTTAGAGTCTCTTAGTTGAGTTTTAATTCTCACCTTGATAAAGATGCAGATACAAAAAATGAGATGGGAGTTGTTTGATCAAAGAACGTGTCTTTCAATTCATGGAGTCCATGGCAACGCCTCGGCCACGCCAGGTTTTTATCAAGACAGTTTGAGGAAAGCTGGGAAGGGCTGAAACGTTGCCGCTGTTGATGGTGTTGACTTAGGCTAGGGTCAGACGAACGCATTTTTCACGTTGTCCGTGAAAAAGTGCGTTTGAACGAATGGACGTATTTTTTCACGTAATACGCGATAGTGGTCATACGATGTGCATTTTCGTCCGTGATTTTGTACGGATCATCAATAAAACACTTTTTGCGTCTGGACGTTATGTTGGCCGGACATTAGCAGCGTCTGACGTCTCCTAATCACACACACACGCCGCTATGTGGCCGCAGCGCACTCTGTATGGCAGTAGTAGCGGTTTGACGTTCTCGAAAAAATGCGTTCGTTTGCCACTTGCGTTGCGCGGACGCACTTTCGTGCGGCCGTTCGTCGTATGTTCCCCGGCATTGGACGTCATTTGCTGCTAGCACGGCTGTGATTTCGTGCGGCTAAACGCACGTTAAAACTGCTTTCGTCTGACCCTAGCCTTAGCCCCGTTCACACCTCAGCGGTTTACAGCGCGTTCCGCAGGAACGCGCTGTAAAACTTCCTATGCCCAAAGAAGTACGAGAGCTTCTTTGGGGCGTATTTGCAGCGCGTTCACTCTGCAGTCTATGGCCGTGAACGCGCTGCAATGCGCGTTCACTCGTTTTTTATGTTTGCGCTATACGCGCGTTAAAAGACACGCGTACTGCGCACGTAAAAAAAAAAACACGCAGGTGTGAACCCAGCCTTACTCATTAAAGTAAAAGACTGTCTGGAAACACAGCCGCAGACGGGCCCGTGCCCGCACCAGAAACCTCGGCAACACTTTTCCTGCAAGAACTCCAGCCCAGGTTTTTGGAGTAGCCTGGTCTACCAACTCCAGACCCCACATCCAACTCCTGCTTTGCCCTGCCTGACTGGTCAACAGGTGTGCTCCTCGAGGCTATCAGAACACAAGAATAGGGAGCCACGCCTGAGCCTCAATGCTTCTGCATTGCTCCATAAGCCAGCAAAGCCAAGAAGACTGTTTCCAGCTTCTCGATATACCTACCCTCTGCCTTTGTGACCACTGCCATCCAGAGCCTCCTGTCTTCAGTTCCCCTGCATCCTGGTTTCCAAGTCCCCGTGTGATTTTGGGCAGCTGTCTTAAGAAAGGATATTATAGCACAAGAAAAAGTGCAGAGACGGGCGACTAAATTAATGCGGGGAATGGAAGATTTAAGTTATGAGGAAAGACTAACGAGCTTAAACCTGTTTAGTTTAGAGAAACGGCGCCTTAGAGGGGATCTGATAACTTTATATAAATATATACGGGGCCATTATAAACCATTGTCTGCAAACCTATTCATTAACAGGACTACACACAGGACACGAGGTCACCCATTTACACTGGACGAAAGGAAATTCAGCCTAAAGCATAGGAAGGGTTATTATACGGTGAGAACAATAAAGCTGTGGAATTCTCTGCCTGTTGAGGTGGTTGGGTCAGAGTCTGTACAGACTTTTAAAAAACGACTGGATGACTTCCTGCAGACACAGAATATTAAGGGTTATAATATTTAATATGTGGGTAAAAGCTTCTTGATCCAAGGAGAAATCTGACGCCATTCTGGGGTCAAGAAGGAATTTTTTCCCAGTATGTTGTATATTGGCGAGCGCTTCGGACTGGGGTTTTTTGCCTTCTTTTGGATCAACAGCAGTAGGTGATGTGTGAGAGGCTGAACCCGATGGACGCATGTCTTTTTTCAGCCTATGCAACTGTAACTATGTAACTAAGTCCCGTCATGATCCAGAGCCTCCTGTCTTCACTTCTCCTGCATCCTGGTTTCCAAGTCCCATCGTGATGTAGACCTTTGTGTCTTCAGTTCCCCTGCATCCTGGTTTCCAAGTCCCGTCGTGATCCAGAGCCTCCTGACTTCAGTTCCCCTGAATCCTGGTTTCCAAGTCCCACCGTAATCCTCAGCATCTTGCCTTTGTGACCTCTGCCATCAAGAATCTCCTATCAGCCCTTTTCCTGTCTCGTGTCTCTCATAAATCTCCTGTTGTGTTTGCCCTCAGAGTCTCCGTGTCTTGTTTAACCTTCCTACCATACACCTCTGTTCAGCCCCTTTCCTGCCCTGCTCCTCTCAGTTAAACAACATGCCTTCTCCATATATTATGATATTATACCACTTTACCTGGACTTTACAATAAACTCCAGCTTAACCCGTAGAGGCGCCTCTTGTGTATTACTGCATTTTGGGCTCTTCACCTGCCAGCTTGCATGGTCCTGCCAAAGACATGCTCTTGGACCAAATGAGCACCGGCTCGTTTCTTTTTTTTCTGCGTGTCATTTGTGGGTCGGCCACCTCAAAGCTGTGCGCGCCATTTAGTGGATCCTCCCCTATTTTGCCAGCTTCAGTTGTTTATGCAATGAAGACTCAAAGCATCAATGTTACTATAAAGTCCTGTAAGTTATAAGATTTATGAATGTGTGACCTCACCCCCTCACTATGCCGCTGGATTTATATCTGTGTATATGCTAATTGTCATATCATTCAATGAAAAATGCTTGTGCTAGAAATTCTTACTCCACAGGGGAAGGCAAGACGGCGCAGCTTTTCCCTCAGCATCGGAGGCACACAGGAGAAAGCCTAGACATACAGGGCTATTCAGAGAGAGGTGAAAACCTTGAGAATTGCCAGGAGAATGAACAATCTAGACCAAATAGCCAATTTGGAAAAATGAGATAAATGGGAGAATTTTTCTGGTTTGACTATTTTGACCTAGAATTTTCACTTCTCCAGTCATTCTCAAGGTTTTCACCTCTCTCTGAGTAGCCCTGATAGTATCAGCATAATGCGTAGCCCTGAAAAATACGATGGATAACCATTGACAAGGACTCCTACCAATGTGACGAATAAAAGGGACATAATACACAATCAACAAACACACACAGGGTTATTCAAAGAGAATCGAAAGCCACTGCACGTTCGGTGACTTTTCGTTCTCTTCAATTCGGTGCGATTTGCCGATCCCATTTCGGCGACCCTGCGGTGTATTCAGCAAGCACCACAGGGCCGTCGAAGTGCAGGGAGAAGCTGCCGCAAACCCGCCGAAAACTCCCCGCAAAACCTGGCGAACGCACACCGAAAACCCGCAAAAACATCTGGATTAACCCCGCCGAACACGACAGAGAAACCCAATCAGCCGCCGATCATAGCCGCTGGAAAAACCCGACACCGCAGATGAATGGAGTGAAGAAAAAAAAACGTTTGCATGAATGTTTGAAAAGTGAAACGCTGTTTGCAAAGAAACTACTGAATGAAAATGTCTGAAATTTACATATAAGATCCAGGGAATGATAATAAAGAGGTGTGTTACAGGAAAAAGAAAAAACCATTAAAAAAAAACGGAAAAACAATGTTTGCAAAAAAATCCAAAAAATGCCTAAAAGGTCCTAAAAAAATCTATAAATAAAGAGACTTTTTACTGCAGAATTTTATAATAAACGGTTTATTAGATATTGAATTAAAACGGGAATATTTTTAACATTGAAGCCTATGGGATAAACCTGTCGAATGAAACCACCGAATGGCAGGGCATTTCGGCAACTTTTCACTGCTGGTTTGTGTTCTCTGAATAGCCGAAGCAGTGCTTTTTCATGGGGATTTCACTGCCCTCGAACAGGCACCGAACAGGCACCGTATGTGCAGGCAATTCGCCAGGATTTGGCGAAATGCCTGCTCTCTGGATAGCCGAATGGCCAGGAAAGGTAACCGAACGCTGATTTTCAGCGTTCGGTTACCTTTCTCCAGCAATTCGGCGCTCTTTGAATAACCCCGATAGTCTTCTATGGGGCAATTAAGGTGCTGCCGAACGCCACAGAACTGTGGCGAACTGCGCCATATTTCGCTGTCAATTCACCTGTATTTTGGCAAATTGACCGCTTAGGGAATAGACTATTTGACCTGAAATTGCAGGTATGATGAAATTCACTGTTCAGAGCAATTTTGGGGCCAATTCAGAGGTTAGTGAGTAACTTCTTAAAGAACTAGGGATATGAAAAATATAATAGGGGATGGCAGGGGGAAGGGTAGGATGGGAAAAAAGGGGGTCAGATACATATATACTGTAATGTATTTTAGATGTAAGATCAAGGGCTTTGCATATTCTGTAGGACAGGCTATGTCTTCTGTTATTTACATGTGGTGTTACCAAAATCCTCTCGTCAGTTCGATGGGGGGGGGGGTTACTTATTTTCTTCTTTTAGGGCATGTGAGAAAAACACTCACAATGCGATGCCTTTTCCTTGACACAAATAAACTGAGGCAACAATTCTAAACCTGGTTACAGAAGCATAACACTAGAACAAACCCTTAATAAGGGAATCCTCTACACTTACATTTTATTTTATTTCTGTTAGAAAAAGGGACAGTATGGTAAAAAGAAAAACCAGAAGAGCTGATTAAGAATAAAAGAATAAACATTTATTATTATTATTATTATTCTTTATTTATAAAGCGCCAGCATATTCTGCAGCGCTGTACAATACTAGGGCACTGTTACACTCTTCGTGCAAAGACGCATTAACGCGAGGGGCAAAACCCTTCGAGCAGAACGTCGTATTACAATGTCCGCGCAAAAAATGCGCTTTAACGTCTACTGCTGGCTAACCTGCGCGAACCCTTTGTGAGCGTAATGTACGTCACGCGTCCTATACTTAACATTGTGAGCGAAAATGCGTTCGTGCTCTGGTACGTGGATGGTATTACAATCTACGCGCAAATTTTAATTTTTAAGTCTTTTAAAAGCTGGCGGTAATGGCAAATCTGAACGTCCTGGCCGAAACCAAATACACCAGCACGAAAAAAAAAATACAGCAAAGTATAGTTACACATTCTACACATACCCAAACAATAAACTAGAGAGGTTGTGCGTGTTTTTATTATTGCTGCAGCATATATACTCAGATCGATTTTGACAGGCGCAAAAACTGAACGGGAGACAATTGTGGTTCTTAATTCTGATTGGCTGAATCGCGTGAAAAAAAAGTCCGCCCACCGATTTCTGCGCGCAATGGTAATGTGCGCACGTTTTTTAGCGTCTTTTTTACGCGCGTTATTTTTTGACGGATGAAAAAATGCGCTCGGATTGTAATACCAGCGTTAATTTACGCGCGTTAACGTTTATCGCTGCGCACAAAAAAATAGCGCTGCGCGTGCGCTTTTGCGCGGAGCAGTTAATAGAGCCCTTACTGTTGTCTTTTCATAGGCACAAAAAACATTTATAAAGGCGAAACAGACAACTCCCCCCATCTAAACCTATGTTCTATGTCATCCAAGTGAAAATCTAGTCATGTAATCGCACAGGTGAATCCCCTTCTCATCCTGCCTTCTACTCATCACTGCAGCACATGCTGGATTAAAAAGAGATGAAGCTAGGAACTGACCAAATATCTTGTCTTGCCCATCTTGTGAGCCACCTTAACCTTTCATGAGTCCCTTGGTCAATATCGGAGATATCATACAGGGTAATTCAAAGAGAATCGAAAAGTCACGGCACATTCGGTGACTTTTCGTTCTCTTCAATTCAGTGCGATTTGGCGATCCCATTTCGGCGACCCTGCGGTGTATTCAGCAAGCACCACAGGGCCGTCGTAGAGCAGGGAAAAGTCACCGCAAACCTGCCGAACACTCAACACAAAACCCAGGCGAACGCACACCGAAACCTGCAAAAACATCTGGATTAACCCCGCAGAACATGCCAGAGAAACCCGAGCAGCTGCCGATCATAGCGCAGAGCAGCCGCCGGAAAAAGCCAACACCGCAGAGGAATGGAGTGAAAAAAACAAAAAACTGTACGCTTGAATGTTTGAAAAGTGAAATGCTGTTTGCAAAGAAACTAGTTTACTGAACAAAAATGTCTGAAATTTACATATAAGACCCAATGAATGATAATAAAAAGGGCTGTTACAGAAAAAAGAAAAACGATTTAAAAAAAAAAGGAAAAACATTTTTGCTAAAAAATACCGAAAAATGCCTAAAAGAGCCTGCAAAAATCTATTAATAAAGAGACTTTTTACTGCAGAATATTATAAATCAACGGTTTATTAGATATTGGATTAAAACAGGAATATTTTTAACATTGAAGCCTATGGGATTCGCCTGAATAAACCTGTCGAATGAAACCACAGAACAGCAGGGCAATTCGGCAACTTTTTACTGCTGGTTTTTGTTCTCTGAATAGACGAAGCATTGCTTCTCTATGGGGATTTCACTGCCCTCGAACAGGCACCGTATGTTCAGGCAATTCGCCGGGATTTGGTGAACTGCCTGCACTCTGAATAGCCGAATGGCCAGGAAAGGTAACGTACGCTGAATTTCACTGTTCGGTTCCCTTTCGGCCACAATTCGGATCTCTTTGAATAACCCTGCTAGTGTTCATCACAAATTCAGTACAGACAAACAAGGCGCCCACACCTGATGGTACCTGGGATTCAAACACTTCCAGTATCATTGCACCATTGGTCTAGTGGGAGGAGTAGACCTTAAACCAGGGGTCAGCAGCCTTGGCCCTCCAGGTGTTTTGGAACAACATTTCTCAAAATGCTCTTCCAACTTAGTAAGGGACTAAGTATCATGGAAGATGTAGTTCCAAAACATATGGAGGGCCAAGACTGAAGACCCCTGTCAGAAACTAGCCAATCCCGGAGAGAGCATGGTGTATGGTGTTTGCATTGGTGTCGTATGAGGTGCCCACATCTCATTATACCTGGGATCCCTGCACAACCTGTATCATTTATCACTGCACTGTTGGTTTAATGTAAGTGGCAGAAGAAGACCTTAGCA
This sequence comes from Leptobrachium leishanense, assembly GCA_009667805.1. Lineage (NCBI taxonomy): Eukaryota > Metazoa > Chordata > Amphibia > Anura > Megophryidae > Leptobrachium > Leptobrachium leishanense. The sequence goes on along the minus strand of CM019067.1, from coordinate 49,162,409 downwards.
TTCAACGTCCGTCTTGGTCAAACCCTGAGATAACATGGACTTTATCATTAATTCACTGGCGTCATATGAGGTGCCTGCATTTATTGTGTTGGGTCCCCTGCACACCCTGCATTATTGCATTGTTGGGCTAATAAGAGAGGCATTAGAAGACCTTAACCCATGGTGGCTCCCTCGGTCAAACCCTAAGATATACTCTCTTTGTCATCAATTCACCGCAGTTACGTTGGGTGCTCACATCCCATGGTGCTTGAAATTCCTGAACACTCTGCGTTACAGCACTGTTGTGCTAATTTTGTCTTCAGGATAAGACCTTAACCCATGGTGGCTTTCTAGGTTAAACCCCGAGATATCATGGTCTTCCTTATCAATTCACTACAGTTATAAGAGTTGCAGGCATTTCATTGTGATGGTCGTTCATTGTGGGGAGTTGTTCATTATTGCACCCTTGGTCTACTGTAAGTGACACAAGAAGATCTTAATCTATGACGGCTTCCTTGATCAAACCCCTCCACATTCTGGTCTTTGTCATTAATCCACTAATGTCATATGAGGTGACCACATCTCATTGTGCTTGAGAATTCTGCACACCCTGCATCCCTCATCATTGTTCTCTTGCTTTGTTGTAAGTTCCAGGAGAAGACCTTAACTATCATAGATCCCTTGGTTACAAAGTATCAAGGACTTCATAATGGACATCAATAATTCACTAAAGTCAAATGAGGTGTCCACATCTATTGAAACGGGATGGGTTCCCTGTACATCCCTCATTAGTGCACTGTTAGATGGGACCAGAGAAGATCTTAACCCATGGTAGACCGCTAGAACGAACTCTGAAATATTATGGTCTTTGTCATTGATACTCTACTGACATATGTGGGGCTCACATCTCATCATGTCTAAAATGATTTCATGCCATGCGTCATTCTTCATTGCTCCATTGGTCTAAAGTCATGGAGAGAAGACATTAAAATCTGATGGCTCCCCTGTTTGAACTTAAATTATCATCACAATTAAAAATAGTCACAAAATGAGGATAGTCATACAAGGTGCAAAAACAGTGTAATGAAAAGATGTCCTCATCTCTCAGACATTGATCACTCCATATGGCATAGTATAGAATACCGTGCAGTGGGTGGACTATAAATGATACGCACTTGCTACATATGTTTATAATCAGTTATGTATCAGTGTATCAATATTTACATGCCAATTAGCAGCACCAGACTCGTGGTGTTTCGCGGCTGCAGGTAGCAGAGCTGTCGTCGCTGATACAAGGCTGCATTTAATGTACTAGTGGGTGGTTTTGGTTTATAACCGCGTTGGAATTTCAGCTCTGCTGCATCTGCAGTTTAACGTTTCATTTTCTCAGCATCAGCCTTTCAGCGTGGCAGCGTTTCATCTTCGGCTCTTCTCAGTTTTTTCTCAGTTCGAAAAAAAAAAATCGAGAGTTCAGACGTCTGCCAAATGCAAGAATTCAGGAAACGCCAATGGCTCTCAAAGGCCATAAACCTGCTCGGCATCGAAGCCTCCGCGTGATTCATTTAAAATGATGCCTCTAATTGACTGCATTAACTAGATGACTTTATTTTTGTGGTTATAGGGAGGATAAAATATTGCATGCTGGTCTACTTCGTAGAAAATTCAGCCTTGGCAAAAAAGATCATTATTCAGCCTGATTAACGCAACCGTCCGTATCTATGAACCTCCCCCACACCTCTGGAATCACAATGGCATATATCTGTGGCAATTACTTCTTCCAAAAGATTGTCAGCTGTCATGGACCGCCAACGTGTCCCCATTTGTTAGCTTCATCTAGCTTGATGATGCAGAGCAACTACAGATGATCTCATAGCGAGCAGAGATCCTGAAAAGGACCTAATAAAAAGGATTGTCCCAGAGCGAGCAGAGATCTCTGCTCCCCAAACATACTACCAAGGAACATGTCCATGTGGTGTGAGGTCAAGCTGTGTTGAATGGACGATCACAGGATGGATTTGTGTAGAGTATATTTAAAAGGAAACAAAATAGCAAAACAAGAGGACATAGTCTTAGATTAGAGGGGCAAAGGTTTAAAAGTAACATCAGGAAGCATTATTTTACTGAGAGGGTGGTGGATACATGGAACAGTCTTCCAGTTGAAGTGGTAGAGGCCAAAACAGTAATTGAATTTAAGCAAGCATGAGATAGGCATAAGGCTATCCTAAACAAAAGATAAATCCAGGTTAAGTATCCATGTAATTGGGCAGACTAGATGGACCGAAAGGTTCTTATCTGCCGACATTTTTCTATGTTTCTATGTTTCAATGTTTACTGTGAGATTATAATCAATGGGTAATGGCACTATTCCGTGCCATGCGCTAAAACGGGGATGCCAATGGGAAAAACCTTCCGCTTAGCATCCCCGTTTTTGGTCCATATTACAAGGCAGATGCCAATTCAGCAGCCTGCCCCGTAATGCAGTGCTACCCTCTTGGATACTCATAGTAGTGGTAGGACGCCTCCTCGAGTATCACCTCCTGAAGTCCAAAGGACCCCTGGACACTTGTGCTGCCAGACTACGAGATCTGCACAATCAAGTCTCTCGAGATCGTGCAGGACCGCAGAGTAATCACGGAGGGAGACTGGGGACTATTTGTCCCCAGTCTCACTCAACTCCCAGCAGCCAGAGGTGGTGAATCAGGAAACTGTTCGCACCACGCGATGAGAGGAGAGTATCTGATTAGGGGGGGGGGGTTAGCTAGTGCTGATTATGCAGAAGCGGTACCATTTAACACCAACTTTTAGCTTGTAACTTTTAGCTAGGGAGACTGGGGGACTTTTTCCCCTTGGTTTCTCTCTGCTACCGGCGGCCAGAAGAGGCAGTTGGAGCCGCTGTTCTCGCTGCAGGATGGGAGGCGAATATCTGATTTTTGGGGGGATTTTTGGCTGGTGCTGATGGATTCTGCAGAAGTGGAATCCGTTAGCACCAGGTCCTGACGGTGGTTAACTTTCAGTTACCTGCAGCTGGACGTAATTAGCGTTAGGACTTTGTAATCCTAACTCTTTGAGCTCCCCATGTTTAGCATAGGGAGCGCAAAGTACAGTAACCTTGTGCTGAAAAGCGCAAGATCCAAATCGCTAACAGGTTTTTTAACCCATTAGCGTTTGGATTGTAATATGGTCTGTCTGCGCTAGGGCAACCAGAGCTAACATTAACGCTCACTCAGGTGAGTGCTAACGATAGCTTCAGGAATGTGGTAGGGCCCAACACCAGTGACCAGGCAATTTTTTAATTTCCTTGGAGAGGGATAGATAGATATAGATATATATATATATATATATATATATATACATACGGCTGAACTCCCCATATAATAAATTCTATATAAGGTGTGATAAAGCCACTGGACGCAGGGGTCAGTGCTTCCTCTTTTTTTTTACTGAGCAAGCATAAAACTTGCAGGGTACAGCAAAGATGCCTACTCCTCACGTGGAGTCTAACTAAAAATGCAGGATGTCCTGACTGAAAATTGGGCAGCTAAGTCCCTTGCCAACAAGTGGAACAAAATGAAAAGTACTTCACTTTTGTCTTCAGGGTTTTTGCTTTCTTCCCTGCTTTAGCCAGCACACAGACTGCCCTCTCAGAGGGGACCACCTCTCCTATAAGTACAGGGCAGACTTAAGGCATCGGCTGATATTTAACCATATAGGGGGAAAAGTGAGTCCTACATCAGCCTGCTGATGAACATGTGGTGGTCTACCACACTGCCCCTACTAACACTGTCACAAAAGACAGTGGGGACAAGCACAGATCTTTCTGAAACTATAGATGAATTTATATCTAGATATAATTATTTTTTATTCTTATTTCTGCGTTATTGTTTACAGGGGGACACTTTTAAAGAATAGCATAGGTTGTAACTGGTTCCAAGAATGACATCTACACTATATTGCCAAAAGTATTCACTCACCTGCCTTGACTTGCATATGAATTTAAGTGACATCCCAGTCCTAATCCATAGGGTTCAATATGACGTCGGTCCACTCTTCTGGGAAGGCTGTCCACAAGGTTTAGGAGTGTGTTTATGGGAATTTTGGACCATTCTTCCAGAAGCGTATTTGTGAGGTCACACACTGATGTTGGACGAGAAGGCCTGGCTCTCAGTCTCCGCTCTAATTCATCCCAAAGGTGTTCTATCGGGTTGAGGTCAGGACTCTGTGCAGGCCAGTCAAGTTCATCTACACCAGACTGTCATCCATGTCCTTATGGACCTTGCTTTGTGCACTGGTGCACAGTCATGTTGGAAGAGGAAGGGGCCAGCTCCAAACTGTTCCCACAAAGTTGGGAGCATGGAATTGTCCAAACTGTCTTGGTATGCTGAAGCATTCAGAGTTCCTTTCACTGGAACTAAGGGGCCAAGCCCAGCTCCTGAAAAACAACCCCACACCATAATCCCTCCCACCAAACTTTACACTTGGCACAATGCAGTCAGACAAGTACCGTTCTCCTGGCAACTGCCAAACTCAGACTCGTCCATCAGATTGCCAGATGGATTCTGATTGCCAGATGGAAGCATGATTCGTCACTCCAGAGAACGCGTCTCCACTGCTCTAGAGTCCAGTGGCGGCGTGCTTTACACCACGGCATCCAACGCTTTGCATTGCACTTGGTGATGTATGGCTTGGATGCAGCTGCTCGGCCATGGAAACCCATTCCATGAAGCTCTCTGTGCACTGTTTTTGAGCTAATCTGAAGGCCACATGAAGTTTGGAGGTCTGTAGCGAATGACTCTGCAGAAAGTTGGCATCCTCTTCGCACTATGCGCCTCAGCATCCGCTGACCCCGCTCCGTCACTTCGTGGCTGAGTTGCTGTCGTTCCCAAACACTTCCACGTTCTTATAATACAGCTGACAGTTGACTGTGGAATATTTAGGAGCGAGGAAATGTCACGACTGGATTTGTTGCACAGGTGGCATCCTATCACAGTTCCACGCTGGAATTCACTGAGCTCCTGAGAGCGACCCATTCTATCACAAATGTTTGTAAAAACAGTCTGCATGCCTAGGTGCTTGATTTTATACACCTGTGGCCATGGAAGTGATTGGATCGCCTGATTCTGATTATTTGGATGGGTGAGCAAATACGTTTGGCAATATAGTGTATGTGTGTTACCTTCCCTTGGTTATAATTACTCAGAATTACATCTACACAACACCAACAGTTCATCGCAATGTGTTTTTTTTTTTGCGTGTGTTTTTTGTTTAAGTCATCATTTCACGGACACTTCATAAACAATGTCTGCTAATTAGAGCAATGTGGGGAAATATTACACATCGGATACTGGCAAGCTTTCATGAAATGTCTGCATTCTCTGTTAACGTGCGAGCCGTCAGCATCTGTTCCGGAATTCAGAGAAAGAAATATCCAGTTTGGTTCTACACTCAGCGCTTCATTCTGGGTCCTCCTGAAGCCACCATAAATGAAGGAGGTCTGTCTGTATCTGGAGGGAATGGGTACGTTCCGGGAGTCATTGCTCTGTAAAGATGCCCTTTGTCTGTGGATTTCCTTTAAAAAATATTCTATACTATGCCCTAAAATTGGGATGAAATTTCAATGGAAGAATCCTTGATTAAAAGTTGCACCTTAATGCACCCATTCTTTAATTGGCAATCAAAGGATGCCAGATAATGGAAAAATAGCTTGATACTGTTGTGCAAGGCCAGTCGTAAGCAGGGCTGGATTTACCATTAGGGAAAGTAATCATGTGCTTCCCCCCCCCCCCAGCTTTACAGACCGAGGCGCCTCCTGTGGTGGGCATCTTTCTATATAAAACTAAAACAAAAATTTGCAACAAAAATTGAAAAAAATATGGCCCCTATTACATTCTTCATGTTTTGCGTGTGCAAATGCACATTTGCGCAAGGGGCAAAACCCTTTCCACTGAACGCCGTATTACAATGTTCGCACAAACGATGCGCGTTATCATTTAACGCGGATGGACCTGCGGGAGTGTGATGAACTGTGCGCGTCCTATACTTAACATTGTGAGCGCAAATTCGTTTGTGCGCTGGTATGCGGATGGTATTACAATCTATGCGCAACTTTTTACGAACGACGTTTGCGTGCATTTTTTAACGTCTTTGAAAAGCTGGTGGTAACTGCAAATCTGAACGTTTTGGCCGAAACGAAATACACCAGCACGAAAAAAAAAATACAGCACAGTATAGTTACACATTCTACACATACCCAAACAATAAAATTGTGAATTCGTGCGTGTTTGTATTATTGCTGCAGCATGTATACTCAGATTTACTTTGACAGGCGCAAAAACGTAAGTGAGTCAATTAAGGTAAATTGATGTCAATTAAGGTTCTTAATTCTGATTGGCTGAATCCGGCGAAAGAAACAGTTCGCACACTGATTTACATGTGCTACGTTACTGCGTGCGTGTTACACTTCGTTTTTGTGCGTCGTTTTTACAAACGTTATTTTTTGTCGGATGAGAAAATGCGTTCGGATCGGAATACCACATTGATTTTCGCGCGATAACGCTGAACGATGCGCGCAAAAAAAATTGCGATGCGAACAAAATTGCGTGAAGAATGTAATAGGGGCCTATATATATATAATTTCAAATCCCCTTTTATTTATGTATCATTTTTTTAACACAACCTTTTATTTTTTGCTTACAGAAAAAGATGCCCTTCCTATCTACCCATGTCTGTTTGCACCTTGTGCTCAATCATCATTTTGTCTCACTACCCCCTCATTACCTACCCCTGTGCCTGCCTGTCCCCTCTCATGGAGAGTCAGTTTTTCTAATTATTTACAATGTATTTTGTTTTCTCTGATCAAAAATCAAAGTACGTATTCCAATTTGTGCACTTTTTGTGTGTGTGGGGAGGAGGAAGGGCACTCCACATTTGTGTACCCACAGGCTCTTAAGATACAAATCCAATCCTCGTCGCAAGTCCCGAATGCCTCATTCATATCAGCAATCTTGCAAACTGGACTTTATAAGCACTGGAATTTAAATTACTCTTCCAGGAAAGACATCCTCTCACTCATCTCTCTGTGATATTATTTTTTCATCTGTTATTACATTTTAATTGAATCCAGGAGCTACAGCAATTATATTAATAATCTAGTAACATTGAATCCAGGTAACACTGCCCACTGCTAGACGCTTGACCACCAGGCTCTCTCACATGGGATGGGAAGCTTAGAGGGGTTGGCAGAGATCAGTTTGGACTGAACAGAGAAAAACATGTCTCCTTGTACCTGGATTTTAGATCCTTGATGCCAAAAGCACAACTTTTAGTAGGTGATTGCCGAACATCTCACTCACAAAGACCACATGTGATGGAATTCATGTGGAATGTCAGTATGTACATGTAATAAATATGCAGACGTTCCACCCTACACGAAAACCCAAAAACACAGGTGCCAATAACGGAGGATGAATTAATACTCAACTTTTGCATCGTGGTACTGAAGTCGAGTCCCAGGAGAAAGGTCCACCACTCCATAAAATAGAAACTCGATAAACACAGAGATTTGATTGATGATATACTGCATTTGCTCTTGAAAAAGTCTAGCAATAGACGAAACGCGTCAGGTTTTTATCATATGTTTTATTATATTTTATTTTTTTGTAATAAAAGATTCTAATATTATTTGGATTTACTCTTCATTCCTTACTGTGGGGAAAAAGTGCAAGGTCACACATTGAATTGGTTCTTCTATCCTAAAGTATTTGCACGTACAAGTACTGGAGCCTCCATGTTTATCGAATTCCACACTACACTACACTACTGCATTCACATGCTGCCCTCTATGAAGAGCCACTCTATGGGGACATTCTACGAACTCTGAGCAATTTAGCCAATTAAAGTGTTTAGGCTACGTAGTGTGCCCTACCCCTATTCCCCTCTACCTGTGGGCCTGGTTTTCCGCTATCCCTGTGTTAAGCATGGAGTTTCCTCTGCTCATACAGCTGTCATTTTGAATATCCCACCTGCCAGGGACCAATTTTGGGACAGATGATGGCAGCAACCTTTGTGTCCTGACATTTCCTTGTCTCTAAACGCTCGCAGTAGCGAGCATTGTAGGAGACGACAGCGAGGAATGGTGCAGAACCAATCCTTTCTGCACTTCGTATCTTGTACAAAATACGCAATTCTCGCGAGATACGCAATTTGCATAGCATACTCTATGTACGTTGCGTGAAAAACTTGCAGGGACATTTCGGATGCTACGAGCGCTGAGCCAAGAGTAGAAGCCAATGGCGTGCATATCCCATTTCATTTGGGTGTGCACCCATGGAAGATTTATTAAGTATATATATTAAGTACATACATACCGGCTGGGTGGAGTAGAGGTAACATCACTGCTCTATGACCGTGGAGACCCAGGTTCAAATCCCGGCCAGAATACCTCTCCAGTCCTTGGGCAAGACACCTAACGGTAAATACTTGCCTACCACACAATATCAGCTGTGGAGTCCAGTGGTAATGTCTCTACCTTTCGACCGTGGAGAAGCAAGTCAAAATACATTAAGCAAATCCCTCCAATACAACTGTGGAGAAGCAAGTCTCGACTTTACGAGTAGCGTTTTCAACCTAACCACCAGATCACTGATCTACAATCATGGAAAGACGACTCCATCGCACTCAGAAGACACCACCAGCGAGTGCCCTTGGGCAAGACACCTAACCATATGGATGTGCCTACCTCACAAAATGCTTGTACATCTCAGATTGTAAATTCCCTTGGGAACAGGGTCCCCCTGAATCAGGTCATCATCCATGTGTGATATTCTAATGTATCAACCCCTTGTACACTGATCTTACGGAATATGTGGCGCTGTATAAATAAAGGATAATAATATCTATGCTTGGATAATTTTATACAGAATAGGCATTTTTAGATACAAATGACAAATGTTTATGCAGCGATACAGTCAATGTTCATACTGTTTATCGTTAACCAGATAAGGAACATCCAAAATATCTATGTAGGGGTCAAAGAAGAAATCTTCACCCAACATTAGGGTGTGCGTGGGCACACGAGGCACACCCTGTGTGCACGCCTATGGTAGGAGAAGACCAATTCTGAAGGAGAATAAGTGAGTATTGACCACTATAATAAATAAATAATTGCGCAGATGCCGATGGCTGACATTAACCTACCTACTTATTTTCCAACTACAAGGAGTAAATCCTTATCATTCATTCGCCTTACATACAGCGGGGAACCCTTTAATGCTCCTTATCTTCCTAGTTCACAGTATGGAGTGAGAGATTCCAGTGTCTGTTTGTGCCATGGATAGAGGATTGATATCAGGTTACAGAGTGAGAGACAAGATGGCAGGAAACTCAGTTGTAAAACAAACAACAATTAATCTAATCCCTTTCTCTATTTGTCAGTTAGAAGAGGGTGAAGAATGTCATTACTTGGAGAGATACGTTTACGATTTAATGAGAATCTTGATGCAGTTGGTAGTAGATAGAATATACTTAGGGCCCTATTACAATCTTCGCGCAAACGTTTGCGCCAGCACAAAAAGGCATTAACACGAGGGGTAAAACCCTTTGCGCTGAACACCGTATTACAATGTCAGCACAACAAACGCGCGTATACGTCTACCGCGGGTGAACCTGTGCGAACCCTGCACGAGCTTACTGTACTGTGCACGTCCTATACTTAACATTGTGAGCGCAAATGCGTTTGTGCGCTGGTACGCGGATGGTATTACAATCTGTGCGCAGTTTGTAACGCACAGCCTTTGCGCGCATAATTTTAGCAACTCCAGAAGCTGGTGTTAATGGCAAATTCTATCAACCGAAACCAAATACACCAGCCCAAAAAAAAAATACGCAGCAAAGTAAAGTTACACATTCTACACATACCCAAACAATAAAATGGAGAAGTTGTGCCTGTTTTTATTATTGCTGCAGCATATATGTTCAGATTGACTTTGACAGGCGCAAAAACTTAACGTGAGATAATTGTGTTTTTTAATTCTGATTGACTGAATCGCGTGAAAAAAGACAGTCCGCAGACTGATTTCTGCGCGCAACGTTGCTGTGTGCGTATTTTTGAGCGTCCGTTTTATGCGCGTTTATTGCTCGACGGATGAAAAAATGCGCGAGGATTGTAATTCCAGCGGTGATTTACGCGCGTTAACGTTTAACGCTTGGCGCACAAATTAACGCGTTGTGCGAGCGTTTTAACGCGAAGATTGTAATAGGGCCCACTGGGTGCAATTGAAGCCTACAAGAATAACCACTTCCAAGGACCCCGAACACCCTGCTCTAGATGGTTTTAGCAGAGAACAGAAAACAATAAATAATTAACCAATGCGATAATAAAGTGAGAGCTACATGTGTGCTTCTTTCCAGTCTTCAGCTCCATTCGATAGCAGTGAGATTATATAAATGGTTTCCACGCCTGAGCTCAGATTGCGTGTTCGCTAACAGTAGATCAATGCGTATTCATTTAATGGCCTCCGCTGAGAATACTCTTCAAAACCCTATGAGTCCAGATTTATCACAAAGTTGCTTCATTAACTCAATTAAACCAGCATTGTCAAACATGCAATATTATAATGGCCGGAGTAATGTCAAAGCGCGATTCTTTAACTTACAAAACTGTGTTAGAAATCTAATCATCCTTAGAAGATTAGGAGTTTAATCTTCCTCGTAAGACTGTAATATCTCTCCCATTCCGGCATTAATCTTATTTCTGCCTTTTAACCCTTGGATTGGCGGCCGCGTATGTAGCTGCCTGGAAGTTTGCAAAATCACTCGACTACTATGTTTTAAGAATGTGGGCGAGAACCATGGGCGTGCGGAGGAGGGTGTGCCTGCTCGGGGAATTGCTCCTGCTTTGACGTCTCACGTTCCTAGCTACACATTTTGGGTTTTCCATACTTGGTTCACGGTAAAGATCGTAAAAATTTAACAATTTGTGATCAATTTCAGTGAGTATGGGACACGTGTGGAGGAGTGTAAGCGTTGCGCATGCCTACGGGTTGAGAACGCAAGAACCTGATCCAAGACTACAAATTAGAGATGTCCCGGTCACGATTGTTGGGCTCCAAATCTGATCAGAGTCATGCGGTTTTTGGTATCGTCCAATACGATGGCCCTATTCGATACCACTGAACCTGTGGCAGAAACAGTGGCTCCCTTGCAAAAGCGAATCCTGGTGACTCACATTCACTCAAATCGTGTGAACAGGTCATGGAGCAAGCAGGGAAGATGTGAGTCAATGTAGAGGCATCTGGACTCCAGCTGGAGGGTTGCAGCATCTTCCCAATCTCCTCCATGAGCAGGCAGGGAAGATGTCACGAGTCAGTGCCGAGGCTGCAGGACTCCAGCTGGGAGGCTGCCTATGAGCCTCACTGTACGGCATATTTCAAACTGGGGGGGATGGGATTGGCTTAAAAAAAGCATATTCAAAGCATACAACATTTAGGAGCCGTTGATATGCAGTGATCTGCTGCAATGACTGAGCCTTGCTTGCGACAAGTTAGGAATGGGATCTCCAGACGTTAACTTAACGGCAAGATTGGAACAGGGCCCATAGTGTATCTCAATGAATTCCAGAACTACAGGAGTCAGAATTGGACAAAGGAAAAGTATAACCAAGCCTGAATGCCTATTCTTGAACTGATACTTATCCCCTTGCTAATGGGTGGGATGAGAGGGGTTGCATTTTGGTTATTTGCATGTATGTTTCTATGTATGTCTACATAACCCCAGTTTAATGTCAATATAAAAAAAAATAAACTGATGAAAACTGAGAAAGATGTCATGTGACGGCTGCCCCTATAATGTATATTACACTTAGAGCCGCCATGTGTCTCAATAAAAATGTATTGAGAAAACCTCCTAGATATTCTTAAACTGCCATACCGGCCAATCAACTGTATGCTGGGATATACGGTTACCTTCCACACTAATTAACTATGTGAGTCTACACCTGCACGGCCAACTTTCACCTCCAAGACTTCTCAAGGCTAGCTCCAGTCCTGTGGAATGACCTACCTCGTCCTATCAAACTCTCCCCTGTTCTTCAGTCCTTCAAGAAATCCCTCAAAACCCATCTCTTCAGATTAGCACCACATCACTGACGCAACTCATCCCTCTGCTCCCCTACTCACACAGGATTGAAGCTGCTCCACTGCCCTACCATTACCAAACCGCTTGCACTAATGATCCTGCTGTCCACAAAAATTCACCTTGTCTTCCTCAACCCCAATCTCTCTAGACCAGTGTTTCCCAAACTTGTCCTCATGGTCCCCCTAACAGGCCAGGTTTGCAGGATAACTGAAGCACAGCACAGGTGATATGATTTGCTGCTCAGTGATTGCAGGATTCAGTTTGCATTTCCCCAAGGGAATCCTTAAAACCTGGGCTGGTTGAGGGTCCCGAGGACAGGTTTGGGAAACACTGCTGTAGACTGTAAGCTCCTATGAGCAGGGTCCTCTACAGTTAGGGCTACATTACATACTTTGTGCTAACATTAGTGCTCACCTGAGTCAGCGTTATTGTTAGTCGTGGTAGCCACCCATATTACATTCCAAATGCTAATGGGTTGAAAAAACAGTTAGCGTTTGGTACCTTGTGCTTTTCAGCGCGAGGTTACTGTACTTTGCGCTTCCTATACTTAACATGTTCAGCGCGAGGTTACTGTACTTTGCACTTCCTATACTTAACATGGGCAACGCAAAGTGTTAATCAGTGTTAGGATTACAAAGTCCTAACACTAATTAATGTCTGGCTGCGATTAGCAAAAAGTTAACCACAGCCTGGACTTGGTGCTAATGGATTCAGCAGTTTCAGAATCCGTTAGCACCAGCCAGAAACCCCCCAAAATAAATCAGATATTCACCTCCTATCCCACGGCGAGGACCGCGGCTCCATCCGCCTCCTCCGTCTGGCAAGAGCAGGGAAAAACTGGGGGGGGGGAAGTCCCCCAGTCTCTCCCTGCAGATCACTATGTCGAACTGCCGGCTGCCGGATCGCAAGAGGCGAGATCCGGCAGGTCATGTGAACGGCACTGAAGTAGAAGTGGGTTCAGTGGCGCAAAAAAGTTCTGAGGAGTGATAGTAGCTACTGTACATCAATGGTACGTAGAAAAAAGTTTACACAGGCTAGATGGCAGAAGTTGCAGAAGATGGTTCTGTATAGAGGTAAAGGGAGGTAAGAGCCCTAAAAGGAACAGTATTTCCCGCTTGGGATATGAGCACAGTAGAAAAACGACCAGTAGTAAAGTGCTACTGTGGGTGAGCGACTAATAATGTGCAAAAGTGCAAATAAAGTGCATAGGCAAAAGTGCAGAAAGAAGTGCATAAGTGGCGAATTACCACCTAAGGTATTAGGTGGTATTAGGTGGTAACTGCCTGAGTTTAGGCCGTCCTGCGGCAGCCAATGGAGAGCACCGCACGACAACTGGTGGGCTTGAGCACAGAGGTCCATGGAGTCCGTGATCAACCCATAGACTCCATTCTATGGCCAAAGCCACATTGTGAGGACCGAGTGCGGTAAAGTTGAGGGGGGGAGGAGTTTCCAACACAAAAGATCACACAATGGCACATATAGAGTAAAATATTCTCTTAACCTCTTCCCGTTACAAGGCGTACTATGCCGTCCGTGTGGCGGACGCGCTATGCTGCCCTGCAGCATTAAGGCCCATCCACCGCAGGGACAGCATAGTACACCCCGCGGTGGGAAGAGGTTAAGAAAATATTTTACTTTTATTTGTGTCACTGGGTGCATCCATTGCGTGAGGTTTTGTTTTGTAGTTCCTGCACAATATCTTTATATCACTTGATCCTCGCTGTGTGGCTTTGGCCACAGAATGGAGTGAATGGGTCGACCACTGGCTCAAATCATTGTATTGTGCAGCCAGATAAAAGAGATGGGAGCCAGGCATGATCCAGAGATAAGAGCGCTTTAGTTGGAGAAAAACAGCAACATTTCAGCTGTTAGTGCGGCCTTTCTCAAGCCTTGTGAAAGGCTGTACTAGCAGTCAAAACATTGCTGATTTACTCCAAATAAAAGTGTCCCTACCACTGGATTGTGCCTACAATCTCTTACCTCTGGACTCCTTATCAGAGAAGTCAATTTAGCACCAACATATCCATTTACCAGGGCCAACACTACAACTACAACACAGCCAAGCGAGAAAAAGCACAAAAATAACCAACACAGAAAAGTAAGCGCATGAAAGGATGCTGAGAATTAGAATAAACTAAAATGAGAAGAAATATAGATTGTCTACAGTAACTCCAGGAAAATCAAAGGGTTAATGTTTCCTCACACAGAGGGTTTCTGGTTTTATTGCTGCATGATTAATTGATGGCTTTGACCTTTCTTTGAGGTTCGGATTAGCTGATATACAATGACTAGATGCAGTCGGTCAGCGACTGGGCGACATTTAAGAGATATGTGTTCTCAGCAATGACAAAGAAAGGAAGAGAAAGAAAACTAGATTATACTTGGAACCAAGATTCTCAGGTAATGACAAGTGGTCTCTTAGTTTCAAGGTGAACAAGGGTTACTCATAAAGGGACACTATCAGCACCATGACCACATCAGCCTCAGTGGCGGATGGTGAAATATTAAGATGGTGGGTGCGACGCGTTTCTCTACTCATACAAAATGAAGGGAGGTTAATTGGTGGTGGTTTCACCAAAGACTGTAAGGTTTCTCAGTTCCTGAGGTGGTTATTGGCTTTCGCCAGCAGATCGAGCCCTTCGCAGATCATATCCAACCACCCCAGCATTCTTTATCATGCATCAGCGTTCCCTTTCTCACCTACCTTGGCGACTGAAGTCACGGTGACACCGTACAAATTTTAAGCAAGTGCAGTTTCTAAACCCTGGTCCCTATTCCAAGCCTGGTGTAAACGTAGCAGCTCCACAGACTATGGCCTCTATGACTATGGACTCTGGCCAGTAAACGTAGACGGTAAGGAAATAAAAAAGGCACTTGCAGATTTTCCTTACCATTTTCATTATAGTGTAGCTATTCCAGTGTAGGCGCATTGTTAACGCCCTGGCCTGGAACGAAGCGCAGGGCAGCCTGATAAAGGCAGCGGACCATAGGACTCCATGCTGCCCTGCGAGTCCCGGCTGTGATATCAAGTGGCGCCCCAGAGGAATCGCAGAGAGAGACTAGGAACTGTTTGTTCCCTCACTCTGCTCCCAGGGAGAGAAAGTAGCGAATCGCGCCGCCCACTCCACAGTAGGATGAGAGGTGAGTACAGGTTTTTAAAGGAGTTAGAACAGCGTATTAAGTGATTGTGCAAATGCAAAATCACTTAACGTCAGCTTTAAGGTGACGGCATTGTTTAGTGAAATACCGTCTCACGGATGAAAACTAGGCTTGTGCACCGATTTTTTTTTCGGTTCGATTCGATTTTTCGGATTTTTAAACTTTTCGATTCGGCTCATTTCGACAGATTTCTGTTTCGATTTGGTTCGGCTCGACTCATTTTTCGTGTACATATTTTTTCGGAATATCGACCATTTTTCGTATTTTCGTGTCACTTTGCTCGTTTTTTGTATCGACTTTTCGTAATTTTGGAAATTTTCGTTTTTCGGAATTATACATGTTTTCGGAATATCGACCGGTTTTCGTATTTTCGTGTCACTTAGCTCGCTTTTTGTATTGACTTTTTGTAACTTCGGAAATTTTCGTTTTTTCGGAACGTCTGTTCTCCTCGTTTCAAAGCAATAAATTTCGATTTGACACATTTCAAGTACATTCGAAAATTCCGAAAATATTTCGTTTCGGCTCGGAAAACTTTTCGGATCTGCCATTTCCGGATCTAAAAATTTTCGGAAATTCGGCCGCATCCGAAAACACGAATCGGGAAATTTCGTGAAAATTCCGAAATTCCGAAACCCGAAACGCACATCCCTAATGAAAACGCGAGTTACCTTGGAAAAGGCTGCGCTACCATTAGTAGGTGCATACTAACTTCTCCTATATAAAGTATACAGAATATAAGAGATGTTAGTTTACAGTAAGGCCCGTGTCAGACGAACGCATTGATCACGTCCGTGTTGGCGCACAGTTTAACATCTGTCGTAGCATAGAATCATGATCAATAGAGACCCACACACAAAGTACGGGCGCACAGAACTGCGCACCCACAACGCATGTGGCAAATGGACGCAAGTTAGGCAAAAACGTAAAACCGCTACCACAGACGCGCAGAGTGCGCCACGTCCACCTAGCGTTCTGTGCGAGTCATGAGATGTCAGACGCAGCGCATTTGCGACGTCCAGCACCTTGACGCACAAAATGACTTTTCATATCCTTTATAAAAATTTTATAATTTTTCATATTAATTTTATTTCCCATAGTTCTTTTTTTTTCTGCGTCCGTCAAGAAAAACAGATCGTGTGGTGTCTACAGTATCTTCCGTCAGTACATCTGTCCATTATGCACGCACGCAGAGTGCGCTCAGACTGCGTTCGTCCGACTCTAGCCTAAGGCCCCGTTCACACTGTACGATTTATCGCGGCAAAATCCGCGCGACGTCGCGCTGTGTAGCTTCTCCAATGCATTTCAGTGGAGCTGTTTACATCTTGCCGCGCGATGTCGCGCGTCGCAGAAGCATGTCGCTGGTACATAACCCTTTTTTTGCGATTTGCTATCTGCGATTTTGCGATTTGTATTGGTGGTGCTTTGCAAAAATCGCACAAAACAGCAACGTCGCGCGACATTATCGCACCATGTCGCGAATATGAGAATCGCGCGGAAAGTTGCTCGATTTTCAAATCACACAGTGTGAACGGGGCCTGGCTGGCACAGGGAACCGCAGCACCCGAGCCGCAATCCCAGTTTACGGCAACAGTGGAATATCGATTTCTAGCGTTAAGATAACTACAGGGGACATTATGTATGATATTCCCTGTAGTTCTTTTACTGATCAGTGTGGAATAGGGGCCTATAAAGGCTCTGGTTAATTTTACACCAAGGTGGTAATTAATAGGACCTCCTGTCTGATGTGCACCAATGTTGCACTGAGGGAGGCGGCGGAAAGAGTGCTTTCAAATGACATCTAGAACTTTAATTGGGATCCCTGTGGACTTAAAGAAATAATTATGCAGGAAATAAAAAAATAATGAAATTGAAATGAACTGAGGTACACATCAAAAACCATAGAAGTTGTGCTGGAAACCAGTCTGAGTTAGCAAATTTTATTCTAATATTTTTTTACTCTGGACTAAACTTCTTCATTCGGTTTTTTGATTCTCCACATGGGAAGTTTGAGTTTAGTGAATATATGTACGGTGATTATTGGCCATATGTAGACATGAAGACGCACCAGCCTAAAACATACTCAAACAAACAGACCACAATTTTCTTCACTCTGCTTTCCTACCCACCCAGGCCTGGTCCATAATTTAAAGTCTCCCTTACAGCTGTCTCCACTTCTCACTAATTACCTTTACTCAGCCCAACCTTCTGGTCCTTCCCATGCAATCGTCACGACATTTCTTCTAGCAACCAGCTTCATCTTCCCTCTGCTCCCATCTGTTTCACTTACCCCGTCCCTTAGATTGTAAGCTCACGGGATGTCTGGCTGAGCACTTGGTTAAAGTGCTACATTTCCTAGACAAGCTATCCTAACGGCAGGGTTGTCCTTATGTATCATGTTTGTGCCCCCCATTGAACAGCGCTGCGGAACCTGTAACTTGTAACTGTAACTGGACAGAGCTTGAGATCCCTGCTTCTTGATGCATGGTTAAAGCCCACCGAAGAGTCCACAAGACAAAATTTGCCAATTAGAAAAAAACATAAGATGGGGAGGCCACACTGTGACGTGCGTCATTTGGACTTTGGGTGCATGGACCTGGAGATGTATTTGGGAGGTGCAGGCCAGATGTTCTGTGTCATTTCCTTGCCTTCTCTTCTGTGCATCTAATCTGAGATGCATGAATAATGTTATTGCCTATTGTTATTTTTCGTGTGTATTTGTTTATCTGCTGTATATTTGAGGAGTTGTTAATCTTCGTCAGGCAAACACTGCCCCGTTGTCTGTTGTTTTAAACTGTAATCTGTTTGTCAATCACGATTTCCATTGTCCTGCTTCATTTAGAAATGTTGAGCAAATGGTTGTCCCATTATCTGTTTTAGTCTAACTCTGTGTCCCAACAGGTTCTAGGGGAGCTGTTTGTGTCTGTAAATGACCCAAGTTTGACCGTATAAATATGTGTGCCTGACCCCAATTAAAAGTTACATTCTGACCCTGAAAGACCCCAGATCTACAGCCTTGTCTTATTTCTGGGGGATGCTAGAGGCGCTCTACGTGTCCCAGCCCTTAAGCTTCATCTGAGGACTTGAGGGAGGCACAGGAGTCTGCCTGAGGAGAACACAGGAGGGTCCTGCAAGGAATCGGCATTGACACATGTCCTCAATTTGTCCAGGACAAAGGCTTAAGGTGGCCTTGGGGTGGTGCTAGAGTAATTCAGATGCTTACGGTGGTGTTCCTTGGCCACCAAAGTGCCTATGAGTTAAATATTTGAAAGGGGAGAGGCAGCCAGGTTCTAGGTCTCCTAAACCACTAGCCAGTACCCGCTAGACCAGTGTTTCCCAACCCTGTCTGTAAGGAGCACCAACAGGCCAGATTTTAAGGATTGCTTTGGGGAAATGCAGACTGAATCCTGCAATCACTGAGCAGCAAATTACCTGTGCTGTGCTTCAGATATCTGGCAAACCTGGCCTGTTAGGGGAGACCTGAGGACAGGTTTGGGAAACACTGATCTAGTCAACCAGAGGCAGTTCTATAATAAGGCAAAATAGGCAATCGCCTATGGCCTCACTCTCACTGCAACCTTGCATGGGTGTGGAAAATCAGTAGGTACACAGTATGTATTTATATATTGACACTTTACACCAATACACTCCTACATTCACACAATCCCATATATTAGGAAAATCACGTGAGTCTTCTTAGTTGGAATTTATTGGGTTAATTTCTGCAATTTGTTGCATAACAAGATGTTCCTCATATTTGAGCTATGTCTACAGCCCTTAATAGCTCTAGAGCCGCCTTTGCTGGAAGACCTGTGATCATGACATCAGCGTCCTGTTTTCGGATATGCACTATCCTGGGTACTCAGGGGTTAATCAGCAATTAATGTCGATTTTCAGCTACAGTGACGTACAGAACAGAAATGGACTATTTTAGAGGGAAATGACACTTAAAAAATGTATTTCATAGAAATCTGAACATTAACGCATAAAATTCAAGGCCCGCTGCAAATAAACCGATTAACTTTTTAAATGTTAAGTCAAATGATAAGCGGTGAATTAAATTGCCAGGTAGAAAACGGTAAAGAAAAAACACGTTAAACATGCTGAGGTAGTTTAACAAAACAGCAGATTTTCAAAGCGCACAATGTCACTTTTTATGAATGCAACGCTTCCGGCGGAGGAACCTGCCACGTGATTAAAAAGCTATCCAAAATGAGATAAATGCTATTTTTAAAACCACATCGCACGAACACACAGTCAGGACCCGTAAATTAAGTCATTTGGTGCCCTTAAGACTGCGGTCACACAGGCAGGATGGAACGTCCATGAGAACGGGCATTCTCTCCGCTTGGACGCCCGCGTGGCCACCTCGCCGAGCACATATCAGTGCGCACAGTCCTACAAAGCACAAGTCTCCTATGGAGGATCGCGCTTAGGTAAGCCCGTCGAGTATCTGTCGTAGCGTTGTGACGGAGAGGGTTTCAGCACGTCCGGTGTAACGTGCGATACTATTACACACGTTACACCGTGTGGACCTCCCTGTCAAGCTGTCAGAAAGCTGAGACAGACGCAGGGAGGAGGAGGTCACATGGATGCAATCAGTGCGCTCGCGGCCGAAATCACCTACACTTCATTTCTTTTTCAACGCCATAGCTTCACAGGTTTGTTATTTAGACCACTCATTTTCTGTCACGTTTTAGCCTGGGGTCAGACGAGCGCACTATGTGCGTCTGTACTGACGTGCCTCCTGGCGTCTGTCGCAGCGTTGTGGCGCTTCGACGGGGCCAGCCAGTCCACACGCTGTAGCACACGCACAAATTGCCCGTACTACAGCGGACATGCTGCGGATGTGCTGAAAGCCTCCACATTGAAGCGTTTTGACGCGCGTTCGACGCGGCTGCAAAGCGCGATCTTTCATAGGAGGATCGAGTCTTGCAGCGCTGAGCGCACTAACAGCGTTCAACGAGGTGGCCAGACGGGCGTCAGAGTGGAGGGACCGTACACTCTCACAGACGTTCCTTTCACTCTTAAAAAGGCTCGGCTGAGCCCGGCCTTAATGCTTAGATAAGAAATTTCTACCACTTTAGCTAAAACAACCAAAGAGGGATTTTTTATGGTTGTTTTTTTTTCGGTCACTAATGCATCAGTCCAACTCTAAATAATTTGCCGATTAATGAGTGATCCACTTATGCATCACAACGTTTCGAAAATTTAAAGTAATCAAGCTGTTTTCGGGTTTATTTTCAATTTTTTCAGATAATATTAGCTGAAATCACTAGAATTCACTGCTTAGGGCAGCGGTCAACAACCTTGGCCGCCAGATGTTTCAGAGCTACATCTCTAACGATGCTTCACATTCACTAGGTTGACTGAGCATCATGGGAGATGTAGCTCCAAGACATCCGGAGGCCAAGGCTGCCGAGCCCTGGCTTAGGTGGTACTCTGATGTGTATGACAGGTCAGGTAGCCTTCCAGCTGTTGGGAAATGGGAAGCTACAACCCTTATAATGCAATGCGTTATGGGAATGATGCATCTGTGGATGCCAAGTCAACTGGATGGAATCATTAGCTCAGCATTCGCCCCTCTCGTTGGGCTTATTTAAGGACAAACCGTCCCCTGCCTGCCCAACAGAGTAGAGCTCCTCTGGTCTTGTTGTCTATATAGGTGGCCGTGAGTTGCCAATAGGCAAGCTCGACGTGAGAGCTGGAGTCGAAAAAAACAAAAAAATTCAAAAGCAAGAAAATGCACACACAGCTAGAAGGATATAAATTACCTGTCGGATGGTATATCACTTGGGTGCTTTACTCCAGAACCATTTTTAATGGAGTCCTGCCGTATGATCCCTTGCGGCCTGTTCTTGTCTGCGGCTGGTTTTAATAAGTCCCCTGAGGGTCCCTGGAACTGAGACTGCTCTTGCAGCTTCGCCTTTTTCTCCTGAGGTGCTTCTTCGTTCTGCAGCTCTGGCTGTGTCTCTTCGCCGGCCTGCTGCGGCGTGTTTGACCCACCTTTGTAGAACCAGGCTCCGGATTTGGTGAGGATTTCTTGTTGTTTTCGGCACAAATTACATACCCAAATTACCTGCATGAGGAGAGAGGGGGAAACAAATAATAATGTTATAAAAAGAATGATATAAAACAGAAGAATGAAGCACATCGGTCATTCCTGTAGACATATAGGAATATGGGAAAAACAATACCTGTGTAATGAGACAGATGTGTCACTAAAAACAGAACTAAAGCACATGCAAACCTGTGTCCAGTAATGCATCCTCAGCAGCAATATACTCAATGAATATATATATATATACTGTATATTCCATACCAATTCAAAGCACTCCACTTTTATATAGAACTTTAAATCAGCTAATTTAGGAATAAACGATGGGGAGTTGGTTGCAAAATATGATCATACATTGCAGCCGCCCCGCAAACACACCTTCATAAACTTACTACATTGTATAACTCATTCTGCCGCTTTGAGCTACAATGTAACTACATGACCCACCATTGTGACATGTTAAAAGAGCTAAACTGGCCATCGCTGGAATCCAGACGCACCCTTCACCTTTCCAGCCTGGTGTTTAAGAGCATCTCTGGGAAGCTGCCACCCTACCTGAATAGACTGCTTCCCCCAGCAGCTCCCTCATCCTATAACCTCCGATCCAGGACCAGCACCTTACTTGCTATACCACAATACAAAAAGACAGTGGCTCGGTCCTCATTTTCCTACAGAGCACCACAATTATGGAATAACCTCCCAGACACCATCAAATCTTCCCCCAGTCTTAAGTCACTCAAGAGCTCCTTACTAACATACCTCAATACAGAATGCACCTGTAAACATGTAACCTAGTGACTATATTTCCTACATGTTTTTCTGTTAATCTGTATATTTGTGTTGTTTTTTTTTAATATCTTGCATTGTATTACTTTATTTCTGTAACTGTAACACTTCAATGTTCTTGAACCAAGGACATACTTGAAAACGAGAGAAATCTCAATGTATCCTTCCTGGTAGAATTGAAAGAAAACAGAACGGTGGAGTGTTTACACAAGGGGTTAACCCTAAATAGTACAAATTGTTCAGTTAAGGTAAATTTTATTCAAATATTAAACACATAATAGACAAAAAAATCGTTTAAAAGCCAGTGAAAAAATGAAATGATTCTGGAATTACTGACAGAGGATGGGTAAAGAACTCTATTACTGAGTCATTGCTAAGACCACATCGCGATAAAGGACTCAAAAAAATTGCCTCAATGGAGTTCCCAGATGTCACGTTCGAATTGGCACCATATGAAATAGGAAGTTAAAGTTCAAAAAATTCCAACCAAATTTGGTCCCTTTCTCTCCCTCAGGATAATTCTAAAGCCAGAGGGGAACAAGGATAATCACAACATTAGATCTCCCAGGTGTCCAATTCGAGTTGGCACCATGTGAGAGTGAATTATTAAACAGGTTAAACAGCTCCGCCTCCAATGAACCATTCGGGTTTGCACCATATGAAATAAGAAAATTAAATTCAAGCTATTTCAGCCAAATTCAGTAAAGTTCCCAAATGCCCGATTCGAGTCGGTACCATATGGGATTAGTAGTTAAAGAGATGCAATCAGATTCAACCAAATTTGACCCTTCTTTCTCCCTCAGGATAATTCTCTAGCCAGAGTAGAGCGAGGATAATCACAACATTAAATCTCCCAGGTGTCCAATTCGAGTTGGCACCATATGAGAGCGAATTATTGACAGATAAACAGCTCCGCCTCCTCTTTCTTAGCCAAAATTATTCCTATAGCATGAGAGGGTCAAAGTGTCACAAGCTTAATAATGGTTAAAAAATAACCGAATTGTTGAACTGACAAAAACACTTCATTGAGAATGGTTCTTAGTAATTCGAAAAAAATTCTAATGCATCAGGTCAGTCCATCAGGCAGAGTCAGACCAGCCAAAGTATGGTCAATAAAGATATGGTCAGGAAATAATAACCATCACTTACATGTCAGAAAACCGAGACATAAAACATAGCAGTTAAAAAGAAAGACACCCAACGCGTTTCGTCGTCACACAGGACGACTTCATCAGGAGTGATCCTATTGGGTGTGTGGTCCCTGTTTAAATAGTCTCTCTGAAATAAAGGTCACCAATACAATCAGATTCAGGCAACCGGATATCCGGTATGACGCAAAAAACCCTCACTTCCGACTGTATCGATGTCGACCGAATCGCGTCCATGCGCCGTCTTCAAAGGAAATGTAGAGGGAGGCGACTAGCCGAAAGGGCTCATGGATGCGTTCCACTAGAGCCCGTTTTACCGGATATCCGATACGGCCTTTCGATCATCACTTCCGGTATGGCCGTTTCCGGTCATCTGGAGGCCCTTATGTAAACACCAAACCCAAATAAGGCATCGTCAGAAATAAGTCTCCCAGTCAAGCCCCAATGTTAGTCTCTATTAGACTTCCGTACTTGGGGAAGGGAATAGCCGGATGTTGATCTCTATTAGACTTCCGGTTTAAAAAGAATCAATATCCTTCCCATTAGCGGAACTTCCAGTCATATCTATGGTGGTCTTACAAAGAGACTCTATGGGGTATTAATTCTTTTAAGGTCTCAGAAGAGGGACAATGAGATAAATTAAGTCCCAATCGCTCCAAACTGAGGAATTAAATAAAACCTTTATGATGAACATAAAAAGCCCTCGATCAATTCGAGAGTAAAAACTTCACCATAGGAGTATGTAAAGAGGAAATGGAGATGATCTGGGCCATTATTAAAGTATCTGACTTATGTGTTAGTAAAAGAGCCAGAACAAAAGTATAATTATTTGTGACTAATTAAAGAGGTACCCAAAAGGGACCACGCTCCAAAAGACAAAACACATATAACAGTAAATAAATTGCATCACAATACAAAAAGACAGTGGCTCGGTCCTCATTTTCCTACAGAGCACCACAATTATGGAATAACCTCCCAGACACCATCAAATCTTCCCCCAGTCTTAAGTCACTCAAGACCTCCTTACTAACATACCTTAATACAGAATGCACCTGTAAACATGTAACCTAGTGACTATATTTCCTACATGTTTTTCTGTTAATCTGTATATTTGTGTTGTTTTTTTTTAATATCTTGCATTGTATTACTTTATTTCTGTAACTGTAACACTTCAATGTTCTTGAACCAAGGACATACTTGAAAACGAGAGAAATCTCAATGTATCCTTCCTGGTAAAATCCTTTATAAATAAATAATCCTACCACAGAGTCAATGAACTCCATCGTGGCAGGTCCTATCCTGATATCCTAATGCCTGCTCTTATGAGATTAGTCCGCTTATTTAGTACATACATCTTCAAGGATCGCTCTGCAGTTCAAGGTTTATATAGGTCCTACAGTGAGTCTCCTGTGGAAAGGAGGAGCAAAACCAGAAGGGTGGTCAGCCCTCGACATGTAACAAAAAAATCCAAAATGACTGCACTCATCCTCAAAGTTTTTCACTACGTGTGTATCTGAGACCACTGAACACAACTTATAAAATTCACAGCACTTCACTTAAATTTAGTTTTATGGATTTAAAAACCCACCCGAGTTAGAAAAACAAATGGGAGTTTAGTTACAAAATATATATACACTGCATAAAGTTCAATATCATACTATTTTCTGATTGAAAGTTGACAGATCATTGATTGAATCAACGTCGCGCAGCAAACTACAGCAATAAATGCCTTTAACAGACCTGCAAACATTCTGGATTTTAGGGCCTTATCTGTCTGGGTTTTCTTCTGATGTCCTGATTTAGGAGACACCGAATATATATGTCCTTTTAAGAGCTGTGAGGACATCCCTTTCCAGATAGGGGGAGTGTTAGTCCTTGGCTATGAACGAAAGGGACGGGCCCACCTGAAAGTCGAACTCATCCGGAAAAGAAAGTCGCGGTTGATGGCAAAGGGAAGGGTGCCACACGGCCTTGGCGAGAAAGTGGGTCAGATTTTGTCCTTGTTGGGAACGCGTCCTCAATTTGGGACTGCCCCACAAAACATGACAGGAGCTAAGCATGATGTACAGTGCTCAGTATGTGACACCAAGAATGTTAAGCTGTATCGGCTGTATGGAGTAGAGGTAACATCACTGCTCTATAACTGTGGAGACCCAGGTTTGAATCCTGACCAGAGCCCCTCTCCAGTAAGTAGGGATGTGCGAAACGTTTCGGAATTTCGGAATTTTCACGAAATTTCCCGATTCGTGTTTTCGGATGCGGCCGATTTTCCGAAAATTTTTAGATCCGAAAATGGCAGATCCGAAAAGTTTTCCGAGCCGAAACGAAATATTTTCGGAATTTTCGAATGTACTTGAAATGTGTCAAATCGAAATTTATTGCTTTGAAACGAGGAGAACAGACGTTCCGAAAAAACGAAAATTTCCGAAAATACGAAAAGTCGATACAAAAAACGAGCTAAGTGACACGAAAATACGAAAAATGGTCGAAATTCCGAAAAAAAAAAATGTACACGCAAAACAAGTCGAGCCGAACCGAATCGAAACAGAAATCGGTCGAAACGAGCCGAATCGAAATGTTTAAAAATCCGAAAGATCTAATCGAACCGAAAAAAAATCGGTGCACAAGCCTACCAGTAAGTGTCATTGGGCGAGACATACTTACCTACTACCACACAATGGGCCATATTACAAAGCTGGTGCTAACTGAACCAGAGCTGTTGTAAACTTCCCAGAGCCATTATAGCCTATGGAGGTTTTAAGTTTACAACAGCTCTGGCTAACTTAGCACCAACTTTGTAATACTGCCCATTGTGCCCAATGTTTTTCCAGTCTTCTAGTGTCTAGTTTTGGTGAGCCTGTGTGAATTGTAGCCTCAGTTTCCGGTTCTTAGCTGACAGCTAAGTTAAGTTGGCACCAACTATGTATTATGGCCCAATATCGGCCATGGTCTACCCTTCGACCATGGAGAACCAAGTCAAAATACCATTCAGCACATCCGTATTGGAGGGAGAATCAAGTTTGTGGAGAAGCAAGTCTCAACTTTACGAGAAACGGGGTAAACCTAACCATCAGGTCGCTGATCTACAATCATGGAAAGACGACTCCATTCCACTCAGAAGACACCACCAGTGAGTGTCCTTGGGCAAGACACCTAACGATATGGATGCGCCTACCTCACAAAATACTTGTACATCTCACAGATTGTAAATTCACTTGGGAATAGGGACCCCTGAATCAGGTCATCATCCACATGTGATATTCTAATGTATCAACCCCTTGTACACTGATCTTGTAAAGCGCTGAGGAATATGTGGCGCTATATAAATAACGGATAATAATAATAGTATACAAATACAGGACAAGGGGCAGAGGAAATGTCCCAGTATTTACATAATGGGTGCGAATATCTTGTCTAAAATATTTGGGACCAGGAGTGTTTTGGATTTGCGATTTTTTTCAGATTTGAAATATTTGCGAATAATAATAATGAGATATCTTGGGGTTGGGATCCGAGTCTAAACACGAAATACATTTAGGTTCATATAATCCTTATAAACACTGCCTGAAGGTACTTTTATATGGTTTTACTAATGCTGTCCCACCCGTCAGATGACTTCAGATTTTTAATTTTCTTTCTATGGTGACATGTCTGCGCTCAAAAAAATGTTGGATTATGGAACATTGCGTAGTTCAGAACTTTAGGAAAAGGGATGCTCAGCCTGTAAATTAAAGAGAAAGGAGCAACATTTCTCTGTCTGTGAGGCCATAGGGGCACAATACCTGGAGCTCCAAGCCGCAGTTGATAGGGTGCTGGAGTGGATACACGTTGCAATAAACAGTCATCGCTCTTTGCCTCTGCATAATCTCATTGAGAAGCTATAAAACTTCCTATTAGGTGCTTTGTTGTTGGTGACATTTAAAACCCGTTGTGCAGGATCCTGACACGAGGGCACCGAGCCGCAGGAGACGCCTGTGTCAGTGAAATCAGTGACATTAGCTGTGTTATTCATACATTAACAGGCGAATGGTCTCCGAATTCGCACCAAAAAGAGAATTTCCCCCGCATATGGTGCAATTTTGGGGCTATTTGGCTATTCAGAAAGCAGAAGTTCACCAATATTGGCGTATTGACAGAAAAATACGGCGATCTTCGGCAGCAGTGAAAATCCCCATTAAGAAGCACTGGTTAATCTATTCAGAGACACCGAACAGCAGAGAAATGTCAGTGAAATGACCTGATGTTCAGTGGTTTCATTCGGCAGGTTTAATCAGGCGAATCCCATAGGCTTCAATGCAAAAAATAATGCCGTTTTTATTAAATATCTATTAAACCATTTATTATTTTTAATTTGCAGCAAAATGTCTCTATTCTTTTAGGATTTTTTAGGCATTGTTCGGAGAGCTTTTTTTTTTCCTGTTTTTTTTTTTTAATTGCTTTTTTTTTTTTCTGTAACAGACATTTTTATTATTATTCATAGGACCTTACATAGTAATTCCAGGCTTTTTCGTGCAGTATTTTTTTTTCAAAGTTGCTGTGTTTTATTTTGTTTTTTTTTACCCATTTCATCGGCTTGTTGGCTTTTTCAGGCAGTTGGCCGCCGCTCTGTCCGGTGGATTATCGGCTTTTTTTTGGCGGTTTTGCGTTGGATCGTTGACTTTTTTTCCTACGGTTTTGCGGCAGTTTTTCAGTTTTATGCGGCGGGTTTTGCAGTGGTTTTGCTGGTTGTGTTTGGCGGATTTTCCCTGTACTTCAGGGACCCTCGGTGACTGCTGAATTCAACGCAGGGTCGGGTAATTTGATTTCCTGGACTACAGGGAATGTATAGAAAGTAAGGTGGAATTTCGGTGCCTTTTGAATAACCCTGAAATTTGTGATGTTCATTGTCATCTTTTTCTTTGTCTATCATAAGTAGTAACAAACTGTCCGCGCAGTCTCTATTTTCTCCTCTAAGGCTAGGGTCAAACGAAAGTATTTTTACACGCGAACGTAAAAAAGTGCGTCCGAACGCATTGACGTATTTTTTCATGGAATAGGCGAAAACGGTCATACGATGCGCATTTTCGTGCGTGATGTTTTACGGATCCAAACCAGGAAACTTTTTGCGTCTGGACGTTATGTTGGCCGGACACGAGCAGCGTTCTCGAAAAAATGCGTTCATTTTCCACTTGCGTTGCGCAGCCGGACTTTTGTGCGGCCGTACATCGTATATTGGCCGTCATTGCCCGTCATTTGCTGCTAGTGCGGCCGTAATTATGTGCGCCAGAACGCACGTTAAAAATGCGCTGGTCTGACCCCAGCCTAACACAAGTAACTGACCAGACAAATGATGCCTTATTATTATATGGACTTACTTAAAATGTTGATGCTTGTGTTATGTGCGCTATATATTTTTAGGACTGAGATTAAGCTGTTTTAGGTGATTTCAGGATTGAATATGAATTATGTAAATATCCAGGTAAAGAAAGTGACACATATTCAGGGCTGTGAGTAAAGGTTGATTATAAGTGGCTTTCAAAAATATAAAGGCTTTTTCTTTTCCACTTTCATACACTGAAGGGTCTTTAAATGTGATTGTATAGTAATGGCATCCCCAGTGTGCTCATAATTATACGTATTATTGTTGTTCTAAGTATTATTCCTGCAGGAATACATTACAATATTCATCACATAGCCTTGGTTTCACTGTGACCTCTGAACATTGGTCAAATTCTTAAGGTTCCGCAATCTGATAAATGTAAGTCTCATTTCTGAATAATCTGATACAAATATTTATCTGTTATGGTAAAGACATGACTTTAAAGCCATGTAAAAAAAGGTAAAAAAGCCGAGTCTTTGAAAACGTCAATCCAAATTCAGACATGTCCGATATTGATGTCTTGGTCGTATTGGTGCTAGTGTTAGAGATTAACAGGGTAATTCAAAGAGATTCCAAAAGTCACCGCACGTTCGGTGACTTTTCGTTCTCTTCAATTCGGTTCCTTTTGCCGATCCCATTTCGGTGACCCTGCGGAGTATTCAGCAAGCACCACAGGGTCCCCGAATTGCAGGGAAAAGCTGCCGCAAACCCGACGAAACCAAACCGCAAAACCCAGCGAATGCACGCAGAAAACCCGCAAAAACATCTGGATTAACCTGCCGAAAACCATGGAAAAACCCAAGCAGGAGCCGATCACACGCAGCGAAGCCGCCGGAAAAAGCCGAGACCGCAGACAGAGCGAAGTGAATAATTTAGAAAAACAGTTTGCATGAATGTTTGAAAAGTGAAACGCTGTTTGCAAAGAAACTACTGAGCGAAAATGTCTGAAATTTGCATATGATCCAATGAATGATAATAAAAAGGGCTGTTACAGAAAAAATAAGTTAAAAAAAACAAAAACATTGGACTTTTAAAAAACAAATTAAGAAAAATGCTTAAAATATCCTAAAAAATCTATAAATAAAGAGACTCTTTACTGCTGAATTTTATAATGAACGGTTTATTAGATATTGAATTAAAACGGGAATATTTTTAACATTGAAGCCTATGGGATTCTCTTGAATAAATTTGCCGAATTAAACCACCGAATGGCAGGGCATTAGGGGAACCTTTCACTGCTGGTTTGTGTTCTCTGAATAGCCAAAGCAGTGCTTTTCATGGGGATTTCACTGTCCTCGAACAGGCAACGTATGTGCAGGCAATTCGCCAGGATTTGGCGAATTGCCTGCTCTCTGGATAGCCGAATGGCCAAGAAAGGTAACCGAACGCTGATTTTCAGCGTTCGGTTACCTTTCTCAAGCAATTCGGATCTCTTTGAATAACCCTGTAAATTTAGGGTTAGATATCAGATAACTTGTAACCATAACATCTATTCCCAACCCTAATTTATTTTATTTTTTTAAAATTCTTTATTTATGATTAAGCGAATCACAAATGAATGCAATAAAGCCAGAGAAACAAAACAAAGGCCACGCCATGCCATGGACAAAAAAAATTTGCAAGGAAATCAAACCATTAACGTTGTATGGCAGATGGCAACGAGAAAGGTAGGCAAGTACAATCGACGTAATGCAGGACATCTATTTTCGTAATTGGTCACAGGACATAGTAAGGGGGGAAAAAAGGGGAATGGGGAAGAGTGGGAGAAGAAGAGAGGTGGAGGGAGGAGAAAAAAGAAAGAAAAAAATCATAAATAAAATTTCCCTGAAATAACAGAGAAAATGGGAAAGGCAGCCCAAGAAAGTGGTACTCAGCAGCGCTCCTCTGAGACCCCGCAGGGAACCAGAGGGCCACGGAGGGAACCACAGGGCAAAGGTCACTGAAGGGCCAAGGGAACAGTGAGAGCCTTGGTGACTGTCCCACGGCTCGCCCTCAGAACAAGGGGGGGGGCATGAAGTCAACATACAGTCGATGAGAAGATAACCAAGGTCAGGAAGCGACCGGTGTCGGTCTTGGTAATAGGAGAGTGGAGAACAGACGAGCGCCACAGACTAGACCGGATCATAAGGCTGCCCATCTGAAGGGGACCGCGACTGCTGCCCATCCGAAGGGGACCGCGACTTCTCCCCATTAGCAGTGTCCATACAATGTGGTAGTCCCAGAGCCAACAGATGAGTCCGCGCCTCGTCCAGCGTCGAGGCTACCAAAACCTCAGAGCCATGGTGAATAAGCAAGGAGCCCGAAACTCCCCAGCGATAACGAACCTCATGGGCTCGAAGCGTGGTCATAATCGGTTTAAACTGTCGCAAAACGGGAGATCGCGAAATACTGTGACATCTAGTCCCTCAAATCGAATCGGGGGAGCTCGAATCGTCGCCCCCAGAAAGCATTCCCGTACAAGGATATCTCCCAACACCACAACGACGTCCTTCGTGGCAGTCTGAGGGGCCGCCGCCGCCTTGCGGACTCTAAGCACCGATATCACTGGATCTGGGGCTTTGGCAGGGAGAGAAAGGATGGTCTTTACCAACTGGTTGGCCAGTAGCAGGAGGTCAGAGGCAGGAACAGCGTCCGGGATACCCCTCAGCTTCAGATTCCACCGCCTATGTCGGGCCTCCAGAGCCAGTAAGGCAAATTGCAGTCCAGTGACCTGGCCAACCCTAATTTCTAACCATAACTTCTATTGCCAACCCTAACTTCTAACCCTAATTTCTATTCCTAATCCTAATTTCTAACCCTAACTTCAAACCCTAACTTCTAACCCTAACTGCTATTCCTAACTGCTAATCCTAACCCTAACTTCTAACCTTAATTCTAATCCTAACTTCTAACCCTAACTTCTAAACCGAACCCGAATTCCTAACCCGAATTTCTATTCCTAACCCGAATTTCTAATCCTAACCCGAATTTCTAACCCGAACCCGAATTTCTAATCCGAAACCGAATTTCTAACCCAAATTTCTATTCCTAACCCAAATTTCTAATCCTAACCCGAATTTCTAATCCGAACCCGAATTTCTAACCCAAATTTCTATTCCTAACCCGAACCCGAATTTCTAATCCGGACCCGAATTTCTAACCCAAATTTCTATTCCTAACCCGAATTTCTATTCCTAACCCGAATTTCTAATCCTAACCCGAATTTCTAATCCGAACCCGAATTTCTAACCCAAATTTCTATTCCTAACCCGAATTTCTAATCCGAACCCGAATTTCTAATCCTAACCCTAATTTAATCCTAACTCTAGTCTCTAACCCTAACTGTGGAAAAAGCCATTTTGTTTCTCCATAAAGTCTATTTTGGCCGCGGCCAATATTGAAACATCTTTTTTCAAAGACGCTCGTCATTTTTTGATGTGGCTTAAAAGTCATGTCTTACTGATAGCAAACCTCAAAAAAAAATCACTAAAGAACTGCAAAAGTACTTGCAAGTCAAAGAGTCCTAAAAAATATAATAACCTTTATTGAGCATTTAAAACCTTACACACAAACACAAGAAAAATAGACAATAAGGGCCCTAGTACATTCTTCACGCAAAAACGCACGCAGAACGTGTGAATTTTTGAGCGAAGCTTTAAACGTTAATGCGCGTAAAACGGACGCTGGTATTACAACCCTCGCGCATTTTTTCATCCGTGAAAAAATAACGCATATAACGGACGCGCAAAAACACGTGCGCAGAAACATTGCGCGCAGAAATCAGTGTGCGGACTGTTTTTTACACCCACGGTAGACGTATAAGCGCGTTTGTTGCGCTGAGATTGTAATACGACGTTCAGCGCAAAGGGTTTTGCCCCTCGCGTTAATGCGTTTTTGCGCGCGCGCTGATTGTAATAGTGCCCTAAGTGTATAAAGAAGACACTAGCAACCAAACTTTGTCGATTTGCCTGCCCTGCAGGGTACAGTGCTGTTCGACGGCAGTGAAATCCCCCATAGAGAAGCAATGGTTAACCTATTCAGAGACACCAAACAGCAGAGAAAAGTTGCCGAAGTGCCCTGCTGTGTTTTCATTCGGCAGGTTTATTCAGGCGAATCCCATAGGCTTCAATGTTAAAAATATTTCTGTTTTAATCCAATATCTAATAAACCATTTATTATTTTATTCTGCTGTAAAAAGTCTAGTTTTTTAGGATCCTTTAGGCATTTTCTGGGATTTTTTTGGCAAATAATTTTTACAATTGTTTTTTCATCTTTCTGTAACAGCCCTTTTTATTATCATTCATAGGATCTTATATGTAAATTCCAGCCATTTTCGTTGAGTAGTTTTTTTTGCAAACAGCGTTTCAAATTTGAAACTTCCAAGCAAACTGTTTTGTGCTGTTTTTTATTTTACCCCGTTTGTCAGCTTTTCCCGGCGGCTGCTTGCTAGGCTTGTGCACCGATTTTTTTTTCCGTTCGATTCGATTTTTCGGATTTTTAAACTTTTCGATTCGGCTCGTTTCGACCGATTTCTGTTTCGATTCGGTTCGGCTCGACTCGTTTTTCGTGTACTTTTTTCCGGAATTTCGACCATTTTTCGTATTTTCGTGTCACTTAGCTCGTTTTTGTATCGACTTTTCGGATTTTCGGAAATTTTCATTTTTCGGGATTGTAAATGGTTTCGGGATATCGACCATTTTTCGTATTTTCGTGTCACTTTGCTCGTTTTTTGTATCGACTTTTCGTATTTTCGAAAATTTTCGTTTTTTCGGAACGTCTGTTCTCCTCGTTTCAAAGCAATAAATTTCGATTTGACACATTTCAAGTACATTCGAAAATTCCGAAAATATTTCGTTTCGGCTCGGAAAACTTTTCGGATCTGCCATTTTCGGATCTAAAAATTTTTGGAAAATCGGCCGCATCCGAAGACACGAATCGGGAAATTTCGTGAAAATTCCGAAATTCCGAAATCCGAAACGCACATCCCTACTGCTTGCTGTGATCGGCGGCTCAGCGGCTTTTTCCGGCCTGTTCAGCACGGTTTTTGCAGTGGTTTCTACGGGTTCTCAGCGAGTGTTCGGCGAGTGTTTGTCAGGTTTGTGGCAGATTTTCCCTGCACTCCGGGGACCCTGCGGTGAATGCTGAATACACCGTAGGGTGGGGAACTTTGATTCCCCGAAGTGCAGGGAACAAGAGAGCACTGAAATGTCGGCGACATTTCGGTGCTCTCTGATTAACCCTGAATGTCACCAAATCAACTGATGGCCGTACCTACTAATCAATTGGGATTTAAAAGTACAACAACAGCACAAAAAAAAGACTGTTACCGGGAAACATCAATTTCAATAATTCATATTTTTTCTTTGCACTATAAATTTCCTTAATAGGCTCCAATAAAATCTTTTAATTGTTGCACAAATTAAATATAAATGAATAGTTATTTATTATTTTATACAAATGGAGCATTTAACTTCTTAAAGAATTTTTTTTTTTGGGAAATGCAAAGAGCTGGTTAATTGTCACAGTCGCTGCATTTATAGTCGCTGCAATATGAAACAGACTTATGAATGGCGATTGGATCTAGACAGCATTCAGATGCCATCCATGTTTAATATTAATTGAATTATATTTTAAAAAGAAATAGAGTATATAATGTGGCAGTTCTTTATTTATTTATGTTACTTTCTGGAGGTCGTTAAAGGGCTTTAAGCTTCCTTTTTTATATATATATTTCCCAAAAACAAAAAAATGAGGTGGTGCCGCTGTCCAGCTTTACCTGCATTTATTCTGGATAATGTTTTTTGATTTTTATTTATTCACTAGAAAACAAGAGTCATCACGAATATGTTCCTCAAGCAGAGTAAACGGAATATTTATTTTTGGAAATGATTGCCATTTTACACAGGGTTGGGCTTGTGGTGCAATGACTTCACAGGGGCGGGGGGGGTGCTAGAACTCGAAAAAGGCGCTTAATGTGATATATGCAAGCTGCAGGTTACCGGCTGGATGGAGTAGAGGTAATATCACTGCTCTATAAACTATGGAGATCCAGGCTTGTATCCCAGCCAGAGCACCTCTCCAGAAATTGTCCTTGGGCAAGACACCTAACGGTACATACTTGCCTACCACACTATCGGTTGCGGAGTCCAGTGGTAACGTCTCTACCGTTCGACCGTCGGGAAGTAAGTCAGATCCTTCCAATACAACTCTGGAGAAGCAAGTCTCAATGTTATGAGAATTGGGTTCAACCTGACCACCAGGTCACTGATCTACAATCACGGAAAGCAGACTCTGATCCCCCTCAGAAGACGCCTCCAGCGAGTGGCCTTGGGCAAGACACCCAACGATATGGATGAACCTACCTCCCAAAACACTTGTACTTTCTTTATGGATTGTAAGTTCCCTTGGGATCAGGGTCCCTCTGAATCAGGCTGTATCATCCATGTGTGGTATTCCAATGTATCAACTCCTCATAGAAAACTGATCTTGTAATGCGCTGCGGAATCTGTGGTGCTATATAAATAAAGTATAATAATAATAACAAGTAGGTCGGAATGTGTCATGGGTTGTTCTGGGGCAGAATGAGACCAGAGAAATAAGGTCCTGCAGCGATTCACATTATTACGGCAGAAGAACAACGAAGACCTAGTTGGGTGATATTCTTCTTCCACTGTCCCATTTTGTCATAACACTCTTTTTACAGGGAAATTCTTAATTCGTCCTACTTTGCTAGTGCCCCATGGCCACTGTAGTCCACCTTGACTTTCCCAGTCTGGTCAGTGGTCAGTCTGGGCCAATCCAAGACAGGTGCATTTATAACTGGAGATTTCAAGTTCTTTGTGTCTGGTCCCTCAAAGTTATTCAGTATCAGTCATATATGAAAAACATTGCTAAAAGGTGCAATAGCATTTAGTGTGGCAAAGGTTAACATATATTTTTATGTGTAGTTTAGTGCATGGAACCAGGAAGGAAGGAAAAAAGCTCTGATTTCTACTGTGCTAAATTTCAATAACGGAAATAACCAAAAAAATCAAGAAAGCTGAAACTTTAGGCAATATGTCAATCATTGGCCCTTATTCCGAGCCAGCAATAGGAAGCAGAAAATGCTAAAATTCAACATGAGGCGTTAGGGAAACATTGCCCTAACCCTAATGCTAATTCAAATACTAACTCTAATTCAAGTCCAAACCCTGATTCAAGCCCAAACCCTAATTTAAGCACTAACCCTAATTCAAATCCTATCTCTAATTCAAACCCTAACTCCGATTCAACTCATAACTCTGATTCAAGTCCTAACCCTGATTCATGTCGTAACCCTAATTGAAACCCAAACCCAGGGCCGGCGCTGTCGCTAGGCGAGCTAGGCGGCCACCTAGAGTGCAGTGCCCGCCTAGGGCGCAGCCGGGCCCCACCACTTAAAAAAATAAAGTTGTGTGGCGCCGGTTCCTCTCCCGACGCGAACGGCCGCTGGCTTGCAGCTTGGCCGCTTGCGTGGGAAGGTAACCACGTGACCAGCGCACGAGATCCTCTCGTGAGATCTCTGTGCTGGTCAGGTGGTTTCCGGGGAGCGGCCAAGCTGCATGTCAGTGGCTGCGCGCTTCCTCGGGAGAAGACGCCGGTGGAGCCAGGTGAGAGCTGGGGGCAAATATACCCAAGAGCTGGGGGTACTATATACCCAAGAGCTGGGTGACAATATATACCCAAGAGCTTGGTGACAATATATACCCAGGAGCTGGGGGCACGATATAACCAAGAGCTGGGGGACAATATATACCCAAGAGCTGGGGGCACTATATACACAAAAACTGGGGGCATATATACCCAAGAGCTGGGGGCACTATATACCCAAGAGCTGGGGCATATATACCCAAAAGCTGGGGGCACTATATACCCAAGAGCTGGGGGCATATATACCCAAGAGTTGGGGGCACTATATACCCAAGAGCTGGGGGCATATATACCTAAGAGCTGGGGGCAATATATACCCAAGAGCTGGAGGCAATATATACCCAAGAGCTGGGGGCAATATATACCCGAGAGCTGGGGACAATATATACCCGAGAGCTGGGGGACAATATATACCCAAGAGCTGGGGGCAATATATACCCAAGAGCTGGGGGCAATATATACCCAAGAGCAGGGGGACAATATATATACCCAAGAGCAGGGGGGACAATATATAGCCAAGAGCTGGGGAAAATATATACCCATGAGTCTGAGCTGGGGGGCAATATATATACCCATGTGAGCTGGGGCAATATATATATCCATGCGAGCTGGGGGGCAATATATATACCCATGCGAGCTGGGGGCAATATATATACCCATGTGTGCTGGGGCAATATATAGCCATGTGTGCTTGGGGCAATATATAGCCATGTGTGCTGGGGGCAATATATAGCCATGTGTGCTGGGGGCAATATATAGCCATGTGTGCTGTAAGCAATATATACCCATGTGTGCTGTAAGCAATATATACCCATGTGTGCTGGGGGCAATATATACCCATGTGAGCTGGGGGCAACATATACCCATGTGTGCTGGGGGCAATATATACCCAAGTGTACTAGGGCAATATATATCCATGTATGCTGGGGCAATTCCCATGTGTGCTGGGGCAATACATACAGACAGCCCATGTGAGCTGGCGGCAGTAATGAGCGGTGTTTATGAGGGCATCACAGAGCTCTACAGTAATGTGCAGTGTTTATGAGGGTATCACAGAGCTCCACAGTAATGTGCAGTGTTTTTTTTGGGGGGGCGCAAGTAGCAAGTAGGGCGCAAAATAGTCTAGCACCGGCCCTGCCCAAACCTTATTTCAAACCAAAACCCTAATTCAAACCCTGACCTTAATTCAAACCCCGACCTTAATTCAAACCAAAAACCTAACTTTAATTCAAACCCTAGTACTAACTCAAACCCTAACTCTAATTAGATTCAAACCCTGACCCTATTTCAAATCCTAATTTTAACTCCAATCCTAGCAATAGAAAAGCATGCGTGTTAAGATTGTAACTCCCTGCAGCCCAGTGCTGGGGGACACCCAAAAACCCCTTACAATACACAGATATATAACAACATGCACAGGCGCAATTATGTATATCACCAAAATCTCCCTTGGTATTTAATCCATAAGAAGGCCGCTCACTCCCAGGACCCTCAGGCTGGATCTCCTCTCTGGATTCACCAGGCGGATCTGCAGCCTCACAGGGCTCAGCACACAAAGGACAAAGGGGATGGAGACTTTATGAGAGCTGCTATCTCTCATATGAAGACCTTACAGGTGTTCAGGGCCAACCTGTTCGCCACATACTCCCGCACTCAGACCAAATAGAATTGAATCTCCAGCAGAATCTTTCCAGGGTAGCAGCGTATGTAAACCTCAGTGCAGGAACAAAGGTAACAAAAAGGCCAGATATGACGGAAAAATATTTATTAAACCAAAAAATAAAATATACAAATGAACAGTAAACAGCCAAACGCGTTTCTCGCCTCAGGGGCGCTTCATCAGTGGCAAGGGAAAAAAAGCATAATTCCAGTCCTACCCCTAATTAAAACCCACATCCTTATTCCAATCCTACCCCGAATTCAAACCCTAATCCATTTTCCAATCCTACCCCAAATTCAAACTCAAATCCTTATTCCAACCCTACCCCAAATTCAAACCCTAATCCATATTCCAATCCTACCCCAAATTCAAACTCAAATCCTTCTTCCAATCCTACTCCGAATTCAAACCCTAATCCATTTTCCAATCCTACCCCAAATTCAAACTCAAATCCTTATTCCAACCCTACCCCAAATTCAAACCCTAATCCATATTCCAATCCTACCCCAAATTCAAACTCAAATCCTTCTTCCAATCCTACCCCGAATTCAAACCCTAATCCATATTCCAATCCTACCCCAAATTCAAACCCTAATCCATATTCCAATCCTACCCCAAATTCAAACCCTAATCCATATTCCAATCCTACCCCAAATTCAAACCCTAATCCATATTCCAATCCTACCCCAAATTCAAACCCAAATCCTTATTCCAATCCTACCCCAAATTCAAACCCTAATCCATATTCCAATCCTACCCCAAATTCAAACCCTAATCCATATTCCAATCCTACCCCAAATTCAAACCCAAATCCTTATTCCAATCCTACCCCAAATTCAAACCCTAATCCATAATCCAATCCTACCCCAAATTCAAACCCAAATCCTTATTTCAATCCTACCCCAAATTCAAACCCAATTCCTTATTCCAATCCTACCCCAAATTCAAACCCAAATCCTTATTCCAATCCTACTCCAAATTCGAACCCTAATCCATATTCCAATCCTACCCCAAATTCAAACCCTAATCCATATTTCAATCCTACCCCAAATTCAAACCCTAATCCATATTCCAATCCTACCCCAAATTCAAACCCAAATCCTTATTCCAATCCTACCCCAAATTCAAACCCAAATCCATATTCCAATCCTACCCCAAATTCAAACCCAAATCCTTATTACAATCCTACCCCCAATAAATCCTTATTCTAATCCTACCCCAAATTCAAACCCAAATCCTTATTCCAATCCTACCCCATATGCAAACCCAAATCCTTTTTCCAATCCTACCTCAAATTCAAACCATAATCCTTATGCCAATCCTACCCCAAATTCAAATCCAGTCTGACACTGAATAAACTTCTACAATTCGACTTCAATCTACAGCAATGCAGTCATTTAAAGCTATTCTCCACTATTTTTACGCACTTGCTTAAAATAATCCTTTTTTTTTTGTCCTGGCAACTTTTGTCATAGCTGCCATCAATATAGTCATCCACAAGGTGGCAGCTTTATTATAGGACACCATACACAAGGATGCATTACGTGTGTAAAACTGCACTGAATGTAAGCCCTAGTAATATCTTATGGTCATATCTGGCACTGCATTTGTGGCATGAAAATTTTTATCTGCCACATAACTAGAGCCTAAAAGTTCAGGGGCATCCTAGGAAGATGGAATATGGAAGTAGATGTGTCATTGGATGGAATGGCTCCATGCTGTTAAAGTGGATTAATCCCGTTGAATATATAATCTATGCCCTTCCAGGATGAATAATTATGATAACACATTCTAATCCATAAAAAAGGTCAGAAAACATAATAAAATCTTCATTATACATTTCTTAATGTGTACAAACCATGACGTCTGCTGATAAGAATGGAAAGACGTGTCTTGTTTGTTAGATAATTGTGACTTATCCAGCTAGTAATGAAGATTTAAACTTGCGTCTAAAGATGATCGACAAATGCCAGGTATCGAGATGGTGATGAGCTCAGTACTCTGAAATGACAACTCGCTTACATCACCGCGATAACCTCCTACACATTCCACCCAATTTGCAAACAGTTTACAAAGCATTAAATCAGTTAAAAAGTGCATTTTTTTGAATTGCACAATGAAGCGTTTTTTCTCTTTTTTCTTTCTTGCCTTTGTCAGAGAGGGGAGAAAAAAAAGCCTTTCAGGAAGACTTAATCGACAGCTGCCGAAATAAGAGTGACAGGGATACGGAGAGGGCACAATTTGCAGAAGACATAATCAGTCATGTTCTTTCAGTCGGCGCTTCACAACAGATAAATATATAATTGAGACGCCTAGTCAAAAAACTAAAGAGAAAGAAAAGTAAGAAAGTGTGGGGGAGAAAGTGATGGGATGACGCATTCTTCCAGAGAACATTCGTCAGTTCCTGTTTGGTGAGAATAAAGTGACACTATGAAAAAAAAAAAAATGTATCGACTTTCTGCAAATATCGCCGAGTGGACCAGATATGGAAAAGCAAGTCATACAGGTCTATTCGAAGAAAGGTGAAACTCAGGAGAATGACTGGAGAAGTGAAAATTCTAGGTCAAAATAGCCAAACCAAATTCTCCCATTTATATCACTTTCCAAATCAACTATTTGGTCTAGATTGGTCTAGATTGTGCTCTTCTCCTGCCAGTTCTCCTGGTTTTCACCTTTCTCTGAATAACCCTGATTGTTTTATTTGGGAGAGAAGAAACAGAATCTGCTTTAGGGAAATGCTCAAAAAAGGTTAATGATTGCCACCTAAGACTAGGGTCAGTCGAACGCATTTTTTGCATCATCTGTGAAAAAGTGCGTTCGAACGAATAGACGTATTTTTTCACGGAATACGCGATAGCGGTCATACGATGCGCATTTTCGGCCGTGATTTTGTACGGATCATCAATAAAACACTTTTTGCGTCTGCATATTATGTTGGTCGGACATTAGCAGCGTCTGACCTCTCCTAATCACGCACACACGCCGCTAGCGGACGCAGCGCACTCTGTACGTCAGTACTAGCGGTATCACGTTCTCGAAAAAATGTGTTTGTTTGCCGCTTGCGTTGCGCGGCCACACTTTCGTGCGGCCGTACTTGGTATATTGCCCGTCATTGGCCGTCATTTGCTGCTACTACGGCTGTGATAAAGTGCGGCTGCACGCGCGTTCGCACTGCGTTCGTCTGACCCTAGCCTTAAAATGCAAATTCAGCAGTTACCAAACTTCCAGGAAGGCACTGGTAGGACTTCATGTTTATATATTCCTGAGGAAGTGGACAGGTCCACAAAACGCATTGAATATTATGCGCTAGTCTTTATATTCATTTTTTATATTTATTTTTTATTTTATGTGATTATCTTTATTAAAGTTTTCTTTTTCTTAATCAATAAGAAGGTCAGTGTCTAGTTCCTCCTGCTGACCGGGAAACACTACAGAATGGGGTCTTTCCTTCTCCTGGTCCCTTATGGGAGATGTGAGTGAGACCTAGAAGTATCCTGCTGTGCTGGTTCCTATCCAGAGCCTGGTGGTATTCCTAGTGAGCTGTCCTCTCGGTGGATTTATCCAGCGTTTGAAGCTCGGCAACTACTGGAACCAGCTATACTGGAGAAGGTAGATGGTTAGCAGCAAAGCTGTGATGTGCCTGAAATTGACAGACGTCTTGTGAGTGCAACCCTTACGCCAAGGTCACAGGAGAATACTTGAGAGAGCAAAAGGAATGTCCGTGAGTGGACGTTCCTTCCACTCTGACGCCCGTGTGGGCAACTTGCTGAGCACAGTGCGCTCAGCGCTACAAAGCGCGATCATCCTATGGAGGATCGCTCTTTGTAGCCGCATCCGACATCCGTCGTGGCTTCTTGACAGAGAGGCTTTCAGCACGTTCAGTGATAGGACGCGCAACTAGTGTGCATACTACACAGTGTGGCCCTCCCCGTAGAGCCTTCACAAAGTAACGACGGACGCAGGAGGAGCTGTCACATGGACGCACTCATTGCGCTCGTGTGACCACAGCCTTAGTGCGCCACAATTGATCTGTTATACATTTTCTTGCTGGATTACGCTAAATTTTTTATTCTGGTTTTTATTTAGAATTGCTCCTGGAGGAGGAGACGTTCTTGGAGCATTCAAGATACGTATTGCAGTATGATGGCTTCTGGGGCATGCACAATTTTTATTGTAGGACTTCATGTTTGCCAAGCTTCTTGGGGTTTTCTGGAATTGTGGAAGTTTGAAGCTCCAGATCTCTTGGTGGTAGGACTCCTCAGTACGTAAACGCCATCTCTTAATTCGTTGTATCCCTAAACCACCTTTGAGACCTGAGTATGTACTCATTGATGGGCAAGCTCCCAAGAGGAGTTCCTCTGCTGTCATAATTTCTGTTTCGGAAAAGTCTAGCGTACTGCACTTCTAAAAAAAAAAAAAAAAAAAAAAAAAAAAAAAATCGGGATCTTGGGTCTCTTTTGGACCAAACAAATCATTATTTGACTTTTAAAGACGGAGCTGAAATATTCAAAGGCAATAAAAAAAATGCTACTATTTTTAGATTTTACAGGAAGAGCGGGGTCGCGCCTATTCTCCACTGGGGCGGCTGCAACCACCAGACGTATCCAGCCCAGCAACATGTATGAAACATAATAAAAAAAGGTGTCATCTGCACTTATAGGAATAAGTGCAGATTACACCTTTTTCCATTGCAATTTTTTTATTTTTTTGAGATTTTTTTCAACCATAAACCTGACGAATCCATCAAGGATCCTGAAGCAACATTTTCTTCAAGAATTTGGGAAGCTACTGCCTACATCTATCGTGTTTTTCATGTAACGTGACGGTGTTACAATAAAACGTACGTAGGATATCCTGACCTTCCAAAGGATGAAAGGCTGGAAAAACAGAGAATAGGTTAAAATTAAAAAACAAGTGCTTGACTAGAAGTAGAGAGTCGCAAAAGATTAGACATGGACGACCGCGTTAAATGAGGCTTTACTGTCTCTTTAAAGCTCCCAGTCTGGCCATCAGAGAAATCTATTCCTACAAAATGATATTCTGATAAAACTGTAATTACATTGAGGGAAAGTCTCATTGTGCGCTGAGATTCCGCAGAGACTGAATACCTCTTGCCAAAATTATTAGCATTAAAATAGGAAGTAATTAGATTATTAAATAATTAGCACTGGGAAAGTGTCCTACGCCAGCGGATCGCAATCATTGTTCATTTATCCAGGAAGCTGCGGCTACTACTGGCTTTATTCGAGGTAGATCACAATCAGGGTCATCGAACGTGATCTCCCAAGGCAACCCCAGTGAGACATGTTTTACACATTGACACCTTCATTTTTGAACCGCATACCCGCTAGATGACTAATGAGTTGGTGTGGAAGTTATGCAGAAGTAGAGATTTAATAAAAATATACGGCCAAAGAAAGCTGATGGAGCTGTTAGCAAGGCTAGAATACCATTGTAAAGATGTTGTATAAAGCCCAGCATTCCCATTGGCGCGATGAGAAGACCATGGCTGGATGGGAAGCCTCAGGCATTACCTGGTCTCGGTGGACCGATGGCATTTGCTGCTAGTAAGGGAAACTAGAGGTGGGTAGTCTATTCACCCATGGGTGTTAAATAAACATTTACAGGTGGTCGTATATAGTATATAAAGAGTTTGCCTACTGCATACCAGCTGCGTATCACAATATAGAAAGGACTGTCCCTATTTTGGACCCAAATCCATCAAAGCCTTTTTTCTATCTTAATGTCAGGGAGAGTAAGTAGATCTCACTGGGCCCCAAGGTAATATTTTACTCCTGGTTTCCTCGCAGACTTACCTACACTCACCTCTCACACATAGTTACATAGGCCAAAAAAAAGACGTGCGTCCATCGGGTTCAGCCTCTCACACATCACCTACTGCCGTTGATCGAAAAGAAGGCAAAAACCCCAGTCTTAAGCGCTCGCCAATATGCGACACACTGGGAAAAAAATCCTTCTTGACCCCAGAATGGCGTCAGATTTCTCTTTGGATCAAGCAGCTTTTACCCACATAGTAACCCTTTCCCGACCGCTGACGTACTATGTACATCCAATTGGGAAGTCTCCTTTAGACCCGGCGCTGACGTACATCAGGGTCTCCTAACCTCCCTCCCTCCCTATACTCACCTCTATCGCTGGGCCACCTGCCCTGCCTTTTCAGGGAGCCCAGCAGGCGCGATGATGTCGTCACGGAGCGTGATGACATCATTTCCAGGCACCCACGGCCCCTGCAGTAAAAAATGAGGAAGCGGAGGGGGGATCTTTTGGAACCCTCTATCTCCCCAACCGTTCAAGCTACAATAAAACAAATGCCACCCTCTTCAGTGGTGGGTGGCATTAACCCTTTCGGTGCCGGATTGCAATTCAAACCAGGAAGTGGCTGACATCTTGGATGTCAGCCAAGCCTCTGGGTCACCATCCATCCACTGACATCCTCACCATATGTGTGAGGACATCAGTGGGCCAGTTAACCCCCTAGCTGCCAAGTAGAGATAGGGAGATCCTTTGGCAGCTAGAGGGTCATGTTTTATATCTTTGGAGAGGCCTGATCATGGCCTTTCCAATAATACCAAACATGACCAGGTTTGTCAAAATTAAAAAAAAAAAATTGAAAAAAATTGGATTTTTATTAAAAAAAATAGGACTTAAGCTGGCATCTAAACATGATGAGCATAAAACGGTCAAAATGAGCTCATCACACAGAGGTGAAATGGCTCATCAGTGAAGGG
Organism: Leptobrachium leishanense; assembly: GCA_009667805.1. Classification (NCBI taxonomy): domain Eukaryota; kingdom Metazoa; phylum Chordata; class Amphibia; order Anura; family Megophryidae; genus Leptobrachium; species Leptobrachium leishanense. The sequence goes on along the minus strand of CM019067.1, from coordinate 49,117,738 downwards.
GTTAAAAAGCAAAAACATGTAATGATTGGGTATTTTTAATTTCAGGACAAAATTTTCAAAACTATTTATACGGGGGGGGGGGGTTTTGGCAGTTATAGATTTTGTGGGATTAAATTTTGAAAAACTGTTTTTTCCATTTTTTCATCATATTTCATATTTTTTTAATAGTAAATTATACAATATGATGGAAATAATGGTATCTTTAGAAAGTTCATTTAATAGCAGGAAAAACGGTATATAATATGTGTGGGTTGCATGAACGAGTAAGAGGAAAATTTGACCTAAACACAAACAGCGCAGAAACGTAAAAACAGTAGCGGGCATTTTCGGACAGACTTTCGTAAAACCGCCCCATCACTAAGGGGTTAAATATTATAACCCTTAATGTCATGTTTTTGCAGGAAGTCATCCAGTCTTTGTTTAAAAGTCTGTACAGTCTCTGACCCAACCACCTCAACAGGCAGTGAATTCCACAGCTTTATTGTTCTCACCATAAAATAACCCTTCCTATGCTTTAGGCTGAATTTCCTTTCGTCCAGTCTAAATGGGTGACTTTGTGTCCTGTGTATAGTCCTGTTAATGAATAGGTTTCCAGACAATCGTTTATAATGGCCCCGCATATACAGTATTTATATAAGGTTATCAGATCCCCTCTAAGGCCCCGTTTCTCTAAACTAAACACACTAGACACTTTGGGCCCTATTACAATGTTAACGCAAACGTTAACGCTCACTTGCGTGAGCATTAACGTTTGCCGCTGTAATTACCGCATATTACAATCCAAACGCAAACGGGTTAAAAAACCCGTTTGCGTTTGGTACGTTGCGCAGCGCTGCGCGAGCTTAGTGCACTTTGCGCTCCCTATACTTAACATGGGGAGCACAAAGTGTCAATCAGCGCTGGTATTACAATGTCCCAACGCTGATTAACGCCTGGCTCTGGTCAGCGCAAAGTTAACCAGAGCCAGAACCTGTGTTAACGGATTCCGCTTCTGCAGAATCCGTTAACACCAACTTAAAAAAAAAATAAAAAAAAAAAAAAAAGATCCAATACTCACCCTCTGTCCCGCGGCGAGGACCGCGGCTCCAACCGCCTCCTCCGGCCGGCGGGCGCAGGGAAAGACTGGGGGAAAAGTCCCCCCTGTCTCTCCCTGTGTATCACTACGCCGACCGGCCGGATCTCGCGATGTGAGATCCGGCCGGTCACGTGACCGGCAGAGAGGTACTCAATGGAGTCCTATGGACCCCAGCGAGTGGATGCTCGCGGCTGCGCGCAGCGCTGCCGCGAGCATCCAGAATTTAACGCTCGTTAACAATGCAAGCAGCATTTTTTGCGCCTGCATTGTAATCCAGCGTTAAAACATGGGCGTAAGGGGGAAAACTGCAGGCACAGTTTTTCCTCCCTTGCGCCGGCGTTTTAACGCTGAGAGAATAATAGGACCCTTTGTGTACATTTGTGAATCCCCCAGTGCACATCTATATACACAAACTAGAGGGATAAAACGGGAGATGTGTAGAGAGGGTCAGGCCTCATTAATGTTTAAAGGGATGCTCCAGGCAATATGACCACCTCAGCTTTTTAAGGTGGTCATATTGCCTGAAGTATCCCATTTTTTCCCCCAGCCTTCTATCTTTTCCCGATCGGCTGATATTGCTGAGAGAAGCGGTGGACTTTACTCCGCCCTCCCAGCTGTCAATCAGCCGATCGGGTTTCAAGGTGTCCACGTTTTGGAACTCTCGGCAAAGCTGGGACGTCATCGCGCTAGAAGCGCGATGACGTCCCACCACTCAGGCAGAGTCGCAGGAACGCGCAGGAGAAGGAGCCGGAGCCGCTGCCTCCTCCTCCTTCTCCTCCACCAAAGAGTTTTTAGACGAGCAGGCGGGGTGAACTTCAGCTCACCTCGCCGCTCGTGAACGTGCGCTGCTCCGCGCATGCGCGGTTGAATGAGCAGGATTCCGGGAGGAAGCCTGCTGATTTGCTGATTGGCTGGTTTACGTGATAGGCGCGCATGCGCGCTTTGCACGTAAACCTGTAGCCAAGTTCCAAGTTTTCCACGACGGGAGCGGAAGAGGAGGGAGGTGAGTAAAAAAAAAAAAAACGCCGTTGGAAAAGTGTCGTTTTTAGGGTAAGTTGTGACGTTCTGGGTCTCTGGCGCCCCCTCTGGCAATACTGGACATTGCTTTTAGTTCTGGACATTTGGTTCACGTCCAAGCCTGATCAGTACCTGGACTCCATTGGTTCACCCTGGACCATTTTGTATAAATGGAGACCACTCCCTTAGTAGGGTGCGGTCTCATTCATCCTGGATCAGTCATTCAGCTCATGTCTGGTTTGCCTTGCTCTAGATGCATCCTGAATCATCTATTCAGTTCAGTCTGTCTTCAAGCTCCTGTCTGGTTTGCTTGGTCTAATTTTATCCTGTTCAGTCTGTCTGTCTTCCAGCTCGCTCATGTCTGGTCTTTCCCTGGTCTAGATTTATCCTGTTAAGCCTGTTTTCCTGGTCATTCTGTTTACAGGCTCATGTCTGGTTTGCACTGTTTTCTTGCCTTCTTGTATCATGTTTAATTCTGCCTCCCATGTTTAGTTGCCTATTTTGTTTATACCTGGTTTTCTTTATATTTCTTGCCGTGAGGTTAAAGGCTCTGTTTATTGTATTTAAGTTCTTGTTCCTAGAATAAATTATATATATTTATTTTTCTAGTTCAGGCTCATGGTCTATTTTCACTGCTCATTAGGCTCACACCCCTCTCTGTCAGGTCAGGTCCCTGACCCCCATCGTGACATAAGTATTACATTAAAAATATATATATATATATATATATACACTGAATGACTAGTTAGGGCAATAGCTTTAATATAATGTAAAAAAGGGGGGGGGTGATTTTCAGACTGGAGTGTTCCTTTAACCTCTCCTTTCTCCACCATCCTGTTTTTAACCATAGAGAATCCTTTAGGTGTAGTATCTCCTAGTTTCTTTATACTTCTTGACCTATTCTGCAATTCTTAAACTGTTCGCTGGTGATAGTTTGATTTCTTCTAAAATATAAAAAGTAAATAAAAAGTTCACTTGTAAAGCTTTAGGTTTGAGTGAATTCCCACGCTGATAACTGTCAGGTTCTTTTCACGGCCCGCAAGGTTCGTTAGCAGCAGCTACTGCAGATATAGATTTATTTTGGACTATTATGTCAAAATAGCCAGATATTCTAATTAGTAATCTATCCAGACAGGTTCAGTTTAATTACAGAAAACGTTAACCCCGTGAGTCTGGCAGCCTCTCGGTCTTAAAGGTGTGTGGTTGCCATAAACCCTGTGAACCTTCCTAAAACCACACTGTCAATTCTGACTTTTCATAAAAGTAGAATATGAAAACCTTTATACATATGCTGCCTTAAACTTACACAGAGAAGGCAATGTAGGGACTACATCAGGGTTTATTCAATGCAACCCAGAGTTATAGTGAGTTGCAGTTGCTCTGGCTCTGTTCAATTGGCCCCGGAAGAAAAATTCAGTTTATTCCTGCTAAGTTAAAAATTCGACAACTCAACTGAGAGTCATTTGGTTATAGAATTGCTACATCAGAGCAGATTGGAGAAGACATGCTGCTGCTTTACTCTGTATGATTTTGTTATAGAGTTATAATAGTCCTTAGACATAACTAGTTTGTTTTCATTTAGTGTGCATAGGTTGAACTATCGCACAGACCCCGGGGTAATGCCACTGGGTGGAGGGGCAGTATCACCGGTGTTTTATCCTTCCTTGGAGCTGGAGTCCTGTGCCACTTCCACACCCTCCCTGCCTGCCACTCTTCAGTCCAGAGCCACCACTCACCCACCCTGTCTTCCACTCTCTGGTCCAGAGCTGACACCCCATCCTCTTTCTGGTCCAGTCTCTTTCTCCAAACTCCCTCCCACGCTAGAGTCCAGTTCTTTGAGTGAACTTACTGATTTTTCTTATTTCACATACATGATATTAGGCAGGTGGTAATAATGTTGTGGCTGATCAGTGTGTGTGTGTGTGTTGTGATACGAGGACAGCAACCACTCGGGATACTTGGTTCCAGACAAACAACACGGTCTTCTATGGTATATACAGACGCAGACTTGAAGTTGTGCAAATGAGAGGTCTTTTTGTTCCAGCATAAAAACACCACACTTCAACAAACAAAATCCTAGCTCAACTAGAGTACTTACTAAACATGCAGCGATCCTGACTAACCAGGTAACATAATCTAATAAACAAAAGAAAAATCACAGCCTTTTCTAGAAGTTACTTCTTCATGTCCTGTTCTCAGCAGTCTGATTAACAACACTCCACTCCAGGAGTCGGCAGCCTGAAAATTTACCTGTTGATTAATTAATTGGCAACAAGTGTGCGAGAGGATAGAGGCCATGCAGGATTCTGGGTCCTAAATACCTTGCATCAATTACTCTCCCAGACATTCTGTTACCCAATCCAAACACTCTGTCACAATAAATATACTGTATATATATACGTGGTATATTATTAATATTATATATAATCCCCCATCTACTCTATGCTTCCATTATACAAACAATCAAAAAAATGGAGGGAGTGATGATTATAGTAATAATAAAGCAGCCCTGTATTAGCCTAGTATTGAATTAATATTTTTTCCAAAGTCTCTGGATTCGCTCACAGAAATTCGTAAAATCTACGTAATTTAGCATTTCTCTATTCGCTTCCATTAACACTTTGAAATTTTCAATTGCTTCTTTTAAAGAGAGGGACAAAGTATAAGCGCGATGACAGTGCCAAGCTAAAAATACCCATTGATTGCATTCTCTTTTGTACTAGAATGGCTATCAAGCCTTTAATAGATCAACATAGCCTATATTTAGGACCCCGAGAGCCGCGATGCATATAACTTACAAATGTTCTGGGTGAACAAAAGGACACATTTCTGAAAGTGTTAACTACGAGTTATTAACTAGGAATTAAATAAGAAGGATTTTATTGCAAAACTCGGCATTGCTAATTTCATCCTTCGAGTGCCGTAAGGTTGAGCGTGCATACCCTGGAGAGGATAGAAACGCTGGTATAATCAGACTCGGGGTTCATTTCGCAATCATAATAGACACCTGAGGAACTTGGACGATTCTCCTGGCAGCAATTTGCAGGTATATTCAGTAATCCTGCGTGAATCCTGACTTCTGCATGTTCCCAGCCAATACAGGTATAAATTTAGACTGGATTTAAGATTCGTAAGAGCGCAATGCAATAACAAGATGATTACAAATGGATACGGCCCAATATGTTTTACTTTCATGAAAATAAACATGAAAATAAGTATACAGGGTAATCCAGATGGGGACCCCTTGCTCAGGGTGCCTAGAGGCAGGGCCGGCGCTAACGTAAGGTGGCACAGGCAGCCGCCTTACTATCTGGCTTCCTGACAGTTTGAGGGGGCGGAATTTTTGACCGGCCGCCGGCCGGGGATAGACCCGGCGCAGCGCAGCATCACCTCACTCTGGCCCAGCGAGCGGAGGTGGCGCTCTGCCGATGTCGTCATTGGTGGGGGCGGGCCGGGCACCGCCATCTTGGTGGAGACCAATAGGGGCAGAGTCTGCCGCTATCTTGGTCTCCACCAAGATGGCGGCGCCCGGGGGTGGTTCTCCCTAGGCGAGCGGCCGCTGGAATACATGCATTAAGCTCGGCCGCTCGCCAGGGATGGGAACCACCTGGCAAGCGCGCAATCTCGCGAGAACGCGCCTGGTCAGGTGGTTCCCGGCGAGCGGCCAAGCTGCAGCATGCCAGCGGCCGCTCGCCTCGTGGAGAAAATGCCAACGGAGCCAGCATAGGGGCAGGTGAGCTGCTGCCTGGGGGCAATATATACCCATATGTGACTGGGGGCAAATGTACCCATATGTGAGCTGGGGCAAATATACCCATATGTGACTGGGGAAAATGTACCCACATGTGAGCTGGGGGCAAATGTACCCATATGTGAGCTGGGGCAAATATACTCATGTGTGAGCTCTGGGGGCAAATATACCCATGTGTGAGCTGGGGCAAATATACCCATATGTGAGCTGGGGCAAATATACCCATGTGTGAGCTGGGGGCAAATATATCCATGTGAGCTGGGGGCATTATATATGCATCTGGGCATGTTCTGGTCTGAGGTCGCTATATATAATCTGAACATGTTCTGGTCTGAGGTCTCTGTATATATATATATATATATATATATATATATATATATATATATGTATCTGGACATGTTCTGGTCTGTATATATGTATCTGAGTGGGCATGATATCGGTGAGTACCTGAAAAAAGTATTGGTACTTGTACTCGGTCTTAAAGTGGTATTGGTGCAACACTAGAGTGTGCATATACAGTATGTATGTGTGTATATATAGAGATTATTATGGCACCTCTATCCTGATTGGCTTGACATGACACGGATGGGGGGGCACCAAAACGCACCTTCGCCTGACTAGAAAAAAAAAATGCCTAGAGGGGTGTCAGCTATACCCTCCTGACGAGGCCTAACAAGGCCGAAACAATCATCGGGGTTGCTGCACCTCTCGTGCAGGGATGACGTCCTTGGCAGTCAGTACTGGCCCCCCTTTCTGGCAGATAGCATCTGATTTGCATATGGAGCAGTTGTCCCTGTAATGGCACAGTCAAACTAAATCCTTGTGAGACCTGAGCGGACCCCACCGTAGAGCAGACCACTAGTGCCATTGCTCGTTCTCAGGACCCTCACAAACCTCTCTCACTAAGAGCAGTGCCATGAGTGACAGTGCTGTCAACTACTGAACTACAAGTTCCATAAGATGAGGTTTAAGGACTGAGCCGAGAATGAAAAGTATAGTACAATAAATGTAACACAGTCTTGCCCAGTCGAAAACATAAGGGGTTATTCACAAAGCACCGTGGCAGCAGCGAAGCTCACCATAGTTGCAAACAGTGTGAACGTCACCAGATTTCCACTATCCACAGGAAAATTCGTAGGTGACGATGATAATTACAATCAGGAAGAAATATATGAAATAATACATTTCCAGGTAGTAGATAGCTGTGCTGAGTTCATTTTTCCATTTCCTACTCATCACATTTAAATGCTACCTGAAGTCATGTTTTATTATCCAACCCAGGCGTATTATATGCCTTCTTTTTACCAGCGGTCTTTAACCTTTGTGGTTATATAATCTAAGGGATACTCTTTTTAATAAATTATTTTTTTTAAAAAACAGACGCGGAGAACCTATTACTCTATTTTTCTAAAGAAATATGCAATTTAACCACAATTTAAAAATATAACATTTTCGCTTGTATTTTGACACATTACACTTCATATATAATATAACTTTGTATAAAACACTGTGGGTCCTATTCCATTCTGTGCACTAAAATGGGGACTCTAACTGGGAAAACCTGCGACTGCTCCCCATTTCAGCACGATATGCTAGGGCAGGTGCTGTCTCAGCACCTTGCCCCGGAATGCAGCGCTACCCACAGTGACACTTGCAGTATTGCTTCCACGCCGCCGTGAGTATCACCTCCTGGAGTCCATAGGACTCCATGGAGGGCTGCGCTTCCGGGCTGCACACACTGCGCGATCTCAATCCCGCCACAGAGTGATCGCAGAGGTAGACTGGGAACTCTTTGTTCCCAGTCTCACTCTGCTCCCGGTGACAAGAAGCGGCAGATCGGGCCACCATTCTCCCCTAGGGATGAAAGGTGAGTAACGGATTAATTGAGGGTATTTTAGGGGGTGCTAAATGATTTTGCGAAATCTGAATCATTTAGCACCAGCTTTTAGGTGTAGCTGAATATTTGTTTAACACATCCAGGGGTGTAACTACAGAGGTTGCGACTGCAACCGGGCCTGTTCTTCAGAGGGACCCAGCATAGGCGACCTTCGTCCCATTTATCTAATATTGTTAGTAATGTTAGCGTGTCACAGTTATTACCGTTTTGCCGTTGAATCCTCCCTTTTTGTAATATGTAGGGTTAAAATTGTATAATTAGTTTTTTATGTGTACACACTGATTTCATGTTGCATTTTGTAATTTATTGGGTATTATTGATATGTATATGTAGGGGAGATATGGATGTGACTATCATGCGTTAGTATACGTCATGCAGGAGGAGGAACTGATTTAAATATAACGCTAGGAAGCCTCTGTGCAGCGGTTAATTCGTTGGTATCGCTGGTATAACACCTATTATAGCCCAGGTGTAGCGTATGCTGCAGTTTGAATGTTATGATAATCGGGCAATCGACAGTCGCATTCTATGTCTTGGGGGTTTTTCTATTGATGTTGATTCTGTCTCCAAGCGATGGTTACCTAGATACTGGCCTTGTTAGCTTAGTCATTGTAAGGAGGCATGTGGCTTATCTCAGTCTATTATTGGCCCATTAAGGTCACGTGGACTTTGACGTACCAGGAAGTGTGTGCACGCTGGAATGTTTACATCAAACTGCCTGTCATGCCCCATGATTTAGGATTTATTTGTATATTTTTACTGTTATGTGTTGAATCTGCCTTTCGCTGCTAGCAGCTATCTTTCATAGCTATTTTGTCCTTGCTGGATTTCCTTAGCTTTGCTGTATCCAGCTAGTTTCCACCCCTTTCTCAGTGTCATGTTCTAAGTTACTTCCTGGTCACATAGCAGCCATTCTGTGCTCACTGCTGGACAAAACTAATGTCTTTTTACCTACATTGCTGTACACTATTACAAGATTGTCAGTCTGATCACTAAATTCTTCAACTGGATTCATCTTTCTACGTGTCAATTTTGCTGAGTTGAAGCTATCTGCCGAACTTCATCGTGAGTACTGGTCAAATACAGAAATAGCTAGTCTCAAGCACCTACACCCCACAGCTTTGCTTAGGGAAGCAGAATACTGCCGGTATCGATGACTAATTTTCATTTCTAGTTGATTTCTATTTTTTCATCTCCCTCCATGTATATATACTTTGGGTAGCATTTATGACATTACAGCTCAGGGTTAAGGCCGGTGTGGGCGAAACGCGTCGAGCTATGGTTTTCTGTTGGTTTTAACAGTCACTTGTTTCTGGTTGGTCCGAATCTATGGCTGATTTATGTTGGTGATCCCAACTCCCTGTATGTTAGCTAGGAGGTGTGTAGGAGGCTAGATCCGCCGAGGTATCAGTCAGGCATTTGCCAGTGAATAAACCCCTCTATTTTTGCTTATGGGTATATTTAGCCTTCGGGACCCTTTACCACTTGCCATTTATTTATTATCATAGGACCGTTTTTTTTACGTCATTCAATTCTGTTTTTTACTTTTTAGTGTGTTTTATCATTAATAAAGATACTCGTGCTATCGACACTTTTGTTGCACTTTGCGCAAGTCGTTCTATTATTCCGGGCTGCACGCCCTGTGCGATCTCAATCCCGCAACAGAGTGATCGCAGAGGAAGACTGGGAACTCTTTGTAATTTTAAAGCAACACCACATTTGTTGCTATGCTGGCTGGGGATAAGCTGTGACATCATGACGTACCCCCTGATTGTCTGCCAATCAGAGCAGTGGGAGACCGGCAATCACTGCAGGATACCGGTAAGTAAAGTTTATAACATGACATGTAGGGGCATCCTATGGTGGTGCAACATTAGGACGTTCCCACATGTCGTCCACAGTTTAAAGTTAAATGGCCCTATTACATTCTTCATGCAAAAACGCACGCGAAACGAGTGAATTTGTGCACCCACCGTTAAATGGTAACGCGCGTAAATCAACGCTGGAATTACAATCCTCGCCTATTTTTTCATCCGTCGAGCAATAACGTGCGTAAAACGGATGCGCACAAACGCGCACATTAACGTTGCGTGCAGAAATCAGTGTGCGGACTGTTTTTTTCAGTGGATTCAGCCAATCAGAATTAAGAACCACAATTGTCTCATGTTAAGTTTTTGCGCCTGTCAAAGTCAATCTGCACATATATGCTGCATCAATAAAAAAAACATGCACAACTTCTCCATTTTATTGTTTGGGTATGTGTAGAATGTGTAACTATACTTCGCTGCGTATTTTGGGCTGGTGTATTTGGTTTCGGCCAGGTTGATAGAATTTGCCATTAACACCAGCTTTTAGGAGTTGCTAAAATTATGCGCGCAACGTCTATCCGTTAATTCCTGCGCATAGATTGTAATACCCTCCGCGTACCAGCGCACAAACGCATTTGCGCTCACAATGTTAAGTATAGGACATGCGACGTACAGTAAGCTCGCGCAGGTTCACCCGCGGTAGACGTATACGCGTGTTTGTTGCGCTGACATTGTAATACGACGTTCAGCGCAAAGGGTTTTGCCCCTCGCGTTAATGCGTTTTTGCGCCGGCGCAAACGTATGCGCGAAGATTGTAATAGGGCCCAAAATCGATGGGAATTTTCGTAGGTAAATCCTTTGCTGTTTTTCTAACCCACTGTAAACATTTGATAATATTTATTAAAAAAGGAAGGAATTAAGTTGAGTCCCTAGTTGGTAACAGGGAGCCACAATGGGGAAATACCGATGCAAGCCAAAAACCCTTAGTGGCTATAGTTACCCACTCTATTATAACCAAGCTGCTGTAGTAGCGGCTCAAGCCATAATATGAGGGAGCCGAGCTGCACATAGATCCCAACATCGACACCATATGCCACTGTTGGTATTGATTCCTGAGTCCATAGAAGCTCCTGGACTCCATGAGCCAACTATTTTGCCACTGTGTGTGGGCATAGGAAACCGTAGGTCACACCACTCACTGCACTGCCGAATCGATAGTAAGTTTAGGATTTTTTAATAAATCTTAATATACTTAAATTTGAATACAAACATTAAATTAAGTTTAAATGCTAAAGCAAAATCCCTTAACACCAGGATATGGACTTATTAACGGATCCTATACAAAGTATAAGAGCCGCTAGTTTACAGGAAGCAGCTGTCGAACAGCACCTTAATGCCTTGATTTTCGGTGCTTCAGTTCGACACGATTAAACAGGCGAATCTCGTAGGATTCAATGTAAAAAAATTAACGCTTTTATGTTATTCTTATTCATCCGTTTATTCTTTACATTTTCGGCAAAAAGTCTTTCAATTAATTTATTTTTTTGGAATTTTTTGGGATTTTTTTGTGAAATCTGTGATTCCCATTTTTTTTTAATTCTGTAACAGACCTCTCTTTTTTTTTAGGTCCTTTTTTGTTATTTCCACACATATTCATGTATTTTTATTGTTTTAAACACCTTTTAAAGAATTGCAGAGTTCCGTTTTGTTTTTTCTTCCTCTGCAGTTCGGTGGCGTTCGGCAGTCAGTTCAGCGAGCTCATCAGCGGTTGGCAGTGGGTCCACATTGGTCACACTTTGGGGAGCCTGCGGTGAATAGTGAATACACAGCAGAGTCGGCGAATTTGAATCGGCGAAGTGTACCGAAGTGCACCGTATGAGACCAACCATTAAACCTTGTGGCTCAGACGTAATGGGGACGAAATCTCTTAAACTTACAGCTGATTGGTTTGGATGGAATAGGGCCCGTGGGTTTGTTGAATATGCATTATATACTAGCATATTTTGGAGATCAGTGTCCAATTTGATATATGCTTTTACATTTATTCATGATGCCATTACCTCTTTTTTCATGTGAATTAAAAAGGGTAAAAACGGCAAATAAAGTTTAACCTATTGAATTTTTATTCTCTACTAGTACAACAGTTGGATACTTTATTGTTGAACAGTGCGAGAGAGAACATTGTGAATACTACACTGAAGCCAGATTAATACACAGCGTCCCCAAACACTTTCCGAAAGAGATCCACTCCCCAGATTAGATCGATATCTCCGCTGGAACAAAATCAGTAATCCCTAAACTCAAGGCCTCAGTAAAACCACCAAGACTGTCGCAATTGCTAAGCATCGAAACGGACATGTTTTAACAATGTGAACTTATTTTATTCCGAGGGCTTATTCTGCCCTCCTGTGGCCACCTGTGAAATCCAACATGGCTTCCAAAACAAAAGAAACAATTACAACCTAGAATTTAGCTAAAAGCAACTTTATTAAACTAATGGATTGAGTATCCAAAGAAAACTGAATAAATATAACGTGTGCGATGCCCTATTCATGATTCTCTAACCTACACCTGTAACAGGCATGAACCATAGAGGATTTCTTTGATTGATTTTAAATTGTACCGGCTGGGTGGAGTAAAGGTAACATCACTGCTCTATAACCGTGAAGACACAGGTTCAATCCCAGCAAGAGCACCTCTCCAGTAAGTGTCCTTGGGCAAGACACCTAACGGTACATACTCGCCACCCAGGGCATACTTGAAAACAAGAGAAATCTCAATGTATCCTTCCTGGTAAAATCCTTTCTCAAAAACTTCAGTGTAGATATCTCTTAAAACAGTGGTTTCCAACCCTGGTCCTCAAGTACCCCCAACATATCAGATTTTGCAGATCACCTTGGGGAAATGCAGACTGAATCCTGCAATCATTGAGCAGCAAAACCTATCACCTGTGCTGTGCTTCAGATATCTGGCAAGCCTGGGCTGTTTGGAGGACCTGAGGACCAGGGTTGGGAACCACTGGTTTAAAACTTCACTACTCCTTTGTGGGACTCGTAGGCAAGGTTTGTGGAGGTAATGGTAGATAAAGGGCTTCTTGGATTTGGAGCCAAAGATTTTGGTGGATTCACCTTTACTCTCAACTCAACTGTACGTCAAAGCCTCTACTCCTCCCACCAACATCACATCAACAGTAGAAGTAGACATATGGGACCCAGTTGCCAATGGTTGGAGGAACAAACCAACCAAAAAACAAACCAATTTTGGGCATATGAAAAAAGGTCTAATTTTGGTCACAGTCAAGGAGCTGCAGCTCCATCAGTCAATGTAGTGAACTGGTCCTTTATGGAGAGGTATTGCAGACTTTAGTAATCCGAACGACGGTGTACGCGGATTATAGGAAGGTACCCAACACTACTAAAGACAGATATATGGAGATATGATTTACTTCATATCGAATGTCTGCTCGCTTGGTGGACAATCTGCGGTCAGTCATGGAGTGTTGGTATATCTCCGGGGAATAGTGGGGTAACTCGCAACCGAGGTTTGGTTTTATTTTAAATTTCGATCTAGGAATCTCTTAAAGCAGTGGTTATTAACAGTCCTAAAATGCCCCTAAAAGGCCAGGTTTTAAGTATTCCCTTGGAGAAATGCTTTGTAATCCTAACGCTGATTAACACTTTGCGCTCCCCATGTCAAGTATAGGGACCGCAAAGTACAGTAACCTCGCGCTGAAAAGCACAAGATACCAAACGCAAGCGGGTTACTTAACCCGTTTACGTTTGGATCGTAATATGCGGCAGACACCGCAGCAAACATTAATGCTCATGCAAGTGAGCGTTAACGTCAGGAATGTAATATGGCCCATTATCTTTTAATGTTACCGTCAGAATAGGGTCCATGTTTTCTCAGGACCCCTGAGTGGTATGGACCATTTCTGGTTACAAATTAACCAAAAATATAACAGAGAGACCCCCAAAAAGTCAATTTTACATGTAAACTTATAGTAGCGATAACCCTGGCCATCAACTGACACCGCTAGGTTTGCTGGATGTTCAGCTCTCGCTTGTGTAACCTGCACACATATTTTTTAAGCAGATATTTAAAATAATTTGGTTTTCTTAAGTGACACTTAACCCAATAATTAACAATGCACACACATATCTCAAGTATAAGTACAATATAAAATAATCTCTCATAATCAGCAAAATGATGGTCCATGTAAATCAGGCCATGTTTTACAGTAGGGACCCTCTTTGCAGGCGCCGCTCTGCCCATAGTGTTGGCTATGTAGGATAAATGTGATTTCAGGTACTGTTTGCGCATTGTGTGAGCGCCATCTAGTGGAAGAAATGCTTGAGATTACTATATTTGTTTTATTGCAGGGTGTAATTCATACTTTACTCTTTACATTGCCTTCGTTTCACTGCTGGATTTGCTATCGGATACGCTCGTAATCGATATTAAAGAGACATTAGATGTGAGGAGAGCCCATTAAAACAGCTGATCAGACAGAAATCATCGTGATTTAATTAGCAAATGGCTAAAAACTGACAATGGCTTCAGAATCGGCCTCCGCCTCCTCCTATTTTCCTTTTAGTAATGCATTTTAATTGCAGTAGGATTTTTATTCCTTAAAACGTATGAATTTGCACCTACAAGGAAAATTTTTAGGATCCCTGATTTATGTCAGACACGGTGAAATTCAACTTTCTTGAGAATAAGAAGAGGTATTAAGGCTGCGTTCACACCTGTGCGTTTTTTGACGCGCGTAATACGCGTGCTTTTTGACGCGCGTAATACGCGTGCATTTTGACGCGCGTAATACGCGTGCATTTTGACGCGCGTGATACGCGTGCATTTTGACGCGCGTAATACGCGTGCATTTTGATGAGCGTAATACGCGTGCATTTTGACGCACGTGATACGCGTGCATTTTGACGCGCGTAATACGCGTGCATTTTGATGAGCGTAATACGCGTGCTTTTTGACGCGCGTAATACGCGTGCTTTTTGACGTGCGTAATACGTGTGCTTTTTGACGAGCGTATCGCGCAAACGTAAAAACACACAAACGCGCATTTCAGCGCGCTCACCCTGCAGTGGGAACGTGCTGCAATACGCCCCAAAGACGCTCCTGTACTTCTTTGGGCGTAGGACGTTTTACAGCGGGTTCCTACGCGCTGTAAAATGCCCAGGTGTGAATGGGCCCCATAGGAAATCATGGGATTTCCGTGTTTAGGTGTTTCACAGCGCACAGGAACGTGATGTAAAACGCCCAGGTGTGAATGGGGCCTAAGAATTAAATACAATGCTTGAATGTGATGCAGAAGAAAAATATGACCAATTATAGTTAAAATAATCTGCAAAGGAATTCAGGAGATCAGATCCAAAAGGTCAGGGTCTGGATAGTAAGTTTTAGGAAAGATGTTGCGAGCAAACATATATGTGTGTGAATAGTTGTTTCGGAGCAGGTTTCAGGTAATATAATGCAGCAGCTGCAGTGATCCGAGATGTGGCAGAATAAATAAAGAATATAAAATGTTCCTGGCTAACAGAGTTTATATTTCTCCACTCCACGTCCAGAGTTGGGAGCTGTATGTGTTACACGTTCACGGCTAGGACTGAAAAAAACATCCTAAACGTTTAAAACACTGAAAAATTAAACAGAGAGATTAGAGATGCAGTTCCAGTTCCAAGTATTTATACAGCTAGAACAGATTCCGTAGCGTTTACAATGGGCTAAGCACAGAGAGGTGACATAATAAAACATAAGGAACAGACGACCCTGCCCATAGGATAATTGTCCTACAAATACAGCACTTTATACAAGTGCTCAGCCAGACATCCCATGATCTTACAATCTAAGGGACTAAGGCAAGTGAAACAATGGGAACAGGGGGAGTGTGGAGATAACTACCAGAGAGAACATAGCAGACACTGCATAATGATAGACCAAGAGCTTGGGCATGATGAGGTTAAACCGAGTGAGGATTGAAGCAGCTGAGAAAAGGAGGCTATTTAATTAGGATAGGGGCTGGGTGGGAGGGTGGATGGGGCTGGTTGGTGGGACTGCAGAGGGAAAAATAGTGGTCAAGTGTGACTGTGCATAAAACCAAATACAGAGTTTAGAGGGGGTCGCCATTTGTTCATACAGAGTATTTACAACAGAGAGGAGCAGACTGAGAATCAGCACTGAATTAAACTATCAAAAAAAGAGGGAAGAAAAAATATATAAACTAGCAGCAGTAACAATATGTCAAAAAATGTGTTTATTGAAGAATGCCTTTCTGGATTTCTTGCAGGAGCAGAGGGAGACATAGCTCCTTTGAGTATGGCTTGCTTGTGTTTAGGGGAAAATGGAGGTGAAGTTATTTGGATAATTGAGTTGTCCACTATAAAGATAGAAACCTAATCTTCAAGGCGGTATGCCTACACGTTAAGGAGAGGGGTCAAGGTTCAGAATAAAAAGCTATGGTTATTAGTCAGAGATTAAGGTTAGGAATTAGAGGATAGAAGTAGTAATATGATGTTAAGGTTAGAAATAAGAGGACAGGGCTTCTAATCAAATGATAAAGTTTGGAATGAGAGGATCGAGTTTGAATCAGATGGTAAGGTTAGGAATGAGAGGATAGGAGCAGCATTCTGATGTCAAGGCTAGGAATGAGAGGACAGGAGTTGTAACGAGTTGTCAACAATGGGAGTGAGAGGATGGAAATGGTAATCTGTTGTCAAGACAGTAGAATGAGAGGATGGGTGTAGGAATCAAATGTTAAGGTTAGATGTCAAGGTTAGGAATTAGAAGATAAGAGTAGAAATCTGATGTTAAGGACAGGAATGAAATGATAGGAGTAGTAATCTGATGTTATGGTTAGAAATGAAAGGACAGGGCTAGTAATCAAATGATAAAGTTTGGAAAGAGAGGATCGAGTTGGAATCAGACGGTAAGGTTAGGAATGAGATGATAGAAACAGCAATCTGATGTCAAGGCTAGAAATGAGAGGACAGGAGTTGGAACGAGTTGTCAACATCAAGAATGAGAGGATGGAAATAGTAATCTGTTGTCAAGAGTAGAATGAGAGGATAGGAAAAGGAATCACATGTCAGGATTAGGAATGAGAGGACAGTAGTTGGAACGAGGTGTCAACATCAGGAATGAGAGGATGGAAATGGTAATCTGTTGTCAAGAGTAGTATGAGAGGATGGATGTAGGAATCAAATGTTAAGGTTAGGAATGAGAGGATAGGAGTTGGAAGGAGTGAAATGTCAAGGTTAGGCATTAGAAGATAAGAGTAGTGATCTGATGTTGCAGCAAGGAATTAGAGGATAGGAGAAGGAATCACATGTCAGGATTAGGAATGAGAGGACGGGAGTTGGAAGGAATCACATGTCAAGGTTAGGAATTAGAAGATAAGAACAGCAATCTGATGTTATGAGCAAGAATTATATGATAGGAGTAGTGATCAGATGTTAAGGTTAGAAATGAAAGGACAGGACTAGTAATCAAATGATAAAGTTTGGAATGAGAGGATCGAGTTGGAATCAGATGTTAAGGTAATGAATGCTAGGAAAACATTAGCTAGGAATGAGAGGATCAAGTTGTAATCAGATGGTAAGGTTAGGAATGAGAGGATAGGAGCAGCAATCTGATGTCAAGGGTAGGAATGAGAGGACAGGAGTTGAAATGAGATGTCAAGATTAGGAATGAGAAGATGGAAATAGTAATCTGCTGTCAAATGTAGGAATGAGAGGCTGTTAGTAGGAATCAACGGTTTCGGTTAGGATTGAGAGGATAAGAGTTAGAATGAGTGAGATGTCAAGGTTAGGATTGAGAGGATAAGAGTAGCGATCTGATATCACAGCTAGGAATGAGAGGCTAGAAGGATTCAGATGTCAGAAATAGGAATGAGAGGACAGGAGTTGGAAGGAATCAGACGTCAAGGTTAGGAATGAGAAGATAAGGGTAGCAATCTGATGTCAAAGCTACGAATAAGAGGATAGATAGAAGCAGTGACCTGTTGCCAAGGATAGGAATAGTTATTGTAAGCTCTTAAGCAGGGTCCTCTTTTCCAGCCGTTCTCCGTTATGTCAAACTTATTTGTGTGATTTTTAGTTTGTTAATACTATACTGTATATCATTAACAACACTATTGCTCTAACACTGTTGTAACATTCAAATGAAAGCTTTCTGTATTTGCATCGATGTGTGCAGGTGCTGTAGTGGGCTCAAGCAGCTCTTCATTACTCTTCACAGCCTTTCTATTTCAATATTATAAAATATATTTATAAAAAAAATCGATCTATATTATTATGACTTGCATTTATCTATACTCGGATCAAATACAATTATTTATTAAACGTCACCGTAGCGGCTAAGTAACAGACAAAAAGGAATATAGTATCATCATTAAGTATATTAGTGCCCGTATATGATAAGTAACAGAGCCAAGAACCAACTGTCCGATTCAAAATATACACAGTAACTATAGAGTTTGTTTTAGTATATTCAGAAACATGGCAGAATGTGTTTATGTTGTCTGTAGAATTTAGATGGACATTGTGTGGGAGTAATTACAGGCGTTTATGAGCAACAAGCCGACATAGCAGAAGAGACCTGGTTGAAGAATAGCGGCCATTGGTGAAATGTGCTGCACAATACATCATCACCTTCTAGTTAGTAATAAAAATAATAATAATAATGCTAATTGTTATTATTATTAGATTTAGTAATAGTAGTTTTATAGATAATATGGTTACGTACAATCAGTAGCTTTAGTGATATATTCTTTTCGTAATATATCAACTCTTTACATTTATTCTGGGTGAGAGCAGATAAGCCCCATTTAGTGATATAGAAAACCTATTATCGTGGTCTCAGTGGGTTATATAATCCGTTTCCCAGATTGACTAATGAGTTTAGAGCCTTTTATTAATAAATTACATATTACACATAATGAAAACTTAGTTATAACCTTAGTAATGTGTTACATGCACTGAAAGGTTGTCTATTCTAGGAATCCTATTATTATATTTATTTATTTATAAAGGATTTTACCAGGAAGGATACAATGAGATTTCTCTCGTTTTCAAGTATGTCCTGGGTTCAAGAACATTAAATTGTTACAGTGTTACAGAAATACAAAGTAATAAAATGCAAGATATTAAAAAGAGATTGCACAAATATACAGATTAACAGAAAATAAATATGTAGGAAATAGTCACTATGTTACGTGTTTACAGGTGCATTCTGTATATAGTCACTATGTTACATGTTTACAGGTGCATTCTGTATATAGTCATTATGTTACATGTTTACAGGTGCATTCTGTATATAGTCATTATCTTACATGTTTACAGGTGCATTCTGTATATAGTCATTATGTTACATGTTTACAGGTGCATTCTGTCTATAGTCATTATGTTACATGTTTACAGGTGCATTCTGTATATAGTCATTATCTTACATGTTTACAGGTGCTTTATGTATATAGTCATTATGTTACATGTTTACAGGTGCATTCTGTATATAGTCATTATGTTACATGTTTACAGGTGCATTCTGTCTATAGTCATTATGTTACATGTTTACAGGTGCATTCTGTCTATAGTCATTATGTTACATGTTTACAGGTGCATTCTGTATATAGTCATTATGTTACATGTTTACAGATGCATTCTGTATATAGTCATTATGTTACATGTTTACAGGTGCATTCTGTATATAGTCACTGTGTTACATGTTTACAGGTGCATTCCGTATTGAAGTATGTTAATAGAGATCTCTTAAGTGACTTTACACTGGGGGAAGATTTGATGGCGTCTGGGAGGTTATTCCATAATTGTGGTGCTCTGTAGGAAAATGAGGATCGAGACACTTTCTTTTTGTAATGTGGTATTGCAAGTAAGGTGCTGGTCCTGGATTGGAGGTTATAGGATGAGGGAACTACTGGGGAAGCAGCCTATTCAGGTAGGGTGGTAGCTTCCCAGAAAAACTCTTTAACACCAGGTTCATTATGCTAATTACGGCAAAAACACAAAAATGCATAAAACCAAGACAAATGGTGAGTTGGAGAGCTGGATAAAAAGTTGCCTACAGTTCCCAGTTTAGGGAATAAACCCCTATTTATTCTATTTACTAACAAAATATTTCAGATATTCCAAGCCCTTAGGAGACCGTAGATATGCATGATGATTTTTTGTGTGTATATTTACAGATCAGGTTAATATAATATGTATATGTGTGATTTTTACATTTATGCAGGTATACAGACACACACGTACACAATTATTATTTCATAAAATAGGAGGTACAGAAGCCCTTAATGATTTATCTAAGAGTTACAAAACCCTCTTGCTTTATATAGGAGATACAAGATCTATTGCTTTATGTAGGAAATACAAGATCCCTTATTGATTTATATAGGAAATACAAGATCCTTTACTGCTTTATATAGGAGATAAAGATCATTTATATAGGAGATACACAACTATTGCTTTATATAGGAGTTACAGTTGCTTTATATAGGATATTTTGTTAGTAAATAGAATAAAATAGATAGGGGTTTATTCCCTAAACTGGGAACTGTAGGTAACTTTTTGTCCAGCTCTCCAACTCGCCGTTTGTCTTGGTTTTGCCGCAATTAGCATAATCAATAATCATATCAGTTCTTCACAGCCGAATACAATATAGCTATTCACTAAACACTGAAGCCAAGTAACATTACAGTAAAATTACGTTTTCCAGCTTTTTTCAAACGTGGATATTCCAAGTTAGTTTTGGACTGGCCACCGCTCACAGTTTAGCGATGAAACCCCTGAGGAGAGCATGATGATTATTAATACCAGTGATTACTGCTATAACGACTCAAAATAAATCAATACGGATTATAAATCAGACAATTACCTGAAATCCATAATAATTCTTCTGTTCTATCCATTTTTCATAAAAGCACAAGTAATCCAGTAGGTACAGGATGCGAAAACCTTATATTCACGTTCAACTTTGTCAAACCTTGTATTCAGGTTCAACGATCCAGGTAGTAAAGTAAAACTAAAAATACGATAGATAAAAAATCCGATAAAGCGATTCGTATGTGTCACACGATCAAGATGAGATGCTTCACTGTCCATAAAAAATGTTTTAAAAAATATTTCTGTTTGTCGGCATTAAAAATGCAGTGGTTCGTCACACGCGGTGCAGGAAAATCCACGTGTGCCTCTTTGAGGAGCTATCTAAGAGGACCTCTCTTCGCACTTTGCCTAAATGAAGAGGCAGTGGTCCAGGAGAGAGAAAACCTATTAATGTTTTCTTCTCCTTTAACCGCAATGTCTTCATTATTTATATATACCGGCGCAGGTCTCCAGCAAGTGAAGTTGAGTCTGGTTTATTAAATATTCATGTCGCCCCCCTCTGTGCCATAATGCCCAAATGTACGCAAACAACCCAACTACGCGGTCACGCACCTGTGACCGGAATAAGACGGGTATACACAGGGGTTTATGAGGGTCTGTCGTCACATCTAGGTGACCTGTCCTTTAAATATCAGCATACAAACTGCATTATTTATCCAGCTGCTAATTAAGAGGTAAACTACGTAGGATTCGTTTTTATGCACGTTTTGATGCCTATGACGGAGACATCTCTGCGTAAGATTAAACGGCACGGCATAAAAAAAGTGTTGATATTATAAAGTAGGGGGTGATGGGTAACTACTTTTAATCCTTGAGGGTTTATTCATTAAGCACCGAAATTTCAGCGCAAATCGCTACACTTCGGCAATTCCATTTCACCCATAAATTGGGTGAATTCACTATTCACAGAATGGTCAATGTAGAGCGCCAAAGAGGGAGTCGCCGAAGCCCCATGAAAAACTTTGAGAACATTGCGAAGAGCGTCGAAGTGGTCTTGGCACATTCCGCCGAACTGCAAAAATAAAAACCAAAAGACGGAACTTTCCTACTCTAATAGGTGTTAAAGCAATAAAAATGTATTAAAATGTGTCTAAATAATAAAAAAAGGTCCTTTAAAAAATAATAAAATGGTCTGTTACATAATAAAAAAAATATGAAAAGTATAAAGGGGTTATTCAGGAAGCACAGAAATTTCTGTGCTTTCTGGTTCGGTGCGTTTCGGCAATTCCATTTCGCCTACCCTGCGGTGAATTCACTATTCACTGCAGGGTCCCTGAAGTGTGCCGAACATGAAACCGCTGAAGACCGCTGAACAGACTGCCGACAGCGGCGTAGCGTGGGTTGTGTGCGCCCGGGGCAAGACAAGAATTGTGCGCCCCCCCAACCTGTGGACACGGTAACACACCCTGATTCCCTTCTACCAGTAGAGTATTGACCCCCCTTACCCCACAATCACATGTATTGTATATTAACAAAATACTGATATTAAAAAATGAAACACACATGCCTCCGCACGCTACGCCATCCTTTCCCAGTACCCCCTAGCATAGTTCCACTCTCGCACTATACCCAGTTACTCTCCCAGTACCCCAAATCACTCTACTAGTACCCCTAGTCACTCTCTCCCAGTACTCCCCAGACACTCTCCCAGTACCTGTCACTCTTTCTCTCCCAGTACCCCCAGTCACTCTCTCTCTCCCAGTACCCCACTCTCCCAGTACCCCCAGTCACTCTCTCTCCAAGTACCTCTAGTCATTTTCTCTCAGTACCCCCAGTCACTCTTTCTTTATCCAAGTACCCCCACTTTCTCCCAGTACCCCAGTCACTCTCTCCCAGTATCCCCAGTTATTTTCTCCCTGAACCTGCAGTCACCCTCTCCCTGTACCCCCTCACTGTGTGGTGGTCACGCTGCTCTGGTGTCACACAGTGTCACCTACCTGCATGGAGTTACTGGTGTCCCGGGAAGGAGCTGTCCAGGGGGCTTAGTGGAGACCGGATTTTAAATGTGCTGCAGGGCAGGTGCCTCCCTCCCTCCTTCCTGTTTAGCGGCTGCAGGGCTGCCAGCAGAAGGGGGCTGACACAGGGCTTCAAGGGGGGCTGACAAGCATGGTACAGGGTGCTCCGTCAGATGCGCTGCTTCACGTGACTGATGTCAGCGTTAAGGAGGAGTCAGGACAGAATTTTCTGTCCTGGTCCTCCCTTCCAGACGCTGAGTGCTAAGTCACCACTGGTGCTGCAAAATTGGCGGCTGCCTGGACATTAGTCTGTGAGCAGACACCTTGCTGATCCCTGCTGGAAAATGTTAATGGTTCAAATTTACTTTTTTTTTTTCAATTCAAGATTTTTATTATGAGAGAAATAAGCCATACAGCAGAATCACAAAAAATATTTCAAAGGGTACAGCAAACAAGATATCAGCGGTAAAACAGCAGGAAAAGATAAAAAGGAGGGGGGCACTCAGACAAACACGGGACCTCTGTACCAGGGAGGCGGCGAAGTCAGCAATAAATTTGCGGGCAGGCCGTCTGGTCAAAAAAAAACGAGGGGGGGGTGAGGAAAAAACGTGGATGGGATTGCCTGAACAAGAGTGGCGTTCCTGGCGCTCTCCAGGGAGATACCGGAGGCCATGGAAGAGGCCACAGGGCCGGGTGATCTGGGGCCAGAGGGGGCAGTCAGAGCCATGGTATCCGCCCCAATGGCTCACCCAGAGCAACCCAATGTCCCACACAAAAAGAATAATAAAAAAATAATAAAAAATAAATAAAAAGGGGGGGGGGAGAAAGTCCAGACACCCAGCTGCCACACAGAAAGCCACAGCCCGGTGGAGCAAAGGATAGTCCACAATAAAAAAAAAGAGTCCAGAGTGCAGGGAGGGGGGGTATGTGTCACAATAGTGGGGGAGGGGGTGTCTTCACGGTGGGAGTCAGAGATGGGAATTGGGGGGGCAACAGCAGAGGATCAGCAGCCAGAAAGGTGAGGTGGCCAGGCTAGGGAGAGTCAGCTGGTGTCCAACAATAGAGCGAGGAGGCACGCAGCCCCCTCATGGACAACCTCCAGCAGGGACACTTCAGTTTCCAGGACAGGGATACCTTCCACAACCGCAGTGCTTCCATCCACCGGCCGTCCTTTTCGCTGCCGTCCATCCAGCAGCAAAAGTTTCATTCCAACACTGATCAGTCTGCTAGGAACATCTCTACAATCACAAGCCAGAAACACGCAGCAGCAAAGTTTCATTCCAACACTGATCAGTCTGCTAGGAACATCTCTGCAATCACAAGCCAGGTATCCAGATCTCAAAACGATGGTCACCATCACATTCTGCAATATTCTATCATCGCAATTGTATTTTGTGTCTGCATGTATTAATTTCTGGCAGATTATCCTCTAAATTGCCACATTTTTAGATAGAATATGTAGCTAGTATTTCACTAGTGCCCCTCCCCCCATTACAATGGCCTCTGACACCTAGATACTTACCTGAATTAATTTCCTTTTCACACAGAAACACACAGCAGCAAAGTTTCATTCCAACATTGATCAGTCCCACCCTCCCTCCCCATCCACCCCCCCCCACCCAGGACCGGCTTCTAATTTCAGGCATCCTTTCCAGCTGTCTCCACTTCTCTCTAATTACTCTTACTAATACCAGGCTTCTGGTCTCTCCCATGCAAGCTATGCAGTGGTTTTCTGGCCACCAGCTCTCCCTCCCCTTGCTGGAATTGGAACTGCAAGGTCCACATACTGCTGCACAATGCGCTCCCTGTCTCTTCTACTCTTTTACTCTGCATTCATCCTAAAATGGAACTCCTGCCTCTGTACCACCAACCCCTTCACTATTTTCATCTCTCCCTCTCGTGTAAGACATTCCCATATGGGGAAGTCTGCCGCCCAACTTACTAATACACCTCACTGCCCCAACCAGTCCATCACTCTCAAATTGCAGTCCTCCCCTCTTGTTTCCACCTCAACTCTTCTAGATTGTGAGTTCCCATGGGAATAGGGCCCTCGTTTCCTCATGTTTCAGTTTATCAAATGTTGTTCAATGTATTGTAACCCTGTCTGTATCATACCTATTGTTCAGCGCTGTGGAATATGATGGCGCTTTATAAATAAAGTATAAGAATCCAGCAGGTGCAGCTCATTCGGTCGAGCAGCCTCTCCAGCGGCAGGCCCGGGGGTGGGGGGATACCTCTCAATTCCTCATCCGTCACCGCTACAGCTAAGTCCTCCAGGTAGTCAGGGCGTACCTCCACGGGCCGTGCGATCAGAGAGGGTGCCGCATCTCCTGGACCGACAGGGCTCTGTCCGCACTCAGCACGATCTCCAGCGAGCCGCACATCCGGCAACTCCGCCGAAGGTCCACCGACAGCCTCCCCAGCTGGAGCCACCCCAGAGCGCCATCCAGCTTCCCGCCAGACCTGGATCCACGATGCCCGAAATTCCTCCATCAGCTCCATCAGCATATCCTTTGTGAGGGGCAGGGAGTCTGGGTCAGTCATCTGTGCAGAGGATATGTGCGCCAGGAAGGAACTACGAGCCCAATGACGATGCAGGCTTCAGAAATGGCCGTCAGGGTAGGCCGCACGTGTAAGCCCGAAATCCCGAACCGGCTCCTTCGTCGAAAAGAGCACCCGCAATTCTTCACGGCACCCTGGCGCCAGAGCCAGCCGACAGTAGCCACCGAGTGGGGGACATAAAACAGACGGAGGGACTCCCAAATCACATAAAATGTACAATCAGCTAGGGTGCTCAGCAATGGGCGTCCTCTCCTCTCTGCAGTCAGCTCCGCCCCCGGTTCAAATTTTTGAAATTTTGCGCCCCTAAAAAAATTGCGCCCGGGGTGACCACCCCCGAGGCCCCCCCACGCTACACCACTGACTGCCGAACGCCGATCAGACTGCTGAACTGATCACCGATCCCCGCCACACTGCAGGAAAAATAAACTGAACCCTGCTATTTATTCTTCTAAAAGTTGTTTAAACCAATACAATTGCGTGAAAATGTGTGGAAATAAAAAAAAAGGTTGTATTAAAAAAAAAAAAAAAGGTCTGTTACAGAACAAAACCTTTAAAAAAAAATTGTGATTCAAAATTTTAGTTAAAAAATTACAAAAAAATACATAAAAATGTTCTGAAAAATAAGACATTTGATGAAAATGAAAAGAACAAACGGCTGAATAAAAAATAATAGATAAAAACGATTATATTTTTTACATTGGATCCTATGGGATTCCCTGTTTAAACCTGTCAAACTGAATCACTGAAAATCAGGGCATTTCCCTGACATGTCGGTGCAGTTCAGCGTTCACTGAATAGATTAACCTTTAAGTCCCTATGGGACAATTTCGCTGCTGCCGAAGAGTGCCGAATTGCAGCAAACTGCACTGTATTTCACTGTCAATTCACCAGTATTTGGCGAATTGACAGCTATTATTCTTTATATCGCGTCACAAACTCTGCAACGCTTTACAAGATCAGTGTACAAGGGGTTAATACGTTAGAATACCACACATGGATGATACGGCCTGATTCAGGGGGACCCTGATCCCAAGGGAGCTTACAATCTATGAGATGTACAAGTATTTTGTGAGGTAGGCGCATTCATATCGTTAGGTGTCTCGCCCAAGGACACTCGCTGGTGGTGTTGTTATGGACAAGAATATGTATCTGCTTTAACAATAATAAAAATATATAGAAAAATGCTCATTGCTCATTTAGATATGTTCATTTAGAGATGTTAGTATGGTTTTAAAACGGCAATGAAATTAATACCTGTCTTTTACAGAGAGAATTAAAATGTATTTTGCTTAACTCACTGTTCCAGCAGATGGCTAAACCACAAGTTCCTCTTTTTTGGTACAAGGAGAATGGGTGCAGGACATCCTGAAACAGTCTAAATTCGAACATGGCTAACACCCTTGATGACCAAGAAAAGGTTGACAGTGACAACGACGCAAATAATTTGACATTTGGAAAAAGCTGATCTTTGACTTTCATTTTTATGATTTAATCCTAAATAAATTGCTGATGTTAATTAAAATATTAGTTAACACCCCTGCTTCCGCTTACGCACCAACTGGCATAAAAGCATGTATCAATCCTCCGATTAAAATAGAGAAGTCCCTCGGCTTTGACCGAGAAAGACTACATAGACTACTATCCAGCGTGTCTGTGACGTTTCTTTCAATGAGCACTTGAATTAACTTCTCCAACACCATTTGAACAGAGACAGGCATCCGAGAGACTGTTAAAGTCTATATCAGTGTCTTCTGAGTGGGATCGGGTCATCCTTCCATAATTGTAGAGCAGTAACCTGGCGGTTAGGTTGACCCCGCTTCTTGAAAAGTTGAGACTTCTCCACAGTTGTATTGGAGGGATGTCCTGAAAGGGATTTTGACTTGCTTCTCCACGGTCAAAGACTAGAGATGTTACTGGGCTCTACAGCCGATAGTGTGGCCGATACTGTGTGGTAGGCAATTATGTACCATTATGTGTCTTGTTCATGGACACTTACCGGAGAGGTGCTCTGGCCGGGATTCAAACCTGGGTCTCTACGGATATAGAGCAGTGATGTTACCTCTACTCCATCCAGTGGTTAGTGAATAGACGAACTGCCACGGAGTTGCACCGTATGTTGAAATTAGCCGTTTAGTGCAATTCAGTGGCTAGTTCGCCGCTTACTGACCTTAAGTTTGAAGAACTAGGAATGAGATCTGTCTTGTTTGGGTGGTATGGGTTGTAGTTGGTGAAAGTGAATGTGCGTCTTATCTTCATTGAATGGGGTTATTCAACGTCACCTTATAGTTGGGTCACATAAAGAAGAAACATCTAGTATGAGTCTCCTTTTGACAGGACAGTGACAGTCCATCCAAACAACAATGACTATTTTATTGGAAAGAGTGTAGCAGCAGCACATTTCATGAAACAGCTGCCATTAATGTTGTTTTCACAATTATTTCTGTCCCCAGTGAGACACCAGAGAACAAAGCCTGGACTTTAGGACAGGGGTCGAAAACCAAGAATGTCCATTTAAGAGGACAGTTTGGAGGTATATCTTTGGGGCCATTCTCACCAAGGTAAGATTTTCCGGTGTTTTTGATTCATATTTCAACTCACCGTAAAGTACATTTTAGCGAATCATCTCACTAGGGTATATTTGGTGCTAAAAACATCACTTCCACAAAGACCGGCAAATAAAACGGCTTTTTGTATAATAAATCTAGTGCATCTGAGCACTGATAGAGCTCCTGATGTGCGGTCAGCGTAGTTTTTTTTTATATATACACGAAATAAATCCAATTAAAAGCTACATTAAAATGAATAACAGTGTAGAGTGTGGTTTTAAACCAAAATCCACCTTACAATATGATTTATTATAATCCAATACCTGGGATTTTCAGCAAACGCTTAGGAATTTCAGCGGCAAAAAAATAAAAAAAATAATGAATTAAATATACAAGAAAATCAATAAGGCCTTTTCACTAACTAACTTATTGATTTCTAATTAAATCCATACAAGTTTAAACAGATAAATGATTAAACCTGAAAACCATTTCACTTTTCGGCTTTTTCAATAAAGGAAGTTCATTTACATCAATTATTCTTCACTGCTAAGCAGAGAGCGTGTGTATATTAAACTGCCAAGAGATGCAGAGAGGGGATTTCTTTCCTGTTCTCTCGAGACTCTCACTCACTGGAGATGATCACTGATCAGCTATAAAATGCATCATAAGAGATGATCAACTTTGTTACACTGGAAAATCCTTTATCTTGAATGCTATATTAATTAGCCAAGTCATACCTTTTATTGGACGAATGGATTCAGCATCAATAACCAACATAAAATGCACGTGTGTAAAATGATATACACTATATTGCCAAACGTATTCGCTCACCCATCCAAATAATCAGAATCAGGTGTTCCAATCACTTCCATGGCCACAGGTATATAAAATCAAGCACCTAGGCATGCAGACTGTTTTTACAAACATTTGTGAAAGAATGGGTCGCTCTCAGGAGCTCAGTGAATTCCAGCGTGGAACTGTGATAGAATGCCACCTGTGCAACAAATCCAGTCGTGAAATTTCCTCGCTCCTAAATATTCCACAGTCAACTGTCAGCTGTATTATAAGAACGTGGAAGTGTTTGGGAACGACAGCAACTCAGCCACGAAGTGGTAGGCCACATAAACTGACGGAGCGGGGTCAGCGGATGCTGAGGCGCATAGTGCGAAGAGGTCACCAACTTTCTGCAGAGTCAATCGCTACAGACCTCCAAACTTCATGTGGCCTTCAGATTAGCTCAAGAACAGTGCGCAGAGAGCTTCATGGAATGGGTTTCCATGGCCGAACAGCTGCATCCAAGCCATACATCACCAAGTGCAGTGCAAAGCGTCGGATGCAGTGGTGTAAAGCACGCCGCCACTGGACTCTAGAGCAGTGGAGACGCGTTCTCTGGAGTGACGAATTGCGCTTCTCTATCTGGCAATCTGATGGACGAGTCTGGGTATGGTGGTTGCCAGGAGAATGGTACTTGTCTGACTGCACTGTGCCAAGTGTAAAGTTTGGTGGAGAGGGATTATGGTGTGGGGTTGTTTTTCAGGAGCTGGGCTTGGCCCCTTAGTTCCAGTGAAAGGAGCTCTGAATGCTTCAGCATACCAAGACATTTTGGACAATTCCATGCTCCCAACTTTGTGGGAACAGTTTGGAGCTGGCCCCTTTCTCTTCCAACATGACTGTGCACAAAGCAAGGTCCATAAAGACATGGCTGACAGAGTCTGGTGTGGATGAACTTGACTGGCCTGCACAGAGTCCTGACCTCAACCCGATAGAACACCTTTGGGATGAATGAAACCGGAGACTGAGAGCCAGGCCTTCTCGTCCAACATCAGTGTGTGACCTCACAAATGCGCTTCTGGAAGAATGGTCAAAAATTCCCATAAACACACTCCTAAACCTTGTGGACAGCCTTCCCAGAAGAGTTGAAGCTGTTATAGCTGCAAAGGGTGGACCGACGTCATATTTAACCCTATGGATTAGGAATGGGACGTCACTTAAATTCATATGCGAGTCAAGGCAGGTGAACGAATACTTTTGGCAATATAGTGTATATAGATTTCACCAAGAAAGCACATACTCCATGGAGTCTTAAGGGGTTATTCAGAGAGAGGCGATCCGGCCCCATAATGTAACCGGACACCGAAATTCAGCGTACGGTGCCATTTCGTGGCCGTTCGGCTATTCAGAAAACAGGCAGTTCGCCACATTTTGGCGAACTGCCTGCAAGTTCGGTGCCTGTTCGAGGGCAGTGAAATCCCCCATAGAGAAGCAATGGTTAATCTATTCAGAGAACACCGAACAGCAGTGAAAAGTTGCCGAAATGCCCTGATGTTCGGTGTTTTCATTCGGCAGGTTTATTCAGACGACTCTCACAGGCTTAAAAATATTCCCGTTTTAGCCCAATATCTAATAATCCATTTATTATTTTATTCTGCAGCAAAAAGTCTCTTTATAGATTTTTTTAGGATCTTTTAGGCATTTGAGATTTTTTCGGGAATTTTTTTTTCCAGTTTTTTTTTAATCGTTTTTTCCTTTTTCTGTGACAGACTTTTTCATTATTATTCATTGGATCTTATATGTAAATTTCAGACATTTTCGTTCTGTAGTTTTTTTTGCAAACAGTGTTTCAAATTTTAAAATCTCAAGCCTACTTTTTTTTAACCCCGTTCGTCAGCTTGTCGGCTTTTTCCGGCGGCTGGTCTGCTCTGATCAGTGGCTCGTTGGCTTTTTCCGGGATGTTCGGCGTGTTTTTTCCAGCGGTTTTTGGTGGGTTTTCAGCAGATGTTCCCACGGGTTTGAGGGGGGTTTGTGGCAGGTTTTCCTTGCACTCCAGAGACCCTGTGGTGAATGCTGAATTCACCGCAGGGTCGGGAACTTTGATTCCCTGAAGTGCGGGGAACGAGAGAGCACCGAAATGTCGGCGACATTTCTGAATAAGACCTTTAGAGTCATCTCTAAGCTGTAGCTAACTTTTCAGTTAGCGGCAGAAGTTCGTAATTAGCGTTCAGACATTAGGGTTTATTCAGAGAGTGCCGAAATGTCGCTTTTCAGTGCGCTCTCGTTCCCTGCACTTCCCTACACTGTGGGGAATCAAAGTTCCCCACCCTACAGTGAATTCAGCATTCAACGCAGGGTCCCCAGAGTTCAGGAAAAACCCGCTGCAAACCCAACAGAACCGCCGCAAAAATAACCCGTCAAACATGCTGAAAAAGCTGACGAACCGTTGATCAACAGTGCAGACCGGCTGTTGGAAAAAGCTGACAAGCTGACAGACGGGTAATAAAAAAATATGCTTGAAACTGTCAAAATTGAAATGCTGTTTGCAAAAAAACTCTTGAACGAAAATGTCTGGAATTAACAGATAAGGTTCATTGAATGATAATAAAAAGGTCTGTTACAGAAAAAAGAAAGAATGCTTTAAATAGAAAAAAAAAAGGGAAAAAATCTTGCAGAAAAAATCCAGAAAAATGCCTAAAAAAAAATCAAAGAAAAAACCCAATAAATAATAGACTTTTTACTGCATATTAAAATAATAATTTATTAAATATTGAATAAATACGGTAATATTTTTAACATTGAAGCCTATGGGATTCACCTGAATAAACTGGCCGAATGAAAACAAAAAAATTTGGCCAACTTCTCTCTGAATAGCCGAATGGTCCCTAAATGGCACCGTACGGGGAAATTCCCTGTTCGGTGACATTTCTGGGCCAGATTTCTCTGAATAACCCCTTATGTGATCCTAACGCAAATACGGATTGCTTACACTTCGCACTCCCCATGTTAAGTATAGGGAGAGCAAAGGAGATTAAACTCGCGCCGATTCGGTAATGGAATTTTTAACCCATTGGCGATCAGGAGGAGATCTATGCAAAACACTATCACCTCAATGAACCTAACGCCAACGCTCATTTATGTGACCGCTAGCACTAAGAAGGTGATAGAGCCCATACAGGTCTATTTATAGATTTTTTTAGGATCTTTTGAGCATTTTTCAGGATTTGTTTGCAAAAAATGTTTTCCGTTTTATATAAATCGTTTTTTTTCTTTTCCCTGTAACATCCCTTTTTATTATCATTCATTGGATCTTTTATGTAAATTTCAGACATTTTCGTTCTGTAGTTTCTTTGCAAACAGCGTTTCACTTTTCAAACATTGAATCGTACTGGTTTTTTTTCCACTCCATTCTTCTGCGGTGTCGGGTTTTTCCGGCGGCTGCTCTGCGCTCTAATCGGCTCCTGCTCGGGTTTCTCCGGAGTCTTCGGCGGGGTTATTCCAGATGTTTATGCGGGTTTCGGTGTGCATTCGCCTGGGTTTTGCGGTGAGTTTTCGGCGGCTTTACGACGGCTTTTCCCTGCACTACGACGGCCCTGTGGTGCTTGCTGAATACACCAAAGGGTCGCCGAAATGGGATCGCCAAATCGCACCGAATTGAAGAGAACGAAAAGTCACCGAACATGAGGTGACTTTTCGATTCTCTTTGAATAACCCTGATAGGTGTAGAAGCTTTAGAAGCTGCTTCAACTAAAGCTGTGAGAGAATCCACGAAGTGACCAGCTAATCTACAGTACAGCCAATGATATAATGCATAAAATGCACATCTCTACAAGTTATGGATACAATCAGGGCTCGAGTCGAGCGGGAACGCGCGGAACGGCGTTCCCGCACTTCTCCCACAGCGGGAACGCTGCGGGAACGCAGCGTTCCCGCTGTGGCCCGAGCCCGAAAGGCTGGAGCAGGCGGCCGCCGTACTTAGCCGGCGGCCGTGGGCTTCCTGTTAGAACGGCCGCAGACAGGAAGTGGAGCCGCTCGCCTGGCTGTTTCATCCCAGGCGAGCGGCTCCACTTCCTGTCTGCGGCCGTTCTAACAGGAAGCACGCGGCCGCCGGGCGCAGACGCCGCAGAGAGGTGAGCTGGGGGCACTATCCATGAGCTGAGCTGGGGGCAGTATCCATGAGCTGGGGGACATTTCCATGAGCTGGGGGGCAAATCCATCAGCTGGGGGGCATATCCATGAGCTGGGGGGCATATCCATGAGCTGGGGGACATTTCCATGAGCTGGGGGGCAAATCCATCAGCTGGGGGATATCCATGAGCTGGGGCATTTCCATGAGCTGGGGGCAAATCCATGAGCTGGGGGGCATATCTATGAGCTGGGGGGCATATCCATGAGCTGGGGGGCATTTCCATGAGCTGGGGGCATTTCCATGAGCTGGGGGTCATTTCCATGAGCTGGGGGTCATATCCATGAGCTGGGGCATTTCCATGAGCTGGGGGGCATTTCCATGAGCTGGGGGGCATATCCATGAGCTGGGGGGCAAATCCATGAGCTGGGGGGCAAATCCATGAGCTGGGGGGCATATCCATGAGCTGGGAGCAATATCCATGAGCTGGGGCAGTATCCATGAGACCTGGGGGCAATATCCATGAGACCGGGGGGCAATATCCATGAGACCTGGGGGCAATATCCATGACCTGGGGGCATTATCCATGAGACCTGGGGGCATTATCCATGAGACCGGGGGCATTATCCATGAGACCTGGGGGCATTATCCATGAGACCTTGGGGGCATTATCCATGAGACCTTGGGGGCATTATCCATGAGACCTTGGGGGCATTATCCATGAGACCTTGGGGGCATTATCCATGAGACCTGGGGGCATTATCCATGAGACCTGGGGGCAATATCCATGAGACCTGGGAGCATATATCCATGATACCTGGGGGCATTATCCATGAGACCTGGGGGCAATATCCATGAGACCTGGGGCAATATCCATGAGACCTGGGGGCAATATCCATGAGACCTGGGGGCAATATCCATGAGAGCTGGGGCATTATCCATGAGAGCTGGGGCATTATCCATGAGAGCTGGGGCAATTCTATCCATGTGAACTGGGAAAATATATCCATATAACCAGTGCTGTGTATATAATTCTGGGGGGTCTGTGCCTGGATATATATATATAGATTATATATAAAACGCGTTAGTCCAGTTGCCAAAATCGCGAGTATACCTGTACGTAGTGATACCTTTCACTGATCAGTATAGTTTCCAGTTTACACTCTTGAAAGCTTGTCTTTTAAATGTAAAGTTAACCCAATAAAAATGGTATCACCGGCTCGTCCGGCTATACTCGTGATTATATATATTTTTTCTTCAGGTAATAGGGGTTGTGGAATTCGTGGGTGAGTTCCCTCACTTTTTTTCCCAGGACTTGACCCCTGGATACAATATTATGGGGGCCTCCATCACAGCTCTTCCAGCCAATGATGTCTTCTGCTGCAGGAATCTCCGACATGCACTTGCAGTCAGACGTCGCTCAATACAAACCCTATGCAAATCTGACCAAAAGCATGTAAAAGCTGTCTAGCTGACTGATAGCCTTCTGGGCAGAGGGAAGCCCCCGCTTTAGCAGGGTCACAGGTAAGTGGAGGGGGCACTGTGACTATTGAAGTTCCGTTATATAGACACATTGCCTAGAGAGTCCCTTTAGGCTAGGGTCAGACGAACGCATTTTCGCGTTGTCTGTGAAAAAGTGCGTTCGAACGAATGGACGCATTTTTTCACGGAGTACGCGATAGCGGTCATACGATGCGCATTTGCGTTCGTGATTTTGTACGGATCATCAATAAAACACTTTTGCATCTGGACGTTATGTTGGCCGGACATTAGCAGTGTCTGACATCTCCAAATCACGCAAACACGCCGCTAGCGGACGCAGCGCACTCTGTACGACCGTACTAGTGGTTTCACGTTCGACAAAATGCGTTCGTTTGCCACTTGCGTTGCACGGCCGGACTTTCGTGCGACCGTACTTCGTATATTGGCCGTCATTGCCCGTCATTTGCTGCTAGTGCGGCCGTAATTAAGTGCGCCAGAACGCACGTTTAAGTGCGCTAGTCTGACCCTAGCCTAAAAGTCAAAACAAGAGGTGATCTCAACAGCATCCGAAAGTGGCACGACACATCGAGATCGGGGAGAACAAATCTACATATCCTTTGTTCTGCCATCCATTATATTTTCTTTGTGTAGCCCCTATTATCTGCAGTATAACCAATCAACCTAACTATACAAGTGTAACCGGCCCTTTGGAATAATGTGACAAATTATGTTTTATTAGGAAGCTTCATTACTCTCCTGCTGCATTAATAGGTTTTTAAGACGCAAAGCCATCTAACATGTGGTCCCAAGAGCCATTTCTCTATACCAGGCCGGTTCCTGCGTTATGCCAATGACAAATATCACCGATAGACTCATTTATCAGCTATCCGTAGCAATTCCTAAAATCAATTTCCAGAAGATGCAATATATGAACTTGATAATTGTAATAATTAATGGAGAAAAGGCCATAAATCACGAGAAAAGTGTAAAAAAAATAAAAACAAAATAGATCTCTGGCCTGATAAAGGTAATTTAACAGTGCAGCTACAATCATTGGGCTTTGATGGCCAACACAGATGGATGTCCAAGGTGCATCTTGGGCTTTTCTCTACAAAAATCACTTGCACTTGTGTCACAACTTGCTCTGGATTCCTCCAAGTAAGAATGATGTTGTCTCTACTGATGCTACAGGGTCTGCTCTGCCTTCGGCCCTGACCCATATTTCCCTCACCATTGCCCTTCATCATTTCGTAATCTCTGGAATCTGTCCACCAATCCTCCTTGCCTTTGCAGAAGTACATTCTTAACCTCTACCCAAGAAGATTTTACGTAAACGCATGGCTGATACCCTATAATTTTCCCTCCCCCATTTTCTTCGCCTCTAATAATTGTGCAGATGCCACTGACAGAGCATCTGCATAATAATATATTTACTAGATCTTTCAGTTAAGGCCGGGGTCAGACGAGCGTCTTTGAGAGCGTCTTTGAGACGTTACTTCCACTCTGATGCACATCGACCGCTCCCCGCTTGGGGTCCTGCCGCGTCGTCTTTCTCCTTCATGCTGTTTTGGGACATCGGCGTCCGTGGTTTGGCGGATCTCGCGGTGGTTAAGGCTCCGGCTCTCACTGTATAGGGCTGCGGCATTTTCCAGTTCCTTCCACTCTGACGCCCGTCTGGCCACCTCGCTGAGCGCAGTTAGGGCGCTCAGCACTGCAAGGCTCGATTCCCCCATGGAGGATCGCTCTTTGCAGCCCCATCAACGCACGTCTAGCATTTGACAGGGAGGCTTTATGCACAGACGCTTGTAGTGTGCGCAATTCATGCGCGGCTACAGCATGTGACCGGCCTCGAAGTGTCACAACGCTGCGATGGATGCCGGGAGGCACGTCAGTACAGGAGCACTTGGTGCGCTCGTCTGACCCCAGGCCTAAGTTAAAATACGCATCTTTTGTCCAACAGCGTCAGGCTCCTTCTCCTCTTCTGCTGCAGGGTTTCCGAATGCGGAAGCCTCTGGACAGAGGCGTAACTAGAAACCTCAGGGCCCCAGTGCAAGAATCCATGAAGGCCCCCCCCAGCAAGAGAGTTTTGCATTTTTACTAAAATCATTTAGCAAAAATCCCTGTATACATGTCTCCTGCACTATCCAAAAATTGCTGGTTTCCAAACCTAATAATACTATAACCTTATTATATTAATATTACCATAGCATTAAATCCCATAGCTAATGCATATATAATAGGGATACTAGGCGATAGATCGCCGAAACATTGGGGTGCCTTGTCTTGGCTTTCAGGAGTTTGTACTGACCCACTTTATGTTTTGGCTGCTTTTCGCATTGTGCTTTCCCTAATATTGCATATTTCATAGGGTTCAGCTATTTGGTTTTTCTTGAGTTTTTTTGCTGAACCTGTGTGGCCGCCTTACTATATGCTGCATGTTGTGTATTGTAACTATATGTAACATTTGTGATACATTACTCTTGTTACTGACATTATATATTTTTGTATTTATTAAAAGATATGTTTTATTATACTTTTGGTATATATTATTTCATGGTTGTGCCCTTCACCTTTCCAACGTGGTGTTTAAGAGCTTTTCTGGGAAGCTACCACCCTACCTAAATAGACTGCTTCCCCCAGCAGTTCCCTCATCCTATAACCTCCGATCCAGGACCAGCACCTTACTTACAATACCACAATACAAAAAGAAAGTGTCTCGATCCTCATTTTCCTACAGAGAGCCGAAGTTATATCCTCCCAGATGCCATCAAATCTTCCCCCAGTCTAAAGTCACTTAAGAGCTCCCTATTAACATACCTCAATGCAGAATGCGCCTGTAAACATGTAACATAGTGACTATATACAGAATGCACCTGTAAACATGTAACATAGTGAATATATTTATTTTATGTTAATCTGTATATTTGTGCTATTTTTTTTAATATCTTGCATTTTATTACTTTGTATTTCTGTAACAACTGTAGCAATCCAATGTTCTTGAACCCGGGACATACTTGAAAACAAGAGAAATCTCAATGTATCCTTCCTGGTAAAAATCTTTTATAAATGAGCACCCTTTTTGTGATTATTTTATGAAACCAGTGTGCAGAAGAACTACTTTGTTTCAAGAGACAGATAGGGACACATCACACTTGAGCGATCACAAGCAAGCGACCACCAGACCTGCAATGAGACACCAGGAAGTGTCAGACTCATGAGGATAGCCAGAGGAAAAATAACAAGGCCTCTGCTGCCTAATTAACCTCTTAAGGACCAATGACAGAACTGTTCAGTCATAAATGCAATGACTTTAAAGTCCCTTGGTCCTTAAAGGGTTACCAGTGGTTCCACCACTGCCTGGGCCCCCCCTCCAGTGGTGGAATGCTGGGGCCGGTCACTAGTGCGGCCCCTGCAACCCTTGTAGTTACGCCACTGCCTCTGGATCTACCTATGTAAGCTCCGTAACTTGCATGGAAAGTTACGTAAGTTACGCAATTTACGTAAGTAACAGAATCAGAGCTGTGCACGCACTGTCTATCCCTGCGAAAGATCATCTAGTTTGGCAAGTGCTTGTTTTCGCGAGCACTTGTACAGACTGATGAATTAGTGATGCGTGCAGAGAACCAGCCCACGGCTGCCGTTTCTCGAGTGCTCGGTCCTGCGAGTGCTTTTAGTTAGGATGATGCCAGCACATAAAACGTGTTGACACCTTTGGCTAACGAGGTGGTCCCTGGTAGGCGAGATATTCAAAATCCCATCTGCTCAGTGACAGCTTTGTGGGCAGAGGGAATGTATCCACTTCGCACAGCTGTACCAGCCAATTCGGGCACTTCATGCAGCCAGCCAGGTTAAAGGGACACTACCACAAACATAAGCTTCAGCTAGATTACTTCTGCATTACAAACAAATCCTGCTTCTAAAACACATTATAAAACACGTGCTGCTGTTTATTTTTCTCTGTTTGAAGTAATTGCAAATAAGGAAAAAATTAATTTAGGTTTTTTTATCTCCTGCTTCCTTTTTGTGGATTTTCCCATGATGCAAAATTTACCAAAATCAGTGCAAACATTTTACTTTGTGGCTGTGCTTTATCTTCTACAGTCAATGGCGACACTAGGAACAATATATATGGGGGCACATAAGATACCACAGTCAAAACTGGAGGGGCACTAATAAATCACTAAATCATATCACTGAAAAAAACTAAATAAGTATATAAATAAGACTCCAAAATACCAGAGTAATGTGATGCAATGATACATTTTTGTTGTACTAACCTCATACATAAAATCAATATTTTATTTGCCGCAATTCGGTGGTTTTCATCAACGGCCGATAACTGCTTCAGCAAATTAAGGTGACCATTTGCTTAACAGGGAATTCACCATACTTTCAGCAAAATTGATTCCCCAATTGTGACAAAAGCAAAGGATCTAAAGATGAATAGATTCTTTAGATTATAACTTCCATAATAACCCCTAAAATGCCATTAAACCAGGGAAATACAATAAAAAAATAATAAACAGTGTGGCATGTAGCCTACCATTAACCCCTAAAATGCCATCAATAAAAGGGACAACTTGAAATGTATACACTGAGGCAGGTAGCCTACCCATTAACCCATAAAGAGCTGTTAATAAAGGGACAACATGAAATGTATACACTGTGAGGCAGGTAGCCTACCCATTAACCCATAAAATGCCATTAATAAAGGTACAACATGAAATGTGTATACTGTGAGGCATGTAGCCTACCAATTAACTCCTAAAATGTCATTAAGGAAAAAATAAAATGTATACTGTGAGGGATGACGCCTGTCCATTAGCCCTTA
The DNA here is from genome assembly GCA_009667805.1 of Leptobrachium leishanense. Classification (NCBI taxonomy): domain Eukaryota; kingdom Metazoa; phylum Chordata; class Amphibia; order Anura; family Megophryidae; genus Leptobrachium; species Leptobrachium leishanense. Next base: position 49,079,010 of record CM019067.1, on the reverse strand, counting down.
ATATACAACTAATAAAAAGGCAAAAACTAAAGTAACACACAATGTAATATAGTCTGACCATTAACCCTTTCACTGCTGAGCCATTTCAAGCCTTTGAAAAAAATGTTATGTATTTATTTTATTATTTATGATTTTACTCATAATTTATGATTCCCTCCAAGATTGTGAGTTCCTACAGGAATAGGGCCCTCATCTCCTCCTGTACTGTTTGTCAAATGTTGTTCAATGTATTGTAACCTTGTCTATACTGTGCTTATTGTACAGCGCTGCGGAATATGCTGGCGCTTTATAAATAATGAATAATAATAAATAATTTTACTCTAAACTGAATGTGGTCATGTTGGGTATCACTGGAAAGGCCAGATTCTGCCCTTTCCAAGGACACCTCGATCGGCCAAGTACGACACAGGACAGAAAAACAGCAGTCAAAAGAAATGGAGGAAGCTGGATGCTGATCCCTGAGGGGGCACGTGGGTGGCAAGTAATAACCTGGGGGGGAAATGCCCTCTGGCCCCCCTCTAGAGATGCCTATGTCTACAGTACTTAATAGTTAATGTTTAGATGAGGCTGCAGGGGGGTGAATTGTGTTGTCATAGCTACCAATGATAAGAGATGGCAGCTGAATGAGATAAGACAGGGAGCTTAAGAGACTTCTAAAATACCCCCTGGTGATGTCATTTGAATACATCCTACACAATGCAATGATGTGAGTCAGTGATCAACCAATAGACTCAACTCTATGGCCAAAGCCACACAGTGAGGAGAAAGTCATCAAAATAAGAACATTTCATTTTTTGGTAGTAGTGTCCCTTTAATAATCGAAAGTAGTTCGGGTGCATAGAGCATCCCTTAAGTATTTTTTTTTAAATCGAATGAAACCAAAACAGTCAATAAGAGCGTCTGTGAGTGGTGATGTCACTGGTGTGTTCATTTAATAAATACTCTATTGTTAGAAGTATCCCTTGTAACATTAATGTATCGCAATGGCTGTCATGTGAATGCTCCCACAGGCAAACAGACTATTATGGTCACATTAAATCCTTCTCACAAACTAACAGACAACGTCAGAAAAGATTCACTTTAAAAATGTAGACATCAATGTGCAGACTTTAAAACGTCAGGCAACATTACAGAAATGCTACAATGTTGTCATGTTGAAAATAACACGGCGCCATTACAGTGATGTTTATAATGGCACGCATCATTACGTCTCGGTGTTTGCCGCTGTATCTGGTGCTGTAATGATGCTGGGTATGACACTCTGTGTTTAAAGATTAAAGGGGTTATTCAGAAGGCACTGAAATTTCAGTGAAATATCTGTGCTTTTTCATTTGGCGCACTTCGTCGATTCCATTTCGCCAACTTTGCGCTGAATTCACTATTCACCGCAAGGTCCCCGAAGTGCACCGAACTGCTGGGGAAAAAAAAAACAAACAGAACTCTGCTAGTCTTCTTAAAGGTGTTTAAAACAATGAAAATGTGTGGAAGTAATAAAAAAAGATCCATTTAAAAAAATTATAAATCGGTCCGTTATAGCATAAAATAAAAAAAAAATAAGGATTTTAAAAAAAATTGAGAATCAAAAATTTCAACTGAAAAATACATCAAAATTTTCTAAATAAATAAAAAGGCTTTTTGCTGGAAATGAAAAGAATAAACGGTTGAATAAAACCAAAAAGATAATATTGTTTTACATTGAATCATATGGGATTCACCAGTTTAGGCTAGGGTCAGACTAGCGCAGTTTTAACGTGCGTTTAGCCGCACGAAATCACGGCCGTACTAGCAGCAAATGACGTCCAATGCCGGGGAACATACGACGAACGGCCGCACGAAAGTTCGTCCGCGCAACGCAAGTGGCCAACGAACGCATTTTTTCGAGAACGTCAAACCGCTACTACTGACGTACAGAGTGCGCTGCGGCCGCATAGCGGCGTGTGTGCGTGATTAGGAGACGTCAGACGCTGCTAATGTCCGGCCAACATAACGTCCAGACTCAAAAAGTGTTTTATTGATGATCCGTACAAAATCACGGACGAAAAGGCGCATCGTATGACCGCTATCGCGTATTCCGGGGGAAAATACGTACGTTCGTTCGACCGAACTTTTTCACGGACGACGTGAAAAATGCGTTCGTCTGACCCTAGCCTTAAACCTTTCGAAACGAACCACTGAGAATTCAGGGTATTTCACTGACATTTTGGTGTACGTCGGCGTTCTGTGAATAGATTAACCATTACTTCTCTATGGGACAATTTCACTGCTGCCGAAGATCGAGATATGGCGGCGATCTGTGTCAAACTGCATTGTATTTCGCTGTCGATTTGCCAGTATTTGGCGAAATTGACAGGTCTCTGAATAGACGAAATGTCACGAAATCGCACCGTACGGAGAAATTCACCATCCAGTGCAATTCGGCGGCAAGTTTGACACTTATTGAATAACCGTTTGGATATTCCAAGGCGAATCAGGGTTAGGAGGAACCTGCCTTTTGAAAGGTATTTTAATATGATAGGTAGTTTTTTAATTTTTGCATTAGTGTGAAATCCCCCCCTCCTTTTTCCAGCACGGTGTCTGTTCAATTTCGTTTCCTCTCGAGGCTAGTCAGCGGGGTGATGGAAATAGATATCCTGTGTTAACTTAGAATGCCCGCGAAATCTTTGTTACATGATGTAGAAATGTATCTGCTCTGATTGGTTGTTGTATCACATTCCTATGTTGGGAGTGAAAACTGCAGGAAGTTTTTATATATAACGAACATTTCTATTGGATGTTGAAACAATAAACCAATCTGACAGACCACGGACTGATCAGATGATAATCTGCCATATCTCGGTGTGGTTGTGTATATCGTCTCCTCTGATCAGAGTCGCGCAGCGCCTTACTTCAATTTTGATATATAAGAAGAAACTTGAAAAAGGTTTATGGTAATTATAATGGAAATTAGAACTTAACACCTTTACGTTGCTATAGGCCTGGGGACACTTACTGGAGAGGTGCTCTGGCTGGGATTGAACCCATGTCTCCACAGGTTCTCTCCACACAGAGCAGTGATGTTACCTCTACTCCACCCAGCCGGTACATTCTAAATGGTCAGACAATTTTTCATATTCATATCTGTGTGGAATAATCAATAATAATAGGAGTGATCTGTGAAATTGTAGCAAATGATAACAGTAACCATGGCTAGAATTTTGGTAATTATTGAGGCATTATGCTGTCCTCCATCCAGCAGATGGCAGCATAGTAAATGTGTGCATTTCTTCCTTCTGTTGAGTTATTGTCTCTTGTGTTTAGGTCTCTGTGTTAGTTTTATGCTGTAATAAACCTGTGAAATACTGTTGCAATGCTTGTCTGAATCTGTGAGCAGTTATCCATTGAAATACACAAAAATTACCTTTTCTCAGGACTTGTCAAGCCATACTGCAAACTCTCATTGCAATCTCTTTCCTTGACACGGAATCATACACGAGCATGCTTTTTAACTCTTAAAAGGGACATTCTACTCATCCTGACCACGCTATTGTTTTAATGTGCGTGCAGCTCCGATCCATCATTCTGCACAGACAATATGGAACTTACCTACATAAAGTGCGCAAGTCCTGTAGCGGTACGCAGTTTGCGGTACCTACGCCAAGTAAGTTGCGCAGGAGTGAAAATTGTGCATAAAATGGATGGACTTCCAGGTTCGGGAGTCCCTGAGCCGAAGAAGAGGAGCTGTGCGTGACGAGGGACAAAAAGTAAACTCACCTGCAAGAAGAAAAAAATAATAATAATGTCACGGGATGGCCCAGCACCCTCAGCCAGGGGCGGTGCACAGTGACAGTGGTGGCTATGGACACTTGGGTGTGGTGGCACGCACCTAGTTTTACAAGTACTTTTATTTAGATGTGATTATTGTGTGGTGTAATAAAGTGTCCCCTGTTGGTATTGTGAAATGTAATTCCCTTTGTCTGCCACGCCCGCCGCCATTTTCTGATCACCTCGTGGTTCAGATCAGAATACTCGGATCGTAAAATGGCCGAATCGGCAACTCCCCGATTCGTAACAGCCAATACGAATCGGGGCCCGGGTGCCTCCTGCCAGCGAGGGCCAATGGGACTTGTGTGGGCGGGCAGGGATCCCCCATTGTATTCATAAGTGTGTAAAGTGATAAATGCGTGTGTTGTGAAAAATAAAGGAGATTTTCCAGTGCATCCAGCCTCGCCTGATGTCCTTTTACTCTCCGCCGCATATACTGTCTGAGCATCCCGCGCGGTCTCAGGGTGCGGTGTCCAGACTTAAGATCAGAACGGACTTAAGATCAGAACGGACTTAAGATCAGAACGGACTTAAGATCAGAACGGACTTAAGATCCGAACCGAAGGCGCGGCCGCGTACCGCGCTTCGGTATACCAAGTGAGCGGTGATCAGATCCGAAGATTCAGCCGCTCCCGTAAGATCCGAAGATTCATCCGTTTAAAGATCCGAATATTCCTCCGCAATCAGATCCGAATATTCCTCCGCGGCAGATCCGATCCCCAGATTCGCACGGCCGCCCGCAGACGCACTCCACACCCACAAGGTCAGTGAACCAGCTGCTCGGGACGCTGAGTGCCGTATGGCTCAGTGGTCGGCTGGTTCTAGGCAGGGGTCCCCTCCACCGCCCGCTAACCCTTCCCCAGGGTCACGCCAGGCCGCACGAGACGCCGAGTGCGCGTCACTCGGTAGTCGGGCCAGCGGTAAGCGACGGGGGTCACGCAGATAGAGCACACCCGCAGGCGGAACAACATCTCCATTCCGTCATACTGGTGGCAGCGGTGGGATCGCTCTCTGCAGGCCCCTAGGAGACCTACGCCATGGTGGTGTACACTCACTATGACCGGGACACCCTGTGTGGGATGTTGGAGAACCGGGGAGGAACGCCGGGGAACAAGAAAAGGAAGACCCTGATCAAGGAGCTGACTAGGATGGATCAGGACGAGGCGATGACGCCCGTCCCCAGCCCTGTCCAGCGGAGGTGGAGGAAGATGCTGGCCTTCGAGAGGTGCGGCGTCGGATTGCCCTGCTCGGGGATGCCCAGCGACGGCGGACAGATGCCGGTGATCGGGAGTTCTACCGGGAGGTTGAACAGGAAAAGGACCGCAGCACGAGCTGCGGTTGGCAGAGCTCCGCGGAGCAGAGCCAGAAGATTTGGACCCCGAACCCTACCCGTGGAACCCTGGGTCGAGGCTCACAGCTCGACTGGAGCTTCACCTGGGGAATCTGCAACCCCCAGTGACTACGCTTGCGGGACTCTCAGCTCGCCTGGAGCCTGTACTGAGGACGTCACTTATCCCAGCGACCCTCGGATGAAGACTCACAGCCCGCCTGGAGCTGCATCTGAGGACGCCACATTCCCCACTGAGGAGCGGTGCTCCTGCGCTGGCACCTACGCCGACATGAAGGTCGTGTTGGCAAGAGAGCTGCAGGAGGGCCTGGAGCAGGACCAGAGGTCCACAGAGGAGCTGTGGTACGAGGCCCTGGACCATGAGCGGGACTGCCATGGGGTGTACATTCCCTCCGACGCTGTCGTCCATTGAGTGCAGTACGATGTGCGAGCAGCGTTCCTGCAGGGGCGGGCCCCAGAGGAGTGGGAGGACGAGCTCCGGAGTCTGGTGCAGCAGGAGATCGCACTGGACGCCGAGTACCGCGCGCTCCGGTGGCTAACCGCCTACCCGACCGTGCGCCCTAGTGAAGGCAGTTCCACTGCAGGGCCTCGCTACGGAGGCACGGGGCTGCTCTACGAGGGCATGGCCGCCGACCCGAGTTTGGAGAGGAGACAGAGGAACGGATGGAAGACATCCTGGAGCGACGGGAACTGGAGATCCCGTCAGACAGCAGGGACTCGGTGTTTGAGGAGCTGGAGTCCCTAGCCGAGCGAGAGTGGGAGCTCGAGGTGGCTTATCGGAGACTGTTGGACGGCGTTCCGCAGTCGAGCCTGAGCTCCCCGTGGTGGGACGGGTCGGCGGAGGAAGTCGACAGTCCCCAGGTTTGGGACCTATGGGAGGCCGAGGCGGACCCATGGGTGCCCGTGGGGGTTCGACTGAGGAAGTTACCCCCTTCACCCCGCAAGAGGACAGGGTGGCCGAGGCCACGGGTCCAGCGGGGGAGGAGACGGGTGGTTCCCCCGGAATGGGTTGTGCGCAACCGTGGTTTGCCCCGGGGGGTGAAGTAACCATCCTTCCCCAAGGGAATCTCCACCAGCGGAAGAGCTGGCTACGGGGCAGAGTGCCGCTGGCCTCTGCCCACTGCTTACAGTCTGCCAGGAGGAGCAGACCGATGGTTCCCCCGGATGGGTTGTGCGCAACCATTGATTGCCCCGGGGAGAAGAAACCATCCGCCCACAAGGAGATCCTCACCCAGCTGAAGAGCTGGCCACGGGGCAGAGCGCCGCTGGCCTCTGCCCACTACCCCCAGTCTGCCAGGTGGAGCAGACGGATGGTCTCCCCGGGATGGGTTGTGCGCAATCATTGTTTGCCCCGGGGGGTGAAGTGACCATCTCTCCACAAGGAGATTGCCAACCAGCGGAAGAGCTGGCTACGGGGCAGAGTGCCGCTGGCCTCTGCCCTGCTTACAGTCTGCCAGGAGGAGCAGACAGATGGTTCCCCCGGGATGGGTTGTGCGCAACCATTGATTGTCCCGGGGGAGGAAGAAACCATCCTCCCACAAGGAGATCCTCACCCAGCTGAAGAGCTGGCCACGGGGCAGAGCGCCGCTGGCCTCTGCCCACTACCCCCAGTCTGCCAGGTGGAGCAGACGGATGGTCTCCCCGGGATGGGTTGTGCGCAATCATGTTTGCCCCGGGGGGTGAAGTGACCATCTCTCCACAAGGAGATTTCCACCCAGCGGAAGAGCTGACACCAGGCAGAGCGCCGCTGGCCTCTGCCCGTCTTCCCACCTTGCCCCGCGGGGCAGAGTGAGGTTGACCCCGTGCAACTGCTGTGGCATCCATTTGTTCCCTTCGTCGGCTGCAGGGAAGAGCAGCCAGGTTTGGCCCTACTTGCTTCTTCGGTTGCCGGGCCCGTACCTGGCCATCCAGCGGAAGAGCTGGCAACGGGGCAGAGCGCCGCGGGCCTCTGCCCATTTTGGCAACCCTTGGGCTCGGGGGCCCCACGCAGCCACGGTGCTTTCCCACCGTTGACCTGGGCACCCGGGGCGTGTGCATTTAGCACCCGGGTTCCCCGGGTGAGCAGTAACCCTGGAGGGGACACAGGAGGCACGCCGGCCCAGATGTATGTCCTCTCGCCCAGCCGGGGAAACTCTAAGGACATGGGGTCCCGACCAAGCTGGCACGGCCGCAAGGCCAAATGGAGAGGCCTGGTGACTCGGCCTCCCAGACTGACTATGGGCCTGGGAGCACCGACTTCCCCGGTATGACCCGGTGGGGTCAGACCAGGTGCGTCGAACTGGGGGAGGGGGAGGAGTGTCACGGGATGGCCCAGCACCCTCAGCCAGGGGCGGTGCACAGTGACAGTGGTGGCTATGGACACTTGGGTGTGGTGGCACGCACCTAGTTTTACAAGTACTTTTATTTAGATGTGATTATTGTGTGGTGTAATAAAGTGTCCCGTTGGTATTGTGAAATGTAATTTCCCTTTGTCTGCCACGCCCGCCGCCATTTTCTGATCACCTCGTGGTTCAGATCAGAATACTCGGATCGTAAAATGGCCGAATCGGCAACTCCCCGATTCGTAACAGCCAATACGAATCGGGGCCGGGTGCCTCCTGCCAGCGAGGGCCAATGGGACTTGTGTGGGCGGGCAGGGATCCCCCATTGTATTCATAAGTGTGTAAAGTGATAAATGCGTGTGTGTGAAAAATAAAGGAGATTTTCCAGTGCATCCAGCCTCGCCTGATGTCCTTTACTCTCCGCCGCATATACTGTCTGAGCATCCCGCGCGGTCTCAGGGTGCGGTGTCCAGACTTAAGATCAGAACGGACTTAAGATCAGAACGGACTTAAGATCAGAACGGACTTAAGATCAGAACGGACTTAAGATCCGAACCGAAGGCGCGGCCGCGTACCGCGCTTCGGTATACCAAGTGAGCGGTGATCAGATCCGAAGATTCAGCCGCTCCCGTAAGATCCGAAGATTCATCCGTTTAAAGATCCGAATATTCCTCCGCAATCAGATCCGAATATTCCTCCGCGGCAGATCCGATCCCCAGATTCGCACGGCCGCCCGCAGACGCACTCCACACCCACAAGGTCAGTGAACCAGCTGCTCGGGACGCTGAGTGCCGTATGGCTCAGTGGTCGGGCTGGTTCTAGGCAGGGGTCCCCTCCACCGCCCGCTAACCCTTCCCCAGGGTCACGCCAGGCCGCACGAGACGCCGAGTGCGCGTCACTCGGTAGTCGGGCCAGCGGTAAGCGACGGGGGTCACGCAGATAGAGCACACCCGCAGGCGGAACAACATCTCCATTCCGTCATAAATAATAATTGGGCAGAGGCTGTCAGCAGCCTTTGCCCAATTATCCTCCCTGGCGTTACGATTCTGACATCTTTTAGATGTCAGAATCCTTCAATTATTTTTTTTTGCCCCCTAGCGGTATTCCCGAGTGTGGCTCGGGGTTAAATTCCTATGCTGGAAGCGGTAACCCCGAGCAACACTCGGGATGATGCTGGATACATCACCTCAGTGGGGTTAAGGACCAAAAAAAAAGGAACTCTATTTCCATTAGATTATTACAGTAACCCTTTAATCTCCATTATGCTAAAAACCCTACAGTCAAAAGGAGAAGGAGGAATGGCCACAGAGGGCTTGGTTTTAACAGTAGGTTCATTGCAGGTGTAGCAATGTTTCCTTCCTGCACTCAAGATTCATGTCAATGGGCAGTGCATGAAATATGCCACCCTGCATCGTGTAGAATCCATGGCCTGGCTTCACAATCACAGACATGATGCATGTGTTTTCGACAAACCGTTCCCAGGTTGCCTTTGTTATTTCTTAGCTGCACCGTATGGATTCTTCATGCTGCAGGGTGGAATTTTTCATGCACTGCCCATCAGCATGAATAAACTATATGGGCTCTATTACAATCCCCGCGCTAAAACGGGGGCAGTAGGGAAAAAAAACTGCACCTGCAGTTTTTCCCCTACCGTCCCCGTTTTAAAGGGGGATTACGATGCAGGCTCAAAAAATGCTGCCTGCATTGTTTGCGCCTGCTAAGAGCAGCCGTGCACATCCTCTCAATGGAGTCCATAGGACTCCATTGAAGCAGACGCCGGCGGTCACATGACCAGCCGGATCTCGTCTCGCGTGATCCGGCCGGTCGGCGTAGTGATACACAGGGAGAGACTGGGGGGACTTTCCCCCCCCAGTCTTTCCCTGCTCCCGCCGGCCAGAGGAGGCGGACAGAGCCACGGTCCTCACCGCAGGACAGGAGGTGAGTATACGATCTGTTTTTTAATTTTTAAGCCTGGTATTAACGGATTCCGCTTCTGTAGAATCCGTTAACACCAAGTCCTGGCTCTGGTTAACTTTTCGCTAACCAGAGCCGGACATTAATCAGCATTAGGACTTTGTAATCCAGCGCTGATTAACACTTTGCGCTTCCCATGTTAAGTATAGAGAGCACAAAGTACATTAACCTCGCACAGAGGAGTGCAAGGTACCAAATGCAAACGGGTTTTTTAACGCGTTTAGATTGTAATATGCGGTAAATACAGCAGCAAACGTTAATGCTCACGCATGTGAGCGTTAACGTTTGCGTTAGGACTGTAATAGAGCCCTATGTGTTCAGGAAAATATACCTGATCTGGCAACCCTAACCAAGCTACAAAGCTACCTCTGGCATTAGCGCGCTAGGTGATGACCAGCTTTCTTCTGCTGAGTCTCCCTTTAGAACAATTAGTCTCTGTTGGGGTCCATCTAGGACCCCATTCTGCCCCTTATCCATTAAGCCTGTTATTCCAAGTGGCGCATTAAAGGACGAGCGTTTGACCCTCTGACACCGCTGCTTTAATGGAAAAAGCAGGGAGAAAGATAACGAGGGAGACCCGAACGCTGGATTAAAGATAAACTGTCAATATGCAGGTGTTTGAGCTGGGAGGTCAGGAGGGGTCAATATCCAACTCCTGGGTCCCCTGTTAAAGCATTTCTAACACCCCATATTGCTAAACATATTTTAAAACACGATTATGATCCCTTGCATCAATGTAGGAACCCCAAAAAATCTGGGGTGGAAATGCGGCTCACGGGAAGAAAGTGCAAAGAGTAGATTGTAAATTGGGGGAATTCAGTAACTTTAGGATGGTAAACCAAACAAATCCAATCCATACAACAAAACCTCACACACTGTGCACATGTCACCTGAATAGGCTGCTTCCCCCAGCAGTTCCCTCATCCTATAACCTCCGATCCAGGATCAGCACCTTACTTGCAATACCACAATACAAAAATAAAGTGGCTCGATCCTCATTTCCTACAGTGCATCGCAATTATGGAATAACCTCCCAGACGCCATCAAATCTTCCCCAGTCTAAAGTCACTTAAGAGATCTCTATTAACATACCTCAATACAGAATGCATCTGTAAACATGTAACATAGTGACTATATACAGAATGCACCTGTAAACATGTAACATAGTGACTATATACAGAATGCACCTGTAAACATGTAGCATAGTGACTATATACAGAATGCACCTGTAAACATGTAACATAGTGACTATATACTGAATGCACCTGTAAACATGTAACGCAGTGACTATATACAGAATGCACCTGTAAACATGTAACGCAGTGACTATATACAGAATGCACCTGTAAACATGTAACATAGGGACTATATACAGAATGTGTCTGTAAACATGTAACATAGTGACTATATACAGAATGCACCTGTAAACATGTAACATAGTGACTATATACAGAATGCACCTGTAATACTGTAGATACTCGAGTATACCGCTAGATTTTGGTAATAAAAATTTACCTTAAAATTGGAGGGGCCGCGTTATATTCGAGACATCTGCATCGCGTGTAAAAAAATACTTGACTTGCTCAGGGATCCCAAGTCTCCCTGACGCCCACAAACACATCAGGAACTCCTGGGAGAGGTGGGATCCATCATGGCCAGAGGGCACTCTCACTTTAAGCCAATAATTCAAAATTGGCTTAAAATCGAGCATGCACCGTCACTCCGTGCAGCACGCCGGGAGGTGTAGTTTTCTGACCTCTGGCTCCAGCAGGCAGGCTCAACAACTACGTCGTCTGCCAATAGTTAAAACCAAGCATTATATTAGAATCTTGAGTATTCTCTCATTTCCATAATAAATCTGTATGCATCGCATTATATTCGGGTCGCGTTATACTCGAGTATCTACGCTATTTTCTGTTAATCTGTATATTTGTGTTGTTTTTTTTAATATCTTGCATTTTAATACTTTGTATTTCTGTAACAACTGTATCCTTCCTGGTAAAATTATTATTATATTATTATTCTTATTATTATTATTCTTTATTTATAAAGCGCCAGCATATTCCGCAGCGCTGTACAAACAATAAGCACAGTATAGACAGGGTTACAATACATTGAACAACATTTGACAAACAGTACAGGAGGAGATGAGGGCCCTATTCCCGTAGGAACTCACAATCTGGGAGGGTTGGAAACAGGAGGAGAGGACTGTAAGGTGAGAGTGATTGATGGTTGCGTCAGTGAGTTGGGTGGTAGGCTTCCCTAAATAGGAATGTTTTAAGGGAGCGTTTGAAGGAAGAGAAGTTAGGGGAAAGTCTGACAGTACGAGGGAGAGCGTTCCAGAGAGTGGGGGCTGCGCGTGAGAAATCCTGCAGTCTATCATGGGAAGAGGTGATGCGGGGAGAAGCTAGGCGCAGGTCACTGTTTGACCTTAGGGAGCGGGCTGGGGTGTATCTGGTGATTAGTGAGGACAGGTAGTGGGGCGCTGAGTTAGTGAGGGTTTTGTAGGTAAGGATAAGGATTTTGAACTTAATTCTGCAGTGGATGGGGAGCCAGTGAAGGGACTCGCAGAGGGGAGCGGCAGAGACAGAGCGGCGGGTGAGGTGAATTAGCCTGGCGGAGGCGTTCAGGATGGATTGTAGGGGGGACAGGCGGGACAGAGGGAGGCCAGATAAGAGATTATTGCAATAGTCAAATCGGGAGATTACCAGGGCGTGTATGAGTTGTTTTGTGGTGACAGCGGTAAGAAATGGCGAATTCTGGAAATATTACGCAGTTGGTATCGGCAGGAGGAGGAAAGAGACTGGATGTGGGGGATGAAGGAAAGAGCAGAGTCAAGTGTAACTCCAAGACAGCGAACTTGGTTTGATGGGGAGATGGTGATACCCTCCACCGTGATAGAGAAGTCAGGAGGTGGGGAGGCATTGGAGGGAGGAATAAGTAGGAGCTCAGTCTTTGACATGTTGATCTTTAGGTGGTGGGAGGCCATCCAGGAGGAGATGCCAGATAAACAGTCACTGACTTTTGAAAGGACAGGGGGAGAGAGATCAGGGGTAGAGAGGTAGATCTGAGTGTCATCAGCGTAGAGGTGGTAATTAAAGCCAAAGCTGTTGATGATTTTGCCCAGGGAGGAGGTGTAGATGGAAAAGAGCAGAGGACCAAGGACAGAGCCTTGAGGTACACCAACAGATAGAGGCAATGAAGAGGAGGAGTTACCAGCAAAGGACACACAGAAGGACCTGTTGGATAAATAGGAGTCAACCCAAGCAAGTGCAGTGTCACCGAGACCCAGAGAGTTGAGGGTCTGTAGAAGGAGGGGGTGGTCAACAGTGTCAAAAGCAGCCGAGAGGTCAAGCAGGATGAGAATAGAATAGTGGCTGGGGGGGGGATCCTTTATAAATGTCTTTGATGATAAGTTGGGGGGGATTTGCCCCTTCATCTTTCCAGTTCCTACACCCATGATCCCTCTATTTAAAAGGAATACGCCACACAGCCCGAAAAAAGATAAAGTGGTCATGCTGTGTAGAGTCCCCTCCCCCCACCCCCGAGCCGAAGAGGAGCCGTGCCAGGTGAGGGAGAAAATGAGAGTAAAATCACCATACATAAAAAAAATATAAAAAAATTAATTGGACACTGCAGCCTCTGCCCATTTATTTAGGGGGGGGGAGGGAGCTCTATTTTTACTAGAGTATCCCTTTAAAGTATACTAGTGTGGTAGGATATGGTCATTGCAAAAGTCATGATATAAAAATGCGTGCGAACATTGAAAATAAGATGACAATTATTAGTCACCGCGTGACATTACCAACAGGATCAGGGTTTCATTTCACTTAAATTCAATCTAAGCAACAGTCTTTAACTTTTTAAGACTCATAGCCGTAAATATTACATTTTTTTAAGCAGAATTGAATGCTGAAATAAAACATGTGAAATTAAAACGGTAAGAGACTCTTGTAACCTATCAAGCCTTTAAAAGGTTTCTTAACTTAACTTTAAGGCAACCGGTTTGCAAAACATCACCCGCGTTTTTCATTCTGAGCATCGTTCTTATGCAATCACAGTGACATATATGGAATGTTTGACCCATCACCATGCGTGAGCTTTGAGCATGCATGGCAAAGGCAATCGTTTGGGATGCGACGGAATGCTGTACACGTAAGACTAAGGCTAATGTCAGACGAGCGCAGTCTGAGCGCACTGTGCGCGCGTGCATAACGGACGGACGTACTGACGGAAGATGCTGTAGACACCAAACGATCCGTTTTTTTTGACGGACGTAGAAAAAAAAAAGGGAACTATGGGAAATAAAATTAATATGAAAAATGATAAAAATTGATACATGATATGAAAAGCCATTGTGTGCGTCAAGGTGCTGGACGTCGCATATGCGGTCTGTCTGACTTCGTTCCATCACACACACACAACGCTACGTGGACGTGGCGCACTCTGCGCGTCCGTTCTAGCGGTTTTATGTTCTTGCCTAAATTGCGTCCGGTCCCACGTGCGTTGTGCATGTGCAGTTCGATGCGGACGCACTTCGTGTGTGGGTCTCTATTGCTCATGATTCTATGCTACGACGGACGTTAAACTGTGCGGCAACACGGACGTGATCACTGCGTTCGTCTGACACGGGCCTTAGCAAGCGCGTTCATTGAATAGTGCGTGTAATAAGTAAAGAAAGATTTCTAACCACTTTGTCCTCCTGATGCATTGTCCAGAAAATCGAGTAAGAAAGGAAGAAAAGAGACAAAAAAAAGAAGACAGTTATTTCAAGAGAGCAGGGTTAGTTTACAAGGAGCATGAAAAACAGAATGGAGATAAATTACTTATGATTAACATTGTTCTGTCTGTTAAAATCCTACAAATCACAAATGACCCAGGTGTTTCTTATATACAGTGTAACTACAGGAGTTGCAAGAGCCCGTCAATTTGAATTAAAGGGACACTACCATTTAGATTACATGTGCATTACAAGCAAAAACACATTAAGAACACATGCCAATTTTTTTTTTCTTTCAAGTAATTGCATGTAAAAAGAAAAAATAGTTAGTTTTTTTATCTCCTGTTTATTTTTTTTGGAGAAAGTATTTTACCAGGAAGGATACATTGAGATTTCTCTCGTTTTCAAGTATGTCCTGGGTGGTGAGTATGTACCGTTAGGTGTCTTGCCCAAGGACACTTATTGGAGAGGTGCTCTTGCCGGGATTCAAGCCTGTGTCTGCACGGTCATAGAGCAGTGATGTTACCTCTACTCCACCCAGACAGTACTGTTACTGTCTTCTGAATGTTTTCCATGATGCAACATTTACCAAAAATATGTATGTAGCGCTCACTCCCGGAGGAGCCGCTGAAAATGAACCACGGGTCAGTCTCCCCGCACTAGGGAATAAATATACTCCAACACAGTTGTGAGTTTTTATCATTTAAATAGTTTACTAAAATCTTGAGCAGATGTTGAAGCACGGTATTCACAAGTATTATTACAATATTTTCGTATTACGGTAAAACGCGCAGCGGAAAAGAAACGAAACACGAGGCTTCGTATTTCGGAAAATAAAATATTCGCGACCGAACACAAAAGAATGCAATTTCCGATAGTTCAGAAAAAGGGACACGTAACGAAACCCCAAACATACAATCCCTTTCGTATTACGGCAAACGCGCAGCGGAAAAAGAGAAAAATGTATTCGGAACGTATCTTTGTCTTTAACCCCCGTTCCGATTCGTAAAAGGAAATGAGTCCTGTACAAGTTAAGTTCCAGAATGTGAGAAGCGTATCTGTGTGTGTGTGTGGTACCCGGGTACTGTTCAACTGGCCAGTGAATTTATTAAAGAAAGGTCTTCGACTAGTCAGTTGGGGCCCTGTAAACTTTAAAGAGAAAACAGCAGCTTGACCTTTAATCATACAACAGCCTTGGAGGCCTCTCACCCATCCGACGCAGGCTTTAGGCTCCGCTGACCCAGGACGTCTCTCCGCCGGATTTTGACTGGGGATACTAGCGGCCGGATCCGTTGTCTACCTTCCTGCAGCTTGTCCAGCTCCCCGCCTGCTCTCCGTTCGATTCCGCCGGTCTGCAGCTGTTGTCTGGGTACTGGCAAGTCTCCTTCTCCTCAGGTGGAGTGACCCAAATAGGAATTACAGGTCTCCCTCAGGCTTTGGCCTAGCTCCTCCAGCGGTCTCCTCAGTGCGTCTGCTTTCTCTCATCCCCTGGCGCGCTCTGGAACTTTCTCCACGAGGCAGAGGATGTAAGTGTCCAGTCTCCACCCACTTCCTGGCTTCTTGCAAAGCATGCCAGTTATTGTAGTCCCAATGTCCAGTATCTCTGATTGCGATAGTCTCCATCTTGTGGCCAAAAATAGGTACTGCCACAGCAAGATTTTTAGCACAGCGCTACACTCTCCCCCTCCTAGAACTCTTGGGTCTCTCCAAGGAGGTACAACAGTTACATTACGTTCCACAATATTTGAATACAATTTACGTAACATGTACAGGTTCAGCAGCATACATACAGTGAGTTAGGAACACTTCCTCAAGTTGACTCATATTTTGGGCTACCTCAGCTAGCATAGCAGACACTTCGGGCAACCTCCGCACCGTGGTGATGGCTCTTCAGTGCTATGTCCTGGTGAGTCGTAGGTGAGTCGTTGGGGCGGTCGAACAGAGCGTTTGGGTTCTGGCTCAATCAGTTCCTCTTCAGGTGGAAGTACTATAGGCGTCGGCTCAATTCTTCTCTCTATCACTGGAGCAGACGTTTCTTCAGAGTATGATCCCTCCAGTGAAGGCATAGAACTGTAATCACCTGAATAAGCTTCCGGAGCTACCGGGATCCCACACAGCCCAGGGACTTCCAACTGAAATTCAAGAGGCTCAGGGATATCAACAATCTCGGGGACTTCCAACAAGAATTCAGGAGCTTCAGGCCTCAAGTTACTCTCCCACCGCTCAGGGACAACGACAACCTCTTCAGGCTCCGGCGAGCGTATCCAGTCCAGACAGAAACTTTCTTCTTCACTGTCCCTTTCGCTCTCTTCGACAACCCGGGTCTGTTGAGACCGAGTAACAGGAGGCAAACATGGAACAGGCGGATTTGGCAGAGGCGGTTCGTCCCCAACTGGCATTCTCACAGCCTCTCTCAAAGGTAACAAATGATTCCGGTGCCAGTTCTTGAGAGGCCCAGCCTTTCCATCCGGGCGAATCTGATACACTGGTAGACCTGGTAACTGTTTGCAGACAATGTAAACCTGGGAACTCCACCTATCCGCCAACTTGTGTCTCGCAGCAGCACCCAAGTTCTTCAATAGAACCCTATCACCGGGCTGTAGATCTTGTATTCGAACTTTCAGGTCATAGTTCCTTTTGTTTCTTTGCTCCCTGTTTCCCGAGGTCAACCGGGCCTGTTCAAATGCAGAAGCCAAATTCTTTCGAAGTCTATCCACGTAGTTTCTATGGGAAGCTACTGACGTCTGGTCTAGAGATAACCCAAATGCCAAATCAACCGGCAGTCGAGCCTCTCTTCCGAACATAAGACGGTACGGTGAGTATCCAGTTGCATCACTCTCCGTACTGTTATATGCGTGCACCAGAGTAGCTATGTGCCGACTCCAACTCTGCTTCTCCACATTCGACAAGGTCCCCAACATGTTTAGCAGTGTGCGATTAAACCTTTCAGGCTGAGCATCACCTTGAGGGTGATATGGTGTAGTTCGGGTCTTCTGGATTCCCAACAACTCCAACAATTGCCCCACCAGTCTGCTTTCAAAGTCTCTACCCTGATCAGAGTGTATCCTTCTTGGCAGTCCGTAATGAACAAAGAATTTTTCCATCAACACTTTGGCTACTGTTGGAGCGCGTTGATCTTTCGTGGAAAATGCTTGGGCGTAACGAGTGAAATGATCAGTCACTATTAGAATGTTCCCTTGCCCACAGTAGCATCCGGCTCTAAGCACAAGAAGTCAATGCACACCAAATCCATGGGTCCCTGACTCTGCAGATGGCTCATTGGAGCAGTTCGGGTCGGTAGAGTCTTTCTCTGAATACACCTCAGACAGGAATGACAATAACTTTCCACTTCAGCCCTCATACAAGGCCAATAAAACCTATCTCGCACCAGCTTAAAAGTTCTCTCTGCACCCAAATGTCCATGCTCATCATGTAGTGATCGCAGCACACTCTCCCTATGTTTAGTGGGGAGGAATAACTGTTGAATCTCTTCCGCGTTGTTGGAGGGGCCCCTTCGGTAGACCACCCCATCCAGCATCTTTAACCGCTCCCATTCTTTGTAGACCAACCTGGCTCCACTCGGGGAGTTGGTTAACAAAATCTCTCGCTGGTTTGCAGTCAGGGCCTTTAGGGTCAAGGCAATTAAAGGATCTCTGGCCTGATCCGCTTTCAGGTCCTGTCTTGAAAAGGTAGGTAAACTTTCATCCCTTAACTGCGTAGGGTTACAGTAGAACTCAGGAACAGCCGCAGCCATAACTCCTATGGCCTCTGCTTCAATCCCTCCTTTGACCCGGCGCTCTGTTCCTTGACACAAAGCTTGCACCCCGTCTGGAGTCAACTGAGTCCATTCTGTAGTATAGGGTCTTCTCGATAACGCATCAGCATCTCGATTATTCACCCCAGGGCGATACTTCAGGCTGAACCGAAACCCTGACAGAGCGGCCAACCACCGATGTCCCGTTGCGTCCAGTTTTGCAGTAGTAAGGATATAGGTGAGAGGATTATTATCCGTCTTAATCACGAACTCAGCTCCATACAGATAGTCTTTCAACTTGTCCACCACTGCCCACTTCAAGGCTAGGAACTCCAGCTTGTGAGTAGGATAGTTCTTCTCTGAAGGCGCAAGGCTCCGGCTCACGTACGCCACAGGCCTCAGCAATCCATCATACTCCTGATATAGGACTCCTCCCAGACCTTCTCGGCTGGCATCCACATGTAGTTCATACGGCTTATGAGGGTCCGCATAGGCCAAAACAGGAGCTCGGGTTAGACTCTCTTTCAACTTTACAAAAGCTCCTTCACATTGACTGGTCCATTCACCTTGTATAGACTCTCGAGCTTTCCTTGGCCCCGGAGCTGACGGGTTTTTGTCAGAGACCTTGCAGCCTTCTTCTGTGGTTTCCTTTCTGCAGGAGTTTGTTCAGTGGTTGAGCTATTTTCGCAAATCCTCCCACAAATCTTCGATAGTATGAACAGAATCCCAAGAAAGATCTAAGTTCAGTGACGTTTCGGGGTCTAGGCCAAGAAGCTACGGCCTCCAACTTCCGAGGGTCTGTCGAAACACCTTCTGCTGAGACCACATGTCCTAGATACGTAACAGACGGCAGACAGAATTGGCATTTCTCCAGAGACAGTTTCAGCCCCTCTTCATGGAGCCTCTTCAAGACCTTCTCCAGACGTTGCTCATGTTCTTCCAGAGTCTTCCCAAACACAATTATGTCATCCAGGTACACTAATACTTCGATTAGATTCATATCCCCGACTGTCTTCTCCATCAACCGTTGGAACGTGGCTGGAGCCCCCGTAAGGCCTTGAGGCATTCTGTTGAATTCAAAGAACCCCAGTGGACAGATGAACGCAGTTTTCTCCTTGTCTTCAGGATGCATTGGTATCTGGTGATACCCACTTCGCAGGTCTAGTACACTAAACCACTTTGCTCCAGACAAACACTGTAGGGCATCTTCAATCCGAGGAGTGGCATATTGATCGGGGATGGTTCTCCGGTTCAATGTGCGGTAGTCTATGCATAAGCGGACAGAACCATTTTTCTTCCGGACCAACACTATTGGAGATGCATATGGACTCCTGGACTCTTGAATCACCTTGGTTCTTTGTAATTCGTTCAGCTGCTCTCGCAGATCATCTAAGTCTCCTAGCGGAACTCGCCTTGATCTTTCACGAAACGGCTTGTCTTCTTGTAGTCGAATACGATGTTCAGTACTCTTAGCCAGGCCCACATCGAACTCATCTTTCGAGAACAATTCCTTCCACTTTAAGACTTGAGACTGAAGACGTTTCTTCCACTCAGGTGAAATGGGAGCGTCCTTGGGGTAGAATCTTTCATCTGGAATCTCTTTACTTTCTCCCCCTCCTGAATCAGTAGAGAGGGGTGTAGCAGACTCTACTTGCCCGATAGGCATTCGTGCTTTAAGAACCACTGGAGAATCCGTCACATTGCACACACTGACCGAGACTCTTCCTCGTGTTCTCTTCAGAGCCTTGGTGGAGATTATTTCAGGAATTACTTCGACTCCGGTTTCACTCCCATGATCAAAATCGGTTCCCAGCACCACATAGGGACCGGGTTGCGATCCGTTCAACTTGACTGAAGCCCGGAAGCTCGCTACTTCTCCTGCTTGCAGAACCTTCTCCGTTCCACCCAGTCTCCACAGTCTTCCCACTTCGGCAGGTGCCTTTCGTTCTTCGACCATCCTCTGATAGACCGGACGTAACATTGGGTGCACTCCTCGAGTTGAACCTTCTTCCAACACAATAGGCGTCAGAAGACGCCGCACTAGGTCAGTATTCGTCCCCACTATCAGGGAGCTTCTGTTCGCACCCGAGGGTCGAGGACACACAATGGCCAATGCATCACAACCCCCGGACTGCCCGATGACTTCAGATCCAATCTCCAACTTTACTTGCAGGTACCCGTCATAAGGGAGTTTCTCAGTGCCGATACCCCATATTTCCAAATCCTTCAATTCTTGCAGAGGATATGCTTTAAGTGTTTCTCGTAGAAGTCTCTGTAAATCAATGTCACTTGAGCCCCTGAATCTAACAGGGCTTTGGTGTAGACTCCTTCCACTTGGATTGGCACAATAGGAGAAGGACCTATCAGTTGGTCAGGAAATTTGGTGGCGGTATCCGGACACTTAGACCCAGTTTGCTGTACCCTGGCCTTTTTCTTGGCCCGTGCAGGCTTTGGGTGTGCATTGCTTCCCCATGACGTAGACCCGGATGCTAAGGGAGTGACTCTCTCAGTCCTGGCAGGCTCTACAGTTGGCTCGGCTTTGGGCCTCCTCGCCCTCTTAGTCTTTACTTGGTTTCTGGAGCGGGGTTCAACCCTCGGGCACTCAGGTTGCTCCTTTACTGGTGCCCTCTGGCGTTTCCCGCCGGTGAGGTAGATAACAGTCCTTCCAGGGCTTCCAACAGTCCCTTGACTCTATCCTTCTCAGGCTTCCGGCCTTTGCACTGTGCGCGGAAATGGCCCATCTCTCCACACCCGAAACATCTCTTCTTAGAGAGCGGAGACGTAGTTGCTTGTTGAGATTTGGTTAAAAGATTTGGACCAGACGCCACAGCAACTTCCGTCGTCTGCATACCTGTGAGGAATTTCTGCATTTCTGCCTGCATTTCCGTCACCTTCATCAATACCCGGCACAGTTCCGCATGCGCTTGTTGCAATTCAACTTGAGCTTCCTGAACTTCCTTGACGGTTTTGGACAATTCACCCCGTTCAGGGAGGTTCGATTCTTTAGCAGCCCTCTCTGTAGATTTAAAACCAACTAGGTGTTCTTGTTCGTCCTCATCAGACCCATAGGTATCTAGAGAGTCGCTTTCAGGCTGCAGGCCGCCGCTATGTCTCACAGGTTGTGCATACGCCCTTTCCCCCCGCCTGAAAGATTTCTCTTCTAGCAAAGCCTCTTCCTCTCGCACAACCCGAATCAGTTCCAGGTACTTTAACTCTTGGCTACCTGCTCTGCTTCTCAGCTGCATCATCACTGGATCTAGAGGTTGAGAGCCCCTCAGGATCTGTTTTATTCGGATCTTATCTACTTCGGCCGGTTCGGCCCCTTTCTTCAGGAGTATCTGGTGTAGAATCTTATCCAGGCGCCTCATGTACTCGGTCATTCTCTCACCTCTTCTCTGATAGGTGTGTTCGTACTGATATACCAGTTCGGCCGCCTTTTCGGTTCGTCCAAAAACTTCTTCAAGAACGTTCAAGTAATCTAAAGCAGTACAATCTTTTCTGCTCAGTTTCAGGTTTCTCACCGCTTCTGACGCAGGTCCCTTTAAGCTCTCGGTAATCCTTTGCTTTTTCTGGGCCTCAGGGACATCCCACTCATCCAGAGCCTGCATCGCCTGTTCCACCCATTCTTCAAAGGTTTCTTCTCCCGCCGGAGTTGGTACGTTTCCTGTAAAATTTCTTAACCGTCGATAACCGAAGTTAGTGTGAGGAGGGCTTGTTTTCTGACATTTAGCCAGTAGATCTCCAATAGCCACGATAAATTCAGGCCCAATCATGGCCAACGGACTAGGCACGGGAACACTTGCGGATTCACCACGTGGCGTACTTGGCTTAATTAGTTGGACTTCCACCTCTTCGGCCAGTTTCACGCTCGTGCCCTGAAAACATGGCGGAACACCCTTTCTCCATTCGAGAAGAACATACATGTGAGAGGTATCTGGGTTTTTTTCAATGTCCAGGATTAACCCCCGATGATCTGGTGCTAGCGTGGCCACGGCCTGGCGAATCTGATCTTCAGCCCAAGTGTCTGCTGGAATATCCATGACTATACAACATTCCGACTGGCTACTGTGCTCCCCACACCACTCGGCAACAGTGTCTGGATCCATATTTAACCCTTTAGATGCGGTTTTTCCAGAGACTGGATCCCGGAAACGAGCCCCCGTGTAGCGCTCACTCCCGGAGGAGCCGCTGAAAATGAACCACGGGTCAGTCTCCCCGCACTAGGGAATAAATATACTCCAACACAGTTGTGAGTTTTTATCATTTAAATAGTTTACTAAAATCTTGAGCAGATGTTGAAGCACGGTATTCACAAGTATTATTACAATATTTTCGTATTACGGTAAAACGCGCAGCGGAAAAGAAACGAAACACGAGGCTTCGTATTTCGGAAAATAAAATATTCGCGACCAAACACAAAAGAATGCAATTTCCGATAGTTCAGAAAAAGGGACACGTAACGAAACCCCTACAATCCCTTTCGTATTACGGCAAACGCGCAGCGGAAAAAGAGAAAAATTTATTCGGAACGTATCTTTGTCTTTAACCCCCGTTCCGATTCGTAAAAAAATGAGTCCTGTACAAGTTAAGTTCCAGAATGTGAGAAGCGTATCTGTGTGTGTGTGTGGTACCCGGGTACTGTTCAACTGGCCAGTGAATTTATTAAAGAAAGGTCTTCGACTAGTCAGTTGGGGCCCTGTAAACTTTAAAGAGAAAACAGCAGCTTGACCTTTAATCATACAACAGCCTTGGAGGCCTCTCACCCATCCGACGCAGGCTTTAGGCTCCGCTGACCCAGGACGTCTCTCCGCCGGATCTTGACTGGGGATACTAGCGGCCGGATCCGTTGTCTACCTTCTGCAGCTTGTCCAGCTCCCCGCCTGCTCTCCGTTCGATTCCGCCGGTCTGCAGCTGTTGTCTGGGTACTGGCAAGTCTCCTTCTCCTCAGGTGGAGTGACCCAAATAGGAATTACAGGTCTCCCTCAGGCTTTGGCCTAGCTCCTCCAGCGGTCTCCTCAGTGCGTCTGCTTTCTCTCATCCCCTGGCGCGCTCTGGAACTTTCTCCACGAGGCAGAGGATGTAAGTGTCCAGTCTCCACCCACTTCCTGGCTTCTTGCAAAGCATGCCAGTTATTGTAGTCCCAATGTCCAGTATCTCTGATTGCGATAGTCTCCATCTTGTGGCCAAAAATAGATACTGCCACAGCAAGATTTTTAGCACAGCGCTACATGTACAAAAGGTTTACTGTACTGTTGAGGTTTAACTTCTACAGTATTTAACAGTTAATGAGGTGTTGGAGTGAATGTTTAGATAATACTGAGGAGATCTATTGTCCTGCGTCTGCTAACTGAGATAAGAGATGGCAGCTGATGAGAAAAGACAGGGAGCTTAAAATACTTCTCATCTACCCCTTGGCAATGTTCTTTGAATACATCCCACACAATACAATGATGTGAATCAGTGATCGTCACAGACTTCATTCTATGGCCAAAGCCACACAGTGAGGAACAAGTGATTAAAATATACGTGGGGTGGGGGCAGTTTATAAGACAAAATATCACACAATGGATGCACCCAGTGACACATACGGAGTAAAATATTTTCTTAACTATACAAACAAGAGAAAAACAAAACACATGTAAGATATCAGCAACATCAAATAAACACAATAGGAACATTTCATTTTTGGTGGTAGTGGCCCTTTAACAATAGAAAATTTGAAAGCAGGATCTGTCTATTGGCCAGGGAACTAGCAAAGGGGCGGGCGGGCGGGGGGTATAAATTGAAAACCTGGCCTTTTTACAACCTATAACAGAGTTTTCCATTGTTTGAGTAACAGGGCCATATTTGAGTAACTTTCTAGGTGGCCGTGTATCTCTGATCAGCACTCTTTAAAGTTGGGCGAGAAATCTTGGCTTTCAAGATCTTTTGAAGCTACATTTCCCATGAGGCTCAGCCAATCTAATGAGTACCTGAGCATCATGGGAGATGTAATTTCACAATATCTGGGGGGGCCAAGGTTGTTGACCCCTGCTTTACAGAAAATAATTTCAACTACAACATAAGCTTTGATTGATCTGCTGTATGATGAGACAAGCTGCAAAGCCAAACATAGAGGACATATGTCATAAATAATTCAGGGTCTGTTAGTACAATAGAGTAAAGGGACAATAGGATAAGGCTGACCGTCCACTGGCACCATAGTCAGATGATCAACTTGGTCGCCCACCTATGGTCAACATTGTCGGCCAATCAGGGTTATCCACTGGAAGCGTTTGTGGACAACCCAGGTGAGCCGTTGGACAGGCCGCCGAATAATAAAAATAATAAAAATAAGAAAAACAAACCCTACTGCGGGGATAAAAAAAAAAACTGTCTTTGGTGCTGAGTTTCAGCACTAAGGACAGTTCCCGTCCAGCATAGCCAAAGCAGGGGAAAAAAACCTCTCCGAAAGGGCTGCAGGGGAGTGGAATAAACCTCCTGTCCTTGGTTCCGAAATAGCTTTCAGCACCAGGGACAACAACGCAGAATGCAGCCGGCATGAAGGGGGAAAAAAAAACTTGTTCAGAACCAAAATTTTGCCTAAAAGATCCAGGAAAATACCTACAAGATTTGAAAAAATTACTAAAAAGGTTTTTTGCTGCGGATGAAAAGAACAGTTGAATAAAAAGAATTAAAACAGAATTATTATTATTTTTTATTTTTACTACATAGAATTCTATGGGCTGTGGCTGTCTAACTGAATCACTTCTCTATGGGGCAATTTCCCTGCCGCGGCACGTCGATTTAACTATACAATTCATCTTTTTTATGTAAATTGTATCAGATCGTCCCGTCATTGCCCAATAACTTCTAATGTAACTGGAAGGATCGCTAGTCTGTTGTCGCAAAAAAATGTCTGAAGTTGTCCAATGGTGGTCTGATGCAGTGGAAGAGGGCTGATTCACCTGCATGTTTTGGGAATGGTTGGACAACTTCAGACGATATCGGATGATCGCACCATCACACAAATATGGACCCAGTCAGGGCCAGATTAAGATCTCTATGGTCCTGGAGCTGAAGATTTTGATGGGCTTTTTTTTTATTTAGTGAAATGAAAACATATTTTAGGTTATATAAATCGTGCAGATACGGGTATATCTAACCAGGCAGTTACTGTGTGAGGAAATTTCCATTCAGATGTCAATGTGTAAAATTATTTTTTTCACATTTTATCATTCAAACCTTTGTGGTTATTTATTTGTAAGAATATAAATTCTTACATATTATATAGTGAATTCTGTTAAAGAATTGAAATGGGAACCTGTTACTGCATTTTTCTGAGAAAATATACAATTTTAACCAAATTTTTTTAAAAAAATATTTCCCTTTTGGAGGATGGCGTTCTATGATAATATGACTATGTATAAAATACTGAACTTGCTCCCAGCGTGGGAAATGAGAAGGTGAGTAATGGCAGTGGTATTGCTCATCTTATACATAACAAATAGAAAAAGGTTTTGTTTTCTTTTTTTTTAGATTTTACATTGTCAGATTTAGACTGACCTGTCCAATGACACCTCACTTGACCTTGTGAGGTGTAAAGATTAGTGACACAGGGTTCCAAAGTACACCCCCCCCCACAGCTCTTTGCTGCGATGCGGCATTTAGGCTAGGGTCAGACGAACGCATTTTCACGTTGTCTGTGAAAAAGTGCGTTCGAACGAATGGACGCATTTTTTCACGGAATACGCGATAGCGGTCATACGATGCGCATTTGCGTCCGTGATTTTGTACGGATCATCAATAAAACACTTTGTGCATCTGGACGTTATGTTGGCCGGACATTAGCAGTGTCTGACGTCTCCAAATCACGCACACACGCCGCTAGCGGATGCAGCGCACTCTATACAACCGTACTAGCGGTTTTACGTTCTCGACAAAATGCGTTCATTTGCCACTTGCGTTGCGCGGCCGGACTTTTGTGCGACCGTACTTCGTATATTGGCCGTCATTGCCCGGCATTTGCTGCTACTACGGCCGTGATTAAGTGCGCCTGCACGCGCGTTCGCACTGCCTCAGTCTGACCCTAGCCTTAGGTTTTTGATGTGGCAATTTGTAATATCGGATTGTGCCATCACCTCCACACTTGGTGACATAAGAAATGTGATGGTGAGTTAATGCAGCATCATTGTTCACTTTATAATTGTAAAGTGAAAAATATTGCTGTGTAAGAAAAAAAATTAAATATTTATTTTATTTTTATTATTACATAAAACCAGGTCTTGTTTGGTATCATTGGAAAAGCCATGCACTGGCCTTTCCAATGATACCTCACATGACCCTGTAGCTGCTATGGCGTTGGAGATACAGGGATCCAAATGCCAATCAATGCAGACAGTTATCTTTTCTCTGGGCCTATTCTGGGGCATGGGCCTGGAGCTACTGCTCCATCAGCCCCTATGTTAATCCGGCCCTGTTTAGAGCATTATACAAACTGATACCATACCACCTCCCAAAAGTGTGGAGGGGGGGAAATATTTTCAACTAATAGGAGTGAACAGGATAGTCCTAAAAATACAAAATTGGTAAAAATCAGACCAAAAAGTGTTAACAAAACACTAAATAAAAAGGCCCCCATAATTCCATGTAATTCTGTCTTGTTTTTTTGCCACTGAAGAAGCCCGTGTAACAGGCGAAACGCGTTTGGCTTGCTGTATTTTATTTGATTTATTTTGGATTAAAACCCATTTTCCTTTATTTCAACTTTCACTTGTTTTATTTACTGGTGAAAGATCTACCAACATCTATCTGGTGACTACACTGAAAAGGTATCCAGAAGGACCGTTTTGGGGTAAGCAGGTAACCCAATAATACCTGACACGTCTCCATTTGAGGGCTGGCAGCTCTCACTCTGTGTGAGTATGAGCAATTACTTACACTGTTAATTTCTTCCTTGTGAGATAATACTGCACCATATGCGCCTTTCTGTGTTCTTTTTGAGGTTTTAAGAAGACCCAACTTGGCACTTTGCCTAAGCAACCTGTTGAAGTGGGGCCACTTTGTCCATAAGTGGCACTTCCATTCCTGTGCCTTTCCTCTGGGAACTTCTATGAAGCGCTAACCCACACCCATCATCCTTTTTATACGTGATTTCCAATTGTGGATATTGGGAAGTGTCCACTGGGGTGGAAGCGAATCTAGGGGTAACCAAGCGCCTGGGGAACTCCTGTTTCTTTTAACTAAAACAATTCAGACTAACTAAAATATGACTAAAACTAAATGGCATTTTAGAGAAAAGACTATAGGAGTTATTCACCAAGCCCCGAACTTGACACGAAGTGCACGAACGATGAATTTCACTGTATGCAGTGGCGTAGCGTGGGGGGGGGGCTGGGGGGGCGGTGGCCCCGGCGTAGTTTTCTTAGGGGCGCATAATTACAAAAGAAATTTGCGCCCCTAAAAGTTCAGGCCCGGACTGACCAGCCGGGCCCTCGGGCGCCGCCCAAGGGCCCGCGGGTTGAGGGGGTCCAGATGCCGTGCAGCGGGAGTGCCTGCCCGGTCCTGAACAGTGTGAGTCCGTGTTGAAGGGGAGGCGGCTGCGTGCAGGCGCAGGTCACGTGGTCCGGCTAATCAGGTGGTGCTGAGTCTCTGTACCACCTGACTGGCCGGACCGCGTGACCTGCGCACGCAGCCGCCTCCCCTTCAACACGGACTCTCACGCTGTTCAGGACCGGGCAGGCACTCCTGCTGCATGGCATCTGGGCCCCAACCCTGCTGGATCCGGAGCTGGGGCAATATCCATGTGTGAGCTGGCTGCCTCCGGGGCAATATCCATGTGTGAGCTGGGGCAATATCCATGTGTGAGCTGGGGCAATATCCATGTGAGAGCTGGCTGGGGCAATATCCATGTGAGAGCTGGCTGGGGCAATATCCATGTGAGAGCTGGCTGGGGCAATATCCAGGTGAGAGCTGGCTGGGGCAATATCCAGGTGAGAGCTGGCTGGGGCAATATCCATGTGTGAGCTGGGGCAATATCCATGTGAGAGCTGGGGCAATATCCATGTGAGAGCTGGCTGGGGCAATATCCATGTGAGAGCTGGCTGGGGCAATATCCAGGTGAGAGCTGGCTGGGGCAATATCCAGGTGAGAGCTGGCTGGGGCAATATCCAGGTGAGAGCTGGCTGGGGCAATATCCATGTGAGAGCTGGCTGGGGCAATATCCAGGTGAGAGCTGGGGCAATATCCAGGTGAGAGCTGGGGCAATATCCATGTGAGAGCTGGGGCAATATCCATGTGAGAGCTGGCTGGGGCAAGATCCAGGTGAGAGTTGGCTGGGGCAATATCCATTTGAGAGCTGGATGGGGCAATATCCATGTGAGAGCTGGCCAGGGCAATATCCAGGTGAGAGCTGGCCGGGGCAATATCCAGGTGAGAGCTGGCTGGGGCAATATCCAGGTGAGAGCTGGCTGGGGCAATATCCAGGTGAGAGCTGGCTGGGGCAATATCCATGTGAGAGCTGGCTGGGGCAATATCCAGGTGAGAGCTGGCTGGGGCAATATCCATGTGAGAGCTGGCTGGGGCAATATCCAGGTGAGAGCTGGCTGGGGCAATATCCAGGTGAGAGCTGGCTGGGGCAATATCAGGTGAGAGCTGGCTGGGGCAATATCCATGTGAGAGCTGGCTGGGGCAATATCCAGGTGAGAGCTGGCTGGGGCAATATCCATGTGAGAGCTGGCTGGGGCAATATCCAGGTGAGAGCTGGCTGGGGCAATATCCATGTGAGAGCTGGCTGGGGCAATATCCATGTGAGCTGGGGGCATTCTGTGTATATGTATCTGGGGATATATACATGTGAGCTGGGGGCATTTTTATATGAGGTCTGTTCTTATTGGAAAGCGTTCACATGACATAAAATAAAAGTATCAGTACTCAGTATCGGTGAGTACTTTTAAAAAATATCGGTACTCGTACTCAGTGTTAAAAAAAGTGGTATTGGTGCATCCCTAGTTTTCATTTGTAGTTTAATCACCTGCAATAGTGATTCAAAGGCAAGTGTGGTGTTTGTTTATGCTGGAATAAAAAGACCTTTCATTTTCACAACTTCAAGTCTGCGGCTGTTTATACCCTAGCCTAGAATACCATGTTGTTTGGCTGGAACCAAGTATCCCAAGTGGTTGTTGTATCACAGTTAAGGGGTTCAATGCCCTAATGGTGGAAGGGAATCAGGGCATGATAACGTGTCCACAGGTTGGGGGGGCGCACAATTCTTGGCTGGCCCCTGGCGCTGACAACCCACGCTACGCCACTGACCGTATGGTACAATTTCGAGGCAGTGCGGCTATTTATAAAGCTGTCGATTCGTCGAATACAGGCAAATTAACAGTAAAATACAGTGCATTTCGCCACAGTTCGGCGGTATTGGGCGGCAGCAACATTGTCCCACAGAGAAGTAATGGTTCATCGATTCCCAGAAAACCAAACTGCACCGAAGTGTGATTTTTAGGGTTTCCGTTTGACAGGTTTAAACAGACGAATCCCATAGGATTCAATGGAGGAACATACAGGTCTATTCACTACAGGTGAAACTCAGGAGAATTGGCAGGCGGAGAGAACAATCTAAACCAAAGAGTCGATTTGGAAAGTGAGATAAATGGGAGTATTTTTCTGGTTTCGCTATTTCGACAGAGGAATTTTAACTTCTCCTGCCAGTTCTCCTGAGCTTCACTTTTTTTCATAATTTTTAATTTATTTATTTTTAAAAAGTCTATTCTTTTCATTTTCAGCAAAAAGCCTTTTTATTTACTTTTTAGAACGCTTTTTTTGATGAAATTTTTGTTTCCCAGTTTTTTTTAAAAGGCTTTTTTTTTTGTTTTTATTCTGTAACAGACCTTTTTATTATTTTTCATAGGACCTTCTTTATTATTGAGACATTTTAATGCATTTTTATTTGGTTTAAACACCTATTAGAAGAATAGGAGAGTTCCATGATTTGTTTTTTAATTCAGTTCGGTGGATTTTGCTAAGGCCAGTTCGGCAATGTTCTCCAAATAGTTTTTGAAACTTCGGTGTCTCCATTTTGGCCGCAGTACGGTGACCCTATGGCGACTAGTGAATTCACCGCAGTTCATGCGACATAGAATCGTCAAAGTGCTCTGAAGTGAAAAACACTGAGATTTCGATGAAATTCCGGTGATACCCCAATCGTCAGAGTTTCCATTATTTCTTATGTAGAAATTTGCTTTGATATACAAGTGATCTGGATTACAAGCACATTTCCGAAACGAATTATGCTCGCAATCCAAAGCATTACTGTATGTGCATAACCCCTTAGGACTAGAACTAAATGAAACTTTGCTGTCAAAATTAACATTGCACCAGACGAGCGCCCATTGGACGTCCATCACGTGTGTAGAAAACAGACAAAACACAACGGCTTCTTCAGTTTCCATATTTCTTGAATTGTTTTTATCTTCAATGTCAAACTTCATGCGCATAATGTGGTGTCCACACTAAAGAATGTCCGTTACAACAGACGTATGTACTGCCCCTGTGTGGGCCTGGCCTAGGAACACTCGTTTGCTTTTTTGAATACGTGCAGGTCAGCAGGTTTGTGTTACAAGGGTTACCATTCACTGATAAAATATCTCATAAAATAGGGCATTGAAAAGAAGATGAAATATGTATGTAAACGTCCTGGCATTTGTCATAAGGCTGGCCGTCCACTGGGTCCGTAGCCGGACGACCGACTTGGTCTTCCGACTACGGACAACGGCGTAGCACAACAAGGAACATCCACTGGAAGCATCTGTGGATGACTCAGGTCGGCCGACGAACAAAATAAAAAAATACCCTGCTGCAGGGAAGAAGAAAAAAAACCCAGTCTCCCTGGTGCCGAAACGGAACAGCACCGGCAAACGCAGCCGAACACAGGTAAAAAATAAATTAAACCGCCAAAGGCTGCAGGGGGGGGGAGAAAACCTGTCCTTGGTGCTGAAATAGGTTTCAGCACCAAAGACAACACTGCCGAATGCAGCTGGACTGAAAAAGAGGAAGAAAAAAAAAAGCGTCTGGATTCGGCCAGGGGAAAAAAGGCTTGTCTTTTAAAAAAAATATTGGGAATCAAAAAATTTGTCTAAAAAAAATAAAAAATACAAACACTCAAAAATTAAAACAAAATATAAGAAAGCTTTTTGCTGTAGATGAAAAGAATAAACGGCCGAATATAAAAAGGAGATAAAAACGAAAATATTTTTTTAAGATTGAATCCTATGGGATTCGTCTGTTGAACTGAATTACTTTTCTATGGGACAATTTTCCTGTTGCTGCATGATGATTTAACTATAGCATTCATCTTTCTTTCCATGTACATTGTACCAGATCTTCCCAGCGTCGCCCGGCAAATCCCATTGAAATGGAAAAGATCGCTTTCTGATGTAGTTGCAAAAAATCGTCTGAAGTCGTCCAATGGAAGTCAGAGGCAGTGGAAGAGGACGGATTCACCTCTATGATGTGGGATTGGCCGGACGACTACAGGCGATATCTGATTATAGCACCACCGCAGGAATACGGACCCAGTGGACGGCCGGCCTAAGAAGGCTGCGAGGAGACATTATTTGGCTGCACGGTATCTGCATTACGATAAGCACAAAAATAAAATATCCCAAGCATTGTTTGCTTCATTGCACACAGCATTCAATATCCAAAGTGATGAGAAGGTTAAAGATTGAAGACAGGTGGGGTGGGTGAAAATGAA
Organism: Leptobrachium leishanense; assembly: GCA_009667805.1. Taxonomy (NCBI): domain Eukaryota; kingdom Metazoa; phylum Chordata; class Amphibia; order Anura; family Megophryidae; genus Leptobrachium; species Leptobrachium leishanense. Next base: position 49,047,357 of record CM019067.1, on the reverse strand, counting down.
CTCATTTACCCTGTGACGAAATTCTGGTTAATATGTATTCAATTACTTTATTGAAAGTTTTTACGTCAGAACTCTTCTCCAATGAAGCACATTAATGTCACAACGCATTTCCTGGTATGATTTGTAACGCAGACCATGCTCTAGAGGAGCATTTGGAGGAACAAAACAGACAACAAAATATTTTTAAAAAAATGCCTTCCTTGAGGAGATGTGATCTCAAAATATACATAGGAATCTCATTCAATAGAAAGTGAATTTGGGGGTGATTCTCTAATCGGATAATCCCTCCCACTGCGGGGAATGCAAAAAGGTTGTGAAAAAGCATGTTGCCTGGCTATGTTAGATTTGTGGTCACAACTTTGGTACCACCATATTTTGGGGCTTCATTTTCAAATGGTCACTTGGGAATCCCATGGGATCAAAACAAAGACCTTAAAAATGTGGCTGAATTATTTCAGCCCAGATCTGAATACAGCAGATTCAGCAAACACTAAAACAGGGTGATTCATATAGATCAGAACCCAGCATGTTTGTTATAGATCATAAACAAGTGAAAAGAAATTAATGAGAAGTTAAGGGAACATACCTCCACTTACGCTTACGCTTCAATGGCCTCTGACAGTGTTTTGTTGCACATGGAAATATATAGCAATGAGCGCAGATGACATATTTTTTTTCCTTCTTCTTGTTATGTTTTATACCTCCACTTATGTTGAGCACATCCCATCACAACACTCGCTGGAAGCGTACTCTAGGTGGCAGGATAGTCACAATAACAGCACAGCCATGGGAACAGCATTCCCATGGAAGGATGGCTTACTCTTTGGAACTGACAAAAGGTTACTTTCAGCAAGATTGTGTGTTATGCTACACATCACATGAGTCACTGGCGACAATCCAGAGGTTTTTTTCAGGGTCATGTAATTTGCAAGAATCTATGGCTACCTTAGACTCCAATCCTTATCAGCCTGGACTTCTTTTTGTGAGGCTATCTGAAGGGACACGTATGCCACACCAAGCCCAGCACGATCCCCCCCTCTCGCGAATAACATTAGGAATGAGATCCAAAACATGGATGACGCAATATTGAGACACATAAGCAACAACATGCAGTGCTCCTTCGATATGCAGACTTGCTTTAATGGGAGGTGCTCAACATAATAGGAGATACGTTTCCTTAAACTCTCATTAATTTCCATCCATTCGTTTAAGATCTAGAATAAACACTTTGTGCACTACTCCCTAGTGAATGCTAATGTTAGCGCTCGGATATGTAAGTGTTATCGACAGGAAAAGTGAATTTAATGCATTCCCCCATATTACCTTCCTGACGATAAACCCGTAAGAAATCACTTAGCGCATCAGTTTTTGCTCTGGCTTTCGCGAGCTTACTGTGCATCCTATACTTAACATTGGGAGCTCAATCAGTGTGTACCGTTAAGATAAGTAAGGTATTACAAAGTGCAAGCGCTAATTACTGCAGGGGCGCACAAGCCAAACTTTTAGCTACACCTAAAAGCTGATGCTAAATGATACTGCGTTTGCTGAGTCATGTAGCACCCACTAAATCCCCCCCAAATAAATCCGATACTCCTCTCTTATCCCTCGGTGAGAACAATGGCCCGATCTGTTGTTTCTTCTGGCTGCAAGCAGAGTGAGACTGGGGACGAATACTGTAGATCACGCAGAGCTTGTAGCTGTAAGCGCAACCCTCCATGGAGTCCTATGGAATCCAGGAGATGATACTTGTGGCGGCGCGGAAGCTCTACTGCGAGTATCCCAGTGGTTAGCGCTGCGTTCCAGGGAGAGGTGCCGAAGTAGCGCCTGGCCCAGAATATCATGGTACAATGGGTGCGCTACGGGCAAACCTGCAGGTGCATTTTAGCGCAAACTATGGAATAGGTTTTCCTCCTTAGCGTGAACACTGTAATATGGCCCTAAACCTTTGTTTCTGATTTTACCAACTGGCTTAGGGCACTATTACATTCCTTGCGCAGCATGTTTTGCGTGTGCAAATGCGTATTTGCGCGAGTGGCATAACCCTTTGCGCAGAACGTCGTATTTCAAAGTTCGCGCAAACGATGTGCGTTATCGTTTAACACGGATGGACTTGCGCGAGCGTGATGAACTGTGCGCGTCCTATACTTAACATTATGAGTGCAAATTCATTACGCGGATGGTATTTCAATCGATGCGCAACTTTTCACGAACGACGTTTGCGCGCATCATTTTAACGTCTTTGAAAAGCTCGTGGTAACTGCAAATCGGAACGTTCTGGTTGAAACGAAAAACACCAGCACCAAAAAAAAAAATACAGCACAGTATAGTTACACATTCTACACATACCTAAACAAAACAATTGTGAATTCGTACATATTTTTTTTATTGCTGCAGCATATATACTCAGATTTACTTTGACAGGCGCAAAAACGTGAGTCAATTAAGGTAAATTGATGTCAATTAAGGATCTTAATTCTGATTGCACACTGATTTACATGCGCAACGTTACTGCGCGCGTATTACACTTCGTTTTGCGCGTCGTTTTTACGAACGTTATTTTTTGATGGATGAGAAAATGCGTTCGGATCAGAATATCACGTTTATTTTCGCGCGATAACGCTGGACGATGCGCGCAAAAAAATTTGCGCTGTGCGAACGCAATTTCGCGAAGAATGTAATAGGGGCCTTAGAGTCTGCAAATTCAACATTTTTGTCATAATTTGCTATTTAGTGAAGCAACAAAGCTTCCGTTCCACATATTATTATTGTCATCATTAATATAGCGCCAACATACAGTAGCAAGAAAAAGTATGTGAACCCTTTGGGATTACGTGGAGTTTTACATGAATTGGTCATAAAATGTGCTCTGATCTTCATCTAAGTCACAACAATTTGAAAAACACAGTCTGCTTAAAATAATACAACAAACTTTATATGTTTTCATGTGTTTATTGAACATAACATGTAAACATTCACATTGCAGGGTGGAAAAAGTATGTGAACCCCTAGCCTAATCACTTCTCCAAGAGCTAATTGGAGCCAGGAGTGAGCCAACCTTGAGTCCAATCAGTGTGATATTATTGGATGTGTTGCTGAAAGCTGTCCTGCCCTTTAAAAACACACACCAGTTTTGGGTTTACTGGTTTCAAGAAGCACTGCCTGATGTGAACCATGCCTCGCAGAAAAAAGCTCTCAGAAGACCTACGATCAAGAATTGTTGACTCGCATGAAGATGGAAAGGGTTACAAAAGTATCTCCAAAGGCCTTGATGTACATGTGTCCACGGTAAGACAGACTGTTTACAAATGGAGAAAGTTCAGCACTGTTGCTACTATCCTTAGGCGTGGTCGTCCTGTAGAGATGACTGCAAGAGCACAGCGCAGAATGCTTAATGAGGTAAAGAAGAATCCTAGAGTGTCAGCTAAAGACTTACAGAAATCTCTGGCACATGCTAACATTTTTGTTGACACATCTACAATAAGGAAAACATTAAAGAAGAATGGAGTACATGGGAGGACACCATGGAGGAAGCCATTGCTGTCCAAAAAGAATATTGCAGCACGTTTGAAGTTTGCAAAAGAGCACCTGGATGTTCCACAGCACTACTAGCAAAATATTCTGTGGACAGATGAAACCAAAATTGAGTTGTTTGCAAAAAACACACAACACTATCAGGGTTATTCAAAGAGATTCGAAAAGTCACTGCACGTTAGGTGACTTTTCGTTCTCTTCAATTCGGTTCCTTTTGCTGATCCCATTTTGGTGACCCTGCGGTGAATTGAGCAAGCACCACAGGGTCCCCGAATTGCAGGGAAAAGCTGCCGCAAACCCGACGAAAACGAACCGCAAAACCCAGCGAATGCACGCCGAAAACCCACAAAAACATCTGGATTAACCCACTGAACACCACGGAAAAACCCGAGCAGGAGCTGATCACCCGCAGCGAAGCCTCCGGAGAAAGTCGAGAAAGCCGAGACCGCAGACGACTGAAGTGAATAAATTAGGAAAACAGTTTGTATGAATGTTTGAAAAGTGAAACACTGTTTGCAAAGAAACTACTGAGTGAAAATGTCTGAAATTTACATATGATCCAATGAATGATAATAAAGAGGGCTGTTACAGAAAAAATAAGTAAACTTAAAAAAAAATAATAATAAATTCAGAAAAATGCTTAAAATATCCTAAAAAAATCTATAAATAAAGAGACTCTTTACTGCATAATTTTATAATGAACGGTTTATTAGATATTGAATTAAAACGGGAATATTTTTAACATTGAAGCCTATGGGATTCTCCTGAATAAACTTGCTGAATTAAACCACTGAATGGCAGAGCATTAGGGGAACCTTTCACTGCTGGTTTGTGTTCTCTGAATAGCCGAAGCAGTGCTTTATCATGGGGTTTTCACTGCCCTCGAATAGGCACCGAACAGGCACCGTATGTTCAGGCAATTCGCCAGCATTTGGCGAATTGCCTGTTCTCTGGATAGCCGAATGGCCAAGAAAGGTAACCAAACGCTGAATTTCAGCGTTCGGTTACCTTTCTCCAGCCATTCGGATCTCTTTGAATAACCCTGTATGTGTGGCAAAAAAAAGGCACAGCACACCAACATCAAAACCTCACCCCCACTGTAAAACATGGCGGAGGGAGCATCATGGTTTGGGGCTGCTTTGCTGCCTCAGGGCCTGGACGGATTGTTGTCATTGATGGAAAAATGAATTCCAGCGTTTATCAAGACATTGTGCAGGAAAACGTAAGACCATCTGTCTGCCAACTGAAGCACTGCAGAGGATGGGTGATGCAACAGGACAATGACCCAAAGCATACAAGTAATTCAACAAAAGAATGGCTTCAACAAAACCAAATACGCCTTCTGGAGTGGCCCAGTCACAGTCCTGACCTCAACCCGATTGAAATGCTGTGGCATGATCTTAAGAGAGCGATTCACACCAGACATCCCAAGAATATTGCTACACTGAAACAGTTTTGTGAAGAGGAGTGGTTCAAAATTACTCCAGATCGTTGTGCAGGTCTGATCTGCAACTACAGGAAACGTTTGGTTGAGGTTATTGCTGCCAAAGGAGGGTCAACCAGTTATTAAGTCCAAAGGTTCACATACTTTTTCCACCCTGCACTGTGAATGTTTACATGTTCTGTTCAATAAACACATGAAAACATATAATGTTTGTGTTGTATTATTTTAAGCAGACTGTGTTTTTCAAATTGTTGTGACTTAGATGAAGATCAGAGCACATTTTAAGACCAATTCATGCAAAACTCCACGTAATCCCAAAGGGTTCACATACTTTTTCTTGCCACTGTATATGTTTCCACTCATACCGCAACATTGTTATTCATTTCTCAAAGTTATATTTTGCTCCTCTACCACACTGAGTGCATGCGCGTGTTTTAGCCACTCTGATCTAAGCTGACATGTTTTTGGTTGACTGAGAATTTCCATTAAGAATTAGACGCGTGTTATTATAGAGGTAATGACACTTAAATCTGTAACCAGTATTATGTTTAATCTGGATAACATCTACATAACCGATGGCAGCGAGTGCCAAGTCCGCGTACGTCAGAGAGAAGCACTAATTTGTTGAACCTTGTGATTTTGGAGATATTTAATACAGCCGCTAATTGAATCAAAGCCCAAACTAAGTATTACGTACAGTAAATTCTCATTTAGAGATCATCCAGAGGCCTATATTTAGTGTTTTGTTATTTGCCTGTGACCCTTTGTTCATGCATGATTTTTCATTAGGCAAAGCGGTAGTGACTTAAATTTATATCCAGGGATTTGGTGTTTGTTCTTTCAGGTGGTTTGTCTCCCGTCCAATTTTAGCAGAATAATTTGATGCTCTCGCTCTGTCTTACAGAAAATATCGTAATGTAATCACATGGTTTCCTGTAACGGCAGCTGCTGGAGCTCCTCAGACATACTGGGCTAAACCACATAGTGAACGAGTTCGGGTGAGTAAGGGTTAACGCCAGGATAAGTGACTTTAACGCAGGCCCCCCCCATATAACCTTCCTGACACTAAACCCGTGAAAAATTTGTTAGCGCTTCGGTGATTGCGCTAGCTTGCGCGAGCTTACTGTACTTTATGCATCTTATACTTAACATGGGAAGCACAATCATTAATTCGCATCAGGATAAGTAACAAAGTGCTGGCGCTAATTAAAGCAGAGATGTGAAAACCAAAATTTCAGCGACACCTAAAAGTTGGTGCCAACTGATTCCACTTTTGCGAAATTATTTAGCATCCCCTAATCCCCCCCCCAATAACTCCGATCCTCACCTGTCATCCCGCAGTGAGAATGGTGGCCTGATCCACTGCTGCTCGTCACTGGGACAAACAGTTCAGCGATCACTCCAGGGGCACACACCCCAGACGCGCAACTCTCCAAGAAGCCAAGAGGTGATACTTGTGGCATTGCTACTGCGAGTATCAGTATGGGCCGCGATGAGTTCTTGCGTAAGGTGCTGACACAGCACTTGCCCCGGAATCTAACGCTAAAATGGGCACACTACAGGGAAACCTGCAGGCTCGGGTTTTCCTCGAATGGTTGTCCCCATTATAGCATTACCTTTGTAATTTAGCGCAATGTATCGATATATGTGGAAACATAAAGAAGGTGTTTGGTACCCAGGGGAGTTTAATGTTATACACTCAGGGACGCCATCAAGGGAGTGACAGCAGATAACATGTGGGCCCCAGAACAAAAGCCAGAGGCAGCTTGTCTAAGTGCCACAATTGTTAAGCTGGCACCATGCCACCTAGGAATAACCAACAAGGATACCAAGAAATTTCCTGGTTGGCCTTGGTGTCTGGTACCTGTTAGAGCACTCCGACTCATCACTTAGTCTGCGATTAGTATGGTCTGAACTAGATAGTGGTGGAGACCCATTGGTCCCCTTTCAGACCAACAGGAAATGTTTGTTATGCCCTTGCTGGACCACCTGGGATTCAGCCTTGTACTCCATGTTAAAATTTCCAAGCAGGAGAAGGGAAAAATGTTTTGTTTTTAACTATTTTTCTGAAACTTAACTAGTTTCCCGGAATGGACAGCTGATGAGAGAATGGAGCCTCGACCAGTGGTCAAGTAAGGGTCCCCGAGATTTGTGATGGCAGCTCTGTATACACTGCATTTCAACATAAAGTTTATAGTTGAATATGTGCATATATCTAAATATAGTATACATGATCCAGTGCACGGCGTGTGATAAGGGCTGCTATATTGGTGAAACCAGCCTTAAACTATCAGGGTTATTCAGAGAGCGTGAAAAGCAGGAGAATGACTGGAGAATGAAAAATTCTAGGTCAAAATAGCCGATTTGGAAAGTGAGATGAAAGGGAGAATTTTTCTGGTTTGGCTATTTTGACCTAGAATTTTTCATTCTCCAGTCATTCTCCTGCTTTTCACCGCTCTCTGAATAACCCTGATAATCTCAGGATGAACCAGCACAGACACTCCATCAGGAACCACCAGGAAAATACATATTGTACTCCGGTGGGACATCACTTCAATCTAATAGGCCACTCCATCCAAAACCTCAGAATTAAAATCCTTAAATGCCATTTTAAAGACCATCGTGAAAGCAAAACATATGAAATGAAAATGATCACATATTTCAACACTTACAGGGTAATGCAAAGAGAATCGAAAAGTCACCGCACGTTCGGTGACTTTTTGTTCTCTTCAATTCGGTTTGCTTTGCCGATCCCATTTTGGTGACCCTGCGGTGTATTCAGCAAGCACCACAGGGCCGCCGAATTGCAGGGAAAGGTCGCCGCAAACCAAACAAAAACTAACCGCAAAACCCGGCGAATGCACGCCGAAAACCCGCAAAAACATCTGGATTAACCTGCCGAAAATCACGGAAAAACCCGAGCAGGAGCCGATCACACACAGCGAAGCCGCCGGAAAAACCCGACACCGCAGACGAGTGAAGTGAATAAATTAGGAAAACAGTTTGCTTGAATGTTTGAAAACTGAAACACTGTTTGCAAAGAAACTACTGAGCGAAAATGTCTGAAATTTACATATGAGGTCCAGGGAATGATAATAAAAAGGGCTGTTACAGATAAAATAAGTAAAGTTAAAAAAAATCCAGAAAAATGCTTAACATATCCTAAAAAAATCTATAAATAAAGAGACTCTTTACTGCGGAATTTTATAATGAACAGTTTATTAGATATTGAATTAAAACGGGAATATTTCTAACATTGAAGTCTATGGGATTCGCCTGAATAAACTTGTCGAATTAAACCACCGAATGGCAGGGCATTTCGGGAACCTTTCACTGCTGGTTTGTGTTCTCTGAATAGCCGAAGCAGTGCTTTTTCATGGGGATTCACTGCCCTCGAACAGGCACCGAATGTGCAGGCAATTCGCCAGGATTTGGCGAATTGCCTGCTCTCTGGATAGCCGAATGGCCAAGAAAGGTAACCGAACGATGAAAATCAGTGTTCGGTTACCTTTCTCGAGCAATTCGGATCTCTTTGAATTACCCTGTATAAAAAAAGAAGGACTTAATGTAGATTCCGTTTTTTTAACCCATTATCATAATGTCACATAATATTCAGAATTCTGGTTGGGGTTTGGTTTTCTTTTTCCTTTTTTTTTTCTTCTTCTGTGTCTTCTTCAGACTTCACTGATTTGTGTTTTTTTATTATTTTTTTATTATTTTTTTTTCTTTCACTTTCCCTTTGAAGTGGTCATGATCTTATCACTGTCTATAGGCCTGAGATCCCTCAATGGCTCCCCCCCCCCTTTTTCTTTCCCCACTTTGACCATGCCATTTGGCGATTTACAACATCTAACACCCCCACCCGAGTACCCGATTAATGTCTTAGGGCCCTCTTACATTCTTATCGCAAAAACACATGCTAAACGCGTGTATTTTTGCGCAAAGCGTTAAACGTTAACACACGGAAATCACCGCTGGAATTACATTCCTTGTGCATTTTTTCATCCGTCGGGAAATTGCGCTCGTAAAACCGACGCGCAAAAATGCGCGCCGTAATCAGTGAGCGCAATATAATCTTTAACGCGATTCCGTCAGACAAACGCATTTTTGTACGGACTGCGCACAACAGACGTACGTTCTGACGGAAGACAAGGTAGTGGCCGTCATTTTTGACGGATCTAATAAAAAAAACGTGCGCATCGACGTTCTCCGTTGTGAATCCGCAGTTTGGTACGGTCAGGTTGTTACAATTTGCCGTTACCACCAGCTTTTCAAAGACGTTAAAATTATGCGCGCAAACGTTGTCCGTTAAATTTTGTGCATAGATTGTAATACCATGCGCGTACCAGCACACAAACGCATTTGCGCTCACAATGTTAAGTATAGGATGCGTGCACTAAATTGCGCTCGCAAAGGGTTTGCGCAGGGTCACTCACGTTAGACGTTAACGTGCATTTTGTGCGCGAATGTCGTACTACGACGTTCAGCGCAAAGGGTTTTGTCCCTCGCGTTAATGTGTTTTTGCGCGCGCGCACAATTGTGCGCGAAGAATGTAATAGGGCCCTTATTGTTTAATTCTATTATTTTGCACAGTATAGCTTCAAGACCTGAAGAAGAGAGGAACACTCTCAAAAGCTTGTATTGTAAATGCCCAGAGCTCCTGTGCTACATTCTCCATATGCAGCAAGGAACTCTGGGTAAGACATGCAAATGACATCTGTCTCACTTTTATGCATCCTGGGTCTTTTATTACACAGAACCCTCCAATCAATGCCATGCCATACTAGATGGCTTTTTTTTTAGCAGAGATCATGTTTATGCAATTGGTCAAAGCCACTCCTTGACAGCGATGCTTCGGGTCTATTGGACCCTCATCAGCAGGAGCTAGGCATGACCAATTGCAGTATGTGCCATTTAACTGGTCAAGCCTAGCTCCTAGCTGATGAGGGTCCAATAAACCCGAAACAGCGCTGTCCTAGAAGTGGCTTTGACCAGTTGCATAAACCTGATCTCTGCAACAAAAAAAGCCATCTAGTATGGCATGGCATTGATTTAACAGGGTTATTCAGAGAGAGGTGAAAACCAGGAGAATATGCAGGAGAAGAGAACAATCTAGACCAAATAGCCGATTTGGAAAGTGAGATAAATGGGAGAAATTTTCTGGTTTGGCTATTTTGACCTAGAATTTTCACTTCTCCAGTCAGTCTCCTGGTTTTCACCTCTCTCTGAATAGACCTGTAAGGGTTCTGTGTAATAACTAGACGTGTGCATTCGTTTTAGTACTAAAACGATTTAGTCCGAATTTCGGGATAATTTAGTTTTCGTATGACTCAAGAGATATGAAACTGCTCAGTACAAAAAACGAAAGAAACTAAAATAAAATGCACTACATTTTAGTTTCAGTCCTTTTTTTTATATTACATTGAAGGAGACCAGCAATGAAGAGCGCAACATCGCAAAGCTACAGAAAAGGTTTGTATGCGTAATCCTTCCCAACCCCTACCCGAAAATCTGACAGTGATAGAGCTCCAGAATACTCACTCGCAGCACAGACAGCCAGCACAGGAGAGGAAACCTTTACTTAACCCTTGCATGTCTATGAGGCAGACAAGATGATAAAAGCAGTTGGAGAAGGAAAACATTCAAATAAATCACACTGAAAGCTAATGACAGAGGAGGGTTGGATAGTAAAAACCCCTTTTACTACCCTTTTAAATTTGTATGAATTTCGATTCGTAACTAAACGAATCACACATGTCCACTAGGTGGAATAACAACTCGCCGCAGGAAAGCGCCAGGGTAGCAGTGCCCAGGGTCTGACTTGTTTGACCACTGTAAGCTATGAGGTTTAAATAGCGTGTTTTCTATATAGTCAGCTAGTAAAGCCTTCAACGTAAAACCGTCTGTAGGCCGAGAGCCATGTGCTCTTAAAGCTACATTGAAACATGGTAGAATCAACCATATCCTAAGCAATAGGTGGATGTTGAACGTGTAACCACCAGGTCTGCAGGATTTTCAGGGAAATAATCTGTCTCTAGGATGGGAGGGAATGAAAGAAGAAATACTCCTCTAGACAGACCTAAACATGGCTGGGGGAAAAGATAGAGAGGTTAAAGGTAACTTGGTCCGAGGTGTAGCAGGTCCATCACTGGCACAATCAATGAAAAGGCTTGATTATTGTGAACCAAAGCAGGAGGAGACTGGGAAAGGAAATACTGTATATTTTTTAGTCAAGTGGATAGAGGGATGACAACTGATCAGACACATGACCGAGCTGCATATACTAGCAACCACTTGCAACAATGGACATATCAGAAACCCCAGAAGGATGATATAATGAGAAGCAAAATACTCTAACCTTAGAGAGCCTGTTGAGAGATATGGACCTGTTGCCCTCAATAGTCCCCATCTCGCACCCAACTTCTCATTTTAACCCTTGCGTGTACTTCAAACTCACCCTCTATTTCAGCTAGGGATCTGCGTTTCGGGTTTTGGAATTTCGGAATTTTCACGAAATCTCCCGATTCGTGTTTTCGGATGCGGCCGATTTTCTGAAAATTTTTAGATCCGAAAATGGCAGATCCGAAAAGTTTTCCGAGCCGAAACGAAATATTTTCGGAATTTTCGAATGTACTTGAAATGTGTCAAATCGAAATTTATGGCTTTGAAACGAGGAGAACAGACGTTCCGAAAAAACGAAAATTTTCGAAAATACGAAAAGTCGATACAAAAAACGAGCTAAGTGACACGAAAATACGAAAAATGGTCGATATTCCGAAACCATTTACAATTCCGAAAAACAAAAATTTCCAAAAATACGAAAAGTCGATACAAAAACGAGCTAAGTGACACGAAAATACGAAAAATGGTCGAAATTCCGAAAAAAGTACACGAAAAACGAGTCGAGCCGAACCGAATCGAAACAGAAATCGGTCGAAACGAGCCGAATCGAAAATTTTAAAAATCCGAAAAATCGAATCGAACCGAAAAAAAAAAATCGGTGCACAAGCCTAATTTCAGCACCAGCCTTGGTTTTACTCTACTGTAACAGCAGCGTTGTAAGGCAGGCAGGGGACTGGCACGTCGAGAGCCATTGACTAGCAGATGAATATTCCTGAACTAAAGATCAGAAAGTTTATAATTGAAAGCCGAATTTTAGCTTCATGGGCTCACGGCTCAGAGGGCAGAATCAGCCATCCAAGACACATTTGACGAGAGAAGCAAAACACTCATGTCACTATCACCATTCAACTTCCTTTGAATAGTCATGGAGCCTAAAGTGTCCCTTTAGAACTGAATAAACGTATACAAATGGGTAGAGCCGCTGAGTTGTCTAATGCAAGAGTTCCAGCAACCTGCAGTGTCAGTACATGGCATGAAAACAAGGAACCCCCCACTAAAAAAAAGGGTCAAAGAACAATGCCGATGACTCCAGATTAGACAATGGATTATCAAGGTCTAACTTTGGGGGCAGCTTTTTAGATTTATGTGATGAAGAAAGCAGCAGTCAAAATCCCATCAGAATTGTTTGGCGATATGTTAATTGACCAATAAGAACTATACAAGCCTTGAACTTCAATGTCCGGCTGCACCAGAATATCATGAATTTGGAATATGTCAGTAGCAGATTAGCACTCTCCTAAAAATGAGGCCACATCGTACAATTGCAATGACACTCAAGTCAAAAAAATTCAGCAGAATCTGTTGCTTTGGGATAAGGGTTAAGGGTAAGGATATGGGTTAGGTTTGTGGGTTGTTCAATTAACATTTGTACTATGTGCTTCAAATCTATGATACTCATGTCAATATTTGGCATTTTTCTATTCGCAACATGGTATAGCCATCTTTTTTTGATGCACTTGATTGGCTGTCGACATGTTATGTCACAGCATCAGCATCACGTCAGAGAACCAATCATGCAGAGTTGTGTGATTTTTTTTTTCTCTTTCTATGACGCTCGTGCCATCACTTGATGGGAAAATGCAGAGAACCGGTTGAGCTTCACTTCAAACATTGTTTCACAAGGTTTCTGCAATGCATTTCCAAACGTCCACACTGGCTTGTCACACTAGGATTGCCTGCACACTTTTCAGGCATGACATACAAGGGCGCTGTGGTCATTTTCTTGTCTTTGTTTATCATCTTATTTCACTGTATTCCAGTGATGAAGTCAGCTTTTTTTTTAAAAAAATTTTTTATTACACTTCATGGAATAAATATTTAGGGCTCTATTACATTCCTTGCGCAAAAAAGCTCGCGCAGCGCGTTAATTTGTGTGCGATGCGTTAAACTTTAACGTGTGTAAATTAACGCTGGTATTACAATCTGCGTGCAATTTTTCATCTGTCAAAAAATAACGCGCTTAGAAAAGACGCGCAAAAACCGCGCACGCATTAACGTTACGTGCAGAAATCTGTGGGTGGACTGTTTTTTTCACGCGATTCAGCCAATCAGAATTAAGAACCACAATTGTCTCCCGTTCAGTTTTTGCGCCTGTCAAAATAAATCTGAGTATATATGCTGCAGTAATAATAAAAACACGCACAACTTCTCCATTCTATGGTTTGGGTATGTGTAGAATGTGTAACTATACTGTGCTATATATTTTTTTTTGGGCTGGTGTATTTGGTTTCGGCCAGGACGTTCAGATTTACCATTAACACCAGCTTTTAAAAGACGTTAAAATTATGCGCGCAAACACTGTCCGTCAAATTTTACGCATAGACTGTAATACCATCCGCGTACCAGCGCACGAACGCATTTGCGCTCACAATGTTAAGTATAGGACGAGCGCAGTACATTACGCTCGCAAAGGGTTCGCGCAGGTTCACCCGCGGTAGACGTTAACGCGCATTTTTTGCGCGGACATTGTAATATGACGTTCTGCGCAAAGGGTTTTGCCCCTCCCGTTAATGCGCTTTTGCGCACGCGTTAACGTTTGCATGAAGATTGTAATAGAGCCCTTACTTTTTCCATCTAACGTCATTGATGATGCAGTAATTCGGCTTGCTCCTGAATGTCTTGCACGCTTCGCATGGACATCAAAGTCCAAGGGATCTCTAGAGAGTCATATTTTATATTCTCCGTATCCTATGCATTTTTTTTAGGGGGGGGGGGTTTCTAATCCAAGCGGACATGTCAGTGATAAAAAGTGAGTCACTGGTGATGCATAAATCTGGAAAGGTTTGTGTCCAATATATGCCCATTCATTCTTGGTTATGAAGTATCCACGCAACGCAATGAATCAGAGCTGCCCATGCCCCCAGCCCAGCTGATGAATCTTTTAATGCTGTGGCGCAAATACCTCTCGATATCACACATTTGCTTTATGCCCGCCTGAAATGTGATGGTTGGGGAATAAGCCAGGTGATGCAATCACTAGTAGGCTTGTGCACCGATTTTTTTTTCGGTTCGATTCGGTTCGGCTCGTTCGGATGTTTAAACTTTTCGATTCGGTTCGGTTCGACTCGTTTTTCGTGTACATTTTTTTTTTGGAATATCGACCATTTTTCGTATTTTCGGGTCACTTAGCTCGTTTTTTGTATCGACTTTTCGAGATTTTGGAAATTTTCGTATTTTTCGGAACCCGAAACCATGAATAGAGTGAAAATAAATTTCGATTTGACACATTTCAAGTACATTCGAAAATTCCGAAAATATTTCGTTTCGGCTCAGAAAACTTTTCGGATCTGCCATTTTCAGATCTAAAAATTTTCGGAAAATCGGCCGCATCCGAAAACACGAATCGGGAAATTTCGTGAAAATTTCGAAATTCCGAAACCCGAAACGCACATCCCTAATCACTAGTGCTCAGAGACATCCTGTTCTGTAAGGATTCGGGTCTTGTAGGTTTGTGACATCTCTACATCGCATGAAAAGATTCTGGAAAAAGCAGTTTGTTTCCTCATCTATTTACAATACATTAAATAAAAACACGCATTTAAAAATAAGCTCAAGGAAAGAGATTTATTGTTGAATGCCTGTATGGATAATCTCCGTTTATAGCATTTCAAGGCTATTCCACAAAAGACACGATAATAGAACGTGAGCAATAACTTTGTATCAACAGCCGTGAAATACTTGCATTTCGTTAGATTTCACATTTATTACTAATAACACAGTGTTTGGGAATTCATATCAAAATAACTTCACCAAAACGTGCGGTGACATTAACGCGTGTGTTTTATGATATTTATAAACAATTTGTACGAAATGCTTTTACTGTACGACACGTCATTCAGGACGGACGGACAAAATCGCCAGCCAGTCTCATTGCTAATACCAGCATATATATATAAATATATATATATATATATGCATTGAATGGCCTTAAAGAAGGCCCTGTAGTCTAGGGATGACATACTAGCCTGTTGCTCTTCAATACATACTATCCCTGCCATTAAGACAACAGTTGGAGCCAATACACGTGACGGCTCCAGACGCTAGTCCTACCTTGGAATAGTGACTTCTTGGTGTGTAATAACATGGTCCTTGAGGACAACGTTTTAAAAATGGCGCATCAAAGACGTGGCATCAGTGGATTAAAATACAATGAATTCATTCAGAAATTATCACAATTCTTTTTTATTCTTCTACAGGTTGATAATAAAATCTTATTTATTTATTGTTATAATCTTTATTAATAAAATGTAAACATTTTGGGAATAGTCTTAAATGCTCAGTCAAACCCCCACCCAAAAAAATGGAAATGCTCTTTGGTGATCTGCTGTGAGGTCTGTTGCACTATTTCCTTCTAAACCAATATTATGTCTTGCCCTCATCACAACCTGATATTCATGCGCGGAATTTTGTTATGGATTATGCTGCAATGTAACATTAGAGGGATGCATACCTTGTTTGAACGCAGTGATACGCGTCCTCCACACCGTGCACAGAATTTAGTTTGGCAATATGAACAGTTATGGCCACAGCCATCGGCAAATTTAGTTTTGTGGCAGATTCCACACGTGGGAGCATCGCTTTTCACCTCCTGCTGCTGCTGCGCCTCATCGCCCATCTTCTTCACTTGCTCTTTGTACATTTCGAATTGCTGATGCAATTTCCTGCAAAGGAACAAAATAACAGAAGCTTTAAAGAAGAACATAGACATCGTGAAGAATGATTTTAGCACTTCCTATGTTAGGTTGGAGCTATGAATAGATCAGTGAAAAAAATTTTTTGGGAGAAATCTGGCTTCCCTATAAGTCACCAGCCATCTTCGCATCTGGTGTCCGATTGGTGACACCAGCCCATGTGAGTTTATTTTCTATTTTTCATGTCTTATGTTTTAAGGACATACTGCCCTATATCCTGTTTTATATTTTTCTGAAATACTGTGAAACATCAATTCCCGGTTAAGACTGATGCCAGAAAAAACTGATGCCATCTTTTAATAACCACTGTCAGAAGGAAGTGCTGGACTCTGTTCAACCCACCTACTAGGTTGGAGCTATAGCTAGGCCAGGCCAGCCGGAAGATTTAGAAATCCCTATACTGCCTGAAAGGAACGACCGACCTAGAAGTTAGACCTCTGCGCAGATATCAAAACAGTCTGGATTGGCCACAATAGGCAGCTTCCAGGTCGGCCACAATGGCTATGGGCTGTGGGCTGAGATCAAACTCTCACCAGCTGGCTCATAGATATGAAAATCTTTCCAAATCACCCAGCGAAACGCCACCTGATTCTACCACCAATTTTCCCACTTTGTGCCCTCAACCACATTCCCAAACCAAAGCTACCCTTGTAAAGTGCACAACTCCATAGTGGTGCACAATTTGTGGTTCCTACGCAAGTCAGGTTGTATAAGAGCACAAACTGCGTTAGACAGCTGCCCGGACTTCTGGGATGGGAAGTCCCTGAGCTGATGAGGAGAAGCTGTGCATGCCAAGGGAGACAAGGTGAGTATATTCACCCTCCATAGCCAATAGGGATGTGCGTTTCGGGTTTTGGAATTTTGGAATTTTCACGAAATTTCCCGATTCGTGTCTTCGGATTCGGCCGAATTTCCGAATCGGATCGGACCCGAAAACCGACAGATCCGAAAAGTTTTCCGAGCCGAAACGAAAAATTTTCGGATTTTTCGAATGGACTTGAAATGTGTCAAATCGAAATTTATTTTTGCTCTATTCATGATTTCGGTTCCATTCGTGATTTCGGTTCCATTTCGGTAATTCTGGACATCGTATATTTAACTATTATCGGTTATATCGCTGATTCTGTAAATTTTGTATTTGTAAATGCGTATCACTTGTTTCTTGTGGCATTCGGCTCAGTTTAGCGTTTTTTAAATCGTTTTGTTCATTTTTTTTGTTCCTTGGCTTTCATACCATTTTTTAATGTGATTAAATAAAGTTGTGAAATGTATATTCATAAGAAAAAAAGGATCTGTATTTAATAAAAAAAAAACACGATAGAATCGCCAGAATTATCGTATCGACAGAATGAATTATCGGATCCGAAAAACAAAGAAAAAATTCATTATAAAAAAATATATAAAGTATAAAAAAGTAAACCATAGTAGTTTACGTCAAAACGAATAGAGTTAGACACTTTGAAACGAGGAGAACAGACGTTCCGAAAAAAACGAAAATTTCCGAAATCACGAAAAGTCGATACAAAAAACGAGCAAAGTGATCCGAAAATACGAAAAATGGTCGATATTCCGAAAAAAATGTACACGAAAAACGAGTCGAACCGAATCGAAACAGAAATCGGTCGAAACGAGCCGAATCGAAAATTTTAAACATCCGAACAAATCGAACCGAATCGAACCGAAAAAAAAATCGGTGCACAAGCATAATAGCCAAAAAATATTTAAAAAAATAATTGGGCAGAAGCTGTCAGCAGCATGAACATCATATGTTACAGGACTGTCAGTTTTAAGGTCGGCTCACAGATCACACTAATAGGACACGTATTGGTATGTGGTGGGCAGCCGCGTGTGACACCTCCCAGATCCACTTTTGGAAGTCTGAAGTTTAACGGTGATTCGAGATGGAATTAACATTTAGATTCTACAAGCTACAGTCTCAAACAGTCTGTGGAAAGGAGAAAACCACAAGAACAGGTCATCGAAGACCATCTCACAGCTCTTTCAATGGCTAAACCAGTCCAAAAAAGACTAAGATCACCATACACAATACAAGTGTCACTTTAATGTGTGCTGTTATGGTGAACCTCAGCATGCGGGCTGTGGGCAGAGTGCATGTCTTCTCTTGAGTGATGAGAATACGCTCTTATGCAGGTGAAACGGTTCTTCTTTCCCCTATTTATACACTTTTTCTACAATTTTTCCGAAGGTTTTTTTAGATCCTGTTCAAGCTATGGACAATTAAGTGTATCTCTGTATACGCTCGATCATTACTAAGCAAAGATTTGGGACCTCATTCCAATCCAGACATTAATATTGGCTGGCAAAAGGATAAAGATTTGCGGCTCGCTAGTAGTAGTTCTATTCCACCGAGTAAATACCACTGTATTAGTGGATCGAGGCAGAATTTTGAGCGTCATTGAACTCCATGGAAAGAAGCACGACTTTGCACAAGCTGTACGTATTGTAAGTGAGGTTGCACTTGGGCCCCAGAAGGACATTAGGAAATATTTGCTCCCACTGCCCATGGCCAGAGGACGTCGTGGATCGCACTCCCCTCTGCACCATGAGATCAGAGTTAAGTTTGTGATTTTTAGATAGTTTATTTTTTAGTGTTATGTGATTTGGCAACATTTCTTGCAGAATTCCAGCTTGAGACAAGAAGCATGAGCTAAAATGGAATAGCTGGTTCTTCTCCTGGTAGCAGGAAACTGACGGCTCCTATAGAAAGTATACAAAGTCTAGGAGCTGCTAATGTACAGTAAGACTAGGACCGCACCACAAGGGCGTGGAAAGAACATCCATGAGAACAGACAATTGTTCCAGTTGGACACCCGAGTGGCCACCTAGCTGTGCACACATTTGTGCGTAGAGCTCTACAAAGTTTTGTAGACCCGTATGACATCCATCGTAGCTGTTCGATGGGGATGTAAGATCCACATTCGTTGCAACGTGTGCTAAAAGTACGTATGTTACATGTGGTCCTCCCTTGCAATCCATAGAAACGCTACGACAGCCATTGGGATGGGGAGTCACAATGGACGCCTTAGGCTGCGGGCAGACGAGCGTTTTCAGAGCGGAAGGAATGTATGTGAGAGTGGACGTTCCTTCCACTCTGATGCCCGTGTGGCCACCTTGCTGAAAGCAGTTAGTGCGCTCAGAGCTACAAAGCAAGATCCTCCTATTGAGGGTTACGCTTTGTAGCCCAGTCAGTGTCTGGTGTAGCTTTTTGATGACCGGAGGTAGTGCGCGGAATTCATGCGTATGCTACCTCATGTGGCCCTCCCTGTCAATCTGTCACAAAGCTGTGACGGACGCAGGGCAGTGCGGTCACACTGACGCACTCAGTGTGCTCGTGTGCCCGCAGGCTTAGTGCGCCAGACTAAGCAGGGGCAACATCTGGAATAGTGGCTCAAGTCGTTTGTCTAAGCCGTGTCTGCTTTGTTAAAAGAGGCATGCTAGAGTTTTTTGGTTTTTGTTTATAAAGTAGGTCTTTGGAAATCCAGTCTGGTAATGGGAGTCTGAGTTCCTGCTTTTCTGTGCAGGGGTAGAGAGTTGCTCCAAATGGTCCTCGGGTTTGCAACGGTTGAATGCTGTGCGATGCCATAATGGGTGAGTAACAGGGGTCAAGTCCTGGGAAAAAAAGTGAGGGAACTCACCCACGAATTCCACAACCCCCATTACCTGAAGAAAATATATATATATATATATCACGAGTATAGCAGGACGAGCCGGTGATACCATTTTTATTGGGTTAACTTTACATTTAAAAGACAAGCTTTCAAGAGTGTAAACTGGAAACTATACTGATCAGTGAAAGGTATCACTACGTACAAGTATACTCGGGATTGTGGCAACTGGACTAACGCTTTATATATATGGTTTGTTATATATATATATATATATATATATATCCAGGCACAGACCCCCAGAATAATATACACAGCACTGAGCCCCCAGAATAACATACACAGCGCTGAACCCCCAGAATAACATACACAACACTGAACCCCCAGAATAACATACACAACACTGAGCCCCCAGAATAATATACACAACACTGAGCCCCCAGAATAATATACACAACACTGAACCCCCAGAATAACATACACAGCACTGAACCCCCAGAATAACATACACAGCACTGAGCCCCCAGAATAATATACACAACACTGAACCCCCAGAATAACATACACAGCACTGAGCCCCCAGAATAATATACACAACACTGAACCCCCAGAATAATATACACAGCACTGAGCCCCCAGAATAACATACACAGCGCTGAACCCCCAGAATAATATACACAGCACTGAACCCCCAGAATAATATACACAGCACTGAGCCCCCAGAATAATATACACAACACTGAACCCCCAGAATAACATACACAGCACTGAACCCCAAGAATAATATACACAGCACTGGTTATATGGATATATTTTCCCCAGTTCACATGGATATAATTGCCCCAGCTCATATGGGTATATATTGCCCCAGCTCTCATGGATAATGCCCCCCCAGCTCTCATGGATAATGCCCCAGGTCTCATGGATATTGCCCCCAGGTCTCATGGATATTGCCCCCAGGTCGCATGGATATTGCCCCCAGCTCTCATGGATTTGCCCCCAACTCTCATGGATTTGCCCCCAGGTCTCATGGATACTGCCCCCAGGTCTCATGGATACTGCCCCCAGGTCTCATGGATATGCCCCCAGGTCTCATGGATATGCCCCCAGGTCTCATGGATATGCCCCAGGTCTCTTGGATATATGCCCCAGGTCTCATGGATATTGCCCCAGGTCTCATGGATACTGCCCCCAGGTCTCATGGATATGCCCCAGGTCTCATGGATATGCCCCAGGTCTCATGGATATGCCCCAGGTCTCATGGATACTGCCCCCAGGTCTCATGGATATGCCCCAGGTCTCATGGATATTGCCCCCAGCTCTCATGGATATGCCCCAGCTCTCATGGATATGCCCCCAGCTCTCATGGATAATGCCCCCAGCTCTCATGGATAATGCCCCCAGCTCTCATGGATAATGCCCCAGGTCTCATGGATAATGCCCCAGGTCTCATGGATATGCCCCAGGTCTCATAGATATTGCCCCCAGGTCTCATGGATATTGCCCCCAGGTCTCATGGATATTGCCCCCAGGTCTCATGGATATTGCCCCCCCAGGTCTCATGGATATGCCGCAGGTCTCATGGATATTGCCCCCCCAGCTCTCATGGATATGCCCCAGGTCTCATGGATATTGCCCCCTGGTCTCATGGATATGCCCCCCCAGGTCTCATGGATATGCCCCAGGTCTCATGGATATTGCCCCCCCAGGTCTCATGGATATGCCCCCCAGGTCTCATGGATATGCCCCCCAGGTCTCATGGATATTGCCCCCCCAGCTCTCATGGATATGCCCCCCCAGGTCTCATGGATACTGCCCCCAGGTCTCATGGATATGCCCCCAGGTCTCATGGATATGCCCCCAGGTCTCATGGATATGCCCCCAGGTCTCTTGGATATATGCCCCAGCTCTCATGGATACTGCCCCCAGCTCTCATGGATATGCCCCAGCTCTCATGGATATGCCCCCAGCTCTCATGGATAATGCCCCCAGCTCTCATGGATAATGCCCCAGGTCTCATGGATATGCCCCAGGTCTCATAGATATTGCCCCAGGTCTCATGGATATTGCCCCCAGGTCTCATGGATATTGCCCCCCCCCAGGTCTCATGGATATGCCCCAGGTCTCATGGATATTGCCCACCCAGGTCTCATGGATATTGCCCCCTGGTCTCATGGATATGCCCCAGCTCTCATGGATATGCCCCCCAGGTCTCATGGATATGCCCCAGGTCTCATGGATATTGCCCCCCAGGTCTCATGGATATGCCCCCAGGTCTCATGGATATGCCCCAGGTCTCATGGATATTGCCCCCCCAGCTCTCATGGATATGCCCCCCCCCCAGGTCTCATGGATACTGCCCCCAGGTCTCATGGATATTGCCCCCCCCAGGTCTCATGGATACTGCCCCCCCCAGGTCTCATGGATACTGCCCCCCCCAGGTCTCATGGATACTGCCCCCCCCAGGTCTCATGGATACTGCCCCCCCCAGGTCTCATGGATACTGCCCCCAGCTCACCTTTGCTGCTCCTCCTGCTCCTGCCGCACATTGCCGGCGGCCGCGTGCTTCCTGCTTCAGCGGCCGCTGACAGGAAGTGCAGCCGCTCGCCTGGGATCTATGAAACAGCCAGGCGAGCGGCTCCACCTCCTGTCACCTGCCGTTGTAACAGGAAGCACGTGGCCGCCGGCAATGTGCGGCGGCGGCGTTCGGGCTCGGGCCTCAGCGGGAACGCTGCGTTCCCGCAGCGTTCCCGCTGTGGGAGAAGTGCGGGTACGCCGTTCCTGCGCATTCCCGCTCGACTCGAGCCCTGGTGAGTAACCAAGCAGCGGCACAACGAGATGATACATTACTGGGTAGAACTATAAATTCAATCTTAAGATATACAGGGTTATTCAAAGAGATTCGAAAAGTCACTGCATGTTTGGTGACTTTTCGTTCTCTTCAATTCGGTTCCTTTTGCCGATCCCATTTCGGCGACCCTGCGGTGTATTCAGCAAACATCACAGGGTCCCCGAATTGCAGGGAAAAGTCACCGCAAACCTGACGAAAACTAACTGCAAAACCTGCCGAATGCACGTCGAAAACCCTCAAAAACATCTGGATTAACCTGCCGAAAACCATGGAAAAACCCGAGCAGGAGCCGATCGCAGCTGCCGGAAAAAGCCGAGACCAGAATAGGCAGTGAATAAATTAGGAAAACAGTTTGCATGAATGTTTGAAAAGTGAAACGCTGTTTGCAAAGAAACTACTGAGCGAAAATGTCTGAAATTCACATATGATCCAATGAATGATAATAAAGAGGTGTGTTACAGAAAAAATAAGTAAACTTAAAAAAACAAAAAACACGGACCTTTTAAAAAAAAAGTCCAGAAAAATGCTTAAGATATCCTAAAAAATCTATAAATAAAGAGACTCTTTACTGTATAATTTTATAATGAACGGTTTATTAGATTTTGGATTAAAACGGGAATATTTTTAACATTGAAGCCTATGGGATTCTCCTGAATAAACTTGTCGAATTAAGCCACCGAATGGCAGGGCATTTCGGGAACCTTTCACTGCTGGTTTGTGTTCTCTGAATAGCCGAAGCAGTGCTTTTTCATGGGGTTTTCACTGCCCTCGAACAGGCACCGAACAGGCACCAACTGTGCAGGCAATTCGCCAGGATTTGGCGAATTGCCTGCTCTCTGGATAGCCGAATGGCCAAGAAAGGTAACCCAACGCTGATTTTTAGCATTTGGTTACCTTTCTCAAGCAATTTGGATCTCTTTGAATAACCCTGATAGTTTTTGATTGATAAATCATTTCAAAAACCTTTGGTCTACTTTGACAATATTCCAATACAGTCAGTGTGCCAAGAATTATTAAAAAAAGGGTTAAAATCACTGCTCGTAATAAATGTTGTTGGGAATAACTTGTAAATATGGTACATGGCTTTACTCTAAATTATATATACAGTTGTGTTCAAAATTATTCAACCCCCAATGCTGTAAAGGGTTTTAGGGAATTTAGTGTACATTTGTAATTGTATTCAGAATGAAATCCTACAAGGACTTTTTAAAGAACCAAATGCAACTAAAATGACATCAATTGGTTTTGTAATACAGTAGTAAATGTTTCTTTTGTGAATTCTTCATTGACACAATTATTCAACCCCTTAAAGACTACCACTCTGAAGAACAGAGGTTCATTCAAGTGTTTTCAATCAGGTATTGAAAACACCTGTGGATGTCACGGAGCAGCAATAAAGCATAATCAGCACCAATTAGGCAGCTTTAAAATGACTGTGATACTCAGCTCCTTCTAGACATTTACTGGTGTGGTTACAAACATGGTGAAGTCAAGAGAATGGTCCAGGAAGACAAGAGAAGAGGTGATTACTCTTCACAGGAAGGGCAATGGCTATAAGAAGATTGCAAAGATGTTAAACATACCAAGAGAGACCATAGGAAGCATCATTCGCAAATTCAAGGCAAAGGGCACTGTTGAAACGCTACCTGGTCGTGGCAGAAAGAAGATGCTGACTTCGACTGCTGTGCGCTACCTGAAGCGTAGAGTGGAGAAAAGTTCCTGTGTGACTGCTGAGGAACGGAGAAAAGATTTGTCAGATGTGGGTACTGAAGTTTCAGCTCAGACAATACGGCGCACACTGCGTAATGAAGGCCTCCATGCCAGAACTCCCAGGCGCACCCCCTTGCTGTCTCCAAAGAATAAGAAGAGTCGACTGCAGTATGCCAAAAGTCATGTGGACAAACCACAGACGTTTTGGGATAGTGTTCTGTGGACTGATGAAACAAAATTAGAACTGTTTGGGCCCATGGATCAACGCTATGTTTCGAGGAGGAAGAACAAGGCCTATGAAGAAAAGAACACCTTGCCTACTGTGAAGCATGGCGGGGGGTCAATCATGCTTTGGGGCTGTTTTGCTTCTGCAGGTACAGGGAAGCTTCAGCGTGTGCAAGGTACCATGAATTCTCTTCAGTACCAGGAGATATTGGATGACAATGTGATGCAGTCCGTCACAAACCTGAGGCTTTTGAGACGTTGGACCTTTCAAGAGGACAATGATCCCAAACATACCTCCAAGTCCACTAGAGCATGGTTGCAGATTAAAGGCTGGAACATTTTGGAGTGGCCATCGCAGTCACCTGACTTAAATCCGATTGAGAACCTCTGATGGGACTTAAAGAAAGCAGTTGCAGTGCGCAAGCCTAAGAATGTGACTGAACTGGAGGCTTTTGCCCATGACGAATGGGCGAAGATACCCGTAGATCGCTGCAAGACACTTGTGTCAAGCTATGCTTCACGTTTAAAAGCTGTTATAACTCTAAAAGGATGTTGTACTAAGTACTAAGATTGAATGTCACTTGGGGGTTGAATAAAACTGATAATGATGTGAGCACAGAAAAGACATTTGTGGTTATTTCATTATAAATGTTATGTTCTATTTGTCTGACCTACACGTGCCTCTTTGATTTAATTGTAAGCAAGATGACTGAATGATCAAAATCAATGTCAAACTGGCCAAAACACTCAATTTCAGTGGGGTTGAATGATTTTGAACACAACTGTACATATATAAATCTCCCCATTAAGTTATCTACAAAGTCTCGGAAGAGCCACACTTTCAATGACATTCACTAAAATGCACGTGTTTCCCTATACTTATTAAAAATATTTAAGGGGTTATACAAAGCGATACTTCGGTGCACTGAGGCGATTCCATTTCACCGACCCTTCAGTGAATTCACTCTTCACCGCAGGGTCACCATAGTGCACCGAAGATGGAGTTGCCGAACTGCAGAAAACCCTAAAAAAACATAACTCTGCTCTTCTCCTAATAGGTGTTTAAACAGATAAAAATGTATTAAAATGTTTCTAATAAAAAAAGTCCTTTAAAAAATAATAAAACGGTCCGGTACCGAATAAAAAAGAAAAAGAAAAAAAAAAATCTAAATTTTTGCTTAAAAAAACAGCATACAAAAAAAGATGTTCGAAAAAATAAATAAAAAATCGTTTTTCTGATAAATGAAATAAACCTTTTTAAATAAAAATTTATATTTTTTTTACATTGAATCCTATGGGATTTGTCTGTTTAAACCTGTCGAACTGAAACACCGAAAATCAGGGTATTCCCCTGACACTTCGGCATTCTCTGAATAAATTAACCATTACTTCTCTATGGGACTATTTCGCTGCTGCCGAAGTTCGCCGATCTGTTGCTAACTGCAGTGTATTTTGCGGTCAATTCGTCTTTTTTGGCAAATTGGCAGTTTGGGGAATAAATGAACTGCCACGAAATTGCACCGTACGGTTAAATTCACCGTGCTGGTGCAACTCAATGGCAAGTTCGCTGCTTAGTGAAAGACCCTTCAGGCTGGGGTCAGACGAGCTTTTTTAAGAGCGGAAGAAACGTCTGTGAGAGTGGACGTTCCTTTCACTCTGAACGGGGAGGCTTGCAGCACGGGTTGCTGTCGTGCGCGCGCAACAGCGTATGGCCGGCCCCGTCGCAGCGTCACAATGCTGCGACAGACGCTGGGAGGCACGTCAGTACGAGCGCACATAGTGTGTTCGTGTGACACCAGCCTTAGGCCCCGTTCACAGTGTGCGATTTGAAAATCGCACGACTTTCCGCGCGATTTTCATATTCGCGACATTTTGCGATAATGTCGCACGATGTCGCGCGACATCGCTGTTTTGTGCGATTTTTGCAAAGCACCACCAATACAAATCGCAAAATCACAGATAGCAAATCGCAAAAAAAGGGTCATGTACCAGCGACATGCTTCTGCGACGCGCGACAAGATGTGAACAGCTCCATTGAAATACATTGGAGAAGCTACACAGCGCGACATCGCGTGGATTTTGTTGCGACGTCGCGGCAAAATCCGCGCGATAAATCGCAGTGTGAACGGGGCCGAGGATTGAGCTCAATCATCCACCACAGAAATACCTTGCCATAACAGTGGTCTAATATGTTAAACATGTCAGAGGGAATGGGAGTCATACTAACAGCATCAACAAAGTATCCGTCTTCAAGATCTATCAAAGAAGAACTCTGATAATAATAATATAGCACTTTCAAAATATGTTAACTCTACTACCTTACTTGTAGTTCTAATATATATACAGTATATATGTATTATAGCTCCCTATTAAATTAAAGGTGTGCATCCATGGAACATATATATATATATATTCTACTCATTCTGCTACATTTCTTTTAAAGCTTCCCCTGGCTCATTAAGTCTGAGGAATGTCAAATTAGTGTAGCATAATTGTTCTTATTGGTCTCTGACATATCGCAGCCTCATCTGCCTCTTTCTTTCCCTTGCTAATTCGCAGTCCAAAGCCTAGATGTTAAATAATCCATCATCTTTCTCCCCGGGGAATAGGTCATAATTAATATGTGACTTCCTATGGGGTGTTTGATGTATAATTGACAGGTAGGCTTTGTTTACTGGTCAATGCATTTGCCGTTCTTCCGGGTAATGAAATTAAATGTGAAGATGGTGTCACTCAGTTACATTAGTCACTTCTAAGAAAAAAAAAGCCATCCGTATCCTCCTTTACAAGCATTACATTTAAAGATATAGGCCCCTCTTACATTCTTCGCGCAGTGCGTTTTGAGCATTTGCGCGAGTGGCATAACCCTTTGCGCAGAACGTTGTATTTCAATGTTCGCGCAAACGATGCGCGTTATCGTTTAACGCGGATGGACTTGCGCGAGCGCGATGAACTGTGCGCGTCCTATACTTAACATTGTGAGCGCAAATTCGTTACGCGCATGGTTTTTCAAACGATGCGCAACTTTTCAAGAACGACGTTTGCGCGCATAATTTTAACGTCTTTGAAAAGCTGGTGGTAACTGCAAATCGGAACGTTCTGGCCGAAACGAAAAAAACCAGCACGAAAAAAATACAGCACAGTATAGTTACACATTCTACACATACCCAAACAATAAAATTGTGAATTCGTGCATATTTTTTTTATTGCTGCTGAAATGATTGGTTGTTGTATCACATTCCTATGTTGGGAGTGAACAATGCAGGAAGTTTTTATATAACGAACATTTCTATTGGATGTTGAAACAATAAACGAATCTGACAGACCACGGACTGATCAGATGATAATCTGCCATATCTTGGTGTGGTTGTGTCTATCGTCTCCTTTGATCAGAGTCGCGCAGCGCCTTACTTTGATTTTGATATATAAGAAGAAACTTGAAAAAGGTTTATGGTAATTATAATGGAAATCCAGAATTTAACAGCTGCAGCATATATGCTCAGATTTACTTTGACAGGCACAAAAACGTAAGTGAGTCAATTAAGGTAAATTGATGTCAATTAAGGTTCTTTATTCTGATTGGCTGAATCCCGCGATATAACCAGTCTGCACACTGATTTACATGTGCAACGTTACTCCGCGCGTATTACACTTCGTTTTGCGCGTCGTTTTTACGAACGTTATTTTTTGACGGATGAGAAAATGCGTTCGGATCAGAATATCACGTTAATTTTCGCGCGATAACGCTGGACGATGCGCGCAAAAAAAAATGGGCGCAGCGTGAACGCAATTGCGCGAAGAATGTAATAGGGGCCATAGGATATTAACAGTAATTCAAAGGGGAATTAGCACTGTATCCTGTAACACTGATACATGCAATGGTTACATTCTGCTGGAGGTAGATTTGAGGATTAATGAGTGAAACTGACCAAGTTTTCTTCTAAACATACAAACAAAAGTCAATTGGTAAAGTTAGGATGGCAATCCTCAGCCTTCATACATATTTTCAAGAATGTTAGTTTGGTTTATTTGTACCAGAGAAAAATGGGGTTTACAGCCCAGTGGCGAAGACACTTTTCATTCAGACCAATATCTGCAAAAGATGACTTCCCAAAATGATGTGGAAGTTTACCTCCTTTCTAATGAATATACACTATTGCAGCCAACAGCAACCTGTTATACATATACACATATAAAATCAGGATCCCTTGTGCAGTCCTGAGGCCTGCTCAGTTCCTCAGCAGCTGCTAAATTGCTACATTGCAGCAGTTCAGTTTGCTGCAGCCGTCTCACTGAACGCTTTGGCTGTGAATAGTGAAGCAAAAGGGTGATAGATTGCTTAATGAAAGTTGCGGTTTCTGCAATAATTCATTTTATGCATTATAGTACCACTTTAGTGTTAATATTTATCATGTTCCAATAAATATTTGGGGCTAAATTACAATCTTCACGCAAACATTTGCGCCGGCGCAAATAATCATTAACGCACCATTTGCGCCGAATCCCGTATAATATTGTCAGCGCAACAACCGCATGCAAGCGTCTACCGCGGGTATACCTGCGCGAACCCTGCGCGAGCTTACTGTACTTTGCGCGTCCTATACTTAACATTGTGAGCGCAAATGTGAGTGTGCGCTGGTACGCGGATGGTATTACAATCTATTTCGAGGTAATACAATGGATGAAGTTGTGTGTGCATGTATTATTGCTGCAGCATATATACTCAGATTGACAGTGGCAGACGCAATTTGTTAACGTGAGACAGGTGTGGTTCTTAATTCTGATTGGCTGAATCTCAAAAAAAGACTGCGTGCGCAAAGATTTTTGTGCAAGACGGTACTGCGCGATCATTTGGGCACGTCCTGTTTGCGCGTGCTATTGATCAGCGGATGAAAAAATGTGCAAGGATTGTAGTACCGGCTGGGTGTAGTAGAGGTAACATCATTGCTCTGCATGGAGAGAGCCTGTGGAGACATGGGCTCGATCCCGACGAGCACCTCTCCAGTAAGTGTCCTTGGGCAAGACGCCTAACGGTACATACTCGCCACCCAGGACATACTTGAAAACAAGAGAAATCTCAATGTATCCTTCCTGGTAAAATACTTTCTGGAAAAAAAAAATTCCAACGGTAGTTTGCACAAGCAAAACTTTAACGCTTGGCGCAAAGATTTTTACTTTGCGCGAGGATTTTTGCTTTAAGAATGTAATGTGGCCTCTTGTGTTTTGCTCCACCAAACCTTCAAACTGAACATTTCCTTATTGGATTATTTGCTCCTTGAAGGCGGCCATCTTTCCCACCTCACACTCAGCTACTCTGCAGCACCTCTTTACTTGGCTGTAAGTGCTAAGTTAGCAGTACTGAGCCGCTGAGCCGTAGCACAGCGTTCAGTGCCAAGTTGCTAACTTAGCACTTGCAGCGGCTGAGGAACTGAACGCGCCCAGATAGTACAGTGGAGAAGTAAATAGCTACTTTATAACTAGCTAATAGCTATAACCCTACCACTAATCTGATCCTAGCCCTACTGTTAGCACTAACACTCATTAGTCACAGTACATCACCCCTTATAGCTTTTAGTGTTTGTGACATTTAATAAATAATAGCACATAATTCTCTAGCAGCTGCCTCTTTTCTCCTCCTCACCTCATCACTGCTTGTTCTTCACGTCATGTGCCTCTCTGGGTGATTTATCACGCCCTCCTCTTGTTTTCTCTGTTTATTGCCAGGAGCCAATGAGAGCATTATGCTTAATGAGTGGACGGTTAGCTCATCTGTCCTTGTGGAAACTAAATGGGTAAAGGGGCAGGACCCTCTTAAAGAGACAGACACAGCATGTGTAAAATACTCACAAACAGGACAGAGGATCAAAGCATCCTATGTCTGAGATCCTCCTTTGCTTTTTTGTTGCTGCCATCAAGCAAGAGGTGGGAAGAGGCTTAATATTTTCCTTCCTTCCTTCCCCCAGGAAAAAACACTAGCTTTGAGATTATATACACATTATTGTCCATTGTAAATATAATTTTTAATTTATTTGTATAATTCCAAAAAAACTGGTGGGGCACAGTCCCTACTACCCCAATGTACGAGCCACCACTGTAATAAATTAAGGGTCTGAATACTTAGGTCATGATGGTGTGATATGTAATTTAACCCCTTCACTGCTGAGGCATTTCACCGCTGTGTGCTGAGTTCATTTTTACCGCTTTTGCACATCATGTTTAAACGCGATTTGAAGCCACGTTTTATTATACAACCCAGACGTATTATATATCGTTCTTTCCGGCAGACTCCGCAGATTCATAATACATCATTATTATATGTATACGTTATGCCCTGCCTGTATAGTATAACAAAAAAACGCAATAAAATTTGAATTTTTAATCATCTACAACGTATGGGAAGCGCTTGTTAAAAAAAGTAGAAATGGGGACCGTTACTTTTTTTTGTGGGAATTACGTGATTTTTAGCAAACGCACCCCATAGGAAAAAATCATTAGTGCAGCATCATTGTTCACATTATTATTGAAATGGGAACAATACTACTGCATTAATAAAAGCAACACACAAAAAACTTTTTATTTATTTGTTTTTTTAAAAAACATCTTTTAAAATAATTTATTAGTTTTTTTATTTTGTTTTTACGTCAAACATGGTCATGTTTGGAATCATTCAAAAGGCCATGCTCAGGCCTTTCAAACGATACCCGGCATGACACACTAGCTGCAACGGTTCTGGAGATATGGGGGTTCAAATGAGGTAGCTAGAGGTTCCCCAGCTAACTGATGTCATTGCGTCATGCGTGATGATGTTAGGTGGCCAGGGGGGACCCGGAGGTGGAGCCGCAATCCAAGATGGCATCCCCCACCAGAGCTATGCTGCGATCCAGCACCGGATGGCGCTGGATCGCAGCCCGGTACGTAAGGGCTTAAAACCAGGCACCGCTTAAAAGGGGTGACTCTCCCCTTTTAAGTGGTGCCTGGTTTGAGCGTCTGGAACCTCCCGATCGGGAGGGAGAGGGATCCGAAAGGATTCCCCCTTCCCTTCCATGCGATGTCCCGGGAGTCACCCGAAAATGACGTCGTTGTGCATGGGGCGGCCCTTAAAAAACGCGTCTGACTTCCTATAAGTCAGACCGCCGCGGGACCCCGGAGGAGAGAGGTGAGTATCTCTCCGGGCTCCCGCCGAGCGGATGACGTGTGGGGAACGTCCTCCGCATATAGCAGAAGTCAATGAGGAAGTTACCCACATGTCATTCGCAGCCAAGGGGTTAAAAAAAAATTCCTACGTTTTCAAAAACCTATTTTTTGTTTTGTCTTTGACAGTGTTATGCCCTCTGCAAGTTCAGATATGAGGCTGGGCTGTCTGCCGTGCCCTCTGACCTGTGTCATCCTGGGGCGGAGCCACTAGTTAAAGTGATAGCACGTGTATATTACAGTCAGCGATAACTAACAGTATGGTGTATTAACCACTTCAATGCGGTGGACGCGCTCAGCGCGTGCAACCGCATTGGTACTTCGCTGCGGAAGACGCGCTGAGCGCGTCCTCCCTTTGCAGCCGCGATCAGCCGGTATTCCGGCTGATTGCTCGGCCCCCCGGTACGGGCTGACATCATCGACGTCAGCCCAGCCTCCGGGACCCCGGCGGGCACGATAGGCGTCATCGCGCATGCGATGACGTCTATTTCAGGCACCCCCCCCCCGCCATTGCAGGGAAGGTGCCTGAAGGACCTCTCCCCCTCCCCTTCCCCGCGGGCCAGCGATTAAAGGCAGGCACCGCCTGGAAGGGCACAGCCTGCCCTTCCAAGTGGCAGCTGTCTTTAACCCCCTAGGCGGCTGGATCACGATATGGCGCCAACATGCGCCATATCGCGGTCCCCTCCCGGAGCTGGCCGACATCTTGGATGTCGGCCAAGCTTCCGGGATATCCCCCTAATGACTGGCATCATCGCGCAGAGCGCGATGGCGCCAGTTTTGAAATTAACCCCTTGCTGCCACCTATAGTGGAGATAGGGGGTTCCAATGAACCCCCTATCTCCTGATCCGTGACAGCTAGGGGTTAATGTCTGCTATTATTGGAACGGCCAGAGCATGGCCTTTCCAATGATACCAAACATGACCATGTAAAATGAAAAAAAAAATTAAAAATAAAAATAAAATTTAAAAAAAAAAAAATTGTTTAAAAAAAAAAAAGTTTTTGGGGTTTTTTTTAGATTTATTAGTGCAACAATATTGTTCCTAGACATGTGCACAGCACAAAATTTCGTTTTGAACTAATGGATTAGTCCTAAAATGCAATTTATTTAGTTACTAAAGAAATTCGTTTTCAGTTCTTTAGTATGAAAACTAATTTCATTCATCTGAAAACCAGCGGATACAATTACTATTGTAGTGGCTCCTCAGAGGGCTGAGATCGCTGCTTGTTACAGTATCTCTCACTCTCAGCACAATGTGGGCCATATTACATAGTTGGTGCTAACTTAACCAGAGCTGTTGTAAACTTCCAGAGCCATTATAGCCTATGGAGGTTTTCAGTTTACAACAGCTCTGGTTAAGTTAGCACCAACATTGTAATACTGCCCCGTGTCAGGCAAAGCTGTTGCAGTAACTGACTGCTGCTCATCACAGCGCTCAGAGTTTCAGTAAAACTAGTAAAATATTTTTATATATAGAGGTTAGAACAATATTATTTCCTTGTTTTACTGAAACTCTGAGCGCTGTTACAGTCAATTACTGTAACAGCTGAGCCTGATACATTGTATTGAGAGATATGTAACAAGCAGCCGATCTCAGTGCTCGCAGCCACTGGATTTAAAGGGCTAAAAAAAAGGCTCCTCTCTGTATAATGTTTAGAACATCCTCCTGCATTAATTAATACCCCTCTCTGTATAATGTATACAACATCACCTGCATTAATTAATACCCCTCTCTGTATAATATATAGAACATCCTCCTGAATTAATTAATGTCCCTCTCTGTATAGAACATCCTCCTCAATTTATACCTTTCTCTGTATAATGTATATAACATCCTCCTGCATTAATACCCCTCTCTGTATAATGTATAGAACATCCTCCTGCATTAATTAATGCCGCTCTCTGTATAGAACATCCTACTGCATTGGCATGTGGAGTGTGCAGAACTTTGGATGTTGTATGTTGCTCTTCATTACTGGTCTCCTTCACTCATCAATGTAATATCACAAAAAGGACTGAAACTAAAATGTAGTGCATTTTATTTTAGTTTCTTTCGTTTTTTGTACTGAGCAGTTTCGTATCTCTTGAGTCATACGAAAACTAAATTATCCCAAAATTCGGACTAAATCGTTTTAGTACTAAAACGAATGCACATGTCTAATTGTTCCCATTTCAATTATAATGTGAACAATGATGCTGCACTAACGATTTTTTCTATGGGGGACGTTTGCTAAAAAACACGTAATTTTCCCCAAAAAAAGTAACGATTCCTCATTTCTAATTTTTTTAACAAGCGCACCCCATAGAAAATATAACCGCAAACGATCGCATTTTAAAATGTGAAAAAAAACACTTTACACATTGTAAATTATTGAAAATTCGAATTTTATTGCATTTTTTGTTATAATATACAGACATGACATAACGTATACATATAATAATGACATATTATGAATCTGCACAGTCTGCCGGAAAGAACGATATATAATATGTCTGGGTCATATATTAAAATAAGGCTTCAAAACGCGGTTAAACATGATGAGCGAAACCGGTTAAAATGAGCTCAGCACAGAGGTGGGAAAAGGCTCAGCAGCGAAAGGGTTAAGTGTAGATTGATGTGAAAAATAGTATTTAAACAATTTCGAGGCCACAAAATAAAGAGATTGGAAAAAATGGACGGGTCAGGATACTTTCTGAATGCACTGTATAGGAGGATCACATTGGTTTCTTCGGAAATCTCTGCAATTTAAAGATTGTACTGTTTGACGGAGACAGGTGGACTTCCATACACCGTAACTTACGCCGTAACTTACGCCGTTACAGTGCTTTCGGCATCCCTTTAATTTTACCGCCGCGTGTGTACATTGCACATTATTTTACATTATAAATGTCGTTATTCCTGGAAATGCAGAAGATTTTCCACGCTAGGTCACACAATGTGTTCGACGGAAGACAAATTTACATTGTTAGACTCTGACCCGGGTAACAAAAGGAAACGCAAGCTCTGTGTAGCGACGTCCAAAGTTTTCTTACATGATCAAATGTCAGCGTCGCAGGCTGAGAAATACACTGTATAATAAAGAGGCAAACCTCCTTTTCTTTCTCTGCATCCATTTAGCATATAGGAAAGCTTACAATAAAGCCCCTTCAGACATCTGAAAAACTGCAGGAAAAAAGAAGAAGAAAGTTTTCAAAGCTCAGGAAGTGGATTGTGATGAATGAATAGCGATATGTCTTCACGCTGGGTACAGATAGATGTTTGCCTCAGCTGGAACCCGGTGAGTACCACATCGACACTGCCATTAAAACAATATGGCTTCCGAAAGGTCATTCTTACTGAAGAAGTAATGAGATTTTTTTTTTTATTATTCCCATTGTTAGAGACACTCCAGGTAAAAAGTAGAAAGGAAAGGGAAAAGAAAAAAAAATGGCAAAATGAAATGGAGAGGGGCCACCATGATTTTTTTTCTCTTTTTTGCCCATAGTGTATAAACTTACAGGGTTATTCAGAGAAAGGTGAAAACCAGGAGAATGGCAGGAGAAGCGAAAAATCTACACCAAATAGCCGATTTGGAAAGTGAGATAAATGGTTGAATTTTTTCCGTTTCGGCTATTTTGACCTAGAATTTTCACTTCTCCAGTCATTCTCCTGAGTTTCACCTCTCTCTGAAAAAACCTGTTAGTCTTAAGGGGTTAGTCACAGAGCACAGAAATTTCGGTGCTCTCTCGTTCAATTCACTGAACCTGCGGTGAATTCAGCATTCACCACAGGGTACCCGAAGTGTGGCGAAGGGATCTGCCGATCGCCGATCAACCCGCCAAACGCAGCCAACGATCCGCCGAACAGACCGACAAACATACCGCGAAAAAAAAACCAGCAAGTTTTAAAAATTGGAGTTTAAAAAGATAAAAATACATGGAAATAATAAAATGGTCCTATGAATAATAATTAAAAGGTCAGTTGCATAATAAAAAAAAGCCATTAAAAAAAAATGGGAATCAAAAATTTCACCTCAAAAAATCACGAAAAAATGCCATAAAATAAATTCAAAAAATTAAAGACGTTTTGCTGCAAATGAAAAGAATAAATGGTTGAATAAAAAATTATAAAAACGGTATTTTTTTTTCCATTGTAACCTATGGGATTCGCCTATTTAAACCTGTCGAACTGAAGCACTGAATATCAGGGCATTTCGCCAACATTATGGTGCAGTTTGGTGTTCTCTGAATAGATTAACCAATACTTCTCTATGTGGAATTTCACTGCTGCCAAATTGCACTGTATTTCGCTGTCAATTCGCCAATATTTGGCGAATTGGCAGCTTTCTGAATAGCCATATTACAATGAAATTGCACCGACTGAATTCTGCAATCACTGAGCAGCAAATCCTATCACCTGTGCTGTGCTTCAGATATCTGGCAAACCTGGCCTGTTCGGGGGACCTGAGGACAGGTTTGAGAAACACGGATTTAGTTAAGGCTGGGGTCAGACCGGCGCACTTTTAACGCGCGTTCTAGCGCACTTAATCACGGCCGCACTAGCAGCAAATGATGGGCAATAACGGCCAGTATACGAAGTACGGTCGCACGAAATTCCGGCCGCGCAACGCAAGTGGAAAATGAACGCATTTTTTCGAGAACGCAGAACCCCTAGTACTGACGTACAGAGTGCGCTGCGCCCGCTAGCGGTGTGTGTGTGTGATTTGGAGACGTCAGACCCTGCTCGTGTCCGGCCAACATAACGTCCAGACGCAAAAAGTTTCCTGGTTTGGATTCGTAAAACATCACGCACGAAAATGCGCATCGTATGACCGTTTTCGTATATTCCGTGAAAAAATACATCAATGCGTTCGGACTTTTTTACATCCGCGTGTAAAAATGCTTTCGTTTGACCCTAGCCTAATGGTATTTAGAATGCTCCTTTGCCCCTTTAAAATCTTCCTGTATGTGCTAAGGCAAGACATTACATACATAATCCTCTCGATTTAACATGTCCCAGGAATGGTAATCTAATAATTAACGGAGCACCATTAATGGGGAGGAGCAGAGCACTGAAGTGCAAATTGCTTTTCTGGTTCCATAATTCCTGTGCCATAAATAGAGTTGCAAATGTGTCAGCAAATAAGCATAAGGTGTCATTTTTGTATTTATTGACACAAATCAGACCCCTGTGGTGCTGTATATGAATCTGCTGTCTGTACAACTCCAGCTCTAATAAATCTTGCGGTATACGTGGGTGAATAACGAAACAATATTTTATATATTTCATGCCAAGTGTCCAGAAAAGCACGAAAATCTGAGAGTGCCGTATGTTGTGCGTGTGAGGGAGTATTTACGTCTCGGAACTCTCACTATCAGTTTCCATATACTGTATAATGTTGGGGCCCTTACTAAATAACTCATTGAGCTCACCCCCACCAGCCAGCAATCTCCCCCCGCAGTGACCCCCCAGGGACGCCGCCAACCGAACACACACAAATGTTTTGGACAAGATATATGTTGGCTGAATGTAATGTGCGTGATAGTGTGATCTGTGTAATGTGAGTACGTGCCACACCCGGTCAAGCTACTGCTGGGGGACCGTAGACTCTCTGGAACTGCCATGTCCAAAGAACAAGTTCCAAATCCCTGGTGGTACGGTGGGACAGCCAACAGGTCCATTTAGCATGCAGGGGTCAAGTCCAACAGAAAGGCCTGGGAACGCAGTTTCTTCATTATTTCATCAGGAGGAATTTAGTTCCCATTTGGCTGGAAAACGGAAGCTGCAATACCTTTCTATATAGACACAATATTATTAAAAAAATGGCTATAAGGGAGTTTTCCAGGAGTATATTGGAAATGCCAATTTCTCAGAGTTTGCCAGAGGAATGGAATTTGCATGCACAAACAAGAGACACTCTACTCATCCCGACCACTTTATTGTTTTATAGTGGTCAGGATGTGAGGAGTGCCGCCCCCCCTTTTCTCCCACTCTGGGTGAAGTGGAAGAGTTTCCTCCACCCCACCAGGCATCAACCGTAACCTGGATTTTAAATTTCCCGGCTGCCAGTCACAAGTGAGGTCAGCACGCCGAGAGTGTGCTACAGTCACCCTCTTTCAGTCCACTCGTGTTAGTGAGCGGTGTCAGAGAGGCAACGATCGATTGGATCTGCTCAAGCATGCGCAGCTCTGATCCATCGCTGTGCACAGGCACTAGGGAACTTGTATACATAAAGTATGCAATTGCAGTATGCAATTTGAGGTTCCTACGATACGCAAGTTGGGTAGGAACGCAAATTGCGTTAGAAAGCTTCAGGGACTTCTGGGTTCGGGAGTCCCTGAGCCGAAGAGGAGGAGCAGCTACCAGCGAGGGAGAAAAGGTGAGTAAGATCACCTAGAAAAGTAAATATTCAAAAAAAATTGTCAGCAGCATCTGCCTAATTATTTAAGAGCAAAAAAGGAACACTTCTTAATAGAATATCCTTTTCAAACCAGAATGGACAGAAATCTTTGAAAGTTCCCGCACTTATGTTTTTAGAACTTGACCACTGTTCAAATGCAATGGTCCGTGTGGCGTGCATCACTTTGGACTTGGGGTACATGGGCCTACAAATGTATTTGAGAGGTACGGGCCTGAGGTTTCATATTAATTTCCTGCTCTTTCCTATGTTTAAGTCACCCTGTATCTACAATTTTAGATGCAGGGTGTTTGTGTTTTCTGTGCCCTATTCCCTGATGTCTGTGTTATATTAATATTCCCTGATGTATGTATTTATTGTGGAGTCTCCAGTGGTATAACTGTAACTGTGTACTGTATATGCTGAGCTGTTCTTTTCCTTTGTTTTCACATGCTTCAATCACCCATCCCCCCAGCAACGAGCTTAAACCGGATCGCCGTTCCACTTCAAACCCTTTGTTTCAATGCTGGGCATGTTTCCATTGTTTCTGTACCTTCCCCTATGTGTGTATGTTTTAGCCAGTTGTAAAATATAAATAAACGCAGTCTCAGTTTGGTTTTCAGCCTACAAGGATCTCCTGTGCTTCACTGGGTATTAGGCCAGAAACAGTACTCCTGCGGGATACTGGTGGCGAGGGGAGCATTCTGCTAAGTTGTGGGCAGGGATCACCCACGTTAGTCTGTATCCCTTGTGGTCCGGTAGGAGAGCAGTGCTGTCTGACCCTTCAACTGGTTCAGACCACATAACTTCTCTGCGGGTGTAGCCATCAATGATGACACGGCAGAGCACAACGCACTGAGCACCAAACTGAAACCATTATACGGTTTGAACATGTCGAGAGTATTCTACAGAGAGCACACATTCAGCAGGCTGGAGATCGGCTGGCATTTCTGTAAACCAAATAATACAAAGCATACAAAAATTATGAAAATGGCAAAGTCTTAATACATTCATTCCTTTTTAAAAATTTATTTTCATCTCCAGTGCAGATGTTGTAATGTGTAAAAAAATGAAAAACATTGATGCTTCTCTCCCCGGCAACCCGCACCTCAGAGATGATGACAGGGTGGCCTGGTGGAAAATGAAAACACGGTATTTATTAAGCGGCAGCAAACACTTCAAACAAGTTCTTATTGTCTGAACGCCCCGTTTATTGGGGGCACCTGCGGCAAAGCCATTCCGGATCCTGAGCTGCAGCATTCAGATGTTATAAAGTACCTCACAAGTGACACAAATTGCAACATATCAGCACAACTCGACAGATTAAAAGAAAAAGAAAAACCTTTTAATTTTCATTTCGTTCTTTCCTATTTTTCCTTTTTTTCTGTAAAATATGGAACTACGAGTCCTCCTCGGCTTCCTGTGATACTAAAAGCTATAGGTAAAAGCAGGAGTATAATACAAAATATGGACATCCATTTATTTAGAGTAAAACCACATTTTAATAACAATATTTTATCAAAAGCCTCAATTATCCAACCAGAATGTTTTTTTAAGGCAGCTAGGTATAAGGAGAGGATACAGGCTTTCATGGGGTCTGAAGAGTTTGGGCCGAACTTGGAGACAGTAAGCAGGAGAATGTGCGCGTGCAGGTTTTTCCTTACCGTCTACATGTTAGCGTCCTATTCTGGGAAGGCGCTATCTCAGCACCTCGACCAGGAACGCAGCGCTAACCTCCCTGATGCCAGCATTAGCCCTTTGTTGCCACCGCGAGTATCAGCTCTTGAAGCAAGATCGCGCAGAGCCACGGAGGTAGACTAGCAACAATTTTTTCCCAGTCTCACTCTGCTCCCAGGCAGAAGATCCGGCCATCCTTTCTCCTTGGAATGTGATGTGAGTAAGAGACATTTAACCCCTTAAGGACCACTGACGTACATAGTACGTCCTGGGGAAAATTTCCCTTAACCCCCTTAATGACCGCTGACGTAACATGTACAGGACGTGGGTCTCCCTTAGGCCCGTGTCAGACGAGTGCAGTGATCACGTACGCGTTGCCGCACATTTTAACGTCCTTGGTAGCATACAATTATGATCAATAGAGACCCACACATTAAGAACGTCCGCACAGAAGCGGTGTGGCCAGGCTCTGGATCAGGTAAAAGCCCCTATAAGCAGATACCGCTCTTTGCAGCAATAACAGGAGCAAACAGAAAGGAGTTCACGAGAGACCTCTGCACACACTGGAAAATCAGCCTTAAATCTGACAGGCCGGTCTATAGAATAGCTGGATCTATGCTAGAGAAAAGAAAGAAACTTAGAAGCTGTGCAGAGTCTTGAAACAAACAGATACCAGGGTACACACTAGAAACAATACAGATAGTACAGGCAAGGAGCATCCAATAGAAACGTCAAGAAGAAAAGCTAGAAGTCAATAACCAGAAAGTGTACCTCATACAGTAGCCAGGGATCCAGAACCAGGAGAGAAGTCAGCCAGGCAAAAAGGGTCAGAACCAAGAAATCAGCATATACATAAAACATAAGCAAAAAACAAAAATACAGCAAGGGAGAAACACAATGAACTAAATACACAGAAATAACTAGACATAAACTAGAGTACACAGCGACAAGGGATACTGACTAACAGAGGAAAACAGAACCAAAAGCATAAACCAAAAATATACAGACTGGGACTGGAATACACAGCAAGGAGCTCTGAACACAGCAGACTGGGTCCAGGCAAACTGGTACAATGATAACTGGTACAATGATAGAGCAATGGGATATAGGCCCATTGCATTAAATAGGCAGGGGATCAGGACAATGATCAGCAGGTGAGCTGCAGCAGAAGGAAACACCCCTGGGCTGCTACCCAGGAAAAGCAACATACAGAACCACATGGGAAAACACAGGTATACAGAGGGCAGGGGGACAGGGCTGGAGCGACGAAACGTGACAAAACCTCTGTGATTAATACTGATACACACTGCACATTACCGTGAGTTTTATTGCTGTGGAGCTCTAGGATACACTCATACACACCACATATTACTGTGAGTTTTGTTGCTGTAAACCTCTGTAATTTACACTGATACACCTGCACATTAATGTGGGTTTTATTGCTGTGAAACTCTGTGATACGTTCATACATATTGCTGTGGAGCTCTGTGGTACGCTCATACACACTGCACATTACGGTGAGGTTTATTGCTGTGGAGCTCTGTGATACACCCATACACACTGCACATTACTGTGAGGTTTATTGCTGTGGAGCTCTGTGATACGCTCATACACTGTCACGTCTCAACTCCTGCCCCCTGGTGGTGGGAGCAGGGATTTTCCAGTTTGCTGGTTTTCATGCTCAGGCTCTGCAGACCATCCCTATTGGGCTGATGGTCTGTGGTCACATGACCTGCCCAGCCATATATATAGGGCCAAGAGTGCTCTTGATCCTTGGATCAGGATAGACATATTTCTACTAAGTTCCTGCTCCCTGTATTTGCTATTTTGGATTGCTGTATTTCTGTGTATGACTCCTTGGCTTTGGTTATAATGAGTTTGTTTCACTCAGCAGGCATTTGGCCACAAAGCCATTTGGTGTTGAGTGGGACTCAGGGCTTTGTCTGACCTCCCTGGCTGGGAGTGCTAGGATCAGCAGTCTTTACTGTTGTGTTATACAAGTACCGAGTTCTGCCCTGCAGCTTGCTGAATTCATTGTGTCTATTCCCAGTCCTGAAATCTGTTTTTAGATGAGAAATCATACCCAGTGCAGGGCTTCCTCTTGTGTTCTGCAAGTGTGTGCTGGAATCTGCTATCGGCAAAAAACCTGCCCTAAAGGCTTCAAACTTCACAGCCTAAAGGCTCCCCATCACCCTATAGGGGGCCTATCGTTACATACACACTGCACTTTACTGTGAAGTTTATTACTGTGAGATACACATAGTGCACATTACATTAAAAATGGAATGGACTGAGGAGGTCATAGTGAACCTGGAAAAAATGGGACACTGTCAACATTGTGGACCTGGAGGGGCCAATGCATGTTGACGGGAGGGGGGGCATTATATGTTTTTGCCTAGGGTGGGGGGGGCATCATGGTTCCTGCACCTGGGCCCTGAGGTTTCTAGTTACGCCTCTGAGTGACCGTGTGCCAGTCAGACATGAACGCCTTGGGGAGGATCAGACCCCTTGATAGCATAAGAGCACCAAACTATATGCTGGCGCTGATGAATGGAGCTGAGATATACAGGGTTATTCAAAGAGAATTGAAAAGTCACCGCACGTTCGGTGACTTTTCGTTCTCTTCAATTCGGTGCGATTTGGCGATCCTATTTCGGCGACCCTGCGACCCAGCAAGCACCACAGGGCCGTCGTAGTGCAGGGAAAAGCCACCGCATACCTGCCGAAAACTCACCGCAAAACCCGGCAAATGCACACCGAAACCCACAAAAACATCTGGATTAACCCCGCCGAACAAGCCGGAGAAACCCGAGCAGGAGCAGATCACAGTGCAGAGCAGCCGCCGGAAAAACCCGACACCGCAGACGAATGGAGTGAAAAAAAAAACCAGTATGCTTGAATGTTTGAAAAGTGAAACGCTGTTTGTAAAGAATGAAAATGTCTGAAATTTACATATAAAATCCAATGAATGATAATATAAAGGGAAAAAACTGTTTAAAGAAAATGGGGAAAAAAAAATGCAAACAAATCCCGAAAAATGCCTAAAAGATCCTGAAAAATCTAAAAATAAAGAGACTTTTTACTGCAGAATATAATAATAAGAGATTTATTAGATATTGGATTAAAACGGGAATATTTTTAACATTGAAGCCTATGGGATTCGCCTGAATAAACCTGCCGAATGAAACCACCGAATGGCAGGGCATTTAGGCAACCTTTCTCAGCTGTTTTGTGTTCTCTGAATAGACGAAGCATTGCTTCTCTATGTGGATTTCACTGCCCTCGAACAGGCACCGTGTGTGCAGGCAATTCGCCAACACTTGATGAACTGCCTGCTCTCTGAATAGCCGAATGGCCAGGGAAGGTAACCGTATGCTGAATTTCAGCGTTCACCTTTCGGCCCCAATTCGGATCTCTTTGAATAACCCTGATATTGTTTTTCTTTTGTAGAAAAATAGGATTTATTTAAAAGCAATAAAAGCAACAACAATAATAAGAACATGGGATTCCATCTCGTGCTTCCTTCTGTATTTGACCAGGGCAGGTCATGTTTACATCAAATTTCTATCAAGTCATAAGCCATATACACAATTTTGGGAGCCAGGCAAAGTTCTATATATTGATTTTTCGAGATTAGTCAATAAATTTAGTCAAAAAGATAAAGGTCTAGGTTCCTTTGGCTACCTGGCTTTTGGACTTCTCATGCCCTGGGTTAGGGGGCTATGCTTCACGCTCCTAGTCCACCTCAAGTATCTGTCCTAGTTTGTTCCATGCCAACAAGTGTCTCTTCTCTGTGTTGCCCATGAGCTCCTTGGCACACATTCTCATTATCACCTCTCAAGCATTTTTCCTTATCCTCAACAAGTCGCCCAGTAAACTGAAGTCTGACAAATAGGACAGCCAGCGCCGTGTAGAACAGCAGACATTTATCCTCCTGGACCTCATTTTATTCTTATCCAGATTAGGAAAAAAAAAGGAAAGCGTCACGGCTGAA
This sequence comes from Leptobrachium leishanense, assembly GCA_009667805.1. Lineage (NCBI taxonomy): Eukaryota > Metazoa > Chordata > Amphibia > Anura > Megophryidae > Leptobrachium > Leptobrachium leishanense. The sequence goes on along the minus strand of CM019067.1, from coordinate 49,003,639 downwards.
AAAGAAGAAAGAAATACAGAATCCGGCGGTAAAAGGATACAACATCCTAAATAATGTAACGTCTTCATGAATGTTGCACATCCTGCAGACTGAACTTCGCCTAATCTCAAAATAGTGATGTCACAGGGTGTTCAGTTACTGCGCCCAGTCACAAAGTCACACGCTCAATGCCCCATCCTTAATACCTTTTTTGTTTTAGTTTTTTTGAAGGCGAAATATAAAATCTCGACTTCAACCATGGATCATTAAAAAAAAATAGGCCACTTTGCCAGATTCTCAGGGTCTGTTATGTATAAGGTCGGTGTCACGACTGCGTGGGATATTTTGTCTGGATGTGCTACAGAAAGTAATTGGAGTGACTTGTCCGAAACATTATCCAAAGTAGCGAGGATCGTCCTAAGTGTAATCATATTTCGATGTACTTAACAGCCAGCTCGGGGAAGATGCTATTTTTAGGCGTCTGTCTTGAAAAGGTATTTTTGTACCGTTTAACACGGACGTATAATATAAAGGTTGAAATGAACGTGCTGCAGGTACAGTACGTGACTGCTTTTATATACTCGTTTTTTTCTAACTTGTTATCTTCTTGTTCATACAAGTACTGGCATGTGACACTTTCTTTTTCAATCGTTCTTTATTTTAGGAAGGTTTTAGGTTTCACAAACAATCTTATGTTAATAGAGGTGCGAAATCATTAATATAAATAAAAAGGCTAAATAAAGAAGGGGAGGGAAGTATAGAGAAATAAAGATGGGCATAAAACAGAAGAAGGAGGTGATGACGAGCCAATGGTTGTGACTGCTAAATGCCTCCGAGAATATAGCAGGATATGCTGAATCTGACGAGGCAAAAAATAAATTCCATCCATCCAAAAGAAGAGTCTGAACCGGTGTTGGCGATAACTAAATGACACTCATCCATAATAAGCTTATCTGAGCCAGTGGTGGCCATATCTAACTGCCAACCAGCCTAAAGAAGCATGTCTGAGCTAGTGGTAGCCATATCTAAATGCCAACCATCCCAAAGAAGAAGAATGTCTGAGCTAGTGGTGGCCATATCTAACTGCCAACCAGCTGAAGAAGCTGTCAGAAATGGTGGTGGCCATATCTAAATGGCAACCAGCCTGAAGAAGAATGTCAGAAATGGTGGTGGCCATATCTAAATGCCAACCAGCCTGAAGAAGCATGTCAGAAATGGTGGCGGCCATATCTAAATGGCAACCAGCCTGAAGAAGAATGTCAGAAATGGTGGTGGCCATATCTAAATGCCAACCAGCCTGAAGAAGCATGTCAGAAATGGTGGCGGCCATATCTAAATGGCAACCAGCCTGAAGAAGAATGTCAGAAATGGTGGTGGCCATATCTAAATGCCAATCAGCCTGAAGAATCATGTCTGAGCTAGTGGTGGCCATATCTAACTGCCAACCAGCCTGAAGAAGCATACAGTTGTGTTCAAAATTATTCAACCCCCAATGCTGTAAAGGGTTTTAGGGAATTTAGTGTACCTTTGTAATTGTATTCAGAATGAAATCCTACAAGGACTTTTTAAAGAACCATATGCAACTAAAATGACATCAATTGGTTTTGTAATACAGTAGTAAATGTTTCTTTTGTGAATTCTTCATTGACACAATTATTCAACCCCTTAAAGACTACCACTCTGAAGAACAGAGGTTCATTCAAGTGTTTTAAATCAGGTATTGAAAACACCTGTGGATGTCACGGAGCAGCAATAAAGCATAATAAGCAGCAATTAGGCAGCTTTAAAATGACTGTGATACTCAGCTCCTTCTAGACATTTACTGGTGTAGTTACAAACATGGTGAAGTCAAGAGAATGGTCCAGGAAGACAAGAGAAGAGGTGATTACTCTTCACAGGAAGGGCAATGGCTATAAGAAGATTGCAAAGATGTTAAACATACCAAGAGAGACCATAGGAAGCATCATTCGCAAATTCAAGGCAAAGGGCACTGTTGAAACGCTACCTGGTCGTGGCAGAAAGAAGATGCTGACTTCGACTGCTGTGCGCTACCTGAAGTGTAGAGTGGAGAAAAGTCCCCGTGTGACTGCTGAGGAACTGAGAAAAGATTTGTCAGATGTGGGTACTGAAGTTTCAGCTCAGACAATACGGCGCACACTGCGTAATGAAGGCCTCCATGCCAGAACTCCCAGGCGCACCCCCTTGCTGTCTCCAAAGAATAAGAAGAGTCGACTGCAGTATGCCAAAAGTCATGTGGACAAAGCACAAAAGTTTTGGGATAGTGTTCTGTGGACTGATGAAACAAAATTCGAACTGTTTGGGCCCATGGATCAACGCTATGTTTGCAGGAGGAAGAACAAGGCCTATGAAGAAAAGAACACCTTGCCTACTGTGAAGCATGGCGGGGGGTCAATCATGCTTTGGGGCTGTTTTGTTTCTGCAGGTACAGGGAAGCTTCAGCGTGTGCAAGGTACCATGAATTCTCTTCAGTACCAGGAGATATTGGATGACAATGTGATGCAGTCCGTCACAAACCTGAGGCTTGGGAGACGTTGGACCTTTCAACAGGACAATGATCCCAAGCATACCTCCAAGTGCACTAGAGCATGGTTGCAGATTAAAGGCTGGAACATTTTGGAGTGGCCATCGCAGTCACCTGACTTAAATCTGATTGAGAACCTCTGGTGGGACTTAAAGAAAGCAGTTGCAGTGCGCAAGCCTAAGAATGTGACTGAACTGGAGGCTTTTGCCCATGACGAATGGGTGAAGATACCCGTAGATCGCTGCAAGACACTTGTGTCAAGCTATGCTTCACGTTTAAAAGCTGTTATAACTGTAAAAGGATGTTGTACTAAGTACTAAGATTGAATGTCACTTGGGGGTTGAATAAAACTGATAATGATGTGAGCACAGAAAAGACATTTGTGGTTATTTCATTATAATTGTTATGTTATATTTGTCTGACCTACACGTGTCTCTTTGATTTAATTGTAAGCAAGATGACTGAATGATCAAAATCAATGTCAAACTGGCCAAAACACTCAATTTCAGTGGGGGTTGAATAATTTTGAACACAACTGTATGTGAGTCGTGGTGGCCATATCTAAATGACAATCAGCCTAAAGAAGCAGATCCAGTGACGGACAGAGTTGAATGCCACCCGTTATAATGATAAATATGATTGACACATAGTTGTCCTGAAAGTTATGATAATCGCTTCTGATACGTTACTCTGAGCTTTGACGTAAGAGGAATAGGCTGTGGATCTGTCACTCTCATGTGGTCCAGGACACATGTGAAAAAAAGGGACCTAGTGTCAGCTTGCCTTGCTTTTCAGGATTAAATTATAGTGAAGGCAAAAGGAAGAAATAGAAAATGAGTCAGTGGCACAAAGAGAAGGGGGCAGAAGCACAAGAGTGGGGGTGAAAGGAATGGGGAAACGCACAATGAGAGGAGGGAGAAAGGAATGTGGTAGCAGCACAAGACATTGGCAAATGGGTGATGAGAATGGGGAAGTGCATAAGGGAAGAGAACAAGGGAACAGGGCAGATGCACAAGGGGAGGGATGGATGAAGAGAATAGGGCAGATGCACAAGGGGAGGGATGGATGAAGAGAACGGGGCAAATGCACAAGAGGAGGGATGGATGAAGAGAACGGGGCAGATGCACAAGGGGAGGGATGGATGAAGAGAATGAGGCAGATTCACAAGGGGAAGGATGGATGAAGAGAATAGGGCAGATGCACAAGGGGAGGGATGGATGAAGAGAATGAGGCAGATTCACAAGGGGAGAGATGGATGAAGAGAACGGGGCAGATGCACAAGGGGAGGGATGGATGAAGAGAATGAGGCAGATTCACAAGGGGAAGGATGGATGAAGAGAATGAGGCAGATGCACAAGGGGAGGGATGGATGAAGAGAATAGGGCAGATGCACAAGAGGAGGGATGGATGAAGAGAACGGGGCAGATGCACAAGGGGAGGGATGGATGAAGAGAATGGGGCAGAAGCACAAGGGGAGGGATGGATGAAGAGAATAGGGCAGATGCACAAGGGGAGGGATGGATGAAGAGAATAGGGCAAATGCACAAGGGGAGGGATGGATGAAGAGAATGAGGCAGATGCACAAGGGGAGGGATGGATGAAGAGAACGGGGCAGATGCACAAGGGGAGGGATGGATGAAGAGAATGGAGCAGATGCACAAGGGGAGGGATGGATGAAGAGAATGGGGCAGATGCACAAGGGGAGAGATGGATGAAGAGAACGGGGCAGATGCACAAGGGGAAGGATGGATGAAGAGAACAGGGCAGATGCAAAGAACCGAACCAAAAAATGTCCGAAATACGGCAAAAAAGGTGCCAATTTTGAGTAGGTCAAATTAAATCTGGGCCCCAGTTCTACAGCTCGGGATATCACCCACGTTCCCTTGTATGAGATGCCCCTCTGTTAGTTGAATTTATTTTGTCCGCGATATCTCAACAGGTAACGCACCAGTAACTGCCTATATTAACTGGGAAATCCTACTGTGCCGATAAGAAAAAAATCCAATAACCCCCATTTTCCATTATTATAAACTTGCTTTCCATGAACTATTCTGAAATAATGTTTTATGTGAACGCGACATAGTCGAGTTTCATTTATCCCCATATACAGTAATTTGTTAATCTCTGTTATTTATATGATTGGTTTTGAAGCTGTCGCTCCATGGAATTGGTTCAACGGGCATTAACGTCGGTTCGGTATGAGTTAACCAAGGTATTTCCCAGATGCCAGATAAGTAAATAGCATTGCCCATTTGTACGATAATGTTGTCTTTAATACTGTCGATTATTTGAGATGAAGACACATTGATTTTCTGCTGATTCGACTCGTGACACTGATTGCTTTTGTTTTCCCTGGCATTGCGGTTCTGTTGCATTCAGCTCACGGAAATCAATATCCAGGAAATGGGATTCTGCAGATGTCTGATTTGGTCACCATTGTCAACACTTTGTTGCACAAAAGAAATCCAAATGTGGGCATCCTTAAAAAAAATAAGAAAAAAAATAAAAGTGTGTGTGTGTGTTTGTTGTATATTGCTGTTACATTTTTTTACACTTTTTTCCTATTTAATTTCATTAATGTCATTTTTCAGCTCAAAAAGTTTGGAATGACGAGTCAAAAATTTTGGGTGATGATTATATGTACTTATCCTCCAAAACCTTGTCAGTCACGTGATCCCCTGCAGTGCAACGTTATAATCAATATATCACAAATATACCTGTGTGAATCCCAGTTGAATATCCATGTTCACTTTTTTTATATCAATAAATACAATCAGTGCATAAGGTACAGGAGACTTATCAGATAATGTGAGTCACCCCGGCTAGATTTTAGAAACCAGAAATACTATAGGGGTTATTCAGAGAGCACTGAAATTTTAACGAAATTCTGGGAAACCCCCTCCCTCCTCAAAATTTTTTATATTGAACAGTTCATGTTAATAAAAAAAAAAAAAAAAAAAAAACAGAAAAGGTTGATGTCAGATCTCACTAAGCCATAAATTTATATTTGGTTATAAATTTCCCAGATACATGCCTTGCACTGATTGGCTAGCAGGGGGAGCAACTGAGCAGGAACACAAAGTCTATAGGCAGATTCTCCTCCTATATTCTATTGATCAATCACAGAAAGCTCTGTTGTCAGTACGCACCCCATTGCAGAAACTTTTATGATATGTGAGAAACTGGGGGGGGGGATTCTCATAATTTAGGGAATCTCACCATTGTTGCTAGCATTCTGTTTAGAGCTATAAGCAGTGCTTTTTTTCTGTAAAAATAGGTGGGGGTACTCTCACGTCCGGGGAAAAACTGATTATTATGACTATTTTCATGTCCTAATAAACAATAGTTGTAGCTCACTTAAAGAAAGACACTATAAAAGGGAACCATGTTTTTTAATACTGTGTTCCTTTAAATGAACTACAACTATTGTTGTAACCCTATGGGGCTTATCCACTAAGTGCCTATGTTGCAAGAAAAGTCTGTATTGCAGTGCAGTTAGCTGTTTTTTTGGGGGGGGGGTTTGCAACACTGGCACTGAGTGGATAATCCCCTAGCATTTGTGAGCACCACAGCAATGAAACTCACAGTAATGCGCAGTGTGTATGAGCTCCACAGCAATGAAACTCAGTAATGCGCAGTGTGTATGAGCTCCACAGGAATGAAACGCACAGTAATGCGCAGTGTGTATGAGCTCCACAGCAATGAAACTCACAGTAATGCACAGTGTGTATAAGCTCCACAGCAATGAAACTCCACTATCCACCAAGTACTGTTTGAATAAAATTGGGGGACTGAGAGGTTGTTTGACCTTGAGATGACCCCCACATGGTGGTAACAGCAGGACCAGGTGAACATACCTGTGTTGCCAGAGCTGATATTTTAAAATGCTGATTTGGAGTGTATTTGGAAGCAGTAGCAGTTTTTTTCTTTGTTCTGAGGCCTGCCTGTCACTGAGTCCCTGTAGAGCAGCCAGGACTTAAATTTCCACCTTCTCAAATTCCAGGGTGCACCTCACACTGTCTGCTGGGGAGGCTGGGGGTAAGGCAGCAGTGTAGACTTATTTTGGCATGCCCTCCTCTTGACATCATCCGAAGGGGCCAAGCACCAGCAAGAAGGAAGGTACCAGGAGGAGAGAGAGAGAGCGCAGGCTTCCGTATCCAGCACCGCGGGGGAGTCTGCTTTCTGACCTGGCAGATACAATGCAGCTCGCTGGGCACCGGCTGCATCTTAGATGAGGAGCAGCAGGGACACAGCGTCAGGCAAATAATTAAAAAATTTGGATCCCTGACAAGCTCCTCTGATCACACCGCTTGCCTGACAAGCCGCATCTCTGGCAGATGTGTGTAAACATGCTGCATCCCTCCTCCCCATGCTGTTCAAAGTTTCAGCGGCTGCAGAGAGAGGGGGTGCAGCATGTTTACACACATCTGCCAGAGCTGGAGCACTGAAGAAACAGGGGAGATCTTATTTAACCAGCCCTCCCTTGTCACTTACTGGGAGAAGAGGGGGGTTATCGGTCCCTACATACACTCCTGACAATCGGAAGCGTTCAGGAGCAATATGAGCTGCCGAGCACTTCCGATTCTTTGCCTGCCACTGCAGGAGGAGGGAGGAGCATCATGTTCTCTCCTGTTAGTTCGGGCTGGTGGTGAGGTGCCGGTACTGAGTGGTGAGGTCCGGTACTGAGTACTGGCGAGTACCCCCTGAGAAAAAGCCCTGATAAGCCTTATGTTCCTGAAATACAACTCCCAGAAATCTGACTGCATTAGATGGATGGCGAAGCATGGGAGTTGTAGTTCATGGACATCTGAGAGGCCGAAGTTTGGACATCCCTGGTCTAGAGGCAGAAACTATTTTAGGCCATAGTAGCATTAGTGAAATTTTCACCAATATAGGGCCACATTACATTCTCCACGCTAAAACGTGGGTGGTAGGGAGGAAAAACTGCGCCCGCGGTTTTCTCCCTACCGCCCCTGTTTTAGCGTGGAATTAAAATGCAGGCGCTTAAAAAGCTGCCTACATTGTTACCGCACGCAAAGCCCCTGGATGCTCGTGGCAGCGCTGAGCACAGCCGCGAGCATCCACTCGATGGAGTCCATAGGAATCCATTGAGCCAGACGCCGGAAGTCACATGACCTGCCGGATCTCACTTCATGAGATCCGGCCGGTCGGCGTAGTGATACGCAGGGGGAGACTTAGTAACTTTCCCCCAGTCTTTCCCTGCTCCCATCCCATTGGTCTAAGCTATTCCATTGCTCTTCAGTGACTCTGAGGCACTGAAGAGCATAGGTTCAGGAAGTAGGCAGCGCCAGACGCGCTGCAGACTTCTCAATCTCTTGGCCAGCTTGAGCTTATGCGATTAGCGTAGCGTTCAGCTATGCAAATTGCGTAGGCTCTGGGAGGGCAGTTTGCTGTGAAAAAATAATGTGCACAGAGACAGACGGTGGGGGAGCGTGAAGCAGAGGAGTTTGTTACATTTTTTATAATATTTTATTATTCATTCAGTAGTGATTAGAGTTGCTTTGTCTACCATCACCCCAGTCTTTGAGACACTTATTAAGAGCAAGAAGCATCCCTAGCTTTCCCTTTAAGTTCTAATTATTTTCATATGTTTCAATTACAGTTTATTTTATTGGGTTTGTGACGCAACAGGACTTTCGTTTTCACTAGTTCTATGATTACTGCACTATCCATTTTGGAAAGAATCCAATTGTTTAAAAAGTGCATACATTGTAGAATATTGCACACGTTGTTTTGTGGAATAAATTATGTCTCAGAAATTCAATTATTTTTCGGTCGCGACTTAATGACCAAGGACAATTGTGGGTCCTGAGGGTCCACAGGTTGAGAACCACTGGTTTAGAGGAACCCCCATACGCAACGTTTAGCGAGCAGATTGTGTGCACAATTTCTGGTGGGCGCTTCACTCCCCTACATGAAAGACTGTAATGTGGCCCATAGTATTCCGTTAGCTAAATGTTTTGACCTAAAGCTTGCAATTCTGCGCCAATTCACAGCTTAGTGAATAATCACTTTTGAAACGAAACACTGGGTCCATGTGCGACAGCAGGAAAGTCATGCAAAACTCAAGCAAAGCAGACAGAAGCGTGGGAAAGGAAATTACATTTTCATTACAATACAAAACAGCGTCACAGGCCATGCAGGAAAGCCAAAAACCCCACATTGGCTGAATATCATATCACAGACAAACCGGCGTCCTTTCTCCGAATAAACTAGGGCGTCACACTTATCAAAATGGCGTCGCTCCCTGTATTATGAGTCAAGCTGGTAATATACCGGCTCGATCGTAACAGACACGGTAACAGTGAGACGCTAAGGGTTATCAGCTCATGCCAAATTAACACCTTTAGAAGCTCCCTATTACCGGCTGAGATTGAACAGGAACCCATGCGTCATATCCAAGGGTCTGAATACTTATTTCAGTTTAATTCATTTTTAATAATTTTATAAAGTTGTTAAAAAAAAAAAAGCAGCATGTTTTTTGCTTTGTCATTATGGGGTATTGGATGTAGATTTAATTTTTTTGCGTAATTCTGCAACATACAGAAATGTGAAAAATGAGATGCTCTGAATACTTTCTCAACGCACTTGTTAATTAAAAAACAAAAAGCCAGTGATAGTGTGATTACAGTGGTTTATGGTATATATGATGAAATGTTTATAATATATATATATTTTTATTATTATTACTTTCTTTATTTCGCAGCCAGGAAATCCACTTCTAATTGAATCTTGAAAAAAGTCTTCTGCAAGACTGAAACATCAATTTTGCACTGCAACAATGATAAAACATATAGGGCCCTATTACGCTCTCAGCGTTAAAACGCCGGCGCAAGGGAGGAAAAACTACGCCCGCAGTTTTCCCCCTTGCGTCCGCGTTTTAACGCTGGATTACAATGCAGGCGCAAAAAATGCTGCCTGCATTGTTAACGAGCGTTAAATTCTGGATGCTCGCGGCAGTGCTGAGCGCAGCCGCGAGCATCCACTCGCTGGAGTCCATAGGACTCCAATGAGTTCCTCCCTGCCGGTCACGTGACAGGCCGGATCTGGCATTGCGAGATCCGGCCAGTCAGAGTAGTGATACGCAAGGAGAGACAGGGGGGACTTTTTTCCCGTCTTTCCCTGCTCCCGCCGGCCGGAGGAAGCGAACAGATCCGCGGTCCTCGCCGCGGGACAGAGGGTGAGTATTGGATCCAATTTTTTATTTTTTAAAGCTAACACCAGGTCCTGGCTCTGGTTAACTTTCCGCTAACCAGAGCCAGGCGATAATCAGCGTTGGGATATTGTAATCCAGCGCTGATTAACACTTTGCGCTCCCCATGTTAAGTATAGGGAGCGCAAAGTACAGGTAACCTCGCGCAGCGCTGCGCAAGGTACCAAACGCGAACGGGTTTTTTTAACCCGTTTGCGTTTGGATTGTAATTTGTGGTAAACGTAAAAGGGCTCACACAAGGTTATTCAAAGAGCAGTGAAATTCCACAGGAATTTCGGTGCTTTTTCGTTCCCCAACCATGCAGTGAATTCAGCATTCACTGCAGGGTCCCCGAAGTGCAGAGAAAAGCCGCTGAACGTGCCTGAAAATCTGACGTAAAAACACTGAATGCACCTGGCGACTCGCCGCAAAGCTGCCGAACTCATCTGGAAAAAGCTAACGACCCGCCGAACAGAGCGCCGATCACCCCCTGGAAAATGCCGACAAGTCGCCGAAAGGGTAAAAAAAAACAACAAAAAAAAACCAAAACACAACACACCGCCTCTTTTAAAATGTGTTTGCAAAAAAACTACTGGACAAAAAAGCGGTTTTAAAAAAAGAAAAAAATGTGCAGAAAAATCCTGAAAAATGCCTAAAAAAACCTTTAAAAAATAAATGAAGAGACTTTTTGCTGCACATTAAAAGAATAAACAGTTTAAAATTTTTTAATAAAAATGAGAATATTTTTAACATTGAAACCTATGGGATTCGTCTGATTAAACCTGCCGAATGAAACCATCGAACATCAGGGCATTCACTGCTGTTCGGTGTTCTCTGAATAGATTAAACATTAATTCTCCATGGGGAGTTCACTGCCGCCGAACAGCACCATATTACACTGGCAATTCGCTAAAGTTTGGCGAACTGCCTGCTTTCTGAATAGCCGGATGGCCCCGAAATTGAACCGTATGGGGAAATTTCGGGGCCAGATCGACTCTCTCTGTATAACCCAATAGTTAAAAGACTCTTGATAATATATATTACATACACATATAAACTATAGAAATAAATATTGTATATATAATATGTATATATATATATATATTATCTATATAAATTCATCACAGAAAAAAGCAACAGAGATAATTTGCACTGAGTGCAAACTTTAAATAAAACTATATATGTCTTTGTTCTGTATTTGCCAGGACAATCCCTGATTGCATGCATATATTTAGATTTAGTAAATAGCTTATTGTTTTACATTATGAAATTATTTTATTAAATTTTTTATTTACTATAAAGTGATATTATTTTTATGATTTTGTTTGTTACTGCCCCCTGAAATCACATGTATTTATGTTTCTTAAAATAATGTATTAGCTTCGGCCACAGCTCCTCGTCTTTAATGTCCACCCTTCTTGCTCTCTTATGTCATTCTTGCAATCTGTAAAAAACGATTCCAATTTAGATTTTATTTCCCACTTTGTATTCTCCCCTTTTCACTCTTTCCGTACCCCCCCCCCCGCTTACTTTTTCCTTTCATTAATACAAAAAAATAAATTGCAAAAAATCCTGTTTCTTCTTCCACAAACAACGGGCTCTTTTCCATAGTTTCCATAACTTAACCAGAGCCATTATGGGGCTCACAATCCATAGTTGATGCCAACGTTAGCACCTCGATATGTAAGCGATAGCGCCAGGACAAGTGTGGTTAACGCATGCCACATTCCTGACGCCACCCCCCCTGTTAGCAGGGCCAGTGCTCCCACTAGGCAAGCTAGGCAACCGCCTAGGGCGCACTGCTGCCTAGGGGCGCAGCCGACCCCACCCTGGGTTCCATTATTGTACCCGTTCCTCATTGTGCAGCTTGTGTAGCTGGCAGTTGCGGCTTGCGAACCCCCACTAGCGGCGCAGAAGGTGGGTGTCATATGGTGACACGCAGGCGCTACCAGATGACGTGCGGGTGCCAGAGGCAGATTAAACAAAAAAAATACAAAGGCAGAAGAGAGAAAGGCACAGAAGAAAGCGAGAAAGGCACGGAAGAAAGCGAAAAAGGCACAGAGGAAAGAGAGAAAGGCATAGAAGAAAGAGAAAGAAAGCAAGAAGAGTCACAGAAGAAAGAAAGAAAAAAAGAGACAGGAAATTTAGAGGCAGGTGAAAGAAAAGGCGAAAGAGCCACAGAAGAAAGAAAGAGATGCAGACTGATCCCGGGCCTGACCAGCGGAGGGGTAAGATAGGAACCGATCGAATTTGTTTGTCCCCCCCACAGTTTGTGTGTCCGTGCCCACTGTGCGCCCCCCACCCCGCACACTGTGTGCATGTTTGCAGAATCATGTAGCACCCCTAAGGCCGGCGTCAGACGAACACAGTGATCACGTCTGTGTTGCTGCACAGTTTAACGTCTGTCGCAGCATAGAATCATGATCAATAGAGACCCACACACAAAGTACGTGCGCACCAAACTGCGCATGCACAACGCACATGGCAAACAGCGCAAGTTAGGCAAGAGCGTAAAACCGCTAGACGGACGCGCAGAGTGCGCCACGTCCGCGTAGCATTCTGTGTGAGTGATGAGATGTCAGACGCAGCGCATTTGCGACGTCCAGCACCTTGACGCACAAAATGGCTTTTCATATCCTTTTCAAATTTTTACCATTTGTCATATTAATTTTATTTCCCATAGTTCCCTTTTTTTTCCTACGTCCGTCAAGAAAAACGGACCGTGTGGTGTCTACAGTATCTTCCGTCAGTCCGTCCGTCCGTTATGCACGCACGCAGAGTGCGCTCTGACTGCGTTCATCTGACATTAGCCTAAAACCCAATCCTCACCTCTCATCCTGCAGCAGGAATGATGGCTTGATGTGCCGCTTCCTCTGGCTGCGAGTAGAGTGAGACTGGAAACAAATAGTTTCCAGTCTCCCTCTGTGGCGCTGCGAGATAGAGAGATCACGCAGGGCTTGCGGACTGAAAACGCCACCCTCCAAGGAGTCCTATGGACTCCAGGAGGTTATACTTGCGGCAGCACAGAGGCGCTACCAGTGGTTAGTGTTGCGTTCCAGGGTGAGGTGCTGAGGTAGCGCATGCCCTGGAATATTGCGTTAACATGGGGACGCTACGGAAGAAACCTACAGGCACAGGTTTTCCCAGTTAGCCTCCACATGTTAGCGCAAACGAGGGAATAGGGCCCATAGTCTATGGAGTTTACAGCAGCTCTGCACCAGTGGCGTAACTAGAAACCTGAGGGCCCCGGTGCAAGAATCCATGAAGGGCCCCCCCAACCCCCCCCAAAAAAAGATCTATATTTTTACTTTTTTTTTCCCTGCAATATAAAAAAGATAGTATTGCCCCCAGCTGACACGGATATATACTGTATATTGCCCCCAGCTCACATGGATATATATATTGCCCCCAGCTCACATGGACATATATTGCCCCCCAGGCCACACATGGATATATTGCCCCAGCTCACACATGGATATTTTTGCCCCCAGCTCATGGATATATTTGCCCCCAGCTCCTTGATATATTTGCCCCCGCTCATGGATATATTTGCCCCCAGCTCATGGATATATTTGCCCCAGCTCATGGATATATTTCCCCAGCTCATGGATATATTTGCCCCAGCTCATGGATATATTTGCCCCAGCTCATGGATATATTGCCACAGCTCATGGATATATTTGCCCCAGCTCATGGATATATTGCCCCAGCTCATGGATAAATTCTCATGGATATATTGCCCCAGCTCATAGATATATTGCCCCAGCTCATGGATATATTTGCCCCAGCTCATGGATATATTTGCCCCAGCTCATGGATATATTGCCACAGCTCATGGATATATTTGCCCCAGCTCATGGATATATTTGCCCCCAGCTCATGGATATATTTGCCCCCAGCTCATGGATATATTGCCCCAGCTCATGAATATATTTGCCCCCAGCTCATGGATATATTTGCCCCCAGCTCATGGATATATTTGCCCCAGCTCATGGATATATTGCCCCAGCTCATGGATATATTCTCATGGATATATTGCCCCAGCTCATGTATATATTGCCCCAGCTCATGGATATATTTGCCCCCAGCTCATGGATATATTGCCCCAGCACATGAATATACTGCCCCAGCACATAGATATTCTGCCCCAGCTCATGGATACTGCCCCAGCACATAAATATACTGCCCCAGCACATGGATATACTGCCCCAGCACATGGATATACAGCCCCAGAACATGGATATACAGCCCCAGCTCATGGATATACTGCCCCAGCACATGGATACTGCCCCAGCACATGGATACTGCCCCAGCACATGAATATACTGCCCCAGCTCATAGATATATTGCCCCAGCTCATGGATATATTTGCCCCAGCTCATGGATATATTTGCCCCCAGCTCATGGATATATTTGCCCCAGCTCATGGATATATTGCCCCAGCTCATGGATATATTCTCATGGATATATTGCCCCAGCTCATGGATATATTGCCCCAGCTCATGGATATATTTGCCCCAGCTCATGGATATATTTGCCCCAGCTCATGGATATATTGCCCCAGCTCATGGATATATTTGCCCCCAGCTCATGGATATATTTGCCCCCAGCTCATGAATATATTTGCCCCCAGCTCATGGATATATTGCCCCAGCTCATGAATATATTTGCCCCCAGCTCATGGATATATTTGCCCCAGCTCATGGATATATTGCCCCAGCTCATGGATATATTCTCATGCATATATTGCCCCAGCTCATGGATATATTGCCCCAGCTCATGGATATATTTGCCCCAGCTCATGGATATATTTGCCCCCAGCTCATGGATATATTTGCCCCAGCTCATGGATATATTGCCCCAGCTCATGATATATTCTCATGGATATATTGCCCCAGCTCATGGATATATTGCCCCAGCTCATGGATATATTTGCCCCCAGCTCATGGATATATTGCCCCAGCACATGAATATACTGCCCCAGCACATGGATATTCTGCCCCAGCTCATGGATACTGCCCCAGCACATAAATATACTGCCCCAGCACATGGATATACAGCCCCAGCACATGGATATACAGCCCCAGCTCATGGATATACTGCCCCAGCACATGGATACTGCCCCAGCACATGGATACTGCCCCAGCACATGAATATACTGCCCCAGCTCATACATATATTGCCCCAGCTCATGGATATATTTGCCCCAGCTCATGGATATATTTGCCCCCAGCTCATGGATATATTTGCCCCCAGCTCATGGATATATTGCCCCAGCTCATGAATATATTTGCCCCCAGCTCATGGATATATTTGCCCCCAGCTCATGGATATATTTGCCCCAGCTCATGGATATATTGCCCCAGCTCATGGATATATTCTCATGGATATATTGCCCCAGCTCATGGATATATTTGCCCCAGCTCATGGATATATTTGCCCCAGCTCATGGATATATTTGCCCCAGCTCATGGATATATTGCCCCAGCTCATGATATATTCTCATGGATATATTGCCCCAGCTCATGGATATATTGCCCCAGCTCATGGATATATTTGCCCCCAGCTCATGGATATATTGCCCCAGCACATGAATATACTGCCCAGCACATGGATATACTGCCCCAGCTCATAGATATATTGCCCCAGCACATGAATATACTGCCCCAGCACATGGATATACAGCCCCAGCACATGGATATACAGCCCCAGCTCATGGATATACTGCCCCAGCACATGGATACTGCCCCAGCACATGGATACTGCCCCAGCACATGAATATACTGCCCCAGCTCATACATATATTGCCCCAGCTCATGGATATATTTGCCCCAGCTCATGGATATATTTGCCCCAGCTCATGGATATATTTGCCCCCAGCTCATGGATATATTGCCCCAGCTCATGAATATATTTGCCCCAGCTCATGGATATATTTGCCCCAGCTCATGGATATATTTGCCCCAGCTCATGGATATATTGCCCCAGCTCATGGATATATTCTCATGGATATATTGCCCCAGCTCATGGATATATTGCCCCAGCTCATGGATATATTTGCCCCAGCTCATGGATATATTGCCCCAGCTCATGGATATATTTGCCCCCAGCTCATGGATATATTTGCCCCAGCTCATGAATATATTTGCCCCAGCTCATGGATATATTGCCCCAGCTCATGAATATATTTGCCCCCAGCTCATGGATATATTTGCCCCCAGCTCATGGATATATTTGCCCCAGCTCATGGATATTTGCCCCAGCTCATGGATATATTCTCATGGATATATTGCCCCAGCTCATGGATATATTGCCCCAGCTCATGGATATATTTGCCCCAGCTCATGGATATATTGCCACAGCTCATGGATATATTTGCCCCAGCTCATGGATATATTTGCCCCAGCTCATGGATATATTGCCCCAGCTCATGGATATATTCTCATGGATATATTGCCCCAGCTCATGGATATATTGCCCCAGCTCATGGATATATTTGCCCCAGCTCATGGATATATTTGCCCCAGCTCATGGATATATTTGCCCCCAGCTCATGGATATATTTGCCCCCAGCTCATGGATAAATTTGCTCCCAGCTCATGGATATATTGCCCCAGCTCATGAATATATTTGCCCCCAGCTCATGGATATATTTGCCCCCAGCTCATGGATATATTGCCCCAGCTCATGGATATATTCTCATGGATATATTGCCCCCGTCATGGATATATTGCCCCAGCTCATGGATATATTTGCCCCAGCTCATGGATATATTTGCCCCAGCTCATGGGTATATTGCCACAGCTCATGAATATATTTGCCCCAGCTCATGGATATATTTGCCCCAGCTCATGGATATATTTGCCCCCAGCTCATGGATATATTTCCCCAGCTCATGAATATATTTGCCCCCAGCTCATGGATATATTTGCCCCCAGCTCATGGATATATTTGCCCCAGCTCATGGATATATTGCCCCAGCTCATGGATATATTCTCATGGATATATTGCCCCAGCTCATGGATATATTGCCCCAGCTCATGGATATATTTGCCCCCAGCTCATGGATATATTGCCCCAGCACATGAATATACTGCCCCAGCACATGGATATTCTGCCCCAGCTCATGGATACTGCCCCAGCACATGGATATACTGCCCCAGCACATGGATATACAGCCCCAGCACATTGATATACAGCCCCAGCTCATGGATATACTGCCCCAGCACATGGATACTGCCCCAGCAAATGGATACTGCCCCAGCACATGAATATACTGCCCCAGCACATGGATATACAGCCCCAGCACATGGATACTGCCCCAGCACATGAATATACTACCCCAGCACCTGGATATACAGCCCCAGCACATGGATACTGCCCCAGCACATGAATATACTGCCCCAGCACCTGGATATACAGCCCCAGCACATGAATATACTGCCCCAGCACATGGATACTGCCCCAGCATATGGATACTGCCCCAGCACATGGATACTGCCCCAGCATATGGATACTGCCCCAGCACATGGATACTGCCCCAGCATATGGATACTGCCCCAGCACATGGATACTGCCCCAGCACATGGATACTGCCCCAGCTCATGGATATACTGCCCCAGCTCATGGATATACTGCCCCAGCTCATGGATATATTGCCCCAGCTTATGGATAGATTTGCCCCCAGCTCTTATGGGTATATAGGGCCCCCCAGCTCACCTCAGGCTCCTCTGCTGCCGCGGTTCCTCTCCGAGGTGAGCGGCCGCTGAAAGCATGCAGCCTGGCCGCTCACCGGAAACCACCTGACCAGCGCAGCCGAGTTCTCGCGAGATCTCGTGCGCTGGTCAGCTAGTTCCCATCCCACGCGAGCGGCCAAGCTGCAAGCCAGCGGGCCGCTCGCAGGGAGGGGAACAGCCGGCGGCGCTGCTCCCAGATTCCGGCGCTTTTTGCCGGAATCTGCCGGCGGCGCTGGGCCCCCCTCCAGTGGCGGAATGCCAGGGCCCGGTTGCAACTGCGACCGCTGCGGCCCTGGTACTTTCGCCACTGCTCTGCACCATCTTCGTGATAGGGCCCCACGGGATTAGCTGCGTTAGTTTCCATTTCAAACTAGAAATTAAAAAAAAGTATAAAAACCAAAAAGGATTTCTCTGTTGGTTTTCACAAATCTGACAGTTCCTTTGGTAAAGTCTGACCCCATCACACCAGAGGGTAACCACAGCCTGTGAATACTTAACCCAAACCTGTTCCCGTGTAAAGGTTCTTGAAAACAGATGGCATAGTCTTTTGGTCTCATTGTTAGTTTTATTATACTGACATCAACAGATGCTGAATTATTTAATCTAATGAATAGAAAAAACGATGTATTGGTTTAAAATTGGCAAGCATCCTCGTGGTAGTCACGTCCAAGTCTATAAACGGCCGAGGATAAGTCACTTCACTTACATTAGTTCCCTGGAGCATTTTATACATAAGAATGACACGTGCAGGCGGTCCGGCGGCCACAACATCTAGCTTGTCTTTGATACTATTGTTAATTACCATGACATAACCACCTGTTACCCTCTTTCTTTTCCTTTTTATTTTGAGAGATTTGTTATGTACACTAAAATAAAAACCAGAGTAATTGTATCTGTACTAATATTATTGTGGTAAGACACGAGCGGGTACTCGCAAGCTGAAGCGATGTGTTGCCTTTTTCCGATGATAAATGGAAGAGTGGGTGGCATCAACAGCAAGAATAACCACCAAACATGGGTTACAGGGATTAGAACAGGGCTGTGTCAAACTCTGGCCCCCAGTTGTTGCTCAACTACAACCCCCATGATTCTCAGGCTATTTATTGCATTCGAAGAATTCTAGGAATTGTAGGCAATCAGAATGTGGGGTTAAAGCTGCAGGAGGTCCCACTGAAGTCCTGGGTGAGAGCCAGATCCGAGGAGTCGACCCATGAGCCGGAACTCTTGGAAGGAGCGGTAAAATTGTTATATGCCTATACTCAGTGCTGTATCTTGGCCTAGGCCGACAAGGCCTAGGCCTAGGGTGGCACTTTCCAGGGGGTGGCAAAAAATGCCGCCCTCCATACAAAAAAAGCAGTCCCAGCACGAAACAATCTGCCCCCTGCATTGCTCCGCCTGAAAACTGGCCACTTTGAGGGGGCAGGAAAATGGAGTGTATAGAGGGAGGAGTGGGGTTTAAACAGGAAGAGGTGTGGCCTTAACAGGAAAGGGGTGTGTCAAATTTAAATTGGGGGGGTGCACGGGTTTAGTCAGGCCTAGGGCTGCACAAAACCTAAATACACCACTGCCTACACTACTTTTTCTTCCTGTGAGTGTAACTCTAGCGGGGCCCAAGAAATGGTATTGTTGTTATACAGACTGCGCTATGTACTTGTGATTTTTGTTGCAGATTGTCCTCCTGTCATTTCATGCATTCATTAATCAGAATCTGCGGAGCTGGAGACTGACAGCCTTGCCTTAGGTACAAGATATGCAAAAGAGGAAATGGATATTTTTTTTTTTTTAAAAATTAATAATTTAAGTATGACGCTAGAAAAAGGTGTCAGAAACATGTCAGCCAACTGACTTTTATCAAGCTCGATTATAGCCAGCAGGCGGAAACTTTGTTGGTACCTTAGGGCCCTATCACCTCCTTACCGCTAGTGCTCACATAAGTTAACGCTAAGTTAATTGAGGTGATAGTGTTACGGCCAGATCAGCGCCTGATCACTAATGGGCAAAATAAATAATAATAAAAAATAAATAAATAGCGCATTGGTATTAGCACTTTTCAGAACGAGCTTACTGTACTTTGCTCTCCCGATTCTTAACATGTGGAGCGCAAAGTGTAAGCAATCAGTAATTAACGTTAACAAAGTTCTAGCGATAATTACTCACCGCTGCCGCTAACCGAAAGGTTAGCCAGAGCTCTAACCTGTAGCTAGATGACCCCGCTGCTGCAGAGTCAGTTAGCAGCAGCTGCACCCCCTCCAAAATCAGATTCTCATCCCGTAGCAAGAACGGCGGCCCGATCTGCCGCTTCTGGCCACCAGGAACAGAGTGAGATTGGGGACAAATAGTCCCTACTCATGCTCGGCGGACTTGCAGTATCTCACGAGAGTCGAGATCCTGCAGGTCATGTGACCCGGAAGCACGAGCATCAATGGAGTCCTATGGACTCCAGGAGGGGATACTTGCGAAGGAGTGGTAGCGCTGCTCGAGTATCCTGGAGGCTAGCGGTCCTGCTGAATGCAGCGCCTGCCTCATAATCTGTTAGGAAAAACAGGGACGCTATTGTTAATTTGTGAGCGCAAATATTTGCCCTTAGTGTCCCCTTTTTAGCTTAGTGCCCTGAAAAGGCTAATTATCATATAAACTGTAATTATAAATTATCGTGGAAACCTGCCGCCTACTACTGACCAATGTGTGCTTTTATATATATTTATATGTGACTACAGCAACTGTTGCCAGTATTCATAATCAGCTGATAACAATTACGAGTCCGGCTGCTGAAAAAAGGGTCACAGTTTATAATTAAGCCAGAATAAAGGTTAGCTGGAATATGCCACGAGACCATGTATGCTTCTATTTTTTTAACCCCTTCACTACCAAGTGCTTCTTCACACAAAAAAAAACATTGTCAGGAATCAGTGTTTTTTTGGAAAAATTATTTTAATTAATTACATAATAAGAAATATTTGGGAATATTTGCAGTGTATTTCTTATTGTAATAACCTATTTGGCAGGTAGATACCGTCATCTACTGACCAAATGGAGTTATGGCAGTATGAGCTGCAGCTCGTGGTTCCCTGCATCGGCTGCTGAAAGCTCGATATGTCAGGGCATTCTTCAGCCGGTTTTAAACAGGTTTAGCACGTTGAGCATTATGCTCACAGGGCAAAAACGTTAGGGCACCTTTTGCAGCCTAAAAGCAAACAAAATTAGTTTGTAGCAAATTAGTTTCATTTAGTTTTGTCCTTCATAGCTGCTGATCGAGAAAACTCAATATCGGGACCTGATGGTGACGTGGAAGTCCCGAGTTATCTCGATCTCAGTAGTGAAAAGGTTAAGTGAGACCGTGATGAATTCCGGCAAATAAAATGTTAAAAAAAAAACCACATTACATTAGAAATGTATAGAATTAAATAATAAACCTGGTAAAAATTAAATCAAAGCACCTAATTATACACATTTAATGCCTCTCCTTTTAGATTGTAAGCCCACTCGAGCAAGGTCCTCTTTTCCTGCTGCTCTCCGTGCGTCAAACCTCGTGTTTAATTTATGTTGGTTTTGTCCTACCCAATGTACTGCGCTGCCTAATATGTTGGCGCTTTATAAATAACTGTAATTGTTTTACATCTGATTTAGGCTAAAAAATCCCTGAATTTGGAAAATCTTCCTGCGCCGGTATTATAGTTTATAAGTTTGGTTTCCTTGCGGTTATTCCACATGTCGCCTCTGGATTAATAACCCCTTCACGTGAGCGGCTTCTGGAGTTTGTATTTTGATGCGGGCACATAGGTCTCATATTGCACAGAGCTGCCATTGAGCCCGCACGTAATCTAGACAGAGCAGCGGTGTTACTTACACCTGAGATTCCTTTCTAGGTTTTCTCTGAGGCGGCAGAATGTTATTTACCAGCTTGGTGACCCCACTAGAGGTAAACCACCCGTCTGTATAAGCCAGGGGTCAGCAACCGTGGCTCTCTGAGGCTTTGGGAACTACATCTCCCAAGATGCTCAGTCACCCATTAGGCTGACTGAGCCACATGGGAACGGTAGTTCCCAAAACATCAGGGAGCCAAAGTTGCTGACCCCTGGTATAAGCGAATAGCGCGACTGTAATAGAGGATAAGGTGGTACCACAGCAGAAGGAGACCTTTGCACTCCAGCTTTTAGGGGTCTTCAACTCCCAATCCTCCTCACACATTAAGGATGGATTAGGACCATTATAAGGAGCAAACACGTGTTTTACCTTACACGCCGAGTTCCGTGGAAAGAACTTAATGGCCAATAATGCATTTTATTATTTCTTTAGATATATATGGGAAACATACCAGTAGGGTGTTTGTAGTCCGTCAGCCAGTAGTAAAGTAGTAGTAAAGTATATATAGCCCACTTTTTCATACAATCTCACAAAGGGTTAACCCACGGGTTCCAGCCCTTCAACAGCAATGGAAGAAAGAGGAACAACCCAGTCGTCCGATGGTTTAAAAAAAGGAGCTGATTTTATTAAGCATGGTGCAGCGTTTTCGGTCCTTGACAAAGGTCCCGGAGGAACCCGAAATGTTGCACTGTACACACGATTTTTTTTAATCCATAGAGTGACCGCCGGCTTGTTCCTCTTTCTTCCGTTAGTGTGCGAAAGGTTGTCATCCCCTGAAATATATGTTATATAAGAAACCCAAAGCCTAGACAACTAGGCAAGGAGGTAGGAAAAAACTCAACCCAGCAAGAAAAGAACCTACGCCAGGGGTCAGCAACCTTGGCCTACCTGGTGCTTTGGAACTACATCTCCCATGATGCTCAGAAAATCTACAGGGTTATTCAAAGAGATGCGAATAGTGGCCGAAAGGTAACCGAACAGTGAAATTCAGCGTTCGGTTACCTTTCCTGGCCATTCGGCTATCCAGAGAGCAGGCAGTTCTCCAAATGTTGGCGAATTGCCTGCACATACGGTGCCTGTTCGGTGCCTGTTCGAGAGCAGTGAAATCCCCATAGAGAAACAATGCTTCGTCTATTCAGAACAAAAACCAGCAGTGAAAAGTTGCCGAATTGCCCTGCCATTCGGTGGTTTCATGCGTCAGATTTATTCAGGCGAATCCCATAGGCTTCAATGTTAAAAATATTCCCGTTTTAATACAATATCTAATAAACCGTTGATTATTTTATTCTGCAGTAAGAGTCTCTTTATTTATAGATTTTTTAGGATCTTTTAGACATTTCTCGGGATTTTTTTGTGAACATTTTTTTTGGTTTTTATTTTTAATCGTTTTTCTTTTTTCTGTAACAGCCCTTTTTATTATCATTCATTGGATCTTATATGTAAATTTCAGACATTTTCGCTCAGTAGTTTCTTTGCAAACAGCGTTTCACTTTTCAAACATTCAAGCGTACTGGGTTTGTGTTTCTTTTCACTCCATTCGTCTGCGTTGTCGGCTTTTTCCGGCAGCTGCCCTGCGCTGTGATCGGCGGCTGATTGGGTTTCTCCGGCGGGGGTTTGGCCGGGTTAATGCAGATGTTTTTGCGGGTTTCGGTGTGCGTCCGCCAGGTTTTGCATTGAGTGTTCGGCGGGTTTGCAGCGGCTTTTCCCTGCACTACGACGGCCCTGTGGTGCTTGCTGTATACACCGCAGGGTCGCCGAAATGGAATCGCCAAATCGCACCGAATTGATTAGAACGAAAAGTCACCGAACATGCGGTGACTTTTCGATTCTCTTTGAATAACCCTGCCTATGAATGGCTGAGCCTCATGGGATATGTAGTTTCAAACGTCTGGCTGGCCAAAGTTGCTGACCCCTGATCTCCACTAACATACATATCATAAAACGAGACAGGCAAAGGTTATCACATTCACCTGGTGGCAGGAATGTTGACCACGTTTTTCCGACAAATGTTTAAACTAATACCAGGCAAACGTGCTAACAGTTTTTTTCGTTTTGCAATGGTAGATATAGTCCGTTCCCAAACATTCCATCTGGTCCATAGAAGCGATTCTGTAGTTAGTTGACATAGGTGGTTGCCTAAGGCTTCGCTCAAACAGGGGCCACTCCTGTCTTTATTCATGTGGCATGTCAGTATAAATGCACGTCCCTGCTAGCATTCCGTACAGGTACACTACTCACATTCTCCGATCTACCAAGCGAGCTTCCAATAATTAAAATCTATTGGATCAATTCCTACATTTTTCGCAAAACAAGTTTTTGCAGGTTTTTAATAAAAAAAAGTCCCCATCATCAAGCCTTGCCTAGATCTTACTAACTCTGGAGCGCTTCTGCTAGTCTGGTGTGTTTTCCCATCGTAATCTATGAGCGGAATGCTTACATTTTTTATCTCGGGTTCCCTTAGTAGGAGTCTACAAGGTTAATTTTTGCTTCAACTTGGTAGCAATCAGGGGTCACATCAAGCAGGAACGCATGGGAACGCAGATCCCCCACTATTTTTTTCAGGAGAAATGGAGTTCCCTTTTGGCCGACACACTGAAAAGCTTTTATTTGATTTTCGATCACGTTTCCTTATTGGGTCTCTAGAAATATATTATAATTATCCCCTAAAACCCAGCTTATCGCTGTACTTAAACATTGATATCAGATTTCAGTGTGGGGTTGAGGGTTAGGTGTGACATGTTACTGGTTGATTGGGGAACAGAAATCTTAGAGAGTTCCTACACTTGTTAGAACTAGACCCTGGTAGGAAAGTGTCCATCCATGGGGAGAAAACCTTTCAATCCTGTAAAATGCAGATGAATGGCCATGCTGCTACATGTAAGAATACGTGGAGGATGCACACTCGTTCGTCTGATCTAAAAACATGTCTATGTATGCGGAGAATGCACATTCTGAACAATAGAATGTTAACCTCTCTCAGTATGAGCATATGTATATGGTATGAGGTACATTTATTTTGATTAAACAATGCACTGTCTTATTATATATCTTGAAGCCTGTCCCTGTTCGTTAATAGGATTTGACAAAAAAAAAAAATCACATAAGTCTGGTATAAAGGAGATTTTGCCAACTGCAAAGAAAATGGTTCTATGTAGTAAGAACAATAGAAATGTTGTATGCTCTGCCTAAAGGAGGTTTTTTTTTAATCAACTCATTTAACGCTCTAAAAAATATATATAGAAGCAGTAGATGCTTTCATACTAAATCGTGAAATTCAAGGAAATATACAGTTAAATCCTATATATATATACACATGATATACAATGTTTGTTGATCCATGAAGAAATTTGATTGATATCACCGAATCAAAGATGAATGTTTGACACTTTTGGGAATCTGAGCAGCCAACAGGAGGGTGACATGATATGATCAGGCCTTGCCAAGACCTCTGCAGCTTCCCTAACAGGGTTATTCAAAGAGATCCGAATTGTGGCCGAAAGGTAACCGAACAGTGAACTTCAGCGTAAAGTAACTTTTGGGACCATTAGGCTATTCAGAGAGCAGGCAGTTCGCCAAATGTTGGCGAATTGCCTGCACATACGATGCCTGTTCGGTGCCTGTTCGAGAGCAGTGAAATCCCCATAGAGAAGCAATGCTTCGTCTATTCAGAGAACAAAAACCAGCAGTGACAAGTTGCCGAATTGCTCTGCTGTTCGGTGGCTTCATTCGGCAGATTTATTCAGGAGAATCCCATAGGCTTCAATGTTAAAAATATTCCCGTTTTAATTCAATATCTAATAAACCATTGATTATAATATTCTGCAGTAAAAAGTCTCTTTATTTATAGATTTTTTTTAGGACCCTTTAGGCATTTTTCGGGATTTGTTTGCGAAATTCTTTTTTTTTTTTAAATCGTTTTTTCTTTTTTCTGTAACAGCCCTTTTTATTATCATTCATTGGGTCTTATATGTAAATTTCAGACATTTTCGCTCAGTAGTTTCTTTGCAAACAGCGTTTCACTTTTCAAACATTCAAGCGTACTGTTTTTTTTTTCTCTCCATTCGTCCGCGGTGTCGACTTTTACCGACGGCTGCTCTGCGCTGTGATCGGCTCCTGCTCGGGTTTCTCTGGCGTGTTCGGCAGGATTAATCCAGATGGTTTTGCGGGTTTTGGTATGCGTTCGCCGGGTTTTGCGGTGAGTGTTCGGCAGGGTTTTCGGCGGGTTTTCCTGCATTACGACGGCCCTGTGGTGCTTGCTGAATACACCGCAGGGTCGCCAAAATGGGATTGCCAAATCGCACCGAATTGAAGAGAATGATAAGTCACTGAACGGACGGTGACTTTTCGATTCTCTTTGAATAACCCTGTAAGTGCTAAGGATATAAGGGTTCCTCCGTGCCACCCAGGACTGGATCAACAAGTTTGGATCAACAAGTTTCCTGGTGGGCTGCAGCATTTGAGGCCGGTAAGAGCACTCTGACTCAGCACTGAGGGAGCACTTTGTATGGTCTGTACTAGGTAGAGATGCAGACTGAAAGCTCTCTCACCACACGTTTTATCTCCTCGCTGGACCACCAGGGATTTAACCCAATCCCTGTAAAATGAGATAAGTAGGAGAGGAGGCACGATTTATTCTTAATCTACTGGAATGGGCAACTGAGGGAAGGGGGCACCAACCAGTTCTTTGGCAAGGAACCCCAAGATTTCTGACGGCAGCTCTGTCGAGACCAACTATATGTGGGGGCTGTATGTCAAGGATCCTAGGGTAGTGTGTGATGAGAGTTGTGTGTGGGATTGTGGGTATTATGAGCGTTGTGCGTTACCAGATGGTTAAATACACAGACATAAAAAAAAGTTATAAAGCAATCAAGGAGTAAGTCAAAAGAAACACATATACAAAATCACCCACCTCCCCACAAAGAAACCCCAAAAATCTATAGTGGAACATTCGCTCGCTCCCAAACAAATGCCACTTCACCAACAATCATCCGTCCCTCTTAATAGCCAATGGGAAAGCAGATGACAAGACAGGTTGCAGCCTACCGGGTATTAATTCAATTAATACCACCAGAGATCGGGAAAGCAAAACACGCAGAAAAAAGAAAATAAATAAGGGGTATGGGGGTCAAGCCTACTGCACTTCAAACAGTGTATACTTACTGTGTCAGCTGTGGTTTTTGTTCTTCTTTGACCCTAAAAAGATAAGTTTGCACAGCTGAGTGCAATATATTACAAAAAAAAACAAAAACACTTTTTTTTTTTTTCATATTTCCACCAAAATCATATGAAATACGTGTTATTTCTCTCCTGCGGCTATAGGAGTTATGTTTGCTACGTCTAGAGTGAAACGTTTCATTTCATCGACCTGAACCCAAGAGAGTTACAACTGTGTGTGCACACAAGAAGCTCAGCATCATGTATACCGAGGTCGTGGCATGTTGGCTTTATGTGGGTACTGTAACATACTTAGGGCATGTACTGAACTTGCATACACGACTGAGTGATGGCAAACCCATAAACATGTTGGAAGAGCACTGAACAGTTAAGACAACCTGTACGTTTTGACCCATCATTTATCTGTGTTGATAAATACAGAAGAGCTACAACCTGCAATAAGCTCTATATACAACATATAACACACAACGCTTCAAAACTGGAGATAGGAAAGCCACGAAAAAAAGGGAATTATTTTATTGTTGACGGAGAAGCAGCGTCTGCCCAATTATTTAATGATAAAAATTCAGAGTATCCCTTTATGTGTAACTGAAACATTTTGTATATACAGGTCGGGCACCTTTTATGCGGAATGCACGGAATCCCGAGTACTCTGCGTTTTGGGATTCTCCTGGATTTTTGAATGCAGAAGAATCTGTTGCTTTAGAGCAGTGGATCCCAACTCCGGTCCTAAAGTACCCTCTAACAGGCCAGATTTTGCAGATCACCTTGGGGAAAAGCAGACTGAATCCTGCAATCACTGAGCAACAAATTATATCACCTGTGCTGTGCTTCAGATATCTGCAAACCTGGCCTGTTATCTGATATCTGGGAGGAAGTAAATCGCGGCAAGAGAGCTTTGCATCTTTTCTTCGTGGACATGCTGCACAGAGTCAGCCTGACTCAGAGCAGCGTGTCACGTGCTGGGGCCCAGTCACTACCATAGTGTCTGCTGCAGCAATCGGGAGCTGAGCACCCAAGTGGCAGTGACCGTACGGAGCGCCCCTCGTCCAGAATCACTAAAATACAGACGACACTTCTGGATCTTAGAATTCCGGATACAGTGTGCTTTACCTGGAAATCTCAATGTATCTTTCCTAGTATTATTATTATTATTTATTAAGCGCCAACACATTCCGCAGCGCTGTACAAGGTGTAATGGGTAAAGAGAGGACAATTCTACAATACATACTGGAGACAGGTCAGTATATCTGCCAGCAGATACATGAGGATATGAGGAGCCTATTCCCGTGGGAATTTACAATCTAGATGGGTGAGGGGATTAGAAACAGGAGGGGGGGGGGGAAATACTTTATAAATAAATAAATAACTATGATTTCTTTGAGATGATCCAAGAGTGTTGGTTTCGGAGTATTGCCTCCATCTCTCTGCTGATTGGAGCACGAGGCCCGTTATATATAAATATTATATATTAGTTCCTCCATTTTTTCTTCCACATACATGAAAATCATGAAACTGCTCATGATACGTGTTCCTGATGCTATAATGGGTGAATAAATAATATGCCCAGAAATGGAATAATTTAGATGGGCTCCCCAGCACTTGGACTATTAGGCTAGGGTCAGACGAGCGCATTTTGTAAGGACTGTGCGTCTGTGCACAACGGACGTACTTTGTGACTGACGACAAGGTGGTGGCCACACAGTCTGTTTTTGTGACTGATGTTTTTTTTGACTGATGTAGGCTGGGGTCAGACCAGCGCATTTTTAACGTGCGTTCTGGCGCACATAATTACGGCCGCACTAGCAGCAGATGACGGGCAATGACGGCCAATATACGATGTACGGCCGCACAAAAGTCCGGCCGTGCAACGCAAGTGGAATTTGAACGCATTTTTCTGAGAACGCTGAACCGCTAGTACTGACGTACTGAGTGCGCAGCTGCGGCATAGCGGCGTGTTTGCGTGATTAGGAGATGTCAGACGCTGCTAATGTCCAGCCTACATAACGTCCAGACGCAAAAAGAGTTTTATTGACGATCCGTACAAAATCACGCCCGAAAATGCGCGTCGTCTGACCGTTTTTGCGCATTCCGTGAAAAAATACGTCAATGCGCTTGGACGCACTTTTTCACGTTCGCGGGGAAAAATGCTTTCGTCTGACCCTAGCCTTAGATGGGAAATAAATTAATATGAAAACCATTTTGTCCGTCAAAAATGCTGGACGTATAAATGCAGTCCGTCTGACTACGTTCCATCACTCACACACAAAGCTATGCGGACGTTGCGGACGCAGCGCACTCCGTGCATCCGTTCTAGCGGATTTATGTTCTTGCCTAACCTGCGTCCGTTTGCCGTGTCCGTTATGCGTCCGCAGTTCCGTGCGGGCGTACTTTGTGTGTGGAGCTCCATTGGTCATAATTATATGCTATAACGGACGTACAAATGTGCGGCAACAGGGACGTGATCAGTGCGCTCGTCACTCTGACACGGGCCTTAGAGGCTGTGGCGCAAACACCAGCAGGAAAGAGGTGAGAAAGAATAAAACTTTACGGGCCCTATTACATTCTTCACACGAAAAAGCACGGTAAACGCGTGAATTTTTGCACGAAGCGTTAAACGTTAACGCGCGTGAATTAACGCTGGTATTACAATCCTCGCGCATTATTTCATCCGTCAATAAATAACGCTCGTAAAAAAGACGCGCAAAAACGCGCGAGCATTAACGTTACGCACAGAAATCCGTGTGCGGACTGTTTTTTCACACGTTTCAGCCAATCAGAATTAAGAACCACAATTATCTCAGGTTCAGTTTTTGCGCCTGTCAAAGTCATTCTGAGTATATATGCTCCAGCAATAATAAAAACACGCACAACCTCTCAATTTTATTGTTTGGGTATGTGTAGAATGTGTAACTATACTTTGCTGTATTTTTTTTTCGGGCTGGTGTATTTGGTTTCGGCCAGGACGTTCAGATTTGCCATTAACACCAGCTTTTCAAAGACGTTAAAATTATGCACGTAAACGCTGTGTGTTAAATTTTGCGCATAGATTGTAATACCACCCGCGTACCAGTGCACAAACGCATTTGCGCTCACAATGTTAAGTATAGGACGCGCGCAGTACAGTAAGCTCGCGCAGCGTTCGCACAGGTTCACCCGCGGTAGACGATTACGTGCGTTTGTTGCGCTGTCATTGTAATACGATGTTCAGCACAAAGGGTTTTGCCCCTCACCTTAATGTGTTTTTGCGCGCACGCGCAAACGTTTGCGTGAAGGTTGTAATAGTGTCCTACATTTATCTTCGTGTAGTAATCATTAGTGTATGCTATAGGAACACCTTTATCAGTATGTGATCCTTCAGGCAAAGAATAGGTTTTGTGCAGTTTGTTTACAGAGGTTAGCAGCTATTATTCGGCAGCAGCTTTTCATACGGCGCTGAACATATCGCTGCCGCACAGACACTAGGCCTTATTTAGACGACAAAGGTTTGAATGATCCACAAATTCACTCACGCGGCAGCCTTTGATTTCACGGCTTCCAAAATTAGCCACCGGCTCCGATCCTCTATTTAAAGCAGCGGTTTGAAAAGTAGGAATTCGCTTGATTACCATTGTATGGGAATTCCAAACTTGGCAGTGTTCACGTTTAACCCGAGCCCTCACGTTAATAAGAAGAGATAAATATATATGGTTTCATAAGGCCACCAACGGAGGCCGGTCGGGAAGGTTTGCCGAGCAATAATCAAAATATAACTTTTATGACAGAACCAATCTATTAAAGCAGGGGGTCGTCAACCTGCCTGGGCCCTGCAGATGCTTTGGAACTACATCTCTCATGAGGCTCTGCCCAGTTAATCTGAGCATCATGGGAGATGCAGTTCCAAAACATCTGGAGACCCCTGCATTAAGGAATCTCTCTATGTGGAAAAAAACCCCCAGAGGGGTGGAATATTACATCATGATGACCCACACATCCTACAATATTTAAAGGCATCTCTTGTCCTGTGCAGCGGTCACCTTCTGCTCGTTGTACTGTTGCCTATCTAGTTACAGGAAGTAGCTAAACTCCAGGCACATGCTGAAAAGTGCGTACATGACTAGTATGCTCGCAGAAAATCAGGTGCCTCTCCGTGCAGGAGCATTAAGGCTAATGTTAGACGAACGCAGTTATCACGTCTGTATCGCCGCAAAGTTTAACATCCGTCGTAGCATAGAATCATGAGCAATAGAGACCCACACACGAAGTACACACGCACCAAACTGCGCACGCACGACGCACGTGGCAAACGGACGCAAGTTAGGCAGGAACGTAAAACAGCTACCACGGACACGCAGAGTGCGCCACGTCCGCGTAGCCTTCTGTGTGAGATGTCAGACGCAGCGCATTTGAGACGTCCAGCACCTTGACGCACAAAATGCCTTTTCATATAATTTTCCAATTTTTATCATTTTTCATATTAATTTTATTTCCCATAGTTCCCTTCTTTTTTTTTCTACGTCTGTCAAAAAAAGCGGATCGTGTGGTGTCTACAATATCTTCCGTCAGTACGTCTGTCCGTTATGCACGCACGCAGAGTGCACTCAGACTGCATTCGTTTGACATTAGCCTTAGAGGAATTGCAGAATTAACTGGTTGAACTCCACATAAGGCTGACCGTTCACTGGGTCCGTATTCCTGCGATGGTGCGGTCATCCGATATCGTCTGAAGTCGTCCAACTGATCCTACAACATGCAGGTGAATCAGCCCTCTTCTACTGCATCCGACCACCATCGGACGACTTCAGACGATTTTTTTGCGACCACAACAAACCACAGATCTTTCCAAATTATATGAAATTATCAGGCGATGCCGAGACGATCTGGTACAAGTTTCCAGAAAAAGATGAGTTGTATAGTTAAACCGCCGTGCCTTGGCAGGGAAAGGTGGAAAAAGATGAATTGTAGAGTTAAACCGCCGTGCCACGTGATTCAGTGCGAAGCCCATAGCATTCAATGTAATAAAAATTTTCGTTTTTTTAAAAAAAAATTATTCAACCATTTATTCTTTTAATCCCACAGCAAAAAGACTATTTACTGATTTTTTAAAAGAATTTATTTAGGTATTTTTCAGGTGAAATTTTGAGTTCCGATTAATTTCTTTTAACGCATTTTTTTTTCTTTGAGCTGGCTGCATTCAGCGTTGCGTTTCCTGGTGCTAAAACCTATTTCATCACCAGGGACAGGGGATTAAATCAACCTTGCAACCTAACGAGTCTTCATTTTTTATTATCCCCCTGCTAGATGGGGGGGGGCTGTCCTTGGTCCTGAAACTCAGTTTCTGTACCAAAGCCAGTTTTCTTTCTCCCTGCAGTGAGTTTTATCCCCCCCCCCCACATCGGGGTTTATTGTTTTTTAGGTTTTTTTATTCGGAGGCCTGTCCATCAGCCAATCTAGGTCGTCCACAGACGTTTCCAGTGGATGACCCTGATCGGCCAATGGTGTTGTCCGTAGTCTGGTGACCAAGTCGGTCGCCTGTCTACGATGCCAGTGGACGGTGTGGCAGATTAGATCTGTATTTCTATCTATATAAGGGTCTGCCTGTATATATGTGTCTATCTGCCGGTTCATACATATCTCCTCCATATAGAGTATATTCATATTTGTGTCTGGCCATTTGGTAAGTGTATCCCTGTGTTCACAGCTGAAATGTAACATGGTTAGCTTTCTCCCTTGAGGGGAGGATATAACACGTAGCTGTAAAAAGGGAATTTCTTTTGTACACTAACATAGAAAATCACACCTTGGCAGCCAGCTCGGCACCAAGAGAGCTGGACACAATCTTCAAAGACAGGAAGCACATCCTTGATCTCTAAGGGGGGTCTGGAGGGAAGAGGGACGCCTTTAGGCAATTAAAGATTAATTGACAAGCTTACTGAGCACGAGCGAGAATGGCACTCTGGGAAATGGAGTCCAGGACACTGGGCCATTTGTTGAGGGTTGGGCTGGAAAGATCAGGAAGGGTATAAATTCTGAACACTGGCCATGTGCTGGTGCTGATCACTTGGGGTACCTTCTAAAGAGGACTGATCTGTCCATTTTCCTATCTCCAGACTCCAGGAGGCCATGGCTGCTAGCTTAAGGAATAGTTCTTCGTAAGTAACGCTCTATGGTTAAACCTTTTTTTTTCTTTTTATTTGCTGTATAGTGTGTAAGTAATTGATTTATTCTAGTTATAATTTTTTATGTAACAACGCACTGTGATTCTTTCTATATCATAAATAAACAAAAAGTATTTAAGTTTTGACTCTGGCTGATGAAATCCACGCTAACTAAGAGATTGGGAGTATTGCTATTTGCTTTAAGCTCGGTTATATATAAGAAATTGCGTGTTGCGGTCGTCAGGAAACGGCGGGGAATTGTGGGATCCGTAGTCACTGTCCGAGTCTAGGATAGTGCGGCTGCTAAGCCCTGCGTCTCCTGTTGCGACGCGCGTAGCGTCCGTGAGGACTGGTGGCAGCGTTACTAATAGAATAAGAAAGTGAGCTCTGGGATTGTGAGAGACGTAGTTAGTACGCGCTTCAGGAGAAGACTTGTACTGCGTTGCAATCCTGGGATCAGTATATCGCGCTCTACGTGCCTGTGGTGAGAGGAAAGTGTGTCCGGGACGGGTAGAGAAGTGCGGGTAATTATCTGGGTCTAGGACAGATAGATAGTGAGCGGCTTAACCCGGCGTCTTTGCGCAGCAGCGCGCGTAGTGGGTCGTGACAGATGGCAGCCTAAAACCATGAGCACCTGCTATGTCAGTACTACTACTGATGAAATAGTTAGGGTGCATCCAGAGGTGTAGCAACGTCATGAGGCACTCGGGGGCAAGTCCTACCCTAGTGCACTCCCATGTTTTAGATTAAATAATGTGTAGTAATGCATTACACCATCACTTTCAAATTTGCTCAGTTTGGGAAATGAGAAGGTGAATTAGTGCTTTGACATTGTTTGCATTATAAGCGATTAATGCTGCTGCCTTAGAAAAGAGGGGGGAGGGGCGTTTTGCAATTGGGTTTTTTCTCCACTTTATGTTTTTACACGTTATATGGTGATGTTTGGTATCATCGGAAAGGCCAGAATCTATCATTTCCAGTGACACTTCACTTGACCTTGTGGGGAGTACATTATGGTAATGCAGGGGTCCAAAGGACCCCCCATGCAGATTAGGAATTTGTAGAAACAATGCATAATAACGTAGTACACCATCCCCTCCACACTTGCTGCTGCTGTGGGAAATGAGAAGGTGAGGTAATGCAGCAATATTATTCACGTTATTATTGAAAAGTGTATAATACTGCCACTTGTGAAGAAAATTGTTTTTTTTATTTTACAGATTATCTGGTCATGTTTGGTGTCACTGGAAAGGCCAGGATCTCCGTCTTTATGACATCGATGCGTGCATGTGCGATGACGCTCGCAGCCTCGGGGGCAGTCCCACAGCGAGGGCTGCCATGCAAGATGTCAGCCCGCTGTAGTTAAAGCCCCAGATCGGCGTCAGACAACTGGGACAGCACGTCAGTCAGCCCCTGCTTGTGGCACCCCCACAGGTGCCTGGGGGCAAGTGCCCCCCCTTGCTACGTCACTGGGCCTGTCCCTCGATTCCTTTCTAGCCATTAACATGTATGAGCGAGTCGTGAAGTATATGAAATGGTTTCTGTTATATTACAAACGAAACCACAATTACAGTTGCAGTTCAGCTTCTACAGCTACTTGATGTACTTTAACCTCTCCTCTTCCAAAATCGATTTTACTCGGCCTGCAAGTCACCTACTGCTGCTAACGATATCAAGCACAGTAGATATGGTGTTCCACAGGAGAAAAGCAAGGAATTTCATTTATTGCAAATTAAATTCATTTGCATTCATGCTCCAGAACATGCTCTTAATGTTTTAGCACCGCAAGCATGATGCCCGAGGTGCCAACACTTTTTTAAAACCAGCTGGGGAATGCATATAACTGAAATCTCCCCAACAAATCCTGCATGGAGCCCAAAACTGCAGTAACTCCATTTTGCCAGCAGATGGTGACATCTGCCTGCCAAATAGTTTATTACACTAAGGAATACTTTGAGATGATTCCCAAATATTTCATACGATATAATTAAAAGATTTTCCAAAAATACAAAAAAAAAAAATCAAAACTGGTCTGGAAGCAATGGTTAATCTATTCAGAGAACACCGTACAGCAGAGAAATGCCCTGCTGTTCGGTGGTTTCATTCAACAGGTTTATTCAGGTGAATCCCATAGGCTTCAATGTAAAAAATAATCCCGTTTTAACTCAATATCTAATAAACTGTTTATTATTTTATTCTGCAGCAAAGTCTCTTTATTTCTAGATATTTTAGGATCTTTTAGGCATTTTTCGGGAATTTTTTTCTCCATTTTTGTAAAATCGTTTTTTTCCGTTTTCAGACCTTTTTATTATCATTCATAGGATCTGATGTGTAAATTCCAGGCAATTTCCTTCAGTAGTTTTTCTGGAAAC
Organism: Leptobrachium leishanense; assembly: GCA_009667805.1. NCBI lineage: Eukaryota > Metazoa > Chordata > Amphibia > Anura > Megophryidae > Leptobrachium > Leptobrachium leishanense. The sequence continues at coordinate 48,968,621 of CM019067.1, read as the reverse complement.
AGCTTTTCAATTTTGAAACTTTCAAATGTACTTTTATTTTTTTTACCCTGTTCGTCGTCTAGTTGTTTTTTTGTGGCGACTGCTCTGCGCTGTGATTGGCGGCTCATCGTGTTTTTTCCAGCGGTTCCGGCGGCTTTTTGGCAGGATTGCGGCGGGTTTGCTGCGGGTTTTCCCTGCACTCCGGGGACCCTGCGGTGAATGCTGAATACACCGCAGGGTGGGGTACTTTGATTCCCCGAAGTGCAGGGAAGCGCGGGGAACGAGAGGGCATCGAAATGTTGGCGACATTTCAGTGCTCTCTGAATAACCCCCCATATGTTTGTTTATTAATATGTGTCAAAGACAAGCTTTTTTTATTTTTGACATTTTTCTTAAAGGAGGAAAAATTGTGATCTGCTTCTGTGGGAAACCTGATTCACAGATTCAACTATTCAGTGCACGAAGGACAAATGGGAAGAGGGATTTCTAGTTTCCTGTTTCCAGCTAATTACATCTTGATCCATTCAGCTCTAATTGCAGTTGTCATTCATTTAATGTATAAGCACCATCTAAATTTCCTTTTTTTAAAACAAGCATATTTAAAGTAGCTATTTATAACTACCATCATAGACTGATTAAAAGAAAAAAAAATGCAGATTTCAATGCATGACCGCAGTGTACATTTATAACACCAAGATATTAACGATAAAGTGATTATATGATTTGAAGAACAGTTACAATAGAAAAAAACAATATAAAACGACTATGGCTAGGGTCAGACGAACGCATTTTTCGTGTCGTCCGTGAAAAAGTGCGTTCGAACGGACGTATTTTTTCACGGAATACGCGATAGCGGTCATACGATGCGCATTTTCGTCCGAAATTTTGTACGGATCATCAATAAAACCCTTTTTGCGTCTGGACGTTATGATGGCCGGACATTAGCAGCGTCTGACGTCTCCTAATCACGCACACACGCCGCTAGCGGACGCAGCGCACTCTGTACGTCAGTACTAGCGGTATCACGTTCTCGAAAAAAATAAGTTTGTTTGCCGCTTGCGTTGCCCGGTCGAACTTCGTACATTGCCCGTCATAGGCCGTCATTTGCTGCTACTACGGCCGTGATAATGTGCGGCTGCACGCGCGTTCGCACTGCGTTCGTTTGACCCTAGCCTTAATGTGTGGGTTAAGTTTGCACGTGTTGAATTTTCAATTTTTTTTATATATCTACAGGGTTATTCAAAGAGAAATCGAATAGTCACGGCACATTCGGTGACTTCTCGTTCTCTTCAATTCGGTGCGATTTGGCGATCCCATTTTGGCGACCCTGCGGTTTATTCAGCAAGCACCACAGGGCCGTCGTAGTGCAGGGAAAACCCGCCGCAAACCCGACGAACACTCACCGCAAAACCCGGCGAATGCACACCGAAACCCGCAAAAACATCTGGATTAACCCCGCCGAACACGCTGGACAAACCGGAGCAGCCGCCGGATAAAGCCAACACCGCAGACGAATGGAGCGGAAAATAAAAAAACAGTACGCTTGAATGTTTGAAAAGTGAAACGCTGTTTGCAAAGAAACTACTGAGCGAAAATGTCTGAAATTTACATATAAGACCCAATGAATGATAATAAAAAGGGCTGTTACAGAAAAAAGAAAAAACGATTTAAAAAAAAAACGGAAAAATGTTTCGCTAAAAAATCCCAATAAATGCCTAAAAGATCAAAAAAAATCTATTAATAAAGAGACTTTTTGCTGCAGAATATTATAATCAACGGTTTATTAGATATTGAATTAAAACAGAAATATTTTTAACATTGAAGCCTATGGGATTCTCCTGACTAAACCTGTCGAATGAAACAACCGAATTGCAGGGCAATTCAGCTACTTTTCCCTGCTGTTTGGTGTCTCTGAATAGACGAAGCATTGCTTCTCTATGGGGATTTCACTGCCCTCGAACAGGCAACGAACAGGCACTGTATGTGCAGGCAATTCGCCAGGATTTCGCGAACTGCCTGCTCTCTAGGATGTGCGTTTCGGGTTTCGGAATTTTCATGAAATTTCCCGATTCGTGCATTCGGATTCGGCCGATTTTCCGAAAATTTTCAGATCCGAAAACGGCAGATCCGAAAAAATTTCCAAAACGAAAATTTGTTCGGAATTTTCGAATGGACTAGAAATGTGTAAAATCTAAAATCATTTTCGTTCCATTCGTAATTTCGGCTCCATTCCTGATTTCGGTTCCATTTCAGTAATTTCGGACAACGTATTTTTTGGTTATATCGCTGATTCTGTAATTTTGTATCATTCCCATCTCAATGTATCCTTCTTGTAAAACCAGAGAAATCTCAATGTATCCTTCTTGTAAAACCAGAGAAATCTCAATGTATCCTTCCTGGAAAACCAGAGAAATCTCAATGTATCCTTCCTGGAAAATCAGAGAAATCTCAATGTATCCTTCTTGTAAAACATGAGAAATCTCAATGTATCCTTCCCGGGAAACCAGATAAATCTCAATGTATCCTTCCTGGAAAACCAGAGAAATCTCAATGTATCCTTCTTGTAAAACATGAGAAATCTCAATGTGTCCTTCTTGTCAAACCAGAGAAATCTCAATGTATCCTTCTTGTAAAACATGAGAAATCTCAATGTATTCTTCCTGGGAAACCAGAGAAATCTCAATGTATCCTTCTTGTCAAACCAGAGAAATCTCAATGTATCCTTCTTGTAAAACATGAGAAATCTCAATGTATCCTTCTTGTCAAACCAGAGAAATCTCAATGTATCCTTCCCGGGAAACCAGAGAAATCTCAATGTATCCTTCCCGGGAAACCAGAGAAATCTCAATGTATCCTTCCCGGGAAACCAGAGAAATCTCAATGTATCCTTCTTGTCAAACCAGAGAAATCTCAATGTATCCTTCCCGGGAAACCAGAGAAATCTCAATGTATCCTTCCCGGGAAACCAGAGAAATCTCAATGTATCCTTCCCGGGAAACCAGAGAAATCTCAATGTATCCTTCTTGTAAAACATGAGAAATCTCAATGGCAGAATTATCGTATCGACAGAATTATCGTATCGACAGAAATATCGGATCCGAAAAACCATTAGTTTACGTCAAAACGAATAGACACTTTGAAACGAGGAGAACAGACGTTCCGAAAAACACGAAAATTTCCGAAATTACAAAAAAAAGTCGATACGAAAAATGAAACGAAATGAACCGAAACGGAAATTGGCCGAAACAAGCCGAAACGAAAATTTACAAAATCCGAACGAACCGAACCAAAAAAAAATAAATCGGTGCACAAGTCTACTGCTCTCTGAATAGCCGCATGGCCGGGAAAGGTAACCGTATGCTGAATTTTACTGTTCGGTTACCTTTCGGCCACAATTCGGATCTCTTTGAATAACCCTGCTAATTGTGATCCAGGCTCCATTCATGTTATTTGTAGTTTGTCTATAGACAGGACCTCTTAGGCATGTGGAATCCATCCTGCGGGGTACTGTTGTGGTATAGCAGTGGTTCCCAACCACGGTCCTCATGGTCCCCCTAACAGGCCAGGTTAGAACCCCCTGGACCTTCAGGAAGGGGGACATGACTGATGGCCTGGGCCTGTAGGTTAAGGAAGGTTATGGAAGGGTTTAGAATCCCTGGGGCCCTCAGGGAGGGGAGGGGGGTTGGTTGGAAGCATGGGCCTGTCAGTCAAGGAAAGCTACGGCGTTATTGGTGGAGTGTTTGCAACAGTGTTGCTTACCTGGACTATATATGCTGGTGATGGGTGTAGGGTTCTTCCTCTTGTTCCTGCCAACGTGAGAAGTGCATCAAGGTGAGACCCGCCCACCCACCCTTGGATTTCATCAAGTCGTGTCACAGCTGAAGGTTGGCGGTTCCCTGGACAGCAGTGCTTAATGGAGGTTTGAGCCGCCATCGGGTGAGGCCTGGGGAGACGGACCTCGCTTGCGGGGACGAGCTCAATGGTTTGGTAATGCCTATTGCATGGAGCGATAGGGCAGTTTGAGTAAGCACTGCAAGGGATGGTTATATATATGGTTATATATATATATGGTTTAATAAAGCTGTGGCCCATGCACATTCCAACTGACATATACGTGTTTGTGTTTTATTCAGGTTATTGGGGTAAGGGTTGGGAAGGGGTTATTGGGGTATGGGTTAGGAAGGGGTTATTGGGGTATGGGTTAGGAAGGGGTTATTGGGGTATGGGTTGGGAAGGTCTCAGGCTTAAGCAGTCATGCAGGATACCTGAAGCACAGCACAGGTGATATGATTTGCTGCTCAGTGATTGTAGGATTCAGTCTGCTTTTCCCCAAGGGAGCCCTTAAAACCTGACCTGTTAGGGGGACTTGAGGACCACGGTTGAGAACCACTGTGGTAGAGAATGTCGCCCTAAGGTGGTGTGCTGAACCTCATGATTCAGTGATGGGAGAAGGGGGGGGGGTGTAACTATGCACCTATAAAGAGGCATGACAGCAGGGGTCAATTCGAGGGAGAACACCGTTCATCCACCATTTTTTCAGAAGGAATGTAGTTCCCTTTGTTCCCACAGACTACAAAGCTTATGTTCAGGTGTTTAATCATTTTCCATGTTAATTCGGATATTTATTAAAACAAAATGCTGAACGCACACCAATGATAATACAAATCATTTTATTACTACAAAAACACTAAAATACACAAAAACAGCGGGTGACTGAAAAACAAATTTGCCAATGAATGAAATGTAAAGTTTTACTGCTTCAGTGCTTACTGTATATTATTGAGTTGATGTGTGTACACTCTTTAAGAATTTTTGCTTAATTTTTTGGACTCCTTTTGGAAATGTTTATGGCAGTATAAAACTTTGCATTTCATTCATTGGCAAATTTGTTTTTCAGTCACCCGCTGTTTTTGGGTATTTTAGGCTAGGGTCAGACGAACGCATTTTTCGCGTTGTCCGTGAAAAAGTGCGTTCGAACGCGATAGTGGTCATACGATGCGCATTTCCGTCCGTGATTTTGTACGGATCATCAATAAAACACTTTTTGCGTCTGGACGTTATGTTGGCCGGACATTAGCAGTGTCTGACGTCTCCCAATCATGCAAACACGCCGCTATGCGGACGCAGCGCACTCTGTACGTCAGTACTAGCGGTTTCACGTTCTCGAAAAAATGCGTTTGTTTGCTGCTTGCGTTGTGCGGCCGAATCTTCGTGCGGCCGTACTCTGTATATTGCCCATCATTGGCCGTCATTTGCTGCTACTACGGCCGTAATAAAGTGCGGCTGCACGCGCGTTCGCACTGCGTTCCTCTGACCCTAGCCTTAGTGTTTTTGTAGTAAGAAAATTATATTTTCATTGGTGTGTGTTCAGTACTCTGTTTTGTTTCTGATTTTTCAGTCGTAAGGGGGGACTGCTTTTCTGGACAGCACCCTTAAGGCTAGGGTCAGACTAGCGCAGTTTTAACGTGCATTTAGCCGCACAAAATCACGGCCGTCCTAGCAGCAAATGACGTCCAATGCCGGGGAACATACGACGAACGGCCGCACGAAAGTTCGTCCGCGCAACGCAAGTGGCCAACGAACGCATTTTTTCGAGAACGTCAAACCGCTACTACTCACTGGTGTATTTTGGCCTAGGCCGACTAGGCCCAGGCCTAGGGCGGCACTTTCCAGGGGGCGGCGGCCCGCACTGGGTGGCCCCACCCCTAACAAAAAAAAAAATTTTTTTTTTTTTTTTTTTTTTACTTTTGCAAAGTATTTTACCAGGGAGGATACATTGAGATTTCACTAATTTACACTTTCAATTTCACTTTCCAGGGGGCAGCAAAAAACCTCACCACTAAATGGGTTACTCACTGAGCACCGAAATGACGCCAATGTTTTGGTGTTCTGTAGTTCCCTGCACTTAGGAGAATAAAATTTCCCCACCCTGCAGTGAAATCACCATTCACCACAGGGTCCCCAAAGTGCATGGAGTCAGCCACTTAATGCTGCCACCGCAAACCCGTGGCCTGCTGTTTTCAAAAGAACTACTGAACGAAAATGTCTGGAATTTACATATAAGATCCTATGGTTGATAATAAAAAGTTCTGTTACAGAAAAAAGAAAAACTGCTATTAAAAAAAGGGGGCGGAATTTTGCCAAAAAAATCTGAAAAATGACTAAAAGGTACTAAAAAAATTCAATAAGTAAAGACTTTTTACTGCAGATTAAAATAATAAATGATTTATTAGATATTGCATAAAAACGGGAATATTTTTAACATTGAAACCTATGGGGTTCGCCTGAATAAACCTGCTGATTGAAACCACCGAACATCAGGGCATTTCACTGTCATTTCTCTGAGTCTCAGTACCACATGACTGGCTGAACCACGTGAAACGCATGCGCGCAGCTGCCCGCCCTTTCGTTAACACAGACTCTATTCTGGACTGAACACCCACCGGGAAGGGAATCAAAGCTACAGTGCACCCTCTGGCAGTGTCACCCCACTGCTGACAAGATGGCTCCACAGCATAACTGCTGTGTGCTCATATACACTCGGTTTGCTGGGAGTTTTACTGCAGTGGATTCTGATGCACTCATACACACCGCACATTGCATTGCTGGGAGTTTTATTGCTGTGGATTCTGATACGCTGACACATACCACACATTGCATTGCTGTGAGTTTTATTGCTGTGAATTCTGATGCACTCATACACACCGCACATTGCATTGCTGGGAGTTTTATTGCTGTGGATTCTGTGATACACACTGCATATTACTGTGAGTTTTATTGCCCTGGAGCTCTGGGATACGCTCAAACAACACTGCACATTACTGTGAGTTTTATTGCTGTGCAGTTCTGTGATATGCTCATACACACTGCACATTTCTGTGGGTTTTATTGCTGTGCAGCTCTGATATGCTCATACACAGTGCCCATTTCTGTGGGTTTTATTGCTGTGCAGCTCTGTGATATGCTCATACTGTATGCAGTGCACGTTTCTGTGGATTTTATTGTTCAACCAATTAGAGCGGCTGTGATCCAGTATACTTGACATGCGTGGCTATTCTTTGTAAAAATGCTTGAATTTAAACATTTCTTAATTTTCTTTATCTCAATAGATACATTTGAAATGGTATACAAAATTTACAAGTAGGCACTTGGTATCCACTTTTAATATAAAGAGAGGAAAAGGCGGAGCTCTAAGAGGAAAAGGTGGAGCTTAAAGAGGAAGGGTGGGGATTAACCAGGAAGAGGTGTGCCCTTGACAGGAAGGGGTGTGTCAAATTTAAATTAGGGGGGGCACGAGTTTAGTCAGGCCTAGGGCAGCACAAAACCTAAATACACTACTGCTACTACTGACGTACAGAGTGCGCTGCGTCCGCATAGCGGCGTGTGTGTGTGATTAGGAGACGTCAGACGCTGCTAATGTCCGGCTAACATAACGTCCAGACGCAAAAAGTGTTTTATTGATGATCCGTACAAAATCACGGACGAAAAGGCGCATCGTATGACCGCTGTCGCGTATTCCGGGAAAAAATACGTACGTTCGTTCGACCGCACTTTTTCACGGACAACGTGAAAAATGCGTTCGTCTGACCCTAGCCTAAATTGTCTACTCGTTTACTGGGTGCAACACGGTCAGCTTTGTTTATGTTATTAATTCATTAACAGGGTTATCCAAAGAGATTCGAAAAGTCACCGCACGTTCGGTGACTTTTCGTTCTCTTCAATTCGGTTCCTTTTGCCGATTGCATTTCGGTGACCCTGCGGTGTATTCAGCAAGCACCACAGGGTCCCCGAATTGCAGGGAAAAGCTGCCGAAAACCTGACGAAAACTAACCGAATGCACTATGAAAACAAGCAAAAACATCTGGATTAACCTTCGAAGGAGCCGAACAGGAGCCGAACAGGAGCCGAATCACACAGAGCCGAAGCAGCTGTGACGTAGAGGAGGCAGTGAATAAATTAGCATTTGTATGAATCTGGGAAAAAGAAACGCTGTTTGCAAAGAAACTACTGAGCGAAAATGTCTGAAATTTTCACAGGAGGTCCAGGGAATGATAATAAAGAGGGCTGTTACAAAAAAAATAAGTAAACTGAAAAAAAAATCAAAAAAAAAATCGGACTTTTAAAAAAAAAAAAAAAAATAAGAAAAATGCTTAAAGTATCCTAAAAAATCTATAAATAAAGAGACTTTTTGCTGCAGAATTTTATAATGAACGGTTTATTAGATATTGAATTAAAACGGGAATATTTTTAACATTGAAGCCTATGGGATTCTCCTGAATAAATTTGCCGAATGAAACCACCGAATGGCAGGGCATTAGGGGAACCTTTCACTGCTGGTTTGTGTTCTCTGAATAGCCGAAGCAGTGCTTTTCATGGGGATTTCACTGCCCTCGAACAGGCACCGAACAGGCACCGTATGTTCAGGCAATTCGCCAGGATTTGGCGAATTGCCTGCTCTCTGGATACCCGAATGGCCAAGAAAGGTAACCCAACGCTGATTTTCAGCGTTCGGTTACCTTTCTCAAGCAATTCGGATCTCTTTGGATAACCCTGATAGTCACATATATTTATTAATATTTATATTTTTACAAAATATTCAGCATCCAGAGCACCCTGCTATAATATGGTCTTGAAAATAGATAATGGAGATTTGGCTACAAGATATGAACATACTGTATATTGCATTAGCCTCCCACAGTGCCAATGTACTCCAACTTGGCAGGTCCTTGGCCAGGGTTGTCAAACTCCGACCCCCCTAATGTTCCTGATATACAACTCCCATGATTCCCCGACCATCTATTACATTCAAATAATTATGGGAATTGAAGGCCATCAACATGGGGGGGGGGGCTGGAGTCTGACAGCCCTGTCCTAGGCCAACCAAATAACTGTTGTTGTTTTGCAGTATACCCACTTACTTGAAGCATGTACTGTACAGTTGTGTTCAAAGTTATTCAACCCCCAATGTGGTAAAGGGTTTTAGGGAATTTAGTGTACATTTGTAATTGTATTCAGAATGAAATCCTACAAGAACTTTTTAAAGAACCATATGCAACTAAAATGACATCAATTGGTTTTGTAATACAGTAGTAAATGTTTATTTTGTGAATTCTTCATTGACACAATTATTCAACCCCTTAAAGACTACCACCCTGAAGAACAGAGGTTCATTCAAGTGTTTTCAATCAGGTATTGAAAACACCTGTGGATGTCACGGAGCAGCAATAAAGCATAATAAGCACCAATTAGGCAGCTTTAAAATGACTGTGATACTCAGCTCCTTCTAGACATTTACTGGTGTGGTTACAAACATGGTGAAGTCAAGAGAATGGTCCAGGAAGACAAGAGAAGAGGTGATTACTCTTCACAGGAAGGGCAATGGATATAAGAAGATTGCAAAGATGTTAAACATACCAAGAGAGACCATAGGAAGCATCATTCGCAAATTCAAGGCAAAGGGCACTGTTGAAATGCTACCTGGTCGTGGCAGAAAGAAGATGCTGACTTCGACTGTGCGCTACCTGAAGCGTAGAGTGGAGAAAAGTCCCTGTGTGACTGCTGAAGAACTGAGAAAAGATTTGTCAGATGTGGGTACAGAAGTTTCAGCTCAGACAATACGGCGCACACTGCGTAATGAAGGCCTCCATGCCAGAACTCCCAGGCGCACCCCCTTGCTGTCTCCAAAGAATAATAAGAGTCGGCTGCAGTATGCCAAAAGTCATGTGGACAAACCACAGAAGTTTTGGGATAGTGTTCTGTGGACTGATGAAACAAAATTAGAACTGTTTGGGCCCATGGATCAACGCTATGTTTGGAGGAGGAAGAACAAGGCCTATGAAGAAAAGAACACCTTGCCTACTGTGAAGCATGGCGGGGGGTCAATCATGCTTTGGGGCTGTTTTGCTTCTGCAGGTACAGGGAAGCTTCAGCGTGTGCAAGGTACCATGAATTCTCTTCAGTACCAGGAGATATTGGATGACAATGTGATGCAGTCCGTCACAAACCTGAGGCTTGGGAGACGTTGGACCTTTCAACAGGACAATGATCCCAAGCATACCTCCAAGTACACTAGAGCATGGTTGCAGATTAAAGGCTGGAACATTATGGAGTGGCCATCGCAGTCACCTGACTTAAATCCGATTGAGAACCCCTGGTGGGACTTAAAGAAAGCAGTTGCAGTGCGCAAGCCTAAGAATGTGACTGAACTGGAGGCTTTTGCCCATGACGAATGGGCGAAGATACCCGTAGATCGCTGCAAGACACTTGTGTCAAGCTATGCTTCACGTTTAAAAGCTGTTATAACTGTAAAAGGATGTTGTACTAAGTACTAAGATTGAATGTCACTTGGGGGTTGAATAAAACTGATAATGATGTGAGCACAGAAAAGACATTTGTGGTTATTTCATTATAAATGTTATGTTATATTTGTCTGACCTACACGTGCCTCTTTGATTTAATTGTAAGCCAGATGACTGAATGATCAAAATCAATGTCAAACTGGCCAAAACACTCAATTTCAGTGGGGGTTGAATAATTTTGAACACAACTGTATATAGTAGGGTTGCACCGATACCGATACTAGTATCGATATCGGTGCCGATACCGGGTACTGCAGGAGTACTTGGTACTAGTGCAGTACCCCCGATATTTTTTTCCGATACCGGAAGCCGGCATTGAGCCGGCTTGCCGGCATCAGAGGGGCTGCGGCGGCTGTCCGAATGCTCTATCGGCATTCGGACAGGCCCTGTAGCTGCTCTCCTCACTTTGTTTATACTTACCTTCCTTTAGCGACGCCGGGAAAGTCTACGTGCGCGCGCGCTCCTTGGAAGGACCCCAGCCGCGACCACGTGGGACCATGTGATCGCGGCTGGGGTCCTTCCAACAAGCGCATGTGCGGAAACTTTCCCGGCGTCGCTAAAGGAAGGTAAGCATAAGCAAAGTGAGCAGCTGCAGGGCCTGTCCGAATGCAGATAGAGCATTCAGACAGGCCCTGCAGCTGCTCTCCGCTCATACTTACCTTCCTTTAGCGACGCCGGGAAAGTTTCCACGCGTGCGCTCGTTGGAAGGACCCCAGCCGCGATCACATGGTCCCACGTGGTCACGGCTGGGGACCCTCCAAGGAGCGCGCGTGCGCGAAGACTTTCCCGGCGTCGCTAAAGGAAGGTAAGTATGAGCGGAGCGCTCCAGGTGCGCTGGGGGGGGAATCCATGTGCTGGGGGCATTTCCATGAGCTGGGGGGCATTTCCATGAGCTGGGGGTCATTTCCATGAGCTGGGGCAATATCCACGAGCTGGGGCAATATCCACGAGCTGGGGGGCAATATCCACGAGCTGGGGGGCATTTCCATGAGCTGGGGGCATTATCCACGAGCGGGGGGCATTATCCATGAGCTGGGGGGCATTATCCACGAGCTGGGGAGCAGTATCCACGAGCTGGGGGGCAGTATCCACGATCTGGGGGCATTATCCACGATCTGGGGGCATTATCCACGAGCTGGGGGCATTATCCACGAGCTGGGGGCAGTATCCACGAGCTGGGGCATTATCCATGAGCTGGGGCAGTATCCATGAGCTGGGGGGCAAATCCATGAGCTGGGGCAGTATCCATGAGCTGGGGCATATCCATGAGCTGGGGCATATCCATGAGCTGGGGGGCAGTATCCATGAGCTGGGGGGCATTATCCATGAGCTGGGGGGCATATCCATGAGACCTGGAGGCTTTATATGAGGTCTGTTCTTAATGGAAAGTGGTCACATGACATAAGATAAAAGTATCGGTACTTGGTATCGGTGAGTACTTGAACAAAAGGATCGGTACTCGTACTCGGTCTTAAAAAGTGGTATCGGTGCATCCCTAATATATAGGGTTTGCTACCTTTTCTTCAAGCCGAACCTGAACATTCTAGTGTTGGGGTTGGGTGGCCATTTTTTTTGTAGCATATACATTACGCGTATATTTACTTTATGTGTATATATAATGACACGTGGTATGCATGGCATCTCAGGCTGGTATTTAGGCACACTGGTATTATGCATGGCACACTAGTAATATGGCTGGCACACTGGTATTAAGCATGGCAGACTGGTAATATGGCTGGCACACTGGTATTAAGCATGGCAGACTGGTAATATGGCTGGCAGACTGGTAATATGGCTGGCAGACTGGTATTGTGCATGGCAGACTGGTAATATGGCTGGCAGACTGGTATTGTGCATGGCAGACTGGTATTGTGCATGGCAGACTGGTATTATGGCTGTCAGACTGGTATTATGCATGGCAAACTGGTATTGTGCATGGCAGACTGGTAATATGGCTGGCAAACTGGTATAATGGCTGGTAGACTGGTATTATGCATGGCAGACTGGTATTGTATTGTGCATGGCAGACTGGTAATATGGCTGGCAGACTGGTATTATGCATGCCAGACTGGTAATATGGCTGGCAGACTGGTATTGTGCATGGCAGACTGGTATTGTGTATGGCAGACTGGTATTGTGCATGGCAGACTGGTAATATGGCTGGCAGACTGGTATTGTGCATGGCAGACTGGTATTGTGTATGGCAGACTGGTATTGTGCATGGCACAGTGTAGCATACTCCTGGCAGTCATGTGCTCTACAAGTGTTTGTATAGCTGTGTGATTTTTATACCGCTGTAGTTATAAGAAACTGTCCAAAAACGCAGGTTGGGGGGGGGGGGGTGGAAGGGGTTGCCCTGCATGGGATCATCAGTTTTGATGCCCAGGTAGGAAAAAATTTAATTAATGAAAAATAAATAACACTCATTGGAGTACAAGTCACAAAAGGGATTATTCACTAACCTCCGAATTGGCCTCGAATCGCACCAAACAGTGAATTTCACTATTTCCTGCAATTTCAAGTCAATTAATCTATTCACTAAGCTGTCACTCTCGCCAAATACAGGTGAATTGACAGGGGAATACGGTGCAATTCGGTGGCAACAAAATCGTCCCATAGAAGACTATCGTGTCTACTAATCACAGAACACAGAATTGCACCAAAATTCCAGTGAAATATCCTGATTCTCTGTGTTTCCGTTTGACAGGTTTAAACAGGCGAATCCCATAGGTTCCAACATAAAAAAGTAAAAACTTTAAAAAAAAAATTAAAGACAGTTTATTCTTTTTCTTTTTTGCAAAATCCCTTTTTGTTTTATAAAGACCTTATAGTATATTTTAGATGACCTTTTTTTTTTCGTTTCAATATACTTTTATTTTTAACAGACCTATTTATTATTTTTTTTTTAAAGGACTTTTTTTTAATTTAAACACATATTTATTGACTCCTATTAGGACGGAGAATAGGAGACTTCCTTTTTTTTTCTCCAGTTCAGTGGAATTCGCCGATGCCTATTCGGTGGTATTCGCTGACATCTGATAACTGTTTTGGTGATGACTAATGTTGGCAAAGTACAATGACCATTCGCTAAATAGTGAATTCACTGTGTATTCGCTGAAGTGAGTCGAAATGCAGCAAAACACAAAGCGCTGAAATTGAACGTAATTTTGGTGCTTTATGAAGAGACCCTGTAATTTTGGAGGAAAAATAAAGGGATAAATATTTTCATACTTTAGCGCCAAAGCCTCTGAGATGCCATTTGCACTTTTTAACAGATCACCTGCATAAGAAAGTATAGCATCGTGGACGCCATCGTTAGTTGATGTATACCATGTGTCAGCAACCTTGACACTCCAGGGGCTCTATTACATTCTGCGCGCAAATGCGCACACGCAGCGCTTTTTTTTTTTGCGCACAGCATTAAACGTTAACGCGCCAAAATTAACGCTGGTATTAAAATCTGAGCGCATTTTTTCATCCGTCAAAAAATAACTTGTGTAAAGACGCGCAAAAACGCGAGCAACGCACAGAAATCGGTGGGCGGACTGTTTTTTCACGCGATTCAGCCAATCTGAATTAAGAACCACAATTGTATCCCGTTAAGTTTTTGCACCTGTCAAAATCAATCTGAGTATATATATGCTGCAGCAATAATAAAAACACGCACAACCTCTCTAGTTTATTGTTTGGGTATGTGTAGAATGTGTAACTATACTGTGCTGTATTTTTTTTTCAGGCTGGTGTATTTGGTTTCGGCCAGGACGTTCAGATTTTCCGTTACCTCCAGCTTTTAAAAGACGTTAAAATTATGCGCGCAAACGTTGTGCGTTAAATTTTGCGCATGGATTGAAATACCATCCGCGTACCAGCGCACAAACGCATTTGCGCTCACAATGTTAAGTATAGGACGCGCAAAGTACAGTACGCTCGCGCAGCGTTCGCGCAGGTTCACCCGCGGTAGACGTTAACGCGCATTTTTTCTGCGGACATTGTGATACGACGTTCTGCGCAAAGGGTTTTGCCCCTCGCGTTACTGCGTTTTTGCGCACGCGTTACCGTTTGCGCAAGGAATGTAATAGAGCCCCAGATCTTTTGGAACTTCATTTCCCATGATGCCCTGACAACCTAACATGTAGCTAAGCATCATGGGAGATGTAGTTTGTAAATATATGTGGAGGGCCAACAATGCTAACCCACTGCATTTAAACTCCGCTATGGTATATGCCAGGATTAATGGCTTAAAGCCTGGAGCCACACAGGGTATGCATGGGTTAAGAGAAACCTATTTAATGCAGTAGCCATGCCAACAATATATTAAGGAAAATGAATACCTCTAATGTATACTTCATGAGACGACTTATTATGAGGACCTTAACAGTGTTATGTCTAATGGCAATGTAAGTAACGTGCGTTGTCTATATAAAAACATTAACCCTTTCCCCACAAGAGAAACAGCAACCACGCATAATAGAATGACAGCCAGTGGAACACGGCTCACAGTGACAAGAGAATAAATGGCAAAGAGCGGAAATCATAGCAGGAGGTGACAGATGAAACAGCGAGAATTTCTGACTGCAACAAAGGTATTCCTGGTACGGTGCTGAATTCTTCATAAGTGTCTATGTGTTAAGTGTAGGATATCTGGCTAATGATGGGAAGCAGCTGATCAACAGAATAATAGATCAAAATAATAGCTGGAGATGGATATACTCTATCAGAGTTATTCAGAGAGCGTGAAAAGCAGGAGAATGACTGGAGAATGAAAAATTCTAGGTCAAAATAGCCGATTTGGAAAGTGAGATGAAAGGGAGAATTTTTCTGGTTTGGCTATTTTGACCCAGAATTTCTCATTCTCCAGTCATTCTCCTGCTTTTCACGCTCTCTGAATAACCCTGTATATGTCTCGATCTCCAGCTAGATATATATTGTGCCTGTATTATAAAAGGAAACCACATTTTTAGGGTTAAGGCTAATGTCAGACGAGCGCAGACTGAGCGCACTCTGCGTTCGTGCATAACGGACGTACATATTGATGTAAGATATTGTAAACACCAGACGGTCCGTTTTTTTTGACGGACATAGAAAAAAAAAGGGAAATATGGGAAACAAAATTAATTAAAATTAAATGACAGGTACAGTCAGCCAGACCAGAAAAACTTCTAAGCGTCAACGTGATGGACGTCGCAAATGCGCTGCATCTGACGTCGCGTCATCACGCACACAGGCCGCTACGTGGACACGGTGCGCTCTGGTTGTCCATCGTAGCACTTTTACTTCGAGGCCTAAATGGCGTTCGTTGCCACCTGGGTGGTGCGTGTGCACTTCGGTGCGCACGTACTTCGTATGTTGGTTTCTATTAATCACAAATCAATGCTACGACGGACGTTAAACTGTGTGGCGACATGGACGTGATGACTGCGTTCGTCTGACGCTAGCCTTATTTTCCACATACCAGCTCACTTGCTTACCAACTCAATAACCGACAACCCACTCACTACCAAACTCCATTGTCGAATCTTGGAAAAAGGCAAACCGTACTTTCGATTTTGATCCCATCCACTACCCCAATTTGCCATTTACTGACACAACATACTTTCCTTTGGGGCTTCTCTTCTCCTCCCTTTAATTCATTGGAGAAGGAGGCCATTCACCAAATTGTTGACCTTCTTTCCAAAGATAAGATCCTCTTGCACCACCCCACAATTCATTTCATTACCACAATATACATAATTGCAACTTCAACGTTACGCGCACTTTATAGTGACCCAACTACAACACCGTGACTGGGACAACCCATTGCTTAAAACAATTACCTGTGCCAGAACGACTTGAAAGTCCATATTGTCTTTTACGTCAACTTCCTCGACCACAGACAGGAACTAACAAACCCCTTGGGGGACGTGGACAGAGGTCAGCAACCTTGACCCTCCAGCTGTTTTGGACCTACATTTCCCACAAGAATCAGCCGGTCTAATGAGTAGATGAGCCTCATGGTTGATGTGGTTCCAAAATATCTGCAGGGCCAAGGTTACTGATCCCTGGTCTAGGAAAATGGACACAGCATTTCCCAATTCTCACCAGAGAAGACATTTATTTTTTTTGAGAAAGTATTTTACCAGGAAGGATACATTGAGATTTCTCTCGTTTTCAAGTAAGTCCTGGGTGGCGAGTATGTATCGTTAGGTGTCTTGCCCAAGAACACTTACTGGAGAGGTGCTCTTGCTGGAATTGAGCTCATGTCTCCACAGGTTCTCTCCACGCAGAGCAGTGATGTTACCTCTACTCCACCCAGCCGGTACATTCTTATTATGGTCACGTCATGATTTTTACCCAGCGTCTCTTAAAAGGAAATCTCATTCATCATTTCACACCAACCTTATAAGACTCCCTAAAACTATCAAAATTAGAAATCTTCTGTTGAATATGATTGCTAGAGATGCTAATTGCCTGGCAGATCTTATCACTGTTTAGGGACTAAACTAATCGATAATGAGAATAGTTGCCAAATATTCTCATTATCAATTAGGTGGGTTGATCAATTGGTCTGCATACAGCATACACTGTTCAGAGTCAGACTGAGTTAACTTCAGACGCTACTTTGAGCTTATCCGAGAAGATGTGTGTCACAGGGCACCTAGATGAACCGAGGTGGGGCCGGTATACATGGCTAGGAACCCAAAAGGCAGGCATGCCATTGGCTGGCTTGCCGAGAGATAAGACTAAGCACAGACAAGAAAGGCAAAGCAAGGGTTAAGGGAATGCCAAATACACAGACACCCAACAGCAAAGAACAGAAACCTTAATCTAAGGTCCGGTCCTTGAAGTAGCTGGATCTAATGCTAAGGGAATGGAAAATAGCACTGCTGGGTAAAGGAACACAAAAAGTGGAAAATGCAGAGTCAAAAGCAAGCCGAAGTCAGAACCAGAGAGGGAAGTCAGCTAAGCCAGGAGTCAGAACCAGAGAGGGAAATCAGCTAAACCAGGAGTCAGAACCAGAGAGGGAAGTCAGACAAGCCGGGAGTAAGAACCAGAGAGGGAAGTCAGACAAGCCGGGAGTAAGAACCAGAGAGGGAAGTCAGACAAGCCGGGAGTCAGAACCAGAGAGGGAAGTCAGACAAGCCGGGAGTAAGAACCAGAGAGGGAAGTCAGACAAGCCAGGCGTGATTATGGCACCCATTCCCCATGGCATAATTTTGATAAACTCATGCAATGTCGCTACATTTATTTCTGTCCAAAGTTGCATTGATTTGTGGCCAAGATCTTGTGTTGATGATGGGAGAGTTGCAGCGCTGCGTAAAGTCTTCTCCAGCACATTATCCCAAAGAGTCTCAATGGGGTTAAGGTCTGGGCTATGTGGTGGCCAATCCATGCGTGAAAATGATGTCTCATGCTCCCTGAACCACTCTTGCACAATCTGAGCCCGATGAATCATGGCATTGCCATCTTGGAATATGCCCGCTGTGCCATCAGTGTGGTGTACTGTTACTTTAAGACACTCTGGCTTTGCTATCTGAGAACTCTATGGTCAGCAGTCAGTCTAGTTCCTGTGTTAGTTGCTTACAGTTAGTTGTTGATTGCCCTTGAGCTGAATAAAGAGCTGCATCATGAACCGGCTATAAACTGGTGATTGATCCTGTTATATTTGTGCACTGGAAACACTACATGGTGTCAGAAGTGAAAGAGTCTCTTGCCTGAGGAAAGCCATTGTGACAAGGATTTTTTTTGCAGTTTATCCAGCTGCAACATGGAAATTTTCAAACCACCAGAAGCCCTTCAGTTCACAGGAAATGTAAGTGAAAACTGGAGGAGATGGCAGCAAAGATTTTCAATTTATGCTGAAGCAGTTGAATAATATAAAAAGGAGCAGAAAATCCAGATTGCCATAGCCCTGTATGTTCTGGGGGAGAAAGGGCAAGAAGTTTATAACACACTGGAATCAGCCCTGCCCGCTGAAAGGACATTAGATTCAGTGCTCAAGTTGTTCAGGGACCATTGCAATCCCAAGAAAAATGTTGTGTTTGAGAGACATCAGTTTTGGGCACAACCACATCTGAAGGAGCAAGGAATTGAAAGGTATATGACAGAGCTGCGGCAGAAAGCCAGAGACTGTGAATTTGGGGCAATGCTGGATGACATGTTAAGAGACAAATTAGTTTTCAGTGTTACTGATACCAGACTTAAAGAACGTTTGCTGTGAGAGACTGAACTCAACCTACAAAAGGCAATAGACATATGTCAGGCTGCTAAAGCCACTAAAGTTCAGGTTCAAGTTATGGCTGCCAACATATCAGGAAGCGCTCACCAGACTATTCATGCCTTAGAATACAAAGCTACTGTAGCGCTGTGTTTAAATCCTTGTTGTGGCAGTACCTATTTTTGGCCACCGGAGGGAGACAAGCGAAATGTGAGACACTGAATATTACATTGGGACTACATTTCCCGGCATGCTTTGGGAACGGACACAGGAAGTGGGTGGAGCAGGGAGAGTGACATCCTGAGCCTCGTGGAGAGAGCTGGCAGAGCGCGACAGGGAGTGAGAGAGACAAGACACAGTGCTGCAGAGAGTAACAGTGACCAGGCCGGAGCGCAAGTGCGGCCTAACAGAGACACAGATCGGGTTATCAGTTATTCCCGAAGAAGACCCAGTGATCCAAGAGATAACCCAAGCGGCTAGAGAGGAAGCGGAGGACTGCGAGTGAGGAGTACCGCAGATCGATCGGACCGGGAGAGCAGGCGGTAAGCTGGACAAGTCGAGGCCGGTGCAGAAAGCCAGACAGCGGATCCAGAAGCAAGTAACCCCCAGTCAATATTGAGCAGAGAGACGTCCTGGGTCAGCGGAGCCTCAAGTATCTGGCGGATGGGTGAGAGGCCTTCCAGGCCGTTGTAAAACTCAAGTAAAGCACGCTGCTGTTTGTTTCCAAAACCCACAGGGCCCCAACTTGACTAGTCGAAGACATCTCTTAAGCAATTCACTGGCCAGTTGAATAGTACCCGGGTACCGCAACACACACACACACTTACATTCCGGGACTTAACCTGTGCAGGACTCACTCCCCAATCACAAAAAGGGGTTAAAGATACATTTTTCATTATTCTTTCCCGCTGCGCGTTTTCCCCAATTACGAAGCATTGTATTTCTTTTCCGCCGCGCGTTTCCCCGAAATACGAAAAATCGTATTTATTTTCCGCTGTGTGTTTTTTCGAATTACGAAACCTCGTATTTCTTTTCCGCTGCGCGTTTATCGCATTACGAAGTACTGTAGAGATATATACGAAAACCGTGTCATTCATTATATGCCATTTATTCAAGTAAACTATATCATTTATAAAATCCACAACGGTGCTGGAGTATATTTATTCCCTAGTGCGGGGAGACTGACCCGAGGTTCAATTTCAGCGGCTCCTCCGGGAGTGAGCACTACACGTGGGGGCTCGTTTCTGGGATCCAGTCTCTGGAAAAACCGCATCTAAAGGGTTAAATATGGATCCAGACACTGTTGCCGAATGGTGTGAGGAGCACAGTAGTCAGTTAGAATGTTGTATAGTCATAGATATTCCCGCAGACACTTGGGCCGAAGATCAGAATCGCCAGGCCGTGGCCGCGCTGACACCAGATCATCGGGGGTTAATCCTGGACATTAAAGAGAATCCAGATAACTCTCACACATATGTTCTTTTTGAGTGGAGAAAGGGTGTTCCAGTGTGTTTTCAGGGCGCGAGCGTGAAGCTGACCGATGAGGTGGAAGTCCAACTGATTCAGCCAAGTGCGCCATGTGGCGAATCCGCAAGTGTTCCCGCGCCCAGTCCGTTGGCCATGATCGGGCCTGAATTTATAGTGGCTATTGGAGATTTGCTGGCTAAGTGTCAGAGAACAAGCCCTCCGCACACTAACTTCGGTTATCGACGGTTGAGAAATTTTACAGGAAACGTACCAACTCCGGCGGGAGAAGAAACCTTTGAATGGGTGGAACAGGCGATGCAGGCTCTGGATGAGTGGGACGTCCCTGAGGCCCAGAAAAAGCAAAGGATCACCGAGAGCTTAAAGGGACCTGCGTCAGAAGCGGTGAGAAACATAAAACTGAGTAAGAAAGACTGCACTGCTTTAGATTATTTAAACGTTCTGGAGGAAGTTTTTGGGCGAACGGAAAAGGCCGCAGAGCTTGTATATCAGTATGAACACACCTACCAGCGGAAAGGTGAGAGAATGACCGAATACATGAGGCGCCTAGATAAGATTCTGCACCAGATACTCCTCAAGAAAGGGGCCGAACCGGCCGAAGTGGATAAGATCCGAATAAAACAAATCCTGAGGGGCTCTCAACCTCTAGATCCAGTGATGCTGCAGCTGAGAAGCAGAGCAGGTAATCAAGAACTGAAGTACCTGGAACTGATCCGAGCTGTCAGAGAGGAAGAGGCTTTACTGGAAGAAAAATCCTTCAGGCGAGGGGAAAGAGCTTACGCGCAACCTGTGAGGCATAACGACTGTTTGCGGCCTGAAAGCGACTCGTTGGATACCTACGGATCCGACGAGGACGAACAAGAGCATCTGATCGCTTTTAAACCCACAGAGAAGGCCGTCAAAGAATTAAACCTATCTGCACAAGGCGAGTTGCGAAAAACTGTTAAGAAGGTACAAGAAGCTCAAGCTGAACTGCAAAAGGCGTACGCGGAACTGTGCCGAGTGTTGCTGAAGGTGACAGAGGCACAGACAGAGATGCAGAAGTTCCTTACAGACATGCAGACAACCGGAGTTGCTGTGGCATCTAGCCAAGGTCCTTCAACCGAATCACAGCGGGTGAATGCGCCTCCGTCTTCAAAGAAGAGATGCTTCAGTTGTGGAGAAATGGGCCATTTCCGCGCACAATGCAAAAGCCAGAAGCCTGAGGGAAATAGAGTAGAGGAGTTGTTGAAAGCCTTGGAAGGACTGTTATCTACCTCACTGGCGGGAAACGCCCGAGGGCACAAGTGAAGGAGCAACTTAGGTGCCCGAAGGTTGAAACCCGCTCCAAAAATCCAGCCAGGACTAAGAGGGCGAGAGGGCCCAAAGTCTGGCCCACTGCCGAGCCTGCCAGGACTGAAAGAGTCACTCCCTTAGCATCCGGACCTACGTCATGGGGAAGCAATGCACACCCAAAACCTACACGGGCCAAGAAGAAGGCCAGGGTACAACAAACTGGGTCTAAGTGTCCTGGTGCCACCACCAAGTTTCCTGACCAGCTGATAGGTCCTTCTCCTATTGTGCCAATCCAAGTGGAGGGAGTCTACACTAAAGCCCTGTTGGATTCAGGGGCCCAAGTGACATTGATCTACCGAGACTTCTACGAGAAACACTTGAAGCACATTCCTTTACAGAAACTGAAGGACCTGGAAATCTGGGGTATTGGAGCTGAGAAACTCCCTTATGACGGGTATCTACAGGTGAAGTTGGAGATCGGATCCGAAGTCATCGGACAGTCCGGAGGTTGTGATGCAATGGCCATTGTGTGTCCTCGGCCCTCAGGTGCAAACAGAAGTTCCATGATAGTGGGGACGAATACTGACTTGGTGCGACGTCTCCTGACACCTATCGTATTGGAAGAAGGTTCTACTCAAGGAGTGCACCCAATGTTACGTCCAGTCTATCAGAGGATGGTTGAAGAACAGAAGGCACCTGCCGAAGTAGGGCGCCTACGGAGATTAGAAGGAACAGAGAAGGTTCTGCAAGCAGGAGAAGTAGCGAGCTTCCGGGCTTCAGTCAAGTTGAACGGATCGCAACCAGGTCCCTATGTGGTACTGGAAACCGATTTTAATCATGGGAGTGAAGCCGGAGTCGAAGTAATTCCTGAAATAATCTCCACAAAAGCTTTGAAAAGAACACGAGGAAGAGTCTCAGTCAGCGTGTGCAATGTGTCTGATTCTCCAGTAGTCCTTAAAGCACGAATGCCTATCGGGCAAGTAGCGTCTGTTACGCCCCTCTCTCCTACCGATTTAGGAGGGGAAGCGGATAAAGAGATTCCAGATGAAAGATTCTACCCCAAGGACGCTCCCATTTCACCTGAATGGAAGAAACGTCTTCAGTCTCAAGTACTAAAGTGGAGAGAATTGTTCTCGAAAGATGAGTTCGACGTGGGCCTAGCAAAAAGTACTGAGCACCGCATTCGATTACAAGAAGATAAGCCGTTTCGTGAAAGGTCAAGACGAGTTCCGCTGGGAGACTTGGACGATCTGCGAGAACAGCTGAATGAATTACAAAGAACCAAGGTGATCCAAGAGTCCAGTAGTCCATACGCATCTCCAATAGTGATGGTCCGGAAGAAGAATGGTTCTGTCCGCCTATGCATAGACTATCGCACGCTGAATCGGAGGACCATCCCAGACCAATATGCTACTCCTCGGATAGAAGATGCCTTACAGTGTTTGTCTGGAGCAAAATGGTTTAGTGTCCTAGACCTGCGAAGTGGGTATCACCAGATACCTATGCATCCTGAAGACAAAGAGAAGACTGCGTTCATCTGTCCACTGGGGTTCTTTGAATTCAACAGAATGCCTCAAGGCCTTATGGGGGCTCCAGCCACGTTCCAACGGTTAATGGAGAAGACAGTCGGGGACATGAATCTGATCGAAGTATTAGTGTACCTGGATGACATAATTGTGTTTGGGAAGACTCTGGAAGAACATGAGCAACGTTTGGAGAAGGTCTTGAAGAGGCTCCATGAAGAGGGATTGAAACTGTCTCTGGAGAAATGCCAATTCTGTCTATCGTCTGTTACATATCTGGGACATGTGGTCTCAGCAGAAGGTGTTTCGACAGATCCTCGGAAGTTGGAGGCCGTAGCTTCTTGGCCTAGGCCCCGAAACGTCACTGAACTTAGATCTTTCTTGGGGTTCTGTTCCTATTATCGAAGATTTGTAGGAGGATTCGCGAAAATAGCTCAACCACTGAACAAACTCCTACAGAAGGAAAGCACAGAAGAAGGCTGCAAGGCCTCTGACCGAAACCTGTCAGCTCCAGGACCAAGGAAAGCTCGAGAGTCCATACAGGGCGAATGGACTAGTCAATGTGAAGGTGCTTTCTTGAAGCTGAAGGAGAGTCTAACTCAAGCTCCTGTTTTGGCCTACGCGGACCCTCACAAGCCGTATGAGTTACATGTGGATGCCAGCAGAGAAGGTCTAGGAGGAGTCCTGTATCAAGAGTATGGTGGATTGCTGAGGCCTGTAGCGTACGTGAGCCGGAGCCTTACGCCTTCAGAGAAGAACTACCCTACCCACAAGTTGGAGTTCCTAGCCTTAAAGTGGGCAGTAGTAGACAAGTTAAAGGACTATCTGTATGGAGCCAAGTTTGTGATAAAGACGGATAACAATCCTCTTACCTACATCCTTACTACTGCGAAACTGGACGCAACAGGACATCGGTGGTTGGCCGCTCTGTCAGGGTTTCGGTTCAGCCTGAAATATCGCCCTGGGGTGAATAATCGAGATGCTGTTGCTTTATCGAGAAGACCCTACACTGCAGAATGGACCCAGTTAACTCCAGACGGGGTACAAGCCTTGTGTCAAGGAGCAGAGCGCCGGGTCAAGGGAGGGATTGAAGCGGAGGCCATAGGAGTCATGGCTGCGGCTGTTCCTGAGTTCTACTGCAACCCTACGCAACTGAGGGATGAAAGTCTACCTACCTTTTCAAAACAGGACTTGAAAGCTGATCAGGCCAGAGACCCTTTAATTGCATTGACCATAAAGGCCCTAACTGCGAACCTGCGGGAAATTCTGCTGACCAATTCCCCAGATGGAGCCAGATTGGTCTACAAAGAGTGGGAACGGTTGAAGATGTTGGATGGGGTGGTCTACCGAAGGGGCCCCTCAACCAGTGCTGAAGAGACCCAACAGTTATTCCTTCCCACTAAACATAGAGAGAGTGTGCTGCGATTGCTACATGATGAGCATGGACATTTGGGTGCTGAAAGGTTCTATTGGCCTTGCATGAGAGCTGAAGTGGAAAGTTATTGCCATTCATGTCTGAGGTGTATTCAGAGGAAGACCCTACCGACCCGAACCGCTCCAATGAGCCATCTGCAGAGTCAGGGACCCATGGATTTGGTGTGCATTGATTTCCTGTGCTTAGAGCCGGATGCTAGTGGGCAAGGGAATATTCTAATAGTGACTGATCACTTCACCCGTTACGCCCAAGCTTTTTCCACGAAAGACCAACGCGCTCCGACAGTAGCCAAGGTTCTAATGGAGAAGTTCTTTGTCCACTACGGCCTACCAAGGAGAATACACTCTGATCAGGGTAGAGACTTTGAAAGCCGACTTGTTGGGCAATTGTTGGAACTGTTGGGAATCCAAAAGACCCGAACTACACCATATCACCCTCAAGGTGATGCTCAGCCTGAAAGGTTTAATCGCACGCTGCTAAATATGCTGGGGACATTGTCAAACACAGAGAAGCAGAGTTGGAGTCGTCACATAGCTACTCTGGTGCATGCATATAACAGTACGGAGAGTGATGCCACTGGATACTCACCGTACCGTCTTATGTTCGGAAGAGAAGCTCGACTGCCGGTTGATTTGGCGTTTGGGTTATCTCTAGACCAGACGTCGGTAGCTTCCCATAGAAATTACGTCGATAGACTTCGAAAGAATCTGGCCTCTGCGTTTGAACAGGCCCGTTTGACCTCAGGAAACAGGGAGCAAAGGAACAAACGGAACTATGACTTAAAAGTTTAGATACAGGATCTGCAACCCGGTGATAGGGTTCTGTTGAAGAACCTGGATGCTGCTGCGAGGCAAAAGTTGGCGGATAGATGGAGTTCTCAAGTCTACATTGTCTGCAAGCAACTGCCGGGCCTGCCGATGTATCAAATCCGGCCGGATGGAAAGGCTGGGCCTCTTAAGAACTGGCACCGGAATCATTTGTTACCTTTGAGAGAGGCTGTGAGGATGCCAGTTGGGGACGAACTTCCTCTGCCGAATCCGCCTGCTCCACGTTTGCCTCCTGTTACTCGGTCTCAGCAGACCCGGGTTGTCGGAGAGAGTTTTTGTCTGGACTGGATGCGCTCACCGGAACCTGAAGAGGTTATCGCGGTTCCTGAACGGTGGGAAAGTAATTTGAGGCCTAAGGCTCCTGAATTTCAGTTGGAAGTTCCTGAGACTATTGCAATCCCTGTAGTTCCTGAAGCTGAATCTTATTACTACAGTTCTATGCCTTCACTGGAGGGATCATACTCCGAAGAGGTGTCTGCTCCAGTGGTAGAAAGAAGGACTGAGCCAGCGCCTATAGTACTTCCACCTGAAGAGGAATTGATTGAGCCAGAACCAAAACGCTCTGTTCGACCGCCCCAGCGACTCACCTATGACTCACCAGGACATAGCACTGAAGAGGCCGTCACCACAGTGTGAAGGTTGCCCGAAGTGTCTGCTATGTTAGCTGAGGTAGCCCAAAGCATGAGTCAACTTGAGGAAGTGTATCTAACCCACTGTATGCTTACTGCTGAGCCTGTATATGTTGCTTAAACTGTGTTGAAATGTAATGTAACTGTTGTACCTCCTTGGAGAGACCCAAGAGTTCTAGGAGGGGGAGAGTGTAGCGCTGTGTTTAAATCCTTGTTGTGGCAGTACCTATTTTTGGCCACCGGAGGGAGACAAGCGAAATGTGAGACACTGAATATTACATTGGGACTACATTTCCCGGCATGCTTTGGGAACGGACACAGGAAGTGGGTGGAGCAGGGAGAGTGACATCCTGAGCCTCGTGGAGAGAACTGGCAGAGAGCGCCAGGGAGTGAGAGAGACAAGACACAGTGCTGCAGAGAGTAACAGTGACCAGGCCGGAGCGCAAGTGCGGCCTAACAGAGACACAGATCGGGTTATCAGTTATTCCCGAAGAAGACCCAGTGATCCAAGAGATAACCCAAGCGGCTAGAGAGGAAGCGGAGGACCCCGAGTGAGGAGTACCGCAGATCGATCGGACCGGGAGAGCAGGCGGTAAGCTGGACAAGTCGAGGCCGGTGCAGAAAGCCAGACAGCGGATCCAGAAGCAAGTAACCCCCAGTCAATATCGAGCGGAGAGACGTCCTGGGTCAGCGGAGCCTCAAGTATCTGGCGGATGGGTGAGAGGCCTTCCAGGCCGTTGTAAAACTCAAGTAAAGCACGCTGCTGTTTGTTTCCAAAACCCACAGGGCCCCAACTTGACTAGTCGAAGACATCTCTTAAGCAATTCACTGGCCAGTTGAATAGTACCCGAGTACCGCAACACACACACACACTTACATTCCGGGACTTAACCTGTGCAGGACTCACTCCCCAATCACAAAAAGGGGTTAAAGATACGTTTATCATTATTATTTTCCGCTGCGCGTTTTCCCGAATTACGAAGTATTGTATTTCTTTTCCGCCGTGCGTTTCCCCGAAATACGAAGAATCGTATTTATTTTCCGCTGCGCGTTTCTCGAATTACGAGACCTCGTATTTCTTTTCCGCTGCGCGTTTATCGCATTACGAAGTACTGTAGAGATATATACGAAAACCGTGTCATTCATTATATGCCATTTATTCAAGTAAACTATATCATTTATAAAATCCACAACGGTGCTGGAGTATATTTATTCCCTAGTGCGGGGAGACTGACCCGAGGTTCAATTTCAGCGGCTCCTCCGGGAGTGAGCGCTACACTACACTCAGTAAACAAGGAGAAGCTACTAAAGTATTCACAAAGAACTCTCATTATGCCACAAGGTCTGAACAAAAAAGGAATGTATGCCCTAAGTGTGGCAACGTACACCCACCTCAAAGATGCCCGGCGTTTGGATGTGTTTGCTACATTTGCCACAAAAAACATCACTTTGCAAAATGTTGTAAATCACAGAGGCAGGGGCGTGAACATGCGAAAACTGTAGATACGTTATTTATTGGAGCTATACTGAGAGATCTACCTTCTAGCAGTGAAAACAAACAAGCACCGAAACACTCTGTATGGTTCTATGTGGTGCAAATCAATGGTGCACCTATTAAATTTAAGCTAGATACTGGTGCTGAGGCAAACGTATTACCCCTCGCTATCTTCAACAGGATTCCTGGACAGCTCTGCCTCAGAAATACTAACACTACTCTAGTCGCCTATGGAGGATCGAGAATCTGCCCACAAGGGATTGTGTCTCTGACTGCGGCTACTCCCACACATACGGCAGAGCTGGAATTCTTTATTATGCAATGTTCCTCAATTCCATTACATTCCATTCCATTATAGGAAAAGCAGCATGTCAGGAATTGGATTTACATTGTAAAGTCCACACAGTGTCTACACAAACCATCAGTACGAAAGATAATCTGCTGAAATGTTACCCAGAGGTATTTTAGGGAATTGGGCAATTTAAAGAACCATACCACATCTACTTGGACCCGACTGTTGCTCCAGTTGTACACGGCTGCAGGAAAATCCCATTTTCAATTCTGGGAAAACTTAAAGAGACTCTCATGCAATTAGAAAAAGATCAGATCATTGCTAGAGTACATAGTCCCACTGAGTGGGTGAACAGCCTTGTGGTTACAGAAAAGAAGAATGTCACTCTGAGGGTATGTTTGGACCCCCGTGACCTCAACAAGGCTATAAAGCGTCAATATCCCCACCGCAGAGGATGTACAGAGTCAACTTGCTGGCAAAACCAAATTCACCATCCTTGATGAAAAAGACGGTTACTGACAAGTTAAATTAGACAAAGAGTCATCAGAACTGTGTACTTTTAACTCCCCATGGGGGCGCTTTCAATTTTGCAGGATGCCATTTGGTATAAAGTCAGCTAGTGAAGTGTTTCAAAAGAAGAATATGGAGATTTTTGGGGACATCCCAGGTGTGCATATCATAGCTGATGACATGATTATTGCTGCAACATCGCATGAGGAACATGATCGGATTCTAATCCAGGTATTGAACCGAGCATTAGAGGAGAACATCAAGTTCAATCCAGACAAAATACAATTCAAAGTATCAGAAGTCCGGTATATGGGACACGTTATCACCCCTGCCGGAGTTCGACCCGATATGGAGAAGGTCAATGCAATTAGCAAAATGTCTGACCCAGAGGACAAAAAAGGGCTACAGAGATTTTTGGGCATAATCCGGTATCTTGCACAATACATACCTGAGGAGGCAGAGATTACAGCACCATTATGCAAAGCACCAGCAAGACTCCAAAGTATGTTCTTACAACTGCAACGATATGACCTACAGATCGTATACGCTCCTGGACGTGACATGCATATTTCAGATACCCTTTCGAGGGCCACTGTGGATCCGCCGGAACAAGAAGAGGACATGCTATCAACAGAGAGGGTTGTTTACACTCTGTCAGCATCCGAATCTATTGGGGCTGATATGTTATCTTATTTACAAACTTCCACAGCAGAAGATGAAACCTTATCTGCCATTAAACAAGTTTTATCTCACAGTTGGCCACTGAGAAAAAAGCAACTTCATCCTAATCTACACCCCTTTTGGCAATGCAAGAACTTGCTCCGCATGGAGGATGGTCTCCTATTGCTCGGTGACAAGATTGTGGTACCTCAGAATGCTCGCTGAAAAATTCTGGAAAGTTTGCATGAGTGCCATCAAGGAATATAGCGGACTAAAATGCGGGCTTGGATGATCCTGTTCTGGCCCGGCATGTCCAGGGACATACAACTGATAGTAAAGACCTGCAAGATTTGTGCTAGTCACCAACCAGCGAATCAAAAGGAGCCATTACTCTCACACAAAATTCCTCACCTTCCTTGCAAAAAACTGGCAATAGACATTTTTGAGTGGAAAGGGTGCTTGTTCCTTGTGATAGTGGACTATTTCTACAAGTACCCCGAAGTGTTAAAACTGTCTGGTAATATCTGCAAAGACAGTGATTGGTAAACTGAAAGCAACCTTTAGTAGACATGGCATCCCAACAGAAGTCATCTGCGACCATGTACCCTTTGCAAGTGCTGAGGTGAAGGACTTTGCTGCCCAATGGGGTATAAAGTTTACTAGTCCTGGCTACCCCCAATCGAATGGACTGGCAGAACGAACTGTAAAAACAATCAAGCTACTGCTCCAAAAGGCATGGGAATCGGGGGTAGATCCTCATATAGGGCTTCTGGAGCTGCGCAACTCCCCAGTCACTGGTATGGCCTACTCTCCAGCACAGCTTTTAATGGGCCGGGTACTAAGGACCAAATTACCTGTTGTGGCCTCTGCAGCCACAGATCCCGAAGCACGCACACAAAAAACTGAGGGAATTACAGCGCAGGCAGAAAGTGTACTATGATCATGGTGCCAAATCACTACCGCCCTTCCGAAAAGGGGAAGCAGTCCGTATGGAGACCATGGCAGGTTGGCAACCTGCAAAGATATCATCTGTTGATCCTGAGCCAAGGTCTTATGTAGTTGAAAGTCCGGATGGCAGAAAGTACAGGAGAAATCAACGTCATCTCAGGATGGATAACACAGTTGGTCAAGACCACCCAGAGACCCAGCTACTTGTAACTGCAAGTGAAGCAGAGTCAACGTTTGCAGAAAGTTCAGCCTCAGAGACTGACGTGCCAGGTACAGATGGAGACCAAGGAACCCTGGTCCCTATAAATCCTATAGAATCTGCACAAAACACAACGAGAGCTGGAAGAGTCATACACCTTCCTGAGAGACTGAAAGATTATGTCATGGGAAAAAATATACTTTGCTTTCCTAACACATTTTATAGTTTTGTTTCTTGTTCAGTAATGTTGTTTGTGTAAAGGGGGGATTTGGAATTGGTTGGGGAGATGTGGTGTACTGTTACTTTAAGACACTCTGGCTTTGCTATCTGAGAACTCTATGGTCAGCAGCCAGTCTAGTTCCTGTGTTAGTTGCTTACAGTTAGTTGTTGATTGCCCTTGAGCTGAATAAAGAGCTGCATCATGAACCGGCTATAAACTGGTGATTGATCCTGTTATATTTGTACACTGGAAACACTACGATCAGGGACGAAAAACCCCATTGATGGGAAAACCTGCTCATTCAGTATATTCAGGGAGTCACATGACCTCATTTTTTTGCAGCTGAAACATATTAATCACTGCAGTAATTATCCAATGGAAGGCTCACATATACTTGCTAAGTTAAATACAGGTGGTGACTTTTTTTGGCCAGACAGTGTATAAGGAGTAATACTGTATCACATGAGCCTAATTTGTGTTGAGCATGACAGGTGCACTTTATATACATTCTGTGTGAATAAAGTGTTATTGTTGGAGGATACAATAATAACCTGCAAGAACGCTCTCCATCCCCCAATAGCCCAGATCTTTGTCCTTTAGAAGGAGGATCTGATGAAAATAGGTGCACAACTTCTGCAAACTATTGTAGTAGTGATTATGTTTCGTGAAAACTGATTAATGCATCCTTATCTCAAAAACATTTTGAAATATTTCTTATTATTGTTTTGGGCGGGGGTGGGTTCCACTGGTTCTTCTCATGGCTCGGGGTCTCTAAAAGGAAATCACGAATGCGAGTGCATAAAAACATACCAAGCTTCTGAATTATAAAAGGGTGGAGAATTCGAAACGCATCGGCATAACAGGGACACATAGCAACCAAACAGGTGCTCTTTGACAGATGTCACCGATGTCTCTTTGTTTAATAGAGAACAATCAGCTGCCAGGCAACAAATAGAACAAAACAGCCCTTTGCTTTGCTATTCACTGCCTTGCTCCTCGCTGACTTTATTGCACTTTTTATGACTGACAAACAGTCTCTTTTTGTTTTGTGGTTTTCACTTTGAGGCACAAAGAAAAACATAAATCTCTAATATTTCTGATTGGCGATACAAACTGTATAATCCCTTCTCATGCCGTAAAAAGCCATGTGTGACCGATATGGCTCCATCTAATAGGGTGGTGGTAACTGGACCTGGTAAATCCAGGCTGAGTGTCACGGTCCTCGCCGATGGTGGCGTAAGAAAGGCAGATTTGGTACTGCACCCAATTGATCTCCCCAGGCAGCACCCTTCATGCCTTGCCTTGCTGGACTTTACCCTGAAACACACTCTGGCAGCATCAGCAGTTGCAACCAATTAGACCCTGCATCCACTATTGAGCAGAGGCACGCCTGTCCCAGGATGCGTCTGCATTTTATTCGCTCCGTTGCCTCATTCGGAACTCGTCTTCCAGCCGGTCTAGAAGCATGGACTTTGATTTGGCTCATCCCTTCTGGTACCGTACCACTAGACCCTCTGTTATTGTTCCTGTCCAAGACCCCTCCTGCCAAGATCCCTCCCTGCCATCAAGATCCCGCTCAAGTCAAGACCCCCATCCCTGTTGCTGTTCCGGTTTACAAGACTCCCCTTCTGCGCCCGTGCTGACGTGCCTCCCGGAATCCGTTGCAGTATCGTGACGCTTCGATGGGGCCGGCCACACGCTGTAGCGCGCGCACGAATTGCACGTGCTACAGCGGCTGTGCTGCAAGCCTCACTGTCAAAGCGCTACGAGGCAAGTTCGATGGGGCTGCAAAGCATGATCTTCCATAGGAGGATAGAGCCTTGCAGCGCTGAGGCGCACTAACTGCGCTCAGAGAGGTGGCCAGACGGGCGTCATAGTAGAAGGAACATCCACTCTCACAAACGTTCCTTTCACTCTTAAAAACGCTCGTCTGACCCCAGCCTTACTGCACCAAGGACTTGCCTAGAAAGACTTCCCATCAGCACCACCATCCCCTTTCCTGCCTCGCCCCTCTCTTGTGTTTCATATTGTTTGCCTCAATAAACCCTATCTGGTTTTCACCATACCAAGTTTCTCCAAGTCTATCACTGCATCCTGGGCTCACAACCTCAACCCTTGGTAACGTACGTGACACTGATTTTCCCTTATCCAAAATGCTTGGGCCTAAAAGTGTTTTGCATTTTGGGTTAATTCAGATTTTGAAATATTTGCATATAATAACGAGACGTCTTGGGGATGGGATCCGCTCAAAAACACCAAATTCATTTATTTTACATACGCACAGCCTGAAGGTCATTTTATACTAGATTGTATAATAATTTAGTCCCTCGTCTCATATTTCACGGCGCGAACTTTTACACTTTTGTTGAATTTACACTACGGAATACTCAACCTGTACACATGTGACACACACAACACACACTTCACAAGGGTCGCTCCGGTCCTGTGGAATGACTTGCCTCACCCTATCAAACTATCCCCTGACCTTCAGGCCTTCAAGAAATCCCTCAAAACCCATCTCTTCAGATTAGCGTATCGCATCACTGACGCAACTCATCCCTCTGCTCACCCACTCACTCATGATTGAAGCTGCTTCTATGGCCTCAACATTCCCAAACCACTGGCACTAATGATCCTGCCATCTAGTAAAATTCCTCTTGTCTTCCTCAACCCCAATCCCTCTAGATTGTAAGCTCCTATGAGCAGGGCCCTCTACACCTGTTGTCTCCATCCTATGTCCGTTTATCTGTATCTCGTTCCCTTTGGTTATTGTAAAGCGCTGCGGAAACTGTTGGCGCTATATAAATGAGGACAATAATAATAATATCAAAGACCGAAAATACATAAACAAATACATCTCACAATACACCTGACACTGTCAAAATACATATACAAATGTCATACGCATGCATAGACTTGTCTCACATATACACGATACACTCAGACACTCTGCAAGTTACAGTGCTGTGTTACATGGTTGTAAATAGAACACAAATGCCCCTATTCCAGTGGAGCCGCTGTCAGGTGTACGAGACGCCGGACTGGCTTCCTCTGCTCACCCCTCCGGCATGGTGCTGCACCTGGCACCCACTCCTTGGGGTGACACTCAGGTCTGCCGTCGTCCGAGCTCATGTCGCAGGCCTCAGCTATCCCTCCGCCGGGTCTTGAGTCAGCAGCGGGGGTGCCATGCCCCGCGAGGGTGGCAGCTCAGCGTCAGCACTAAGGACGAGAAGTGCTAGGGATCCTAACACTGCCTGACTGCAAGAGTAGGTGAAAGATGGGTACAGGTCACACGTGGGCACCCTATTCAAATAACCCCCTGCTTCACCACAGAAGTGCTCAGACGTTCTATGCTTCCCAGTGAACACTTCCTGCTGATTCTTGGACTGCTTTCTTGTTTGCTGACTCTTTGCTTAGATTTTGGTCTATTCTTGTCTGCTGCCTGCCTCGACCTTTGGACTGATGTAGGGAGCACCCTTTGGACACCTCGCCGTTCAATACCCCACCAGCCCTGCCTACAAGTGCCGCATCCTGGGCTCCTAATCCCAGTCTGGAGCCTGCACCTGACAGCCGCTAAATCAAGGACCAGCAACCTTTGTCCTCCAGATGTTTTGGGACTACTCCTCCCATGATGCTCAGCCACTCATTACGTTAGTGGAGACTCATGAGAAATGTAGATCCAATACATCTGCCGGGCCAAAGTTACTGATCCCTGTGTGAAGACATCAATATTGTCACAAAGCTGTAAGGCCTTAAAATATCGGCTACACTAGTCTCTTGACTTTCAAATTTTGAGAGGCAATAATGAATCCAGACAACTGTGCAGGGCCAGATTTATAACTAGGCAGAGTAGGCATGTGCCTTCAGGTTCCTGCCACAAGGGGGCACCTTGCTCTCTAAAAAAAAATTATTTCAATTTACAATCATTTAGACCACTGTATCTCTGGAGCCCTAATAGCTTGAGGGACATATAATGTATCATTGAAAAGGCCAGATTATGGCATTTCCAGTGATACCAAATATAACCAGGTTAGATTTATGTGGAAAAAAACCTGCTCCCACATACAGTCACACACATCCACATGCAGTCACACATACACTTCCGCAGTAAAACACACACACACATAAGTCACACACACAGAAACATCCACTTAAGTCACAAACACATCCACATACAGTTACACACATGTCACACACACATAAACTTACCCACACAGCCCTGGTCCAGGCCCTGTCAAGGTCCGCCTCGGGGCCACTGCATGGCTTGCGCTTGGGTGCAGGATGCAAAGAAGATGGCGGCTCTGGAAGCAATCAGTGTCTTCTCTGCAGCAACCAACCCGCTGAAAGCCCACCTCCAGCTGCTTCCCCAGCAGCACGGCGAGGACCTGGCCTGGTCAAGGACTGGGAGCCGGCCCAGTCGAGGGCTGGTTGCCCTGATCGAGGTCAGGCTCCAGGCCTGGTCGAGGCCCTGGCTGGACACCAGCCTGGTGGCTGACTGGTCGCAGGCCCTAGTGAAGGACTGCTGTGCCTTGTCAAGGTCCAGGCCCGGAACTCCATGCCTTGGCCAAAATGCCACCCCTGGCAAAGGGCTGCCTGGAGCCGAGGCACCACCCGGCCCCATGGATGGGCCGGCCCTGGGGGGCACACTGAGCACACCATGACCTATTAATGTAACAAAAGTTAGTTTGATTATGGTGGCTAGTGTGTCCATTTCAAACAGCAGTGACAACTCAGAAGGGAAAACAATGGACCTCATTGCTTCTCCATGAAAAGTATCTGATTGAATAGTAAGCCATGGTTTACCAGGAAGTAAGGTACTCAGGGAAAGGGGAGGAGCTTCACAAACTGCAAAATGGAGAAATGTGGCAATAAGAACTATTAACAGTGAGACTTAAAGGAACACTGCCATGCACAAAACAGGTTGGGCTGATTTGACAGGAAATTACTCACATATATATATATATATACATTTTTCAAAGACAAAATAATTGAAAATTGAGTTATTCCCTGACAAAGCTTTCTGTCCTTCACATTCCTGCTGCCTGCCGCAAAGGGGTGAGACAGTTCCTGACAGACAGCTGTTCTACAGGACAGTCCTCCTCTCGGTCCGTGCACCTGAGTGAATGTCAGCAAGACTTAGATTTAGCCCCAGTCACAGAAACCAAAACATGGTGCTGCCCATTGCTGGATCGAGGGGTATACAAGCTGCAATATCTCATTAAAGGGTCACACATGTCTTGAAAATTTTTTTTAAATTGACATTCAAACACTTTTATACCTATAGACAAACTAGAATAAATCAATAAAAGTTTTACAAATGTGTAAAAAAAATGTTTATGTTCTTGCTTTAAACTCATTTCATCTTCTCCGGCGACGTCCCTCAGCTAGGGGTGTGTCTTCAGCTCCTACTTCCTGAATGTTCTCCGCCTCCTCCCTGCCCCCTACTCCACCCACTATTCCACCCATCAAAGCTTCACAAATTTCTTGCTCCATCTCGCCCACAGCCCCCCATGCACCCCACTACTTCACATACTCAGCTATTACCCTCTCCTCTTAGATTGTAAGCTCTGGGGCAGGGTCCTCTCTCCTACTGTTCTGTGTGTTTAACTTGTATGGTCTTTTGTTATTCTGCCTCTCTCATTGTACAGCGCTACGGAACTTGCTAGCGCTTTATAAATACCTGTGACTGTATGAACTAGCACAAGCTGTGCAGCTCAGGACCTCAGACTGGGAAAACCGAGGAACTGAATATTAACATCTCTGCAACTGTGAAAGCAAAACACACTCACCCACTGACCCGCTCCCACACACTCACCTGCTGACTCGCTCACACACTCACCTGCTGACCCACACACTCACCCGCTGGCTCGCTCTCACCCATTGACACGCTCAATTGTGCTCTTTCATGGTTTATATACTCCCTGTCTCACTCAAACTCCCTCACACAGTCACTCACTCACACTCTTTCTTGCGCTGTCTGTCTCTTGTACGCGCTCTCGCTCACTGCACCTTTTCTTGTGCTCTCTCTGCTTTATCTTGCTGTCTTTCTCTCTCTACCTTTTCTTGCTGTGTCTCTGTGCTTTTCTTTGTTGTCCGTCTCTCTGCTGTTTCTTTTTCTCCCTGTGTTTATGGATTTCTTGCCTTCCCCGTCTCTGCAGTAGCTGAGGGTGAAAGTTCAGCCCCGCCCTCTCCTCAGCTCACAGTGCAGGAGGGAGGAGGAGCAACTCAGTCGCACATGCTCAGTGCATTTTTTTAATGTATACCTAGGTATACACACTGATTGGTTAGCTTAAAGTACCTCCTGAGGTGGGTGTGGAAAACACTAAGAAAGAAAAGCCGGTAAATATGAAAAAACATCCTATTTACTTGCGTTTTGTGCTGCTGAATGAGACTTCTGACTCATTGAAAAGGCAAAGCATGTTTTTAAAAACACACTAGCAAAGCATACATGTCCCTTTAAGGGATGAGATATCACATTGATCTTTAAGACCAATCCATCCGCCGATGGGATGGTTGCTGACAAAGTGCAGGACCGGGGTATATTAATCAAATTCACCAAATTTTGCAGAAATAAACAAGATGTGGCTTTTTTTTACCCTCGCCTGTCTTTGTTAACAATAAATTTGCATTAGATCATCTGCAAAAGTGAGATTTCTACAAACACAATTTTAGGTTGGAGACAACGCTGCTTTACCTCACCCTACTACGCAGCATTGGAGATTACAGGGGGCAGTGGATTCGTACAAGAAAGCATTTCTGAGTTACCTGTGCCACCAATTTCCAAAAGATCCATTAAAACGCCCCACCCTGTGCCAAGATATTCTTTCATTTTACAGAAATGCAAACAATAAGGGGTTTTCAATGAAAAGTACTCAAGGGCTTTTAGCTAGCTATTAGATTTGGCCATTAGCTCTGGAGCAACAGCCGTTTCTCAAAAATAACTTTCACACAAATTATTTTAATGTTTTGTGGCTTACGAGCTCAAAAATAAAGCGACTGCTGGGAAATAAAGTGACTTAGAAAAGATGCAAAAATCAAAAGCAAATCATAAGTGCTAAGTCTGTGCAACTTGAATATGAACATGTGTCAAAAAATAAAAATAATAAAATATGGTTTCCCACGTCCAGTTGGCAGGTAGCCACTGGCTCCTACTATTTTATCTCTGCTGCCAAAAATTCAGGAATACTCGATGGACATTTATCTACAAAACGTTACCGTACTCGAGAACATTTGCTGCTGGTCCCACATTTTATTACTTGCTCCTAAATATGATATAAATTTGTTATGCCCCTGCAATGAAATGCACATCTTGAATGGGCAGATCACAACATCCCATCCTCCTGCTTATCCTAGTTCACATCACAACTAAGATATATAGATATGATGGAGATACGCAATAGATAGAAAGATATGATGGAGATACGTGATAAATAATGATGGATACGCGATAGATAGATATGATGGAGATACGTGATAGATAGATATGATGCTGATAGATAGATATGATGCTGATAGATAGATATGATGGAGATACGCAATAAATAGATATGATGCTGATAGATAGATATGATGCTGATAGATAGATAGATATGATGCTGATAGATAGATAGATATGATGCTGATAGATAGATATGATGGAGATACGTGATAGATAGATATGATGCTGATAGATAGATATGATGGAGATACGCAATAGATAGATATGATGCTGATAGATAGATATGATGGAGATACGCGATAGATAGATATGATGCTGATAGATATGATGGAGATACGCAATAGATAGATAAATAGATAGATAGATAGAATGGAGATACACAATAGAATGGAGATACACGATAGATGGATATGATGGAGATAGATAGGATGGAGATACACGATAGATAGATATGATGGGGATAGATATGATGGAGATACACGATAGATAGAATGGAGATACACGATAGATGGATAAGGATGGAGATAGATAGGATGGAGATACACGATAGATAGATCTGATGGAGATAGAAAGATTGGAGATACACGATAGATGGATAAGGATGGAGATAGATAGGATGGAGATACACGATAGATAGATATGATGGAGATAGATAGGATGGAGATACACGATAGATAGGATGGAGATACACGATAGATGGATAAGGATGGAGATAGATAGGATGGAGATACACGATAGATAGATATGATGGAGATAGATAGGATGGAGATACACGATAGATAGGATGGAGATACACGATAGATGGATAATGATGGAGATAGATAGGATGGAGATACACGATAGATGGATAATGATGGAGATAGATAGGATGGAGATACACGATAGATAGATATGATGGAGATAGATAGGATGGAGATACACGATAGATAGGATGGAGATACACGATAGATGGATAATGATGGAGATAGATAGGATGGAGATACACGATAGATAGATATGATGGAGATAGATAGGATGGAGATACACGATAGATAGGATGGAGATACACGATAGATGGATAATGATGGAGATAGATAGGATGGAGATACACGATAGATAGATATGATGGAGATAGATAGGATGGAGATACACGATAGATAGGATGGAGATACACGATAGATGGATAATGATGGAGATAGATAGGATGGAGATACACGATAGATAGATATGATGGAGATAGATAGGATGGAGATACACGATAGATAGATATGATGGAGATAGATAGGATGGAGATACACGATAGATAGATATGATGGAGATAGATAGGATGGAGATACACGATAGATAGAATGGAGATACACGATAGATGGATAAGGATGGAGATAGATAGGATGGAGATACACGATAGATGGATAATGATGGAGATAGATAGGATGGAGATACACGATAGATGGATAAGGATGGAGATAGATAGGATGGAGATACACGATAGATAAATATGATGGAGATAGATAGGATGGAGATACACGATAGATAGGATGGAGATACACGATAGATGGATAAGGATGGAGATAGATAGGATGGAGATACACGATAGATGGATAATGATGGAGATAGATAGGATGGAGATACACGATAGATGGATAAGGATGGAGATAGATAGGATGGAGATACACGATAGATAGATATGATGGAGATAGATAGGATGGAGATACACGATAGATAGGATGGAGATACACGATAGATGGATAATGATGGAGATAGATAGGATGGAGATACACGATAGATGGATAAGGATGGAGATAGATAGGATGGAGATACACGATAGATAGATATGATGGAGATAGATAGGATGGAGATACACGATAGATAGGATGGAGATACACGATAGATGGATAATGATGGAGATAGATAGGATGGAGATACACAATAGATAGATATGATGGAGATAGATAGGATGGAGATACACGATAGATAGGATGGAGATACACGATAGATGGATAATGATGGAGATAGATAGGATGGAGATACACGATAGATAGATATGATGGAGATAGATAGGATGGAGATACACGATAGATAGATATGATGGAGATAGATAGGATGGAGATACACGATAGATGGATAATGATGGAGATAGATAGGGCAAGAGGGCAGTGCTGGACAATAATAGTGGCCACACAAAATATTGACACTTTGGGCCCAATTTGGACATTTTCACTTAGGAGTGTAGTCACTTCTGGTGCCAGCGGTTTAGACAGTAATGGCTGTGTGTTGAGTTATTTTTGAGGGGACAGAAAATTGACACTGTTTTAACTACTTCACATTGTAGCAAAGTGTCATTTCTTCAGTGTTGTCACATAAAAATATATAATAAAATATTTACAAAAATGTGTGGGATGTACTCACTTCCATGAGCTCCTGTAGATATGATGGAGATAGATATGATGGCGATACTAGATAGATAGATACTAGATCAGGGCTGTGATGAGAGATGTGATGCAGATACAAACAGATACATAAATAAATTGATAGTGATACATGATAGATATGATAGAGATCATAGATAGATACAGATAGACAGACAGACAGACAGACAGACAGATAGATAGAGTGATGAAGGAATTGGTCTGCAATGGCGTGTATATTCCCCTGTATTTTTAAGGAAAGGACGGGACATTTAACCCCAGTAGGTGTGTTGTAGTTTTTTGGGTTTCTTGCTGCAGATTCCTTGCAGGTGTAGCCAGTCAGGGCAATAAATAGTTCCTGGCTTTGAGACACAGAGGAGGGGACGAGAACCAAGCAGAGAAACATAAACTCTGAGGCAGGGAGCAACTTGTTAAAACTACATAGGTAAAGAGGGCTGAGAACCAAAGGTTGGCTAAAGCTGTTATGTTGTTAGTTTCTCCTGTGATAGAGAGGGATGTGTTATGTGTTAGTAAAAGCTCAGACGAGCTAGGATTTATTTTCTGTTATATTTTATTTTTCTGTATTGCCTAATACATATAGACTGTGCTGTTTCAATTAACTATTGGAACCACCACATTATTAAGCTTTTTGTGGTGAAGTTAATGACGTCGAGGTCCGTGCTATAGCACCCTGTGCAGGATCACAATAGATAGATATGATGGAGATACTAGATATATAGATAGTAAGGTGAGGTATGAGCATGGGATGGGGGTGGGCTGGACTAGGGGGGACTTGACAGCAGGACAGATCATAAAAATCGAGACTGTTCCATCTAAAGAAGGACAAGTGAAGGGCTGGATTTATAATTAGGCAGATTAAGCATTTGCCTACAGGCGCCTGCCACAAGGGGGCACCTTGCTGAAAAAAAAAAGAAACAGAAGGGGCAAAAAAAGTTACAATTTACAATCATTTAGACCGCTGCATCTCGGGAACCCTACAGTGTAGAGGGACATATGAGGTATTATTGGAAAGGTAAGATTATGGCCTTTCCCACGACACCAAACAGGATCAGGTTTATGTAAAACTGTAATAATAAATAAAATATATATTTTTTTCTAACGCAGCACTAATCTTCCTTTTACAATTATAAAGTGAACATTGCTGATGCGCTAACTCACCTTCTCATTTCCCACACTGCCAGCAAGTGTGGTGATCAACAAGGAGCTCATGGCAAAATGTATTGTTTCATTGACAACCTAGACTGTGGCACTGCAGTGAGGAGAGACAGGGGGATTTTGGAATCCTGCATCTCTTACCTTTACACCACGCAAGGTCAAGTGAGGTGTCATTGGAAAGGTCAGAACCTGACCTTTCCAGTGATAACAAACATGACCATTTAATGTGCAGAAATAAAAAAAATTGAAAAAAGTAAATGCAAAATGTTATTTTTCTCCAGTTCTAAGGCAGAGACATTATCTGCTTTTACATATAAAGCAAACAAAACCACTGAGCTCTCTCACCTTCTCATTTCCCATGATGGGAGCAAAGGTGCAGGTGATGGTGCAATACGTTATTACACATTGGTTCATCTAAAACAAAAGCCTTTGCTTCATTTTAAGACAACAGATTCTGCCCCTTCTTTTGATGTGAGTGCAGCCCAGAAACTGTTTCTCGGTTTTTCAAAATGTTAGCAAATTTTTTGTTTCCCCCCAAAACAAAAATTAAAAAAGTCGTTTTGGCACTTTATTTTTTGGGGGGGCTCCAGATTTCTGTACTTTCAGGCTCCTGAGACATAAATCCGGCCCTGGACAGGTGACAGGTATGTCAATAGATAACCAATAGAAAGATGATAGATATACAGCGACAGACGGATGGATGTGTGCGTTTCTGGAAGATAATCCGTGCACTTCATTGTTCACTATTAGATTGGCAATATCAGTTTCCGCAACAGTACAAGCCCTCCGTGAAATGAAAAGTCTCGGTAACCCGAGAAGACGCACAGCGCGGCTGCGCACCGCTAGTCATTAGCTAGGTGTCTTTATAAAGAATATCGCCACATGTAAATATTGCTCACCGCTGTGCATAATAAGCTACGTAAATAAATCATGGGATGCAATGTACAAACACACAGAACGCTCCCTTTAGGCAAAACAAATAAAAGAGTAAAACAACAGTAATATACACATCCATGATTTATATGTGCCTTATGTATAAGTAAAAAAAAAAAAAAAAACACATACACAAACATGATTACTGGGGAGTTTACTAAAAACATGGCATCCCTCTATTGACCCCTCCACTACCAAGTGATTTTCCTAAAAACAATTGTCAGAAACCAGTGTTTTTTTTAAAAAAAGTCATTTTAAATTAATTATACAGTAAGAAATATTTGAGCATATGCCCATTGTATTTATTACTGTAAATAACCTATTTTGGCCAGGAGATGGCGCCATCTCCTGCCAAATTGAGTTACAGCACTTTGAGCTGCTGGTTAATTTTCTTTTTCTCCCTGCATCGGCTGCTGAAAGCCCGACGTAAGGGCATTATCAGACGATTTTACAGGTTTAGCTCTTTGGGCATTATGCCCACAGGGCTAAAACTTTGGGGGCACCTTCTGCAGCCCAAAAGCAAACAAAATTAATTTGCTGCAAATGAGTTTCATTTGCTTTTGGGCTGCAGATCAGCAAATCGAGATATCGAGGCACCAGATGGTGCCTTTGAAGCCCGAGATATCTCAGTAATGAAGGGGTTAAACGCCATTTCACTATTTGAGGAAGGAGCGATGCTTGACTGTGGTTGTTTTCATGTTTTGAATGTTTAAACCAACCAATCAAAATGCAGCAAACGGAATTTGAGGCTGAGTGTGGCATAATGCCCCTAAAAGTGCAAAATATCTTAATTTTAAAAATTTTTAGTGTGGTTTTTCATTTCTGTACTTCTCATTTTATTATACACTAGCTTTTGCCCGCGGCTTCACTCGTGTGGATTTTAGGGTTTGTTAAAATTGTTTTTAAAAGAAACTTGAGGTTTTTGAAATATAGGTATACTGATAAAAGTATTCAACCC
The DNA here is from genome assembly GCA_009667805.1 of Leptobrachium leishanense. Taxonomy (NCBI): domain Eukaryota; kingdom Metazoa; phylum Chordata; class Amphibia; order Anura; family Megophryidae; genus Leptobrachium; species Leptobrachium leishanense. Next base: position 48,925,700 of record CM019067.1, on the reverse strand, counting down.
CCTTTTTGCCCCCCAAGGAATTTTAAGAACATGGTAAAATACGTGTTGTTTTATTTTTCAAGACTAATCTAAATACCAATTTTCACGTCTGTAACATCATCTGTTTTGGAGATACAGGTATCCTGTTTAAAATATTAAAAATATTTAACCCCCTTTTTTCGCCCACACTTGGATTTTTAAAAAACGGTAAAATACATGTTTTTTTATTTTTCAAGACGAATCTAAATACCGATTTTCACATCTGTAACCTCTTCTGTTTTTGAGCTATAGGTATCCTGTTTAAAATAGTCAACTCCCTTTTTCACCCCCTTATGGGTGGATTTTTCAAAAATCCTTCCTTAGTGGGTGCCTACATCATAAAAACAGTGCACCTTCAAAATTTCACATTCCTAGGTTAAACGGTTTCAGCTGGGCGTTGATGAGTCAGTCAGTCAGGACTTTCACGTTTATGATAAAACTATTCAACCCCCCTTTTTGCCCCCAGTCGAATTTTTGAAAAACGGTAAAATACGTGTATTTTTATTTGTCAAGATGAATCTAAATACCGATTTTCACGTCTGTATCATCTTCTGTTTTTAAGCTATAGGTATCTTGTTTAAAATATTCAACCCCCCTTTTTTCACCCCCAGTCGAATTTTTTAAAAACTGTAAAATGTGTTTTTTTTATTTTTCAAGACGAATCTAAATACCGATTTTCACGTCTGTAACATCTTCTGTTTTTGAGCTATAGGTATCCTGTTTAAAATATTCAACCCCCTTTTCCACCCCCTTAGGGGTGGAGTTTCCAAAAATCCTTCCTTAGTGGGTGCCTACATCATAAAAATAGTGCACCTTCAAAATGTCACGTTCCTAGGTTAAAAGGTTTCAGCTGGGCGTTGATCAGTCAGTCAGTCAGTCAGGACTTTCGCGTTTATATATATATAGATTGCGATAAGATTGGGATTTTAAATCACAGCATCAGAGGGGGGCTTCTCAATTTATATTATGTTGAGTTGAGGCATGACCCATACGATCAGAGGTCACTCTTTAGGGAATAGTTCCACTGTGTCAAACGTTGTGGCTCTGCTTTCTCCTCTGACATACCAGGATTGGAACACCATAGAAAACCTTGGACATGGCTCACGAACTAGGACTGTCCCGAAGAAATCAGGACTCTTTGCAGTTGTGAAAAGGTACAAATTACACTGAGAGGCTGACACTTCAATCGATTTTTAACATAATTGCTTATATGACTCGAGGAAAAACAAAGAAACAAAAACTAGTTTACTCAGAGTCTAAAAGTCCCAGATAAACTGAGAAAAAAGCATATGCAAAAATCAATAATAGAAATAAAATAATGAATGCAAAAATCTAAATAAATAATAAGAAATGACTGAAAAAATAATAAATAGCAAAATATAATAAAATAATAAATGCAAAAATTATAAATAATGAAATATCAAAATAATAAGTGCAAAAATAAAATAATAAATGCAAAAATTATAAAAACTAAAAATAATAAATCCAAAAATAAAATAATAAATGCAAAAATTATAAAAACTCTAAAAATAATAAATACAAAAATAAAATAATAAATGCAAACATTATAAAAACTCTAAAAATAATGCAAAAATAAAATAATAAATGCAAAAATTATAAAAACTATAAAAATAGTAAATGCAAAAAAATTAAATGCAAAAATTATAAATAATAAAAATAATAAATGCAAAAATAAAATAATAAATGCAAAAATTATAAAAACTAAAAATAATAAATCCAAAAATAAAATAATAAATGCAAAAATTATAAAAACTTAAAAATAATAAATACAAAAATAAAATAATAAATGCAAACATTATAAAAACTCTAAAAATAATGCAAAAATAAAATAATAAATGCAAAAATTATAAAAACTATAAAAATAGTAAATGCAAAAAAATTAAATGCAAAAATTATAAATAATAAAAATAATAAATGCAAAAATAAAATAATAAATGCAAAAATTATAAATAATAAAATATAAAAATAATAAATGAAAAAATAAAATAATAAATGCAAAAATAAAAAGCAGTTTTAAAACGTAAAATGCATTAAGCAATCTTGCTGAAGGTCTTAAAATGCCCCAAATGTACGCAGAGGTCTTTGTTTTACATACATGGATATGCACACTAAACTCAATTTAAATCAAAATCCTCGGTTTCCTCCTTCCCACAACCACAAACACTGGAGATGATGAAGTGGAAGAACTAACGTTGCTGGTTTTGTAATTCATACCTCATAAAGTATGTTTTATTTAATACTTAATCATTTCATTAATGAATTTCATTAGCCATTCCTAATGGTCCATGGACACTTTCTTGATATTATACTTATAGTGAATCGCAATAGAGCATCGCACTGTGAGGGATTGGCAGCATCTCCGGTACTCAAACAGTTACGGAGATGACGTGGCTATAATCAGCACAGGAACATGTGCATCTGCATCCATGAATGGAGCGTTTATATTTACACTTGGCAGACACTTTCCAATTTTAATTGACGCACACAAAAAGAAAAAAAAAAGAAAAAGACAGGTTATTTTGATCCATCTTATTATTTCATTGCTCTGCCTCTTCCCTGATCTGTCTAGCTACAAATGTACACGCAGAGAGAGCTGGATTATAGAAAGATAAAAGACAATATAAATCTGAGAGGCCATTAAATAGAAATTAAATATATACTGTATATATATATATATATATGACATTAATTTAATTAAGTCAAGTAAAGAATAGAAAACGCAACATCAGAAAAGTTGTTTTTAGTATGTTGCATGTGTGCAAATGATGTAATATTGTATGTAGTAATATAAAGTTATGTTTTTAAGGATACAAATTAATGTTATACAGTTGGAGCACCCTTTTCCAGAATGCTCAGGATTCTTCCGCATCTCGCATTCTTCTTGATTTCAGAATCCGTGGAGGATTCCGATTTCGAAGTGTAGGGGGGAAGTGGAAAGGAAACCACGATACACTGACTGCTGCAGCACCAGCGAAGTACATGCTGGGAGACACTTTTGAGTGCTCTCCTTGTATTCTGTCCTCTCCATGGCTGTTGTAATGCAGCAGTAAAGTTTGTCGAGCACCAGAGGAATCCAACTAGTGCGTCTGGTCCTCATTATTATTGGATAACTAATAAACTGACAAACAAGTCAGACTGATAAAGGATATGTGACAAACTGTAGAGTTAAATGAGAGAAATGAATAGAAAAAGGTAAAGAAATAGATGAATACATGGATTAACCCCTTCACTGCCGAGATCAAGATAACTCAGGACTTTGAAGGTACCACTGGGTACCAATATCGAGTTATTTCAATCTGCAGCTCTGCAGGACAAAAGCAAGTCAGATTAGTTTGCCGCAAACAAACTTCATTTGCGTTTGGGCTGCGGTAGGTGCCCCCAAAGTTTTAGCCCTATGGGCATAATGCCCGAGTTGCTAAAACTGTTTAAAATTGGCTGATGAATGCACTGACATATCAGGCTTTCAGCAGCCGATGCAGGGAACCACGAGCTGCAGCTGAAACTAATGTAACTCCATTTGGCCAGTAGATGGTGCCATCCGCCAGCCAAATAGGTAATTACAGTAAGAAATACACTGGGAATATTCCCAAATATTTCTTACTGTATAATTAATTAAAAATTACTTTTCAAAAAAAACACCGGTTCCTGAGAATGTTTTTTTTTTTTTAAATCCCTTCTGATGGATGTCGTATATACACTCTATGCAAACATTATATGCACAGTTAATCGAGTTTTAACTGTCTGAAAGGGTTAAAAAGAACCCTGCCTCGTTTCGCAAAATATTTCGTAGTTAAAATATCTGTTTATTTCTTGCTTTAGGTTCAAAGGGTAGATAAGAATATTTACCTGTTTCTGGGACTATTGTAAGAAGACTAGTCCCAAGGTTGGAACGTTAATCCGTCCATGGTCATGCAGTTTATACAAAATATATTTTATTATATGTGTGAAAATTGTCAGGTTTGAAACGGTGTATTCAGCATTTCTAAAATATGCAATGTAGACTGTTTCTGATTGGTCCACATCTTACAGGGTTGTTCGGGGAGGGGTGGGGGCAGGGGGTGGCTGGAGAGTGGAGGATTCTGGGTCAGGGTGGCCGATTTGGAAAGTGAGATAAATGGGAGAATTTTTCTGGTTTGGCTGTTTTGGCCTGGAGTTTTCCATTCTCCAGCTTCAATGTTAAAAATATTCCCGTTTTAATAGAATATCTAATAAACGTTTATTATAATATTCTGCAGTAAAAAGTCTCTTTATTTATAGATTTTTTAGGATCTTTTAAGCATTTTTCGGGATTTTGCTGCAAAAATTTTTTTTCTGTTTTTTTTTATTATTATTATTATTATTATTATTCTTTATTTATAAAGCGCCAGCATATTCCGCAGCGCTGTACAATAGGCACAGTATAGACAGGGATATTTTTTTTTTAAACATTTTTTCTTTTTTCTGTAACAGCCCTTTTTATTTTCATTCATTAGATCTTATATGTAAATTCCAGACATTTTCGTTCTGTAGTTTCTTTGCAAACAGCGTTTCACTTTTCAAACATTCAGGCGTACTGTTTTTTTTTTTCACTCCATTCGTCTGCGGTGTCGGGTTTTACCGGGGGCTGCTCTGCTCTGCGCTGTGATCGGCGGCTGCTCGGGTTTCTCCGGCGTGTTTGGCAGGGTTAATCCAGATGTTTTTGCGGGTTTCGGTGTGCATTCGCCTGGGTTTTGCGGTGAGTGTTCGGCAGGTTTTCGGCGGCTTTTCCCTGCACTACGACGGCCCTGTGGTGCTTGCTGAATACAACACAGGGTCGACGAAATGTGTTCGCCGAATTGAAGTGAACAAAAAGTCACCGAACGTGCAGGGACATTACGATTCTCTTTGAATAACCCTGTGTGTGTCTTTCATGCAAGCAGCTTGTGTGACTCCAACTCTTCCCACGATCCTGTGGGAGCGATAAGGCTCAGAGAGAAGAAGTCTGCAGCAGCTGAAATAGTCACCCGGGTGAAGAAGTATTGGTCTATCACTGTCCATTGCCTGTTGGTGTGAAAGTTCCCCTCCTATATATTTTTGGGATTGTTTTCTACATGCACTGATTCATTTCTTCCTTCTGCATCACAGGACCAGTTCTTCCAGCTCAGGTTTTCCAGTCACTATTTGAATGACTCACATCTGAATACACTATCATAGCTGATTACTGGATCCACGTGCTTATCTCAAACCCCATTACCGCGACAGATAAACAAGAACATCATAACAATTACATCATCTTCATTACAACGTTCTTTTTTTATTTTCTTTTAAGGATAAATAAGTATAATACGTCTGAGGTTTCATAATGGGCCCAAAGTTATGACATCTTTGCTCTAGAAAAGGTTCTAAATTAGAATCTTTCAAAAATTTTACCAAAAATGGCATTTCTGGTATTCACTAAAACCAATTTGCGCACATATACTTAATTTGATTATGGGGACACTCGGAGCTGGCGTTGAGTTCTATTTTTTAATGCATTTAATAATAACATAAAAATATCGACTAAATGAAATCATTGATAAAATGACCCCTTGTCCTGTTTCATACAATATGGGAGGTGCAGTCACACATTTCTAATGAGACCTCTTTATAGAGATGGATGTTCATAGAACCAGAGCATATAGGGAAGCAAAAAACATAAACACACCTGGCACGCCTAATAAATCTGTTAATTAACCCCTTAAAGACGGGCAGGTGCGCACCGGCAGTGGGGAGGGGCTGAGGAGGCCCTTTGAAGTCAGCGGGTTGTACCAGTACACCCCGTGTCTTCAAGGCCCACCCGCCGTGGGGACAGCATGGTACGCCGCGCATCGGGAAAGGGTTAATAATGGCATGGATTCATCAGGAGGGCCCTGGTATGTTTACATTCTTCTGTTCTCTGTAGATTATGAGGTCTTAAAGGGACACCCTGCACGTTGCGATCTCTCAAGCTTATCCGCGCGGACCCTGTAAAGTGAGCTCCCTGCTTCCACGCCTACCTCTGAGGGGGGCTCGGAGGGCTAATTCAACCACCCAAATGCAGAGGCTGAGTCCTGCCCAGACCATCAGCTCAGGGAACGCTCATTTCAGGATTCTGGGTTTGGAGACCTTTGGGAACCATTCTTATCCAATGGCATCAAAGCCTTCCTGCACTGAGGGCCACTGGAGAGGCTGGACCGTCCAACCCCCTGTGGTCACATGACATGCTCAGCTGGAAGCATGTCGTATCCTGGAGAAATTAGAGGGAGACCAGCACTGGATTCAGGGGAGCTTTTTAAAGGAAACTAAAGGGTTAAAACGAGAGAGAAGAGTAGGGAGGGAGTCAGGAGGGGTTATTGTTTAACCCCTCTTTTCCCTACCCCCTCTTATAGTATGGTATGGCTCATACAAACCACCATCAATGATAAATCTGAGGGGCATAAAGTGGAGACCCCTGGGTAAAAAAAGATCCAGGAAATTCACATTTCATTTCTTCAAATATACATGGATACTTTTTTCCCCATTCGAACCCTTGGCACACGCAGCAAGCAGTCCGGTGCCTTTGGTTATTTTTATTTGGTGCTAATTATGGTAGCGCTATCTCAACACAACCCTGGGGATTTTTGGGGTTAATTCTTGGTAACGTGGTTTGTTTTCCAGATTCACAGCTCAAACATGGCAGATATTGCATTGCAGAATTTAACAGAAATTCTAATTCTAGATTGCTCTGCCAGTCGTAAAATAAAAAGATTATTTTCTAAAGATGTTTTTGTGTTTTTACACATAAGTGAAAAAAAAAATGGGGGGCGGGGATTGCAAACAAAGCTACCAAGCAGAGGCGCCAATGCCAGGATCAACTACTACTTTGGGGCACATAGGAACTATAGGGGTTATACAAACAGCTGTAAATTGGCCACGAAATTGCACCGTACAGTGAATTTCACCATATGGTGCAAGTTCGTGGCCATTCGGCTATTCAAAAAGCTGGCAATTCGCCAAATCGACGGCAGTAAAAGTCCCCGTAGGAAAGTAATGGTTAATCTATTCAGAGAACGCCGAACAGCAGAGAAATGTCAGTGAAACGCCCTGATTTTCCGTGGTTTCATTCGTCAGGTTTAAGCAGTCGAATCCCATAGACTTTTTAATGTTAAAAAAATTCCTTGTTTTTCTTAACCACTTGGATGCTGAGGACGCGCTCAGCGCGTCCTCAGCATTCCCGCTGGTATGCGGAGGACGCGCTGAGCGCGTCCTCCCATTGGGGTCAGCGTTCGGCCGGGTTCCGGCCGATCGCTGGCCCCCCCGGTGCGGGCTGACATCCTGGATGTCAGCCGCGCATCCGGGACCACAGCCGCCGGTATTAGGTGTCATCGCGGCAGCGCGATGACCCCTAATTCAGGCGCCCCCCCCCGCATGTGCGGAGGAGGCGCCTGAAAGGGAGGGGGGGAGGTCCTTCGGACCTCTCTCCCTCCCGATCGGCGGCTCTGCGGGGGTTAACCCAGGCATCATTTGGAAGGGCACAGCCTGCCCTTCCAAATGATGCCTGGCATTAACCCCTGGGGAGCTGGATCGCGAATCGGCGCTGAAAAGCACCGATTCGCGATCCTTTCCCGGAGCTGGCCGACATCTTGGATGTCGGCCAAGCCTCCGGGAACTCCCCCTGAGGACTGGCGTCATCGTGCGTAGCACGATGACGCCAGTCCTGGACTTAACCCTTAACTGCCACCAACGGTGGAGATAGGGAGTTCCAATGAACTCCCTATCTCCCGATCCGTGGCAGTTAGGGGTTAAATTTTGGTATGGTTGGATCGGCCAGAGCATGGCCGTTCCAACGATACAAACATGAAAGTGAAAAATGTTGTAAAAAAAAAAAAAATGAAAAATAAAAATAAAAAATTAAAAAAAAAAATTATAAAAAAAAAATAAACACTTTTTTTTTATTTTTTTTGGTTTGTTAATGCAGCAATATTGTTCCCATTTCAATTATAATGTGAACAATGATGCTGCACTAACGATTTTTGTATGCGGTGCGTTTGTTAAAAATCACGTAATTTTCCCCCAAAAAAAATGTAACGAGACCCCATCTCTAATTTTTTTAACAAGCGCACCCCATACAAAATATAACCGCAATTGCTCGCATGTTAAAATGTGAAAAAAAACACTTTACACATTGTAAATTATTGAAAATACATATTTTATTGCATTTTTTGTTATAATATACAGACATGACATAACGTATACATATAATAATGACATATTATGAATATACCGAGTCTGACGGAAAGAACGATATATAATATGTCTGGGTCATATACTAAAATAAGCCTTAAAAACACGTTTAAACATGATGAGCAAAACCGGTAAAAATGACCTCAGCACAGGGGCGGGAAAAGCCTCAGCAGCGAAAGGGTTAAATATTTATTCAACCGTTTATTATTTTCATTTGCAGCAAAAAGCCTATTTATTTATTTTTTAGGATTTTTTAGGTATTTTTTCAGTAAAACATTTTCCCACGTTTTTTTTTTTTAAAATGGTGTTTTTTTTTTTATTCTGCAAGAGACCTTATTATTATTATTATTATTCACATGACCTTATATATTATTTCCATGCAGTATTTTTTTAAAAATGCTTTTTAAATGTTGCAGTGCTTTGGGGGGGGGGGTTTAACCCTTGTTCAGCAGCTTGTCGGCTTCTTCCGGCAGCTGGTTGGAGGTCTGTTCGGCAGGTTGTTGGCTTATTTCAGATCGATTCGGTGGTCTGTTTGATGGATCGTCGATTGCATTCAGCGGTTTTTCTGCGGTTACATCGATCAATTCGGTGGCTTTTCGGCGGTGTTTCGATTCGTTCAGCGGTTTTGCAAATCGATTCTCTGGTTTTACGGATGCATTCGGCGGGTTGATTCACCGCACTTTGGGGACCCTACACTGAAGTGCAGCGAACGGGAGAGCACTGATATATCTCTCTGAATAACCCTGTATATAACATTTATTTTGGAGCGTTTACTGGTTACACCTGTTATGTCACCTGTTGGGGGGGGGGGGTTTCTTAACACCACACAGTCGACAAGATATTTTTAACAGGATCTATAAGAAAAGCCTCCAAAAATAGAAATATTTCAGCTGGCCAAAAAAAATAGAAACAAAAGAACAAGGGGGACACAGGGTGAAGATACTTTGTAGCCAGCTAAAGAGTCTAGGGAAATGGAACGCAGACGACTAGACGCGCACCGGCTGCCGGGAAAGTGTGAGTGATAAATAATATGTCTAAACTGCGCCTTCTTTTAGACTTGAATTACGCCGAAGCCGTTCAACTTTTCTACCTGATAAATATGCTAACGCAAACTGTGGGAGGACTTAGCAGAGACAGCTGACAGGGATGTAGTCGTATGAATAGAACGACGCACAACGCGGGTGCTTGACATCTTCTTAATGAAAACCTAAGTAGCCAACAAATATTCCCAGATTAAATTTCATCAAGCGAAGGCGGCCATGTGACGTTCGACGTGCAGGATTTGGCAGATCCTCGTGGACGTTTGCAGATCTGTACGCGCGCTCTCCGCGAGCACGTTTTTACAGTTTATTCAGACATTGCTCGCAAAGAGAATACGGAAAAGCTACCAACTAATTTCATGAATGAAGCCAGTAGAGAGAGAGATACCTCCTGCGTATCAGGGAAAGTAACTGCTGGCTAAATTCCAGAACCACGATACATGATGCAGTGCAGCCATCGGGGTGACAGCCCATGACATGTTCAGGGTCCCAGTTAATCTAGGGGGCCCTTGCCAAACTCTATGTGCACCTTAAGTGCCAAAAAGACAAGAGCACCTCTGTGTCACCCAGGACTGGTCAAACAAGATACCGGCAATTTTACCAGTGGGTCGCGGCATCTAGGGCCGGTCAGAGCACGCTGGCTCATAACAGAGGGATCGATTAGTATGATCTGCACTAGAAAACACTTTTTATCCCTTGCTGGACCACCATGGATTTAGCCCATTTCCAGTAAAATAAGGTTTGCAGAAAGAGGCAAAATGTTAGGGCCCTATTACATTCTTTGCGCAAACGTTAACGGGTGCGCAAAAACGCATTAACGCAAGGGGCAAAACCCTTTGCGCTAAACATCGTATTACTATGTCCGCGCAAAAAATGCACATTAATGTCTACCGCGGGTGAACCTGCGCGAACGCTGCGCGAGTGTACTGTACTTTGCGCGTCCTGTACTTAACATTGTGAGCTCAAATGCGTTTGTGCGCTGGTACGTGGATGGTATTACAATCTATGCACAGTTTGTAACGCACAGCGTGTGCGCGCATAATTTTAACGTCTTTGAAAAGCTGGTGTTAATGGCAAATCTGAACAACCTGGCAAAACCCAAATACACCAGCCCAAAAGAAAATACAGCACAGTATAGTTACACATTCTACACATACCCAAACAATAAAATGGAGAAGTTGTGCGTGGTTTTTTTTTTTGATGTAGTATAAATGCGCAGATTGACTTTGACAGGTGCAAAAACTTAACGTGAGACAATTAAGGTTCTTAATTCTGATTGGCCGAATTGTGTGAAAAAACAGTCCGCACACTGATTTATGCACGCAATGTTAATGCACTCACGTTTTTGCACGCCTTTTTTACGCCTGTTATTTTTTGACGGATGAAAAAATGCGAGAGGATTGTAATACCATTGTTAATTTACGGGCGTTAACGTTTAACGCTTCGCACAAAAATTCACGCATTTACCGTGCATTTTTGTGTGAAGAATGTAATAGAGCCCTTCATTTTTTAATTAGCTTATTGAAATTGGCAGCTGACAGTTCGGGGTCCTGACCACTGGTTTAGTAAGGGTCCCATGATTTATGATCACAGCCCTGGATATATGTGATCTGCATTCTCGATGATGCTCAGCCATCCTTAACATACAGTCAAGTCCAGAAATATTGGGACATCGACACAATTCTAACATCTTTGGCTCTATACACCACCACAATGGAGTTGGAATGAAACAAACACAATGTGCTGTAACTGCAGACTGTCAGCTTTAATTTGAGGGTATGTACATCCAACTCAGGTGAACGGTGTAGGACTTACAGCAGTTTGCAGATGTGCCTCCCACTTGTTAAGGGACCAAAAGTAATGGGACAGAATAATAATCATAAATCAAACTTTCCCTTCTTAATACTTGGTTGCAAATCCTTTGCAGTCAATCACAGCCTGAAGTCTGGAACGCATAGACATCACCAGACGCTGCGTTTCATCCCTGGTGATGCTCTGCCAGGCCTCTACTGCAACTGTCCTCAGTTCCTGCTTGTTGTTGGGGCATTTTCCCTTCAGTTTTGTCTTCAGCAAGTGAAATGCATGCTCAATGGGATTCAGGTCAGGTGATTGACTTGGCCATTGCATAACATTCCACTTCTGTCCCTTCAAAAACTCTTTGGTTGCTTTTGCAGTATGCTTTGAGTCATTGTCCATCTGCACTGTGAAGCGCCGTCCAATGAGTTCTGCCGCATTTGGCTGAATGTGAGCAGATAATATTGCCCGAAACACTTCAGAATTCATCCTGCTGCTTTTCTCAGCAGTCACATCATCAATAAATACAAGAGAACCAGTTCCATTGGCAGTCATACATGCCCACGCCATGACACTACCACCACCATGCTTCACTGATGAGGTGGTATGCTTAGGATCATGAGCAGTTCCTTTCCTTCTCCATACTCTTCTCTTCCCATCACTCTGGTACAAGTTGATCTTGGTCTCATCTGTCCATTGGATCTTGTTCCAGAACTGTGAAGGCTTTGTTAGGTGTTGTTTGGCAAACTCTAATCTGGCCGTCCTGTTTTTGAGGCTCACCAATGGTTTACATCTTGTGGTGAACTCTCTGTATTCACCCTGGTGAAGTCTTCTCTTGATTGTTGACTTTGACACACATACACCTACCTCCTGGAGAGTGTTCCTGATCTGGCCAACTGTTGTGAAGGGTGTTTTCTTCACCAGGGAAAGAATTCTTCGGTCATCCACCACAGTTGTTTTCCGTGGTCACCCGGGTCTTTTGGTGTTGCTGAGCTCAACGGTGCGTTCCTTCTTTTTGAGAATGTTCCAAACAGTTGTTCTGGCCACGCCTAATGTTCTTGCTATCTCTCTGATGGGTTTGTTTTGTTTCTTCAGCCTAATGATGGCTTGCTTCACTGATAGTGACAGCTCTGTGGATCTCATCTTGAGAGTTGACAGCAACAGATTCCAAATGCAAATAGCACACTTGAAATGAACTCTGGGCCTTTTATCTGCACATTGTAATTGGGGTAATAAGGGAATATCACACACCTGGCCATGGAACAGCTGAGAAGCCAATTGTCCCATTACCTTTGGTCCCTTAACAAGTGGGAGGCACATCTGCAAACTGCTGTAAGTCCTACACTGTTCACCTGAGTTGGATGTACATACCCTCAAATTAAAGCTGACAGTCTGCAGTTAAAGCACATTGTGTTTGTTTCATTCCAACTCCATTGGAATGGAGGTGTATATATATATTTATATAGAGGTGTATACTTATATTTTCTGTAACGGCCCTTTTTATTATCATTCCTTGGACCTCATATGTAAATTTCAGACATTTTCGCTCAGTAGTTTCTTTGCAAACAGCGTTTCACTTTTCAAACATTCATGCAAACTGTTTTTCTTTATTTATTCACTTCACTCGTCTGCGGTGCTGGGTTTTTCCGGCGGCTTCGCTGTGTGTGATCAGCTCCTGCTCGGGTTTTTCCGTGGTTTTCGGCAGGTTAATCCAGATGTTTTTGCGGGTTTTCGGCGTGCATTCGCCGGTTTTGCGGTTAGTTTTCGTTTGGTTTGTGGTGACCTTTCCCTGCAATTCAGGGACCTGTGGTGCTTGCTGAATACACCGCAGGGTCGCCGAAATGGGTTCGGCAAAACGAACCGAATTGAAGAGAACGAAAAGTCACCGAACGTGCGGTGACTTTTTGATTCTCTTTGAATTACCCTGATAGTGAATTCTAATGGTAGCGTTCGGATGAGTTGGTGTTACCGCGAGGATAAGTGACTGTAACGCACGCCACCCTTATTACATTCCTGACGCTAAACCCGTGAAAAATCTGTTAGCGCATCAGTGATTGCACTAGCTTGCGCAACCTTACTGTAATTGGCGCATCCTATACTTAACATGGGGAGCGCAATAATTAATTAGCGTTAAGATAAGGTATTACAAAGTCCTAGCGCTAATTACCTCACCAATGGGCAAAACAAAATTTTAGTGACACCTAAAAGCTAGTGCTAAGTAATTCCGCTTATGTAAAATATTTAGCACCCCTTAAAACCACCCCATTAATCCGATACTCACCTCTCATCATGCGGCGAAAATGGTGGCCCGATCCATCGTTTCTTCTGGTCGCTAGCAGAGTGAGACTGGGGACAAATAGCTCCCAGTCTCCAGCTGTGAATCATTGCGCTGCACTGTGCGATCTCGCGAGTTCTCTCTGGTTTTCTTCTCTCATCCTCTTATTTACAAGGTTGGCCATCCCTTTAATGTATTACAATGCAAAATTGAGTTCACTTGATTTTGGTTGGGAAAGGGTTAAAGAGCAAACACTAGCATATCAAAGCCCCATTTCCATACCTATTTAAAGCAACATTAGTGTGTCCCTTGTGTAGAAACAATTTTTTTTTTTATTGGTCTCCAGTCACCCTGAATTACTGTAAACAAGCTGCAAATAGCAGCCCCACACCTCACTCTAACAGAAAGCTCAACAAACTTTACTGCTGTATTACAACAGCCAGAGAGAGGGAATAAAGGGAGAGCTCTGGGGGTCACTCACTACTGTACAGGGATAAGATTCAGGGGGTTATAATGATTGACAATCCCTGTACAGTACAGATACAAGGTGTTGCTGTAATTTACATACACAGGCAATATGCCACACACAGATAATATTTTTATATTCTACTGGTATTTTGTTTTGCTAATAATCTCATTATGATCATTATAAATCCCCATAAACAGGAGATATTTTTTTAATCTATCTGCATCACATTTACTTTATGTGACACAAAGGCCATTTCTACCTGTAATGCCGACCACGTAAAATTGGGTGATAAGGGACATTGTCTAGCATTCAGAACCTTTCATTCCAGCAATAATACTGAGAAGGATAAATGAATACATGAAAACTGAAAAAATTACTAAATTTACATTATACTAAAAAAACATTTTGTTCCCAAATTTACAATTTTTATTTTGAAAGCATGTCAGCAGCACAACAAGTCGGAAGAGATAAACGAAAAGAAAAAAAGTCAGAAATGTCCTCAATAGGTGTCTCGAGAACACAGGGGAAAGGTGAAAAAAGAGTATGGTTTGCTGGGACCAAAATGTATTTATTCTTTTAAATTCAAGAGGGGGGCGGGGAGAAGGGATGGCAAGGGCCACATTTGTGACCTTCCTTTCTGTCTTCCAGGAGTCCGAAAGACAGCAGGAGGCCATGGAAGGGTATAGTCACGAGGCCAGGGCCAGGCGTGGCAGGCAGAACCATGGTAGCTTCCACAATGGCACGCCATGAAAATAAAAAATAAAATAAATAAAAGAGGGGGGGTCAAAAAATTTCCATCACAATCAGCAGAGAGTCATAAAATGTAGAAAGGCAGGCGAAGCGTGAGGCCACACAGCTCCACAGCACAGAATGGCATGGCAAGCCCAAACTGCTCCATCACCGTAGGCGACATAGAAGAACACAGCTCCGTCACCCGATTCCGGTCGAGAACAGCAGGAGATACCTCAGCTCCAATGACCGCCGAACAGGCAGGCAACTCACAATCAGCAGGCAGGTAGGTTTCCCCAGACATAGGGATCTCCTCCAGAGGCAGAAAGGTAGGCCGGAACACAATGATCAGACCACCGCAGTCATCACACTGCTTTTCAGCGGTCTCCAGTACCCTGCAGCCAGGTGCACCTCAGCCGCATAGAGCATAGCCAGAGATACTGATGCCCGAATACTCCACTCCCCAGCACACCCGAAGCATAGTCGTCAGTTCTCTGAGTTCTCCCCTCATCAGTGGGCGCTCGTCGTCCACCAGCAGCATCGTCAGCCACATATCGAGGCCCGAAAACACAGCCTTCGAGTCATCAACAGGAGGAAAGGACAGGCTATCCCATCTCCACTTCTTGCACCCCTCTGCCATCCCTGCCACCAGAACAGTCGCGGAAGCTGGGAGGTGTAGGCCCACCATCCCCACAGCCAGCTTCCTTTCAGTTATAGAAACAGGGGGTCATCTCGCAGGGCAAAGGAAAATGCAGAGGGGTTTGGCGCGTAGGCCGCAAGATAGCTGCTGCTGTCAGTAGGCCACAGGGAGAAGAGTCCCAAAGCCACTCGCAGCACCATTACCGTGGCTTTGGATCCGTATAAGCAGGATCTCAGGTCAAACCTCTGGCGAGCCGAGGAGAGAACGCCGATTACAGCACATCCGGGCAGCCACGAACACCCCATATCAGGTGGCGCATCGCAGAGCTCAGGGAAATGGCAACCTCTCTCCTCAGCATCCAGACACGCCCCCAACTTTTTTTTTTTAATTATCTCAGAACAACAAATCTCTATTTTACCCAATAGTTAATTGTTAATATTATGATAAAAAAAATGTTTCAACAAAAAAGCATTTGGTAGCGAAGGGGTTAAAGCCGCTGATAGGAGACAAAACAATGACTGATTCTTCGGGTTAATTCTCCTGGTCCCTGATCTCCTTATCCTCGTTAAGTCATTAAGCTAATACAATCTAGGCAAAATCATAGTAGAATACAATTACATTAATCTCAATATACCGTGCCTAATAAATACGGTCCTATCAATAAATATTAATTTGCAGCAGGTTTGCCCACAGATTAGGTCCTTGTTAGGTTTGCTTAAGCATCCGCCGGAGCGTCAGATGGAAGTTATGAATGAACTAGAATCAATAGAATTCTTTTTTTAAAAAGACTACACGTTGGGGGATATTTATTGAATGGTGGAAAAGAAGGCTAACCGTGAGCAGGATCACTCAGATTTACAGATGGGAATTTCTATAGCCACCTAGCAGAGTTGCCATTATGTGTTATTAGCCCATGCCTTTACTTCCTGCCTAGGGAGCCATGTTGACATAGACTACATTCTACTTTAGAAGGACACTCCAAAACCATGTCTCAATACAGGGGTCAGCCACCGTGCCCCTTCAGATGTTTTAGAACTCATTAAGTTGACTGAGCATCAGGGCCGCCATCAGGGCATTATTTGCTTGTTCAGATATGAGGCTGGGCTGTCAGGTTCACCATTGCTTTATTGCAGGACACTTACTGTTATATACAGGCTTGGATAACTACATGAACACAGGATCATGCATCTGCCTTCATAACTGCATCACACTAACTGACCCTGAAGATGGCTGCCGTGCCCTCTGACCTGTGTCATCCTGGGCGGAGCCACTAGTTAAAGTGATAGCACAGGTTTAGTATAGTCAGCTATAACAATTACGGCCCATGCTGTGGTAAGGGGCCCGGGGACTGAGGGGGCCTGCCGTCGGCGGCTATATTTACTTAAGGCCGCAGAGACACAAACACGGCAGCCAGCAGCCAACGGGCCCCCTCTGATGATGTCAGAGGGGGCGCGCCAGACATCTGCAGGCAGCCCATGCCCCCTCCGAATCCATCAGGCTTCCTCCCGAGTCGCAGCGCCGCAAGTATACTCTGCAGCGCTGGGAGGAAGTGATCATATAAAGTCACTTCCTCCCAGCGTTCCTTGATGCATGTGGAGCCGCGCAGGAGAGAAGCAACGGCTCGAGTCCCAGCCTCCCAGGTAATTAATTACTGGGAAGGGGAGGGAATGAAAGTATGTCAAATTAAAACAGGGGGGGGGTGACGACTAACTGCCGAGGAGAGAGACGCAGCATACAGGAGCCCCATCCCATTTGAGACATTTCAGTGAATTTGTACCCTTTTTATTTTTTTGGACTGATTTCTCGCTCTCCCCTCGGTCTCGATGTGCTCTGGATACTGCCCCCACCCTCACCAAAGTGCGCTGCGTCCGCAACGTCTGCATAGCTTTGTGTGTGAGTGATGGAACGTGGTCAGACGGACTGCATTTATACGTCCAGCATTTTTCACGGACAAAATGGTTTTGATTTTTAATTTATTTTCTCTCCTACATCCGTCAAAATATACATCAGTAAATAAACGGACTGTGTGGCCACTACTGTGTCTTCCGTACTGACGTACGTCCGTGTGCAAGGACGTACAGTCCGTAGAAATCACGCTCGTCTGACCCTAGCCTTATGGTGTCACCCCCCCGAGTTTTACGGATTTTTTTTAACTACTCTTACTCCTAAATCAGTACTCCCATATAACACTGAATGCTCATACACACAGCGCACATTACTGTGAGGTTTATTGCTGTGGAGCTCTCTCATATGCTCACACAAATTTTTGCCAACTGCCAGCAAGTACGGTGCCTGTTCAAAGGCAGTGAAAGCACACATGGATATATATTGCCCCCAGCAGCCAGTGGCGTAGCGTGGGTTGTCAGCGCCCAGGGCCAGCCAAGAATTGTGCGCCCCCCCCCAACCTGTGGACACGTTATCATGCCCCAGCTCACACATGGATATTGCCCCAGCTCTCACATGGATATTGCCCCAGCTCTCACATGGATATTGCCCCAGATCTCACATGGATATTGCCCCAGCTCTCACATGGATATTGCCCCAGCTCTCACATGGATATTGCCCCAGCTCACACATGGATTTGCCCCAGCTCACACATGGATTTGCCCCAGCTCACACATGGATTTGCCCCAGCTCACGGATTTGCCCCAGCTCACGGATTTGCCCCAGCTCACACGGATTTGCCCCAGCTCACACGGATTTGCCCCAGCACATGGATTTGCCCCAGCACATGGATATGCCCCAGCTCATGGATTTGCCACAGCTCATGGATTTGCCCCCCAGCTCATGGATATGCCCCAGCTATGGATTTGCCCCAGCACATGGATATGCCCCAGCTCATGGATTTGCCCCAGCTCATGGATTTGCCCCCCAGCTCATGGATATGCCCCAGCTCATGGATATGCCCCAGCACATGGATATGCCCCAGCTCATGGATTTGCCCCAGCTCATGGATTTGCCCCCAGCTCATGGATATTGCCCCAGCTCATGGATATGCCCCCCAGCACATGGATTTGCCCCAGCTCATGGATTTGCCCCAGCACATGGATTTGCCCCAGCTCATGGATTTGCCCCAGCTCATGGATTTGCCCCAGCACATGGATTTGCCCCCCAGCTCATGGATATTGCCCCAGCTCATGGATATTGCCCCAGCTCATGGATATACTGCCCCAGCACATGGATATGCCCCCAGCTCATGGATTTGCCCCAGCTCATGGATTTGCCCCAGCTCATGGATTTGCCCCAGCACATGGATTTGCCCCAGCTCATGGATTTGCCCCAGCTCATGGATATGCCCCAGCTCTCACCTGGATATTGCCCCAGCTCCCGGGCAGCGGGAGTGCCTGCCGGCTGCCCGGTCCTGAACAGTGAGTCGAGTCCGTCCTGTTGATTGAAGGGGAGTCGGCTGCGTGCGTGCGCAGGTCACGCGGTCCGGCCAGTCAGGTGGTACTGAGTCTCTGTACCACCTGATTAGACGGACCACGTGACCTGCGCCTGCACGCAGCCGCATCCCCTTCAATCAACAGGACGGACTCGACTCACTGTTCAGGACCGGGCAGCCGGCAGGCACTCCCGCTGCCGGGAGCTGGGTCCCCTCAACCCGCGGGCCCTTGGGCGGCGCCCGAGGGCCCGGCGGGTCAGTCGGGCCACAAGTTTATGGGGCGCATAATTTCAAAAGAAATTATGCGCCCCTAACAAAACTGTGCCCGGGGCCACGGCCCCCTGCCCCCCCACGCTACGCCACTGCCAGCAGCTCACCCATGGATATATATTGCCCCAGCTCACATATGGATATATTGCGCCTCAGCTCACATATGGATATATTGCCCCTAGACCAGCTCACACATGGATATATTGCCCCCAGACCAGCTCACACATGGATATTGCCCCAGCTCTCATGGATATGCACCCAGCACACATGGATACTGCCCCAGCTCTCATGGATATGCCCCAGGAGCTCTCATGGATATGCCCCAGCAGCTCTCATGGATATTGCCCCCAGCTCATGGATATACCCCAGCTCCTCTCATGGATATGCCCCAGCTCCTCTCAAGGATATTGCCCCAGCTCCTCTCATGGATATTGCCCCAGCTCCTCTCATGGATATTGCCCCAGCTCCTCTCATGGATATACTGCCCCAGCTCTTCTCATGGATATACTGTCCCAGCTCCTCTCATGGATATACTGCCCCCAGCTCCTCTCATGGGTATGCCCCCAGCTCTTCTCATGGATATGCCCCAGCTCCTCTCATGGATATACTGCCCCAGCTCCTCTCATGGATATACTGCCCCAGCTCCTCTCATGTTTTTTGCCCTAGCTCCTCTCATGGATATACTGCCCCAGCTCCTCTCATGGCTATGTCCCCAGCTTCTCTCATTGATATTGCCCCAGCTCATGGATATGCCCTAGCTCATGGATATGCCCCAGCTCATGGATAATGCCCCAGCTCATGGATAATGCCCCAGCACATGGATACTGCCCCAGCACATGGATAATGCCCCAGCACATGGATATACTGCCCCAGCACATGGATATACTGCCCCAGCACATGGATAATGCCCCAGCTCATGGATAATGCCCCAGCTCATGGATATACTGCCCCAGCTCATGGGATATGCCCCAGCTCATGGATAATGCCCCAGCTCATGGATAATGCCCCAGCTCATGGATATACTGCCCCAGCTCATGGATAATGCCCCAGCACATGGATACTGCCCCAGCACATGGATAATGCCCCAGCTCATGGATATACTGCCCTAGCACATGGATATACTGCCCCAGCACATGGATATACTGCCCCAGCTCATGGACATACTGCCCCAGCTCATGGATAATGCCCCAGCTCATGGGATATGCCCCAGCTCATGGATATACTGCCCCAGCTCATGGATATACTGCCCCAGCTCATGGATATTTGCCCCAGCTCATGGATATTTGCCCCAGCTCATGGATAATGCCCCCAACTCACCTCCTGCGCCGCGTGTTCTGCTCCCTCTGAGCGTCCGGCAGCATGGAGTTTGGGCGCTCGTCTGGGGGAGCCACGTGACCAGCCGCGATCTCGCGAGAACTCGGCTGGTGACGTGTTTCCCCCAGGCAAGCGCCGAAGCTGCATAGCTTCAGACGCTCGCAGGGAGCGAACACGCAGCGCAGGGTGAGACACCCGCAATTAGGGTGACGGTGTCACCCTAAGGGCGGGTGTCACCTGGTGCGGGCCACACCCCCGCCCCCACGTAGCGACGCCCCTATGCCCCTATGCCCCTATGCTAAACCAGTGGAATAATATTATACTTTTATGCTACATTGTTTGTACTAATACACATTTTATGTGATTTTAAGGTATAAGGAGCAACACTCTGTAATATGATCTTGATTCATATTATTTTTGAATCACAATTTGAATTTCATACTGTCTTAAATTATTTGAACCAGATACTTTTTTATGTTAAATGTGCTGTTGTGTGATCAATATGGGTGATTTTTAAGTTATTGGGACTAACACTCTGTAATGTGACCACGATTCACAGTAAATATTAATTTCCTATGGGAAGAGGGGATCGTGGGGGGGGGGCATTCTGAGGATCAGTAAGGGGCCCCAAAAGTTCTGATGGCTGGCCTGCTGAGCATCATGGGTAATGTAGTTCTGGGACACCTGAGATGCCAAGGTCAGCCATTACTGGTTTAGAGGCTCTATTCCCTGAAATGGTGATTTGTGGGGAAAAAATTGCAAATGAAAACTGAATACTCCAAACAGGAGACTTTTTTCCTGCATAGATACTCTTTATTTCAGAGTGTGATGGAGTGACTGTACCCTAACTTAGTACCTCAGTCCGCAGGCTCTCTTCCATGTAACAGTCGCCGGAGCAATCTTTCCTAATAGCTCCCTCAAACTTTAACCGCAGTTGAAAGAAAGAAGCACAACGTTGAAAATCCAAAGCAGAATGCTAGTTTATTCACACAGATACCCAGATACCCAGGCAAAGAACAACCACTTTCATGAATACACCCAAACACATAACATCGCAGAACAAATAACTGCACAGGACCTTCAAACAATGGACAATGGGATTTCCTGGGAGGAGAAGGGTGAGGGGGAAAGCAGGTAAAACAAAAGGATTATCTTATAGAGAGAATGTACACAATAGAGAGAGCAGGTAGTAATACAGAGGTCTACACTATACAGAGAGGGGTTAGATAATTGAGGGAATGTACACCATATACACAACAAGAGACTCTATAATAATTACATAAGGGAATAACACACAGACATCAGTAACCTTTGGTTTGCTGGGGAATGTTTAAAACAGTGAAAAAACAAATATATTTAAAAGGTCCACCAGTTCCCCCAATAGTCTCTTTCACGGGCCATAGTCTCTGGGCAGGAGGCTAGCCCACGCCCCCCTCCAGATGCCTCACTGACGGTAGGTTCCATCACACAGGGGTCAGCAGCCTTGTCCCTGCAGATTTTGCTTACCATCTACATCTTACCTTGCCTATTGCGCCATAGGCATATTGTGACTTGTGAGCACCTAGCCCCAGAAAAAAGCATAGGCCAGCCAGACACAGGCAGCAGCGCAGTCCGGCAACATGAATACTCCAGGGAGCCCTGTGCTTCTTGGCCACTAGCTTGCTCCTGCGAGATCACATAGAGCCGTGGAGGAAGACTAGGAACTATTTATTCACAGTCTCACTCTGCTCCTGATGAGAGGAAGCAGTGTTTCGCACTGCCCTCTCCACCACGGGATGAGAGTTAAGTATGGCGTTATTCGAGGAGATTTTCACAGGGTATTAAGTGAATTTTGCAACTGCGTAATCATTTAACACCAGCTTTGAGAAGACGGCATTTCTCAGCGAAAAACCCATAGGTGTGTGCACAGGGTGTGCCTGGTGTGCCCAGGCCCACCCTAATGTTGTGTGAAAGGTTCATCTTTGACCCCCTACATTGATATTTTGGATGGTCCTTATGTTGTTTAAGATAAATAGCATGAACATTGACTGCAATGCTGCATAAACAGTGGTTATTCCTAACTAAAAATTACTGTCCTGTACAAAATTATCCAAGCATACTGTAGATATGTAAATAATAAATGTTCCATGGGTGCACAACCTAATGAAATGGGCTGCGGACACCATTGCAAATACCCTCTCCCGGTTGGAAGCGCAGGCTACATTGGAATAGCTTGCACCTCCATTCAGAGGTGCAAATTAATGGCTCTTACACTCCTATAAGTATAGGAGACGCTAATTTACAGTGACCTCTCACAAGGAATCTCTCTTCGCACTCTATCCGCAAGCCCAGTTTGCGGCAAGAATGGAATAGCGATTCCCATCGATAAGATAACTACAGGAGACGTGTAATGTTATGTGTAACGTCTGCTGTAGATATCTTATCAGCAACTATGGAATAGGGCCCCCGGAGGGCCAAGGTTGCTGACCCCTGGTTTATTTTGATCAACTATTTTGACCTAAAAACTGCAAAACCTGTCCATTCTCTACATTTACCTATTTAGCTAATAAGCCCCTATGACGTTCTGTGACTGAGAGGACAACCGTAGCCCAAGCCATAAGCAGATATGGGAGATCATGGATATTTGGTACTGCTGGTTAATGGCACACTAATAATAATTAATAATTCCTGTTAAGATCCTGGGGCATCATCCCTTATGCTTATTGAATATCAATTCAGAGGCTGAATTAGCTTTTATTTGGGCAGCGATGCTCTACATAATCATATGGAATGAACCAAATTAAGGTGGCCGCCTTACAGGGGTCTTCTTTAAACAGGGCTTGATAAATCTAGGGGTCAGGTAGCTTCACTAAAGGTTTGATGATCATAAAAATCGATGATTGGTGAATCCAGCCACTAAAATTTTTCATCTGACTCCTAAAATTATGGATAATTCTTCATGAACCTATGTTCAAAAATTCGCCCGGCTCCTAAAAATGGGCACTTTGATCCTACATTTTGTAACTGGATCTTATGTTTGCTTGAAGTTTGAAAAGCCCAACTCTAAAACAGGAATTATAAGGCAGACAGTCAAATGGGAGTCAAATATTCTGATATATGGAGGATGTGTGTCTGGGATGTGTAGATCAGTCGCCACAGCAGTAATTCTGCTCATCGCATCAGATGGATTAGAGTGTAGTTGAAAGCAGCAGCAAGGCCATCCTCAGATTGTACTGTATAGCACTATCTTTAGGTTTGGAAGCTGGAACAAACAAGACTACTCTTTGCTATTATTATCCTTTATTTATATAGCGCCACATATTCCACAGCGCTTCACAAGATCCGTGTACAAGGAGGGAGTTGATACATAAGAATACCACACATGGATGATGACCTGATTCAGGAGGACCCTGATCCCAAGGGAGCTTACAATCTATGAGATGTACAAGTATTTTTGTGAGGTAGGCGCATCCATATCGTTAGGTGTCTTGCCCAAGGACACTCGCTGGTGGCATCCTTCCATGATTGTAGAGCAGCGACATGGTGGTTAGGCTAAACCCGCTTCATCTTAAAGTCGAGAATGCTCCACAGTTGTATTGGAGGGATGTGCTGAATGGTATTTTGACTTTCTTCTCCATGGTTAAAGGATAGAGGTGATACCACTGGACTCCACAGCCGATATTGTGTGGTAGGCAAGTATGCACCGGTAGGTGTCTTGCCCATGGACACTTAATGGAGAGGTGCTCTGGCCGGGATGCGAAGCTGTGGCTCCATGGTTACAGAGTAATGATGT
Organism: Leptobrachium leishanense; assembly: GCA_009667805.1. NCBI lineage: Eukaryota > Metazoa > Chordata > Amphibia > Anura > Megophryidae > Leptobrachium > Leptobrachium leishanense. The sequence goes on along the minus strand of CM019067.1, from coordinate 48,901,777 downwards.
TACCACTACTCCATCCAGCTGCTACAAATGAGACAGAGCCTCCTGAATGTCTGCCAACCCACACGCCACATTTGACAACAAGCCATAGTCCATGTCTACTCATCTACAACTTTACGCCATGACCAGTCCTGTGTCGAATCTGATCAAGGCTGTGCTAGGAGTGCATCGAGCACAAGCCATACTGAGCTCACTATGGATCAAATGGAAAGCTAGCTTTAGAGATGGGACAATCATGTGATTATGATGGTGGTAATGGAAAGTCATCCAACAGACTGTAATTAAAAGAAAGCTGTAGAGCATAATCTCTATGAAACATCCTGGAAGGACATCCACCACGACCTGACCGCTACGGAAAAAAATCCAAGATGTATGCCATTATCTCATGAAAAAATGACTTTTCCGCAAGGTAAATGATTATACAATAACTCACCCCTCTACCCCGGAAAAATTTAAAATAATAAATAAAAATAATATTTTCATATTGTTCACATTTTTAGAAAAACTCAGGTGTAAATGACTCCTAGAGGACATCTGCACACGATCACACGACACGTTCAAGAGCTGTAACCCCGAACACGTTAGGTGCAGCTTTCGTCATTTCGGATTTTAATATGAATGAATAACAGATTTATCTTCTCAGAAACACATACGTGGGAGAGCCTGAGTCAATGCAAATATGCAGATAAACTGGATCCCACAAGAGTGTGTTTATTTCTGTGCTTCGGATACATACGAGCATCACCAATGACGAATGATGAGTTACTCATCTATCTTTTTATTCATTTGTGATGAGGCTGAAACCTCTTAATTGTGTTTATGGAGGATACACACACGTCTACAAGATTCTTCATAACATTCTCCATGACAGGTTCACATGCCAAGTAAAAACTGACTAGGAATTTACACAACAATCAGTACAATAATATAACTGTAAAAGACCGTAAATGTGGCTTTCCCAGGCAATGGGTGAGTTCAGTATCTCCCTATTAATGGACAGATTTATCTTGCTAATCTTACTTTAAGGTCCCATCCTACACTTTTTAGAGGCTCTCAAGTTCAAGGTAAAGGACATGAACCGCCCACTGATGACCGCCGGTCACCCACAAGGAGATAAAGAAATCTATGACAATAATGATAACACCGACAACCTTGTTCTGTGGAATTATTATTATTATTATTGTCATCATTTATATTGCGCCAACAGTTTCCACAGCGCTTTACAATAACCAAAGGGAACAAAATACATATAAACGGACATAGGATGGAAACAAGAGGTATAGAGGGCCCTGCTCATAGGAGCTTACAATCTAGAGGGATTGGGGTTGAGGAAGACAAGAGGAATTGCACTAGATAGCAGGATCATTAGTGCCAGTGGTTTGGGAATGGCGGGGCAATAGAAGCGGCTTCAATCAAGTGTGAGTAGGTGAGCAGAGGGATGAGTTGCATCAGTGATGTGGTACGTTAATCTGAAGAGATGGGTTTTGAGGGATTTCTTGAAGGCCTGGAGGTCAGGAGAGAGTTTGATAGCGCGAGGCAAGTCATTCCACAGGACCGGTGCTGCCCATGAGAAGTCTTGGAGGCGAGAGTTGGCTGTGCGTGTGTAGACCAATGACAGGTGGAGATCACCTGCTGAACGGAGTTGTCTAGATGGGATGTGCTTGCAGAGTAATGAAGACATATAGGGAGGAGTTGAGTTAATGAGTGATTTGAACGTGAGCGTCAGTATTTTAAACTGTATCCTGAAACATACAGGAAGCCAATGGAGGGACCGGCAGAGGGGGAGGTAGTGAGAAAGATAAGCCTAGCCCCTGCATTCATTACAGATTGCAAAGGGGCGATAAGGGAGTTGGGGAGGCCAATAAGGAGCGAGTTGCAGTAGTCAAGTCGCGAAATGACAAGAGCCTGAGCCAGCACCTTTGTGGTATCTTGTGTGAGAAAGGGGCGGACACGGGCAATGCTTTTGAGTTGAAAGTAACAGGATTTGGTCACTGACTGGATGTGGGGAGAGAATGTATGGTTACAGTCAAAAGTGACGCCAAGGAAGCGAGCTTGGGGTGTTGGGCTAATGGGTGTTCCATTTACTTGTAGGGAAATAGGTGGTATTTATCGGCCACAGCTACAATATCCACCATATATTAAAAATATATAACATATAAACAATAAAATGAAGACAGTGCTGACAGTGCTCTCCAGCACACCTGTACCTCTCCCAAACCAAAACCAACTTAATCCGTTCCCATCTCCCTTTCTTCTACTCAGCAAATTACACCTTATACCAAGAACCCTACCTCAGCACTGCCTACCAACCCCCGCTGTGACAAAGGGGAAAACTAAAAACCCCACAATCGCCCCAAAAAAACACCCAAAATAATCCCTATAATTAAAGGGAGAGAGGGTGGAGATGCTGCTCTCCAGGTTACCTCAGGAAAAAAGGCACGTATAGCCACTGCACGTGTGTCTTTTAAATACTCTGCTCGGCCCCGCCCCTCATCTTCCCGCTCTAACTGCTTCCCCAGTTGAAAAAAACTCCTAGCGTGCTCCTGGCATCAGGGGCAACTCAAGGGCCCTCCACCTGAGTTGTTCCTGGCCTTCACTAGGTTTGATTCTATCATCCTCTAGACTTGACTGCTGTTAAAGGGAAAATAGAGAATATTTTCTACTGAAAATAGAGTTCCTTTTTTGCCCTTACATAATTGGGCAGACGCTGCTGACAGCCTTTGCCCTACTATTTATTTTTTCTCTCTCTCTTTTGGGTGTATTTACTCATCTTTTTTATTGGCGCTATATAAATGGTTATTTAGGATTTTAATATTTTATAGCTTGTAAACGTATTTTTACGCACCTCATGCAAAACTCTGTGGAAACATATTCTGTAAAATGCTCTTTTTTAAAACGATCAGAAATGAAGAACTGGTTCCTAAATTTTTCTATGAAAATAAACAATTTCGACCAAAATTAAAAAGGAAAATAAACAATCACTGCAGGGAGCCTTTATAGTTGAGCCGCAAGCAAAGCTTGTGGCTAAACAAGAATAGCATCTCCAGCCATTAGTGGTAACGAGTTAGCCATTCATATTATGGCTCCGATGGAATAGAGAGGGACCACCGTTTCAAGGTTTATTTAGGAATCTACACCTAATAAACGTAACTTTTACCATGATATACCCCAAAGACTAACATCATTGGTAAGATCAGACAAATGCAGACCCCACCTCACTGCAGTCACATACCCAACTCTTCTGGTTAGGGTGGGTTGGGTTACATCATCACTCCTCCATAATCCTCCATCTTTCCAATGTCCCTCTTTCTAGGCTTCTGGGACTCATGTAAGTTGAGAAAGTAGGACAAAACCACCACCCTCCCCACTTCTGTATCCTACCCAGCTCTGGGCCCTATCACCTCCTACCTCTGCCAGCAAAATAAAGTGCAATGGTTAATCTATTCAGAGAAGGCCGAACAGCAGAGATGCGAAACGCCCAGATTTTCAGTGGTTTCGTTAGACAAGTTTAACCCCTTCACTACCAAGTGATTTTCCAAAAAAGCATTGTCAGAAACCAGTGTTTTTTCTTGTAAAATCATTTTAAATTAATTATATAGTAAGAAATATTTGAGCTTATACCCACTGTATTTCTTACTGTAAATAATCTATTTTGGCCACTAGATGGTGCCATCTACTGCCAAATTGAGTTACAGCAGTTTGAGTGGCTGGTCTATTTCCTTCTTTTTTCCTTGCATCGGCTGCAGAAAGCTCGATGTAAGGGCATCATCAGACGATTTTACATACAGGGTTATCCAAAGAGATTCGAAAAATCACCGCACGTTCGGTGACTTTTCGTTCTCTTCAATTCGGTTCCTTTTGCCGATTGCATTTCGGTGACCCTGCGGTGTATTCAGCAAACACCACAGGGTCCCCGAATTGCAGGGAAAAGCTGCCGAACACCTGACGAAAACTAACCGAAGGCACGCTGAAAACAAGCAAAAACATCTGGGTTAACCTTCGAAAAAGCCGAACAGGAGCCGAATCACACAGAGCCGAAGCAGCTGTGACGTAGAGGAGGCAGTGAATAAATTAGAAAAACCATTTGTATGAATCTGGGAAAAAGAAACGCTGTTTGCACAGAAACTACTGAGCGAAAATGTCTGAAATTTTCACAGGAGGTCCAGGGAATGATAATAAGAAGGGCTGTTACAAAAAAAATAAGTAAACTGAATAAAAATAAAAAAAAAAATCGGACTTTTAAAAAAAAATAAATAAATAAGAAAAATGCTTAAAGTATCCTAAAAAATCTATAAATAAAGAGACTCTTTGCTGCAGAATTTTATAATGAACGGTTTATTAGATATTGAATTAAAACGGGAATATTTTTAACATTGAAGTCTATGGGATTCTCCTGAATAAATTTGCCGAATTAAACCACCGAATGGCAGGGCATTAGGGGAACCTTTCACTGCTGTTTGTGTTCTCTGAATAGCCGAAGCAGTGCTTTTTCATGGGGATTTCTCTGCCTCGAACAGGCACCGAACAGGCACCGTATGTGCAGGCAATTCGCCAGTATTTGGCGAATTGCTTGCTCTCTGGATAGCCGAATGGCCAGGAAAGGTAACCGAACGCTGATTTTCAGCGTTCGGTTACCTTTCTCAAGCAATTCGGATCTCTTTGGATAACCCTGATAGTTTTAGCTCTTTGGGTATTATGGCCAAAATGCTAAAACTTTGGGGGCACCTTCTGCAGCCCAAAAGCAAACAAAATTAATTTTCTTTTGGGCTGCAGATCAGCATATCGAGATATCTCGATATCGGGGTACCGGATGGTGCCTTTGAAGCCCGAGATATCTTGATATCGGTAGTGGAGGAGTTAAACAGGAAAAAAAACCATAGGTTCCAATGCAAAATAAAATCAAATAAAATTCCATAAAATCCACGTTTCTATAAAATTTTTATTCAACTGTTTATTCTAGTCATTTGCAGAAAAAAGTATTTTTATTGATTTATTTATTAGAAATTTTTAGGCATTTTTCTGGATTTTTTTTTAAATGGTGGTTTTTTTATTCTGTAACAGAACTTTTTATTGTTATTCATAGGACCTTATAAATTATTTTCATGGAGTCATTTTTTTTATTTAAAACGCCTTTTAAAATTTGCAGTGGGGGGGCGGGTTTACCCATGTTCAGCGGCTGGTCGGCTTTTTTTTCCACGGTGTTCGTCGGCTGCGTTCGGTGGTTTATCGGATGCGTTTGTTGTTTATTCGGCAGTTTATCGGATGCATTCTGCGGTTTGCGGCTGCCTTTGGCCGGTTTATCAGTGGTGTTCGGCAGATCGATTCAGCGTACTTTGGGGACCTGGCCATGAATGCTGAATTCACTTCAGGGTCGGCAAATTGAGCTCGCCGACGTGCGCTTTGAATAACCCCTATAATCTGGTAAATTCATTACGCCTAACCATCACCCGTGCTTTACTTTAACCTGCAATTTACACATAGCAATATTCTGCAACATAAGCATTGCATCAGGTTGTATCCTATGCATTGCACCAACCTGCAACCTATAACAAGGCTCGACAATTCCAGGAACCAGGTGGCCTTTGGCAGAATAATCCATACATTTAGGCGATAAAGTGTCATGTTATCTCCTAAATGTATGGATTATTCTGTTCTAAAATCTATAGCTAAAGCTAAAACTGTATCTAGATATTAAATCAATGCAGCTGGCCACTACATTTCCTAACCGGCTTCTAATTTTACAAAAAGCGATGTCCTATACTCCACACATTGAGCCAACCTGGAACCTACACTAGTGGCCAAAATTGTGGATACACCTTCTGATTTTGTCAGTTTTGGTTGACAAGAAAATTCCTCTGCTTCCCTGGCCTGGAAATAGCCCTGACTTGAATCCCATCGAAAATCTGTGGTCAAGATTGAAACGCATGGTCTCGAGCAAGAATCCAAGCAACAACCGAGGACTCATTGAGGCTATAATCAATTCCTGGCATCATACGGTCACAGAAGAAGACGTCAAAAGACTTGTAGAGTCAATGCCTAGAAGGTGTCAGGCAGTAGTTAAGACCAAAGGCTATACAACACGTCATTGAAAAAACACATTCAGGGTTATTCAAAGAGATTCGAAAAGTCACCGCACGTTCAGTGACTTTCCGTTCTCTTCAATTCGGTTCCTTTTGCCGATCCCATTTCGGTGACCCTGCGGTGTATTCAGCAAGCACCACAGGGTCCCCGAATTGCAGGGAAAAGCTGCCGCAAACCCGACAAAAACTAACCGCAAAACCCACCGAATGCACGCCGAAAACCCCCAAAAACATCTGGATTAACCCGCCGAAAACCACGGAAAAAGCCCGAGCAGGAGCCGATCACCTGCAGCCGAAGCAGCTGAGACCAGAAGAGGCAGTGAATAAATTAGCAAAATAGTTTGTGTGAATGTGTGAAAATGAAACGCTGTTTGCAAAGAAACTACTGAGCGAAAAAATTTGCATGAGGTCCAGGGAATGATAATAAAAAGGGCTGTTACAGGAAAAATAAGTAAACTTAAATTTTTTTTAAAAAAATCGGACTTTAAAAAAAAAAAAATGCTTAAAATATCCTAAAAAAATCTATAAATAAAGAGACTCTTTGCTGCAGAATTTTATAATGAACGGTTTATTAGATATTGAATTAAAACCAGAATATTTTTAACAGTGAAGCCTATGGGATTCTCCTGAATAAACTTGCCGAATTAAACCACCGAATGGCAGGGCATTAGGGGAACCTTTCACTGCTGGTTTGTGTTCTCTGAATATCCGAAGCAGTGCTTTTTCATCGGGATTTCTCTGCCCTCGAACAGGCACCGAACAGGCACCGTATGTGCAGGCAATTCGCCAGGATTTGGCGTATTGCCTGCTCTCTGGATAGCCGAATGGCCAGGAAAGGTAACCGAATGATGATTTTCAGCGTTCGGTTACCTTTCTCAAGCAATTCGGATCTCTTGCAGGTTATCCAAAGAGATTCGAATTGCTTGAGAAAGGTAACCGAACGCTGAAAATCAGTGTTCGGTTACCTTTCCTGACCATTCGGCTATCCAGAGAGCAGGCAATTCGCCAAATCCTGGCGAATTGCCTGAACATGCGGTGCCTGTTCGGTCCCTGTTCGAGGGCAGTGAAATCCCCATCAAAAAGCACTGCTTCGGCTATTCAGAGAACACAAACCAGCAGTGAAAGGTTTCCCTAATGTCCTGCCATTCGGTGGTTTAATTCGGCAAATTTATTCAGGAGAATCCTATAGACTTCAATGTTAAAAATATTCCCGTTTTAATTCAATATCTAATAAACCGTTCATTATAAAATTCTGCAGCAAAAAGTCTCTGTATTTATAGATTTTTTAGGATACTTTAAGCATTTTTCTGAATTTTTAAAAAAAAAATTAAAAGTCCGATTTTTTTTTTTTTTTTTTTTTCAGTTTACTTATTTTTTTTGTAACAGCCCTCTTTATTATCATTCCCTGGACCTCCTGTGAAAATTTCAGACATTTTCGCTCAGTAGTTTCTTTGCAAACAGCGTTTCATTTTCCCAGATTCATACAAATGGTTTTTCTAATTTATTCACTGCCTCCTCTGCGTCTCAGCTGCTTCGGCTCTGTGTGATTCGGCTCCTTTTCGGCTCCTGTTCGCCTCCTGTTCGGCTTTTTCGAAGGTTAATCCAGATGTTTTTGCTTGTTTTCAGCGTGCATTCGGTTTTGTTTTCGTCAGGTTTTCGGCAGCTTTTCCCTGCAATTCGGGGACCCTGTGCTGTTTGCTGAATACACCGCAGGGTCACCGAAATGGGATCGGCAAAAGGAACCGAATTGAAGAGAACGAAAAATCACCGAACGTGCGGTGACTTTTCGAATCTCTTTGGATAACCCTGTTTGAATAACCCTGTGATTGTGACAAACTTGAAATTATCATTGTTATGCTATCAGGGTTATTCAGAGAGAGGTGAAAAGCAGGAGAATGACTGGAGAATGGAAAATTCTAGGTCAAAATAGCCGATTTGGAAAACGAGATAAATGGGAGAATTTTTCTGGTTTGGCTATTTTGACCTAGAATTTTCCATTCTCCAATCATTCTCCTGCTTTTCACCTCTCTCTGAATAACCCTGTATTATTTAATAGCCAAGATGCATTATGGGACATTTGCAGCCAAAATTGAACTTATTTATAGATTTTTTTTTGTTGTTCAGGCATTCATTTACTATATTCATTTTTTCTTGTGCTGTGACCTTTTTAGAGATTTTTATTTAAAAAGTACTTTAAACTGCAAAAGTTTGTAAAAACGTAACAGTCAGGGTTATCCAAAGAGCTCCGAATTGCTTGAGAAAGGTAACCGAACGCTGAAAAACAGCGTTAGGTTACCTTTCCTGACCATTCGGCTATCCAGAGAGCAGGCAATTCGCCAAATCCTGGCGAATTGCCTGCACATACGGTGCCTGTTCGGTGCCTGTTCGAGGGCAGTGAAATCCCCATGAAAAAGCACTGCTTCGGCTATTCAGAGAACACAAACCAGCAGTGAAAGGTTCCCCTAATGTCCTGCCATTCGGTGGTTTAATTCGGCAAATTTATTCAGGAGAATCCCATAGGCTTCAATGTTAAAAATATTCCTGTTTTAATTCAATATCTAATAAACCGTTCATTATAAAATTCTGCAGCAAAAAGTTTCTTTATCTATAGATTTTTTAGGATACTTTAAGCATTTTTCAGAATTTTTTAAAAAAAAATTAAAAGTCCGATTTTTTTTGATTTTTTTTTCAGTTTGCTTATTTTTTTTGTAACAGCCCTCTTTATTATCATTCCCTGGACCTCCTGTGTAAATTTCAGACATTTTCGCTCAGTAGTTTCTTTGCAAACAGCGTTTCTTTTTCCCAGATTCATACAAATGGTTTTTCTAATTTATTCACTGCCTCCTCTACGTCACAGCTGCTTCGGCTCTGTGTGATTCGGCTCCTGTTCGGCTCCTGTTCGGCTACTGTTCGGCTACTTCAAGGTTAATCCAGATGTTTTTGCTTGTTTTCAGCGTGCATTCGGTTAGTTTTCGTCAGGTTTGCGGCAGCTTTTCCCTGCAATTCGGGGGCCCTGTGGTGCTTGCTGAATACACCGCAGGGTCACCGAAATGGGATCGGCAAAAGGAACCGAATTGAAGAGAACGAAAAGTCACCGAACGTGCGGTGACTTTTGGAATCTCTTTAGATAACCCTGAGTGTATCCACAATTTTTGCCACCAGTGTACACACTGTACCTGAATGACACTGAGTGTGAGGTTAAATTTAATAGTGCTTTACTAAATGAAACAAACATAAATACATATCTTTTTTTCAGCTGTCCCGACACATTTCCCTCCATGAAATCCATTGTCACTGAGAAGTGATCCCGTCACACAACTGGCAATCAGAATGTCAATGTGTTAAACACGAGGCTATTTTTGAGTCTCCAGCTGTTGCTGCTGCTGACTCCGAGTTGATATTTCTGTCAACGGTGCCAACCACAGCTTGCCACTGGGCATGCAGTGTCTACCAACCCACCTGCCCACCACTGCCATCGGCAAAATAAACCAAGCAGTCCGGTTAGGACTAGTCACATCTTTTTACTCTTTCTATACTGTCATTATTTTTTTTTAAAAAAACACACACACACATCGATAACGTTAAATAATAATTTGTATTTCATTTAATACTTTGGTATAAAAAATATGTTTATCTTATTAATCTGGTAACTGTAACACGGGGTGAGTAAAACATTAAGGCTAGGGTCAGACGAAAGCAGTTTTAACGTGCGTTTAGACGCACTTAATCACGGCCGTGCTAGCAGCAAATGACGTCCAATGCCGGGGAACACACGAAGTACGGCCGCACGAAAGTGCGGCCGCGCAACGCAAGTGGCAAACGAACGCATTTTTTCTAGAACGTCAAAACGCTAGTACTGACGTACAGAGTGCGCTGCGGCCGCATAGCGGCGTGTTTGCGTGATTGGGAGACGTCAGACGCTGCTAATGTCCGGCCAACATAACGTCCAGACGCAAAAAGTGTTTTATTGATGATCCGTACAAAATCACGGAAGAAAATGCGCATCGTATGACCGCTATCGCGTATTCCGTGAAAAAATGCGTCCATTCGTTCGAACGCACTTTTTCACAGACAACGCGAAAATGCGTTAGTCTGACCCTAGCCTAAATGTTGTGAAAACAATGCTATTTTGTGTATAGAATCTATACACCAACGACTGATATTCTGAGATAGTTAAAGGGACTAATGTGCAGTAAAATGGCCGGGGTCAGATGAGCGTTTTTAAGAGCGGAAGGAACGTCCGTGAGAGGGGACGTTCCTCCCACGCTGACGCCCATCTGGCCACCTCGCTGAGCGCAGTTAGTGCGCTCAGCGTTGCCAGGATCGATCTATGGAGCTATGGAGGACAGCGCTTTACAGCCCGTCGAACAAGCGGCGTAGTGCTTTGACGGGGAGGCTTTCCGCACGGCTGCACACATTCATGCGCGCGCTACAGCGCGTGGCCAGGCCCCGGTGTGTCACAAGGTTGCGATGGACACTGGGAGGCACGTCAGTGCAGGCGCATATAGGGCTATATTACAATCCTCGCGCAAATTGTGAATTTTTGCGCCAAGCGTTAAACGTTTGCGCGCGCAGATCACCACTGGAATTACAATCCTCGCGCGGTTTTTCATCAGTCGATCAATAACGCGCGTAATCCAGATGCGCCCAAATGCGCGCACAGTACCGTCGGGCGCAGATATCAGTGTGCGCACAGTTTTTTTTTCTCACAATTCAGCCAATCAGAATTAAGAACCACAATTATCTCACGTTAAGCTTTTGTGCCTGTCAAAGTCAATCTGAGCATATATGCTGCAGCAACAATACATGCACACACAACTTCTCCATTTTATTGTTTGGGTATGTGTAGAATGTGTAACTGTACTTTGCTGCGTATTTTTTTTTGGGCTGGTGTATTTGGTTTCGGGGAGGTTGTTCAGATTTGCCGTTAACACCAGCTTTCAGGAGTTGCTAAAATTATGCGCGCAAAGGCTGTGCGTTACAAACTGCGCATAGATTGTAATACCATCCGCGTACCAGCGCATATTAGCATTTGCGCTTACGATGTTAAGTATAGGACGCGCAACATACAGTAAGCTCGTGCAGCGTTTGCACAGGTTCACCCGCGGTAGATGATTACGCATGTTTGTTGCGCTGACAATGTAATACGACGTTCGGCACAAAGGGTTTTACCCCCTCACTTTAATGCGTTTTTGCGCCGGCGCAAACGTTTGCGCGAAGATGGTAATTTAGACCATAGTGCGCTCATCTGACCCCGGCCTAAGTCGGCTGCCTGCAACAGAGTTCGGTGTTTTAAGCCTGAAATGCACCTGAATGACTCAAAATCCTTTTAGTCCCCGTTGTGAAGACCATACATCAGGTGCTTACAACATACCTCATTGTACCATAAGGGAAGTGCTCATGCCACTGTACAGAGCACTGGTGAGACCTCACTTGGAGTACTGTGTGCAGTACTGGAGACCGTATCTCCAGAAGGATATAGACCTCTTAGAGAGAGTTCAGAGAAGGGCTACTAAAATGGTGTACGGCTTGAAGGAGAAAAGTTACCAGGAAAGGCTTAATGATCTTAACATGTACAGCTTGGAAAAAAGACGAGACAGAGGAGATATGATAGAAACATTTAAATACGTAAAGGGAATCCACAAGGTAGAGGAAGGGAGTATATTTAAAAGGAAACAAAGTCGCAAAACAAGAGGACTTACAGGGTTATCCAAAGAGATTCGAAAAGTCACCGCACGTTCGGTGACTTTTCGTTCTCTTCAATTCGGTTCCTTTTGCCGATTGTATTTCGGTGACCCTGCGGTGTATTCAGCAAACACCACAGGGTCCCCGAATTGCAGGGAAAAGCTGCCGAAAACCTGACGAAAACTAACCGAATGCACGCTGAAAACAAGCAAAAATCTGGATTAACCTTCGAAGAGGAGCCGAACAGGAGCCGAAAAGGAGCCGAATCACACAGAGCCGAAGCAGCTGTGACGTAGAGGAGGCAGTGAATAAATTAGAAAAACCATTTGTATGAATCTGGGAAAAAGAAACGCTGTTTGCAAAGAAACTACTGAGCGAAAATGTGTGAAATTTTCACAGGAGGTCCAGGGAATGATAATAAAGAGGGCTGTTACAAAAAAAATAAGCAAACTGAAAAAAAAAAAAAAAAAAATCGGACTTTTAATTTTTTTTTAAAAAATTCAGAAAAATGCTTAAAGTATCCTAAAAAATCTATAAATAAAGAGACTTTTTGCTGCAGAATTTTATAATGAACGGTTTTTAATATTGAATTAAAACGGGAATATTTTTAACATTGAAGCTATGGGATTCTCCTGAATAAATTTCCGAATCAAATAAACCGACCGAATGACAGGGCATTAGGGGAACCTTTCACTGCTGGTTTGTGTTCTCTGAATAGCCGAAGCAGTGCTTTTTCATGGGGATTTCACTGCCCTCGAACAGGGACCGAACAGGCACCGTATGTTCAGGCAATTCGACAGGATTTGGCGAATTGCCTGCTCTCTGGATAGCCGAATGGTCAGGAAGGCAACCGAACGCTGATTTTCAGCGTTCGGTTACCTTTCTCAAGCAATTCGAATCTCTTTGGATAACCCTGATAGTCTTAGATTAGAGGGGCAAAGGTTTAAAAGTAACATCAGGAAGCATTATTTTACTGAGAGGGTGGTGGATACATGGAACAGTCTTCCAGTAGAAGTGGTAGAGGCCAAAACAGTAATTGAATTTAAGCAGGCATGGGATAGGCATAAGGCTATCCTAAACAAAATATAAATCCAGGTAAAGTATCCATGTAATTGGGCAGACTAGATGGGCCAAAAGGTTCTTATCTGCCGACATTTTTCTATCAGGGTTATCCAAAGAGATCCGAATTGCTTGAGAAAGGTAACCGAACGCTGAAAATCAGCGTTCGGTTACCTTTCCTGGCCATTCGGCTATCCAGAGAGCAGGCAATTCGCCAAATCCTGGCGAATTGTCTGCACATACGGTGCCTGTTCGGTCCCTGTTCGAGGGCAGTGAAATCCCCATAGAGAAGCACTGCTTCGGCTATTCAGAGAACACAAACCAGCAGTGAAAGGTTCCCCTAATGTCCTGCCATTCGGTGGTTTAATTCGGCAAATTTATTCAGGAGAATCCCATAGACTTCAATGTTAAAAATATTCCCGTTTTAATTCAATATCTAATAAACCGTTCATTATAAAATTCTGCAGCAAAAAGTCTCTTTATTTATAGATTTTTTAGGATACTTTAAGCATTTTTCTGTTTTTTTTTATTTTTATTAAAAGTCCGATTTTTTTTTTTTTTTTTTCAGTTTACTTATTTTTTTTGTAACAGCCCTCTTTATTATCATTCCCTGGACCTCCTGTGAAAATTTCAGACATTTTCGCTCAGTAGTTTCTTTGCAAACAGCGTTTCATTTTCCCAGATTCAAACAAATGGTTTTTCTAATTTATTCACTGCCTCCTCTACGTCACAGCTGCTTCGGCTCTGTGTGATTCGCTCATGTTTGGCTCCTGTTCGGCTCCTGTTCGTCTTTTTCAAAGGTTAATGCAGATGTTTTTGCTTGTTTTCAGCGTGCATTCGGTTAGTTTTCGGTGGGTGTGCGGCAGCTTTTCCCTGCAATTCGGGGACCCTCTGTGGTGTTGCTGAATACACCGCAGGGTCACCGAAATGCAATCGGCAAAAGGAACCGAATTGAAGAGAACGAAAAGTCACCGAACGTGCGGTGACTTTTCGAATCTCTTTGGATAACCCTGTATGTTTCTATCTTTTCGTTCTCTTCAATTCGGTTCCTTTTGCCGATTGCATTTCGGTGACCCTGCGGTGTATTCAGCAAACACCACAGGGTCCCCGAATTGCAGGGAAAAGCTGCCGCACACCCACCGAAAACTAACCGAATGCACGCTGAAAACAAGCAAAAACATCTGCATTAACCTTTGAAAAAGACGAACAGGAGCCGAACATGAGCCGAATCACACAGAGCCGAAGCAGCTGTGACGTAGAGGAGGCAGTGAATAAATTAGAAAAACCATTTGTATGAATCTGGGAAAAAGAAACGCTGTTTGCAAAGAAACTACTGAGCGAAAATGTCTGAAATTTTCACAGGAGGTCCAGGGAATGATAATAAAGAGGGCTGTTACAAAAAAAATAAGTAAACTGAAAAAAAAAAAAAAAAAAAATCGGACTTTTAATAAAAATAAAAAAAAAACAGAAAAATGCTTAAAGTATCCTAAAAAATCTATAAATAAAGAGACTTTTTGCTGCAGAATTTTATAATGAACGGTTTATTAGATATTGAATTAAAACGGGAATATTTTTAACATTGAAGTCTATGGGATTCTCCTGAATAAATTTGCCGAATTAAACCACCGAATGGCAGGACATTAGGGGAACCTTTCACTGCTGGTTTGTGTTCTCTGAATAGCCGAAGCAGTGCTTCTCTATGGGGATTTCACTGCCCTCGAACAGGGACCGAACAGGCACCGTATGTGCAGACAATTCGCCAGGATTTGGCGAATTGCCTGCTCTCTGGATAGCCGAATGGCCAGGAAAGGTAACCGAACGCTGATTTTCAGCGTTCGGTTACCTTTCTCAAGCAATTCGGATCTCTTTGGATAACCCTGTATGTTTCTACCATGAACTGAGAGGAACTAGCCAGGAGATTTTAAAATATGGGTAAAAATAGTTAGAACATGGGCAACGCCACTGCTTATCATTTTTGCATAAAAGCGTACACTTAGAACCCCAAATCTCATATGCCCCTGTAGCACAGCAGGCAGCAATCACGGCCCTCCAGAGGTTTTGGACCTGCATTTCCCACGAGGCTTGGCCAATCTAATGAGTGAGCATCATGAGAGATGTAGTTCCAAAACATCTGGAGGGCCAAGGTTGCCGACCCCTGATTCTAACAGCTCAATCCAACAAAGCAGAGAAAAAAATTCTACGAAGTCCCTAATATCCCAGCAGGATGAACAATGCAACATGTAACCAGAGATCAGCCGTATTCACTGTGTTTAGAGACATGAAGCAGATATTACTTGCATAAAAAAACACAGAAAAGAAAGAAATGAACACGTCAGTAAGTCACATTGCGTAATAAGCAATAGACTGCGTGTCTCTAAATAACGCGTCTGGAAATACAGGCTGCGGATCAAATTGTTTCCTGTAAGTAGTCAGGCGGAGGAGATAATTCTATTTGCAAAGTGTGAGAAAAGAAACAAAACACAAAAGTACTGAACGCACAGGACTTTCTTCAATTGATAGGGGTGTTCAGTGTCCTCACCTGCTTGCATCACGGTTTATTACCATGCCGGGACGTACATGATGTCTGGTAATGCTGACCTTTGGGCGAATGCCAGAATTAAACAGCTGCATTAATACTGAATTTATTCCCCCCCACCCACTGACATCGTCATGCATGCGTGCGATGAAGTCAGTTAGGAAATTAACCCCTAGCTGCCAAGGGGGTTTCCCTATGGAAATCCCTATGGTGTAGATAGGGGGGTCCTTTGGACATAGAGGGTCATGACCTTTCCAATGATACCAAACATGACCATGTTTTGAGTAAAAAACTTTTTTAAAATTTTTTATTAATTAATAAAAATAAAAACGTGCCTTTTTAAAACTTTTTTAAATTTATTAATGCAGCACTATTGTTCACGTTTCAATTATAGTGTCAACAACGATTCTGCACGAAGAGGTGAAATGGCTCAGCCGCAGTGATGGGGTTAAAAAGCAAAAAACATGTAAACATTGGGTATTTCTAAACTCAGGACAAAATTTAGAAACTATTTAGCCGGAGTCTTTTTCGTCGGTTGTAGATTTTGGGGGTCAAAGTTAGAAAAAGTCATATGTCATAATTTGTTTCTATTTAGTAAATTATAAGATATTATATCTTATATATAGGGTTGCACCGATACCGATACTAGTACTTGGTACTCGTGCAGTGCCCCCGATATTTCCCCCGATACCGGTAGCCAGCTTGCCGGCATCAGAGGGGCTGGGGCGGCTGTCCGAACGCTCTTTCGGCATTCGGACAGGAGGCCCCTGCAGCTCACGGCATTCATACTTACCTTCCACGCCGGCAAAGTTACACATACACACACACAGAGCTGGGGGCATATCCATGAGAGCTGGGGGCATATCCATGAGCGCTGGGGCATTATCCATGAAAGCTGGGGGCATATCCATGAGCGCTGGGGGCATAGCCATGAGCGCTGGTAGCATATCCATGAGAGCTGGGGGCATATCCAAGTGAGCTGGGGGCAATATCCATGAGAGCTTGGGGCATATCCATGAGCTGGGGCAATATCCATGAGAGCTGGGGGCATATCCATGAGAGCTGGGGGCATATCCATGTGAGCTGGGGGCATATCCATGTGAGCTGGGGCAATCGCCATGTGAGCTGGGGCAATCTCCATGTGAGCTGGGGGCAAGCTACATGTGAGCTGGGGGCATTCTGTATATATATATCTCGGGGGGGATATATACATGTGAGCTGGGGGCATTTTTATATGAAGTCTGTTCTTATTGGAAAGCGGTCACATGACATAAAATAAAAGTATCGGTACTCGGTATCGGTGAGTACTTGAAAAAAAGGATTGGTACTCGTACTCGGTCTTAAAAAAGTGGTATCGGTGCATACCTACATATATATATATATATATTTATTATATTATGAAAATAATGGTATCTTTAGAAAGCCCATTTAATGGCGAGAAAAACGGTATATAATATGCATGGGTTCCATAAACGAGTAAGAAGAAAATTAGAGATAAACACAAATAGTGCAGAAATGTAAAAGCAGAAGTGGGTACTTTCAGACTGACAGTGGTAAAATCGCCCTATCACTATGGGGTTAAAGTCCATATTCACCTCGCATCCAGGGTGAAAAGGGCGGCGCAATCCACAGCTTCCTCTCGTCGAAAACAGAGTGAGACTGGGAACAAATAGTTCCCAGTCTCCTCCACAATTAATTTGCGGTGCTGCACGACCTCTTTAAAGCGTGCACCCACGGAGCTCACAGCTGGGATGCGCAAGGCTCCAGGGAGTCCTATGGACTCCTAATAAAGTGCCTACACTGGAATATGGACAGTAAAATGGAGACGCCTCTATTTTACTGACAACTATGGAATAGGGCCCAGTGTTGGGCCACTGAAAGTCTAGGGCGCTATTCCTACCCTTGTGTAAACGTAACCAGAGCTGTTGTAAACTTCACAGAGCTATTATAGTCTATGGAGTTGTTACATTTTCAACAGCTCTGGTTAAGTTTACACCGGGGTGGAATAGGACCCCTAATTTGTTAAGAAGACAGGCCATGGTACCCAGGAAAAGCACAATAAGTCCAGTGGCTGAGGGTTGTTTCAAACGCCCATGGGGTGATTGCATGATAAGTCACCCAGGCGGTAAGGCTGTCCACTTCGTGATCTGTAAGTGTGGCACCTCGGTTGGCATTAACTGGGTAATGTTGTAGTGTACCACAGACACCTTACAGAGACAAAACAGGGATTTCTGGCGGTGGGTTTAGGCATCCCCAGGATACAAATCCTTACTGCAGAGACTATATTAATAGGATATGAGGAATAAGATTATTAATTACATCACGGAGGCAGAAGGGGTTATGTGACAGGACTTTCCATTGCCATCTCCTGCCAACCATTGTGATACCGACCAAAAAAGTCACCAGAGTTGAAAAATAGACTATTTTACGACAAGTATATCAAATAGTTGAGAATAGCTTCAAACAACAGAAGTTCAATTGTTTGAAGGCAAATTTACAATTCTTACTTCAAATAATGGTAAATAGTTGTTTCCATAGAGATTCCCGATTCAAATAACGGTAGTAACAATGTTTATGGTGAAGTTAAATGCTCTACCGGTAGTACCGTAGTTTGAAAGGAGGTTCACTGCTCTTTAATCAAATAATGGTGCTACTGCTGTTAATTCAAACAACGGTGCTACTGTTTTTGAATAGCAGTATATTGACACCACAGTGAAGAGTAGGATCGGCGTAGTTTAGTAAAAAAGTATAAATTGGGAAAAAGTTAACTCTAACTCTCTATCTCTAACTCTACCTCCAAACATAACCCTAACTCTAACCCTCTATCTCTAACTCTACCTCCAAACATAACCCTAACTAACTTTAACCCTATATCCCTAACTCTACCTCCAAACATAACCCTAACTAACCCTATATCCCTAACTCTACCTCCAAACATAACCCTAACTAACCCTATATCCCTAACTCTACCTCCAAACATAACCCTAACTAACCCTATATCCCTAACTCTACCTCCAAACATAACCCTAACTAACCCTATATCCCTAACTCTACCTCCAAACATAACCCTAACTAACCCTATATCCCTAACTCTACCTCCAAACAAAACCCTAACTAACTCTAACCCTCTATCCCTAACTCTACCTCCAAACATAACCCTAACTCTAACCCTCTATCTCTAACTCTACCTCCAAACACAACCCTAACTCTAACCCTCTATCTCTAACTCTACCTCCAAACAAAACCCTAACTAAATCTAACCCTCTATCCCTAACTCTACCTCCAAACACAACCCTAACTCTAACCCTCTATCTCTAACTCTACCTCCAAACAAAACCCTAACTAACTCTAACCCTCTATTCCTAACTCTACCTCCAAACATAACCCTAACTAACTCTAACCCTCTATCCCTAACTCTACCGCCAAACATAACCCTAACTAACCCTATATCCCTAACTCTACCTCCAAACATAACCCTAACTCTAACCCTCTATCCCTAACTCTACCTCCAAACATAACCCTAACTAACTCTAACCCTCTATCCCTAACTCTACCTCCAAACATAACCCTAACTAACTCTAACCCTCTATCCCTAACTCTACCTCCAAACATAACCCTAACTCTAACCCTCTATCTCTAACTCTACCTCCAAACATAACCCTAACTAACTCTAACCCTCTATCCCTAACTCTACCTCCAAACACAACCCTAACTCTAACCCTCTATCTCTAACTCTACCTCCAAACATAACCCTAACTAACACTAACCCTCTATCCCTAACTCTACCTCCAAACACAACCCTAACTCTAACCTCTATCCCTAACTCTACCTCCAAACAAAACCCTAACTCTAACCCTCTATCCCTAACTCTATCTCCAAACACAACCCTAACTCTAACCCTCTATCTCTAACTCTACCTCCAAACATAACCCTAACTAACTCTAACCCTAAACCAATTCACACTTTTTTTACTTAATTACGGCAATACTTTTTTTCACCGTAGTTCCAATATTCGGAAACTACGACCAACGTCTATTCCACGGGTCAGCAACCTTGGCTCCCTGATGTTTTGGGAACTACATCTCACTCGATGCTCAGTCACTCATTAAGCTGACTGAGCCACATGGGAAATGTAGTTCCCAAAACATCAGGGAGCCAAGGTTGCTGACCCCTGCCCTATTCAAACAATGGTAGTTCCATTGCTTGCATGAACTGCAATAGCACCGTTACTTGAAAAAACAGAGGTGAACCTCACTTCAACCAATAGTACTACTGTTGTTCAAAGCATGATCGTTAGCACCAGCATTTCAATAATGTACAGCAAATTTTGCAGCAAACATCGGTAAAACTGTTATTTTAAGCTATTAGACACTTTTATGGACTTGATGTAAAATAGTCTACTTTTTAACTCTGGTGACTTTTTTTTTAACCACTGTTACAAAGAATGGCCAGGAGATACTGGCCTTATAATGGGATGTCGTGTGTCTATGTTCAACTGGATTTGAGTCTAAAGAAGCAGAAATTGACAATTCCATTATGTAACCTTTCCATAATAAACTCATTGGCTGTATCCCAATCAATACTATTTCTGCAGGACGTTACAAACTTATATCAAACAGAGGAGTCACTAAGAAAGTGGGATGCCAGTTAAACACATTTAGGCCTCTCCAAAGAGGAATAGTCAGGAAATTTTGGAGTCTGATTTAAAAGTCTCAATGCCAGTGTCTTCCTGGTATCCTGGATATGTCAAGCCATATAATATTGTTATGGTTATACCTCCCTCATGACTGCTACTGCCATTTATTCTACTGCTGTTACAGCCAGTGGTCCTCAGGAGGATGTCCTGATGTATCGTTAGACTGACTGGGATAAAAAGAGGTCCTTGATGGTATACTGGTTTTAATAGAGGATGATCCTTTATTTCTTAATTTATGGCTCATAGAGCTTGACCAGAACTCAGGCATAAATCATCTTCCTGGTGTTTTTTGAGCCATCATGTATTGATCAACCAGGAAATGCTTATGGTTGTCCTAGTGGCATCTTATCAACATCCAACGTGAATGAACCGTTACGAGGAAGGCGACCTCAGTCAGGAGATTTAATATCAACCTTTTGGTGCCTAATCATTGTACCTGAAAAACCTAAAACGGAACCTGACTGTGCTGGTACAGAATTTGGAGCGTGATGCGTACACAAGGGGGCTATTGAACCCATTAATACAAGAGTCACCTGGTCTGGTACAAAAGAAAGAAACATGAATAAAGAAATGGGAAATGCCCTCAAATAGAAGCACCAACCTTTCAAAAAAGAAATTGGAAATGTTTAGAGGAGGAATCGAGAGCCAAAGAGATGTTTAAGGAGCACTCTAGGCTAAAAATCACCCCCACCCCTTTTTTTAAATTATATTAAACCTATTGCCCTACTTAGTTATACAGTATTTTTTATTTATTTTTTAAATGTAATACTTACCCTAAAAAACACTTGTTTCCAAAGGCGGTTTTTTTCTTATATACTCACCTCCCTTCTTTTCCGCTCCCGTCCTGAAAATCTTCAACTTGGCTAATGGTTTACGTGAGAAGCGTGCATGCGCGCCTCTCACGTAAACCAGCCAATCAGCAGGCTGGCTCCCGGCTCCATCTTCTTTGATTAGTGTTGCGCTCAAGAGGATGCGCGCAACACTAACCTCAGCCGCTGCCGCCAGCTACTGCGGCGAGTTGGAGACGCCATCGCACTGAAAGCGCGATGACGTCTCCTACTCGGCAATAGTCGGCAGAAGCGGGAAATATGAATCCCGCTCTGCTGACTGACAGCTGGGAGGACGGAGTAAAGTCCTCTGCGTCTCTCAGCTGTTTCAGCCGATCGGCTCAGCGGAGGGAGGAGGGAAAGACAAGGGCATACTCAGGGCATCATGACCACCTAAAAAAGCTTAGGTGGCCATGTTGGCTAGAGTATCCCTTTAATGGCCGCAATACACCTATAATCCAATGATCCTTCAACTCTTGTGGCCTACAGACTAAATTTTAAATGATGCTCAAACATTCAATGTCCTCCTTCCCTCATGATTCTTGCCATGATGTATCAAACCAAAATCCAAAAACTTCCCAGGCATTGTGGGGTAGGGAAAAAGGTACGTAGTGAAAGACCAACATCTGTGGACCCTAGAAGACAAGATGAATCAACTGACTCATTGAGCATTTCTGGAAAGTCTATGGGGGAACTGGTGCCCATGTATGGATGGTGCAGAGGCAATATGACGATGTGTTCAGATGCCCGCTAAAATCTCCCCATACGGGCCTAAATTGTGTCTGGCAAAAACACTTAAACCCAACTATGAAGCAGGGATCTATGACTTTGACCAAACCTGTACATCTCACGACCAGTGGGTTAAGTGATACTTATTTATCTACCTTTGGATAATGAGACACGTTTTATGATGATTTATCCTGATACTCGTCAGAAGGACCAAAGATGTCATCAATGAAATCCAGTACAGGTTGAAAGGTTGGAGTGTCCCTTATCCGAAATTCCAAAATCCGAAACTGTTGAGTGCCAACATGACACAAAAAGTGGAAAATTCCACACCTGACCGTATGTGACAGGGGACAATATTATTAAGAATGTTAGGCTGTGCGTATAAGGTGTGTATGAAGCATAAAATAATTTTGTGTTTAAACTCGGATCCCATCCCCAAAATATCTCAATATATGCAAATATTCCAAAATCCGTATGAAATCAAAATCCAAAACAGGTCTGGTCCAAAGCATTTCAAGGGACACTTAACCTGGAGTAACAAAAGACACAGAGGAATAGCACCAGGAAGATGTGATTCCTCAGCTGTCTTCAGTTAGAATGCCAAGTATCCAATGTCATTTACACCTGAACCAACTGTAGCGCAAAAGGACACATGTTACACTCTTGCTCCCTGCTCTCAGCACAGGGTTATGGTAAAACTGTGTATAACTCACTCCTTGCTGCTCTCATAGACTCTTAGAGATTCAGAAACTGCAGAGCATCTTAACATCGGAAATGTTAATACAGAGCCTGAGTAAGGGAGATTTAGGTGAAGGAGATAAGATTGCTGATGTCTAAAGCAGAATCTCACTCTCCAGCTAAGACAATCTAATCACGTCTTCATCCTGACCTGCTTCCTCTAATACAGACCTGCTTACTCAAAGGGAGGTTGAAAGAGGTGAAGGAATTACCATCTCCTGGAAGAGATGAGCCACAACTATTCCTACCATGTGGGCTGAATACGCTCCCCATCAGCCTTTTCCAGGCAGGAAAGCTACATTTCAATGAAGTGTGTACACTGTCAGCACCAGGAAAGCACCTGCTACACCTGGTACTGCAGCTCATAGGCCATCTGATGTCTGGAGTAATATGTAAAGACAAGAACTGCTGTTACTAATTACATATCCACGCACCGATTTAAATACAGACAGATCTGGTGCTGGTGGCTAGCTCCTGGTGCTGAAATCCCCTGTGTGCAGCCAGGATACACTGTGTAGATATTAGATAGATGGAAATAGATAGATAGATAGATAGATAGATAGATAGATAGATAGATAGATAGATAGATAGATAGATAGATAGATAGATAGATAGAGAGAGAGAGAGAGAGAGATAAATAGATAGGTAGAATAGATAGATATACAGATAGATAGATAGACAACAGATAGAGAGAAAGATAGATATACACATAGATAATAGAGA